>JBBMOL010000060.1:3502803-4208567 GCA_037954665.1 Laguncularia racemosa | reverse complement strand
CAGGTTATGATGACTTTATTGTAGCAACTCCATCTAGCGGTCCAGAGGATGTCGTTGGCATTGAAAACTCTTGAGTACTTTTACCCAACTGTGGTTGGTAAGGTCATCGGGTAACTTTATCTTCTTTATGCAGGAGCCACAAGGTCTACTTGTTGGGCTAGTGATTTCTGGACCATGTTCAACCTGAAACATTTGAGATGGCTTATAAACCAGATTAAGATGAGATTGATGTTTGAGTAGAGGATCCCATGGCCTTTCTTCTTGACAAAGTTTAGGTTCTGGATCTGTTCAGCTAGTAGAGCTGAGATATAAGATTTCCCTTCCAAGAATTGGGCCACCAGCTCTATGACTCTATAATGGATATAAAAGATTCCTGTGGGGAAAAGTATGGTGGCAAATGTCGTCAAGATGAAGGCATACACCCTTCTCTATTTGTAGCTCTTGGGATCCCCGCATAATATATCCTTCTTGTTCCCATCATCATTCTAAGCTATGAACCAAGCTTTTAACTCGTCCTCCGTATGCAGCACCCATTGCAATTTGCTAAGGCTTGGTTGATTATTGTCCTACGAATACCCAATAGTCTATTGAAAATATCAGCTGGCCCAACCTCAAGGCCTGACACATATACCTCGCTGGTTAACGATGGGGCCTGCAGAAGTTGGGTATATTCTTCCAGAGTAGGTGTGATCTCATGTGGCCCAATAAAGAAAGTTACGGGCTCGATTTCCCATAAATGGAGGATGGCCTGAACCAGAGGTAAGTTCATTTCCATCTTCATTAGTGATAGTATGGGCCCTATCTTTTGTTGGATGAAGGCCTATTCCTCAGGGTCATATAGAGTGAACCAGTGGTCCAATACTAATTTTGGATCCAGAGGTTTGCAAACCCAGATTTCCTTATAGAGGAGGCGGTCGACTGTGGGACTAGCCATCTATTACAATAGAAATTTCTAATTACAAAAATTTTTACAAAGTACTAATGATGCTATTACAAGTAAATGCATTTGAACTCTAGAAAAGGAACGAAAGAATTACATCATTAATCAATTGTCGACCCATGCCTTAATGTATGCAAATGGGTGGGTTCTAATAGGTCCCCAAGCTCTATGGCCTCCCGCATTTTCAAAGAAATGGATCTCAAGCCATATCGAAACATTGGGTAGGGTAGCCTAATCAGCCTCGAACGGTGATCATATCACTTTTCTCAGAACCTACATAATGGCTCCCTATCCTAGGGTCCTAAGATGGCTTGGGTCTGAACGTATCTACTCACACGATTGCATGCATGCAAACTCAATAGTAGTAAAAATAAATAGACCATAAACTTTATCAAATCCTTAAAAGGTTAGTATCAGTAATATTTTGCAATGTAAAAGATCTCCAGAAATGGTTACCTTAGAAGGCTTAGGTGGCTAGCCTACTAGATTGGTCCCCAGTGGAGTCGCCATCCTGTCAAGTCCAATTTTTAATTTTTTTTCATGTTCCTAATCCGATTCACATTAAGCCCTATGCTCATCTAATATAAATTCCTGACTTGAACTAGGAATTTAATTATTTATTTAAAGTCGCCACCCAACTGAAGTTGGGAAAATTTATTAAATTAGAACTAATTGAGCGGATTAATTCTAATTTTGACAACTAGTCAATGGAATTTCCTCTTTTTATTTTTATAAATGAAAAAGAAGAAAAGGAAGACCAGAGATTATTGACTTGGGGGCTAACTTATTAAAACCCTAAAGTTACCATCTTATCCTTATGAAATGTGAACCATGTTCTAATATCTTTTCCTTTTTTATTGCTGTTTATTTTATGTTGTTATTTTATTATTATTTTCTTTTTATTTTATTTATTGATTAAAACAACTTATTTTAATTTGAAAAATGATTTTTTTTTTTGTTCTTTTTAGAGTTGCCCTATAAGGGTGCCTACGTACCTGCTATTCAGGATCAAATAAGCCGTAGTTCACTTTTCATGAAAAGCTTTAGTGGATTAGTTTAAAGTTTAATTGTGAAAACATATCGGGTTTACGTTTGTTATCATTTTTAAGATAAAAAAAAAACATTCTAAACCTAAGCTTTAATATTTTCTTTTCTAAAAAAAAAAATTGATTTCATAAAAAACCAATTTTGGATTTATTTTGAAAACAAAAAAGATTTTTCTAACTGAGATTTCATATTATTATTCCAACTAATTATTTAATTTTAAAATTTTTATTTTTATATTTTTATATTTTATATTTTATATTTTTATTTCTTTTACATTTTATATTAAACTAAACATATTTATTCTAAAAAAAAAACTAATTAAAATCCTAACATGTTTTTATTTTTAGGATTTTGAATATCTAGTAAAATAAATATCTAAACAAATAAAATAAATAAAATCAAAAAATTGACTTACCTAGATACGGGTCATGGTTCGCGGGTTGGGTTGGATAGGATCGGGTCGAACCAAGTTGGTTGGATTGTGCGGGTTTGATCATGGCAGTTAGAAGGTTTTTGACGGCAGCTTTCTAGTGGTCCTTCTCGTCGACTAGCGGGTGTTTCTGAGCTTTTCGAAGGTGGGTAATTTAACCGTGGTGGTAGATTTCTTCAAAAACGCCTCTTGGTGGTGGTTCTTAACTTGATCTGCAATCCCGGTGTGGGCGGAACTCCGGTGAGATTTGAAACCTCTAATTTTTCACTCTTTTCTCACTTTTGATCTCCCCTTTGACTTCTCCTCATCATGCTTTATTTATAGGCACCAGAAATCAAGCTGGATAAGCTCGAATTTCCCTCCAATAGGCATCAATCGGATTTGCAGTTGAAACCCATCTCTCATTTGCTCTTGATTCATGTAAATCTTTGATTTTGTTGCGATTTGATTTTAATTGGATGATGTTGATGTTTATCTTATTTCAGTTAAAGATTTGTTGGATTTATGCAAAAAATCGCATCAAAATAGCTAGATTTTATCTTTTTAGCGACCGGCGAGCATTTCCGACAGAGGTTGAAGACGATCACGTGCCTGGCGCATGCGCTTCCTCCGTCCAATCAAGTACTAACACATGTCTTGGGAAATGAAAAAAAATTGCAAAACGCGGAAATGCCTCTCCCGCATTTTGAACCTACGATTGAGCCCTGCCCCATGCCCACGAGGCCATGGTTCGGACCAGCTGGGCTAGCTCACTTCTCAATTTTTTTTTTATTTTAACACAAATTGCATATATGCGATGCAATTTTTATTATTTTTATATTATTTTGAAATTCTAAAAATTTGTAAAAATTATTTAACTCCTCTTATTATTATTTCTACTATTATTTTCCAAAATTAGGATATTTTTCCTATTTATTTTATTTGTCTCTTTTATTTTTCTCTTATTTCTGTTAAAAAATCGAAAAATGAAAAAATTGAAAATTGAACATTATTTGTGATTAAGGGGTAAAAATGGGGTGTTTACAATCCTTAAGAAATTTCCTATTCTGGTTAGAAATTAAATTGGAAAATGAATAAGGAAAATGACGTATTTTTTATGTAATTTTTAGTATGTAAGATCCTTATATGATGTAGTAGATCACCAAATCAATAATTGTTCAAATTGGAATCATTTTCCATTTTTAGTGAATTTCTCAAGCCAATTACCTTGTTTTGGTCGAATTTAATCATTAGCAAAACTCAGGAATTTGATTCGATTAGTTGAATTTGATGTTTAGTTGAGGTTCATTGAAGTATAACATGATATTGAGAAGCTTAGATTAGTTTGGGAACAAAAACGGGAGCATTTGATGCAAAATCACGATAATTTAGAACTATACAATTCAATATGGAATCGAACTGGAATTTAATTACATTAATATATAATAGAGCGTAATATACCCGTATATATACAAATAAGATATTGTAGGAAAATGGTGGATTATATGAGGTCATGATGGAATTTAGGGGCTTGGAATACTGAATTAATAATTTAGGGTTCAATAGAGTAAATGGAGTAACATTGATTAGTATACTGACTATTAAGGTATTTTCGTTGAGTGAGGAGGACATAGGAATTTGGCTATTGCAATTTTTTGGATTGGCATATATTATTTCAGGTGCATGCCCCCTTAACTCCTCTCTTAGGTACAAGTGGTCGATAATATAAACCACTTGTTGTTGGCTGAAATTACCCTATATGATCACTTACTGTAATCAATGCAAAAGGATTGTTGGATTATATTGAATTGCTAATGGCTGGTTGTTTGTCTTGATATGGTTAGACTTTGAGAAAGAGGGAACATTCTAGAAATCCTAGAATGAGGGTTGGATGTGAGATTTGATTATACTATTCCTAATTTTTTGTGATGTAATGAGCATAAATTGTTGAATGCCTTATGATTGTAATGTAATGCTCGATTATTGTTAGCTTATTGGATGGGGTTTGTACGACTGGTTAAGTTTATACTATTGTTATCTCAGTAATGATGAAATGTCTAAATAGATAATAAAATGGAAAACCGATCGTTGACATGTATAACTTCATTAAATTATATACCTAATTGATTTTGGGACTCGAATAAATCAAATGAGGCTTAAGCTGTAAATACCTACTAACCCAAAACATTTAATGTAAGGAAAGTCTTGTTTCCTGCCTAGTAAGTTTATGGTACGACCTTTGAGTCGACCCAGATAGGTTTGAGTCACAATTGATGAATCGGCCCAATTCAATGACCTATAGGGATCTAGTCGCCCCTCTTGTTCGAGGCAAGTCAAAGGCGAACTGAATGTTTCTAACTAAAAAGTGTATGTAAGGATGCCTTAATTAGCTAGGAAAACATTGAGTTTTGAAAAGTATATGAAGGTAGTTTATCTACTAGTTGACAAGCACTACTTGGGTGAACTGAAAAGTACTTGTAACCTGTGAGTAAACAAGAGAGACTTGAAATGATCTCCAATGAAAAGGTTATGAATTTGGCAAAATGGAATTATAAGGAAAAGTTCATTAAGTAAGATCGTAGAGATGTTAAAATGTATGAAATTGAACTAGGTTTCCTGCGAGTATAACTTTGAGTTGAAAACTTGCTTACTTTGAGTAATCACTTCTGAAGTATTAAATAATATTGTTGGTTACCGATATGTGATTTTATTGTCTAATTTTGCTGAGTTACTTGATTATGTACTCACTTTGCTTCTTAAGAAGCTAAGGGGTTAGTATTTTGCTAACCTCAAGTACAGGTATTGAAGAATAAGTTATTGAGGAATTAAGTTTTTAGAGAGCATCAGTAGAGGCAAATAGGCCTGTAGTTTCCATTTTGAACCTCTGTTATTTTGTAATAGGATGTCATGTACATGATGTTGTAGTGCTTGTAAATATGATCTACAGGCATGGGTGTCAAAATCGCAATTTTACGTAGAATTGCCAAGGGGTTCGTAGAATCGGAACGTAGAAACAGAACGTAAAAACGTAAGTTTTTACAACCTTTATAAAATAACCTTTAAATATTAAAAATTTACTTGCAGCAGTCATTAAAAAATATAATGGATAATATAAATTAAAAATTTGAGCATAGAATTGGGTCATAAATCACAATAAAAGTCATAATATAGATAATCAAGCATAAGTTGTATAATATAAATAATCAACCATAAAAATAATCAACCAAAAGTCTCAATAAAAGTTATGAAATCATAAATCATATTACAAAACAAGAACTAAAATAAATCATCACAATTTCCACCATCTCTCTCATCCATATCATCATCATCATTTGCATCTTCATCATCTTCTTCTTCATCAATGTCAACATCATCATGTGGTGTACTGCTACCAATGATTTCCATATCCTCTAATTCCAAATTTTTTTAAGTTCCTATTTGCATTTTAGCTTCAACATTATCAATATCATGAAGGTCCAAATCATTTGGGATCAGGGACTTACTGACAGGACTCTCCAAATTGACATAAGCACCAATTTCATCCTCCTCCACATCATCTTTATCTTCATCCTTATGCAACACACCTTGACCTTCATTCTCATTTGATGAGTCAAACACATCTTCTTCTTCAATTATCCATTCATCATCAGATGAGAGATCTTCAACAATGAAAGTAGAAGTGTCAATGTCAGCAATGCATCTTTCTTTCCTATTTCTTAATTTCAAGTTATGCATTACAAAGACTAAATCATTTATCTTTTGTTGATGCAGCCTATTCCTCTTTTTGGTATGGACCTGAAAATGAAAAAGTTTATACATAACTTTATAAGATTCATAATCTTAATAAGTAATAATATATAAAATTGAATAAAAAAACTATTTGTATCGTACCATTTCAAACGCACTCCAATTCTACTCATAACCTGAAGAACTACAAGTCAAACTTAAAACACGAATAGCAAACTTTTGTAGTTCTGGGCATTCATCTCCATATGAATCCTACCATTTAGCTGGAGCTTTTTTGTTTCTTGCTAACCTTGCAGCTTCAATGCCAAATAGTCCTTTAGCATCCTTAAATCTTTCAAGCTACATATCAATCTTACATCCTTCTGTTGGATTAGAAACCATACGCTCTATGCAACCATATAATCCAATCTTAACATCGGCATCAACTTTAAAATCATCACTATAATGATAATGGGGATTCAAATAATAAGCTACAGCATGTAATGGTCTATGAAATTTAAGCTCCCATCTCCTGTCAATAATCTTGAAGATAGGTTCATAACTACATTAAATAAATATGATTTCAATTTAAAAATGAAACTTTAAAATTAGCACTAAAGAAAATATATATATATAGCTAACAAGTTGCGATATTACCTTTTCTTCACATTGTTGAAGTTTGCTTTAATTTTCTGCTTGGCACGATCCATTTCTGGATAAATGAAACCCATAGCTGGTTCATCATCAAAATCCACTAATCTAAGCACTTTAATCAAGGGAAATGAAGCTTTAAGGCAAACAATAACATTCTTCCAAAACCTACTATCCAAAACCAATTGTTGAATCCGCTTTCCATCACTTGTGGCCGAATACTTACTTGATTTCCAATGACTAGAAGTGAACATCATCATCAATGCACTTTTCGAATCACTAAGGCAACCTAATGTCAAATATGAAGTGGCAAAACGAGTTGCACCAGGCCTAATCAAGTCCCTCCATTTAGTGTATCTTCTCAAAATTGAGATAAGTATAGTCTTGGAATAAATATATGTAGTAATTCACCTTCCTTTTGCAATTGTCCCCTGATGGATCTTCAAATTCTTCTCAAAGTCTTCCAAGATCAAATCGATGGAATGTGCAGCACAAGGTGTCCAATATAAGCATTTTCTATTCTCCATCAATTTTTTCCTGCTGCTTTATAATTTGCAGCATTATCTGTAATAACTTGTACAACGTTTTCCTCTCCAACCTTCTCCACAATATCATCTAACATTGCCAAAACTTTGTCGGTTGTCTTGGATACATCAAAAGCATCTATAGATGATAAGAAGACCGTTCCTTTAGGGCTATTAACCAAGAAATTTCATATAGAACGCCTCTTTCTATCAGTCCATGCATCAGACATAATAGAGCAACCTGTTTTTTTCCATTTAGCTTTGTAGTCATTAAGTAATTCCATTGTTCGAGCTACTTCTTTCTTCAAACAAGTCACCTTTAACTCATGATAAGAAGGAGGTTTAAGCCCACATCTATATCAACTAGCCACTTGAAGCAACTTCACAAACTCTGGATTTTTGACACAGTTAAATGGAATTACACTAGTATAGAAAAAATGAGCAATTTGTTGGCTACATTCTTCTCTCAAATCTTTCTTCATGAATTTGTTAATTATACCTTAAGTTGCCCGTGTTCCACTTTGACCAATTTTTTTTTTTTGTTTCAGAAAGAAGTCCATGCAATTCCTTTCTTTTTTGTTTATCCCTATTTGCTCCACCTCATCATCAACATCATCAGAATCTTCAATGCCATGAATTTGCTTTCTCTTCATTTCTGATAATTTTGCCGTTTTTTAGCAACATTGTTAACATTTCATTTTTTACATCATCCGGGACACTAGTGCATGGCTCTACATCTTCACACGTACACCCCAAGTGATTCTTGAATCTGTAAATGCCTCCACTAACAACTTTATTACAATACTTACATTTAACTTTTTTCCCATTGTTGTCTACATCAATTCCATGCTCCCAACCTACGTCAGATCTACTTCCAAGTGAATTCTTCCTTTTCGAACTCTCTCTAGATGATTTGGAAGATGACATTTTGACTCAATCAATACTTAAAATCCTGTAAGAAAAAAAAAAAAGAAAGAAAAAAGGAGTAAAGAGAGCTATGGTAGAAAGTAGAAACCATAAAGTACTGTTACATATTTACAAATTACATATATAAAGTAATTGCTCATGCTCATGCTCATGTAACAAGTAATTACTAATTAGAACTAGAAGAGATAACAAGAAAAATAACTATAAAGCTTCTCTTTAAATCATCATCAAGAAAAGGAAAGCAAAACATAAGGGGTAACAAGCTTTACATTCCATAAAGCTAGAAAAATGAGTATATTATAACTAAGTAATATAATCCCATTTCCAAATTATAACAATATAACTTAGCACACCACATGCTCAACCTAAACCCTCTAAATGCAACTTGTATGAAGGATTAAGTTTCTCTAGAATTGGCTTCATTGATATTTAAGCACATAATACATTTGGAAATGACTACTCGTTAACTGGCTCAAGGTTTTTCATCAAGGAATTATCCACCTAGATTGTTCCATAATCAATAATATTGGAACTATTCAAATATTTCATTAACAGATAACAGTATTTCACAAGTTCTATAGATAGACATCTGTTAAAATACATATTTAAAAAATAAAAGGAAAGAGAACATGATGTGAAAAAACTTACCAATAATAAATATAACAAGTTTAAGGGCCTCAATGAGGCAATTTCCTAACTTCCTCCTCTTATCTGGAGACTCTCCTGTAGAGGAAAAGATTCATATTCAGAATTTTAAACAAGTGTAGTGCATAGTCAAGTGCCTATTTGATTATCCAACAACGATATTTTTATCCACAAAAAAATAGCAACATCGGTATGATTAAGACAGCAAATTCGGAAGAGCAAACTTCCATCACAGAAGGCCTACATCTCTAAGCTAATTGTCCATTGTGCATCATTCAAGGTTATAGAAAGAAGTAAGAACATATTATTAATTTCCAGAACTTCACATGATAGAGTAGTTTTCATGACATGTTAATGAGACAATTCAATGTTGATAGCCAATGCTAGCTTCAATCATTCACACACAAGGTGACCATCACATGTAACATATGGTGAGGAGAAACAGAAAGAGAGTACAGGAAAAGTATTTGATTAAATGGTGACTAAAACTAAAGAGCAAAGCCTGAATACATGATATAGTCTGGAACCAATTCTAAAAAGCCCTAGTACATCCGGCAACAAAACTACATTATTGGGTCATGTTTGTCAATAAAATACTCAGCAGCAAAACCAGGGAAAACAAAAGCATGTAAGGAATTAGATGAACTAGAACAAAAAGGTAAATAGTGGAACTTTGCAATTCAACATGTATCATAGACAAAACTTAAAGCATTAGATTGATTATAACCAAGAATATGCTTCACTCGTGAAAATGAATATGTCTTAACCTGCTGTGCACCAATTCTAGAGAAGATTTATTTCTTATGCCAGAAATTTGAGAACTATCCATTACATAGTCATTGGTATTATAACACGAATTTAGGACAAAAGATCAAGAACTAGATTCCTTTGGCTTGGACTAAGAACAAAAAGTCCAAGATATTCCTTAGCCTAGGCAATCTTTTCGCTAGAATTCTGGTCCTGAAAAATACAACCATGTGTAGTAAAGTAAACTTTTAGATTTGTGTATGAGATAAGAAGTTTACTAATTAACCAGAGATTGTACCAAAATTCTAGAACATATAACACATTAGTTAGTAAAATGTGATCATCAATCATTACATTACCAACTAGATTAATAGATTAAGTTTGGCCATCAGGAAGTTTGATTTTTATTGGAGAGTGTTTTTTTCTATGAAAAGATGAAGGAAAGAAGTCATGTGATTTAAAGATCTAGTATGTATTATCCATTCATTCAAAGTGCTATTAGTTGAAGCTAAAAATGCAAAATAGGAGCAACTTATATTTGTGAAATTAGCTGTTGCTATCATCAATATATCTTCACATGTATGCTACTATTGTTGTTTCCCTTTCATGATTTTTACAACTTCATGGCACACTTTCGATATTAATTCATCTTCGCTAGAGTTATTTTTCCATGTTTCAATTTTGTCGTGAGTCTGCAAATCAAATGGAGTATCTAATCCTTTATCGCTAGTTTCGACATTTGTTGCAGTTCGATGATATAATTTTTTTTTATTTTTATACCAATATGGAAATCCAACCAATTCAAAGCAATTCTCTATTGTATGTCTTGGTTTCTTGCAATGTATACATGAAGGTCTATTTCTAGATTTAATCCTTTGATCTCTCTTTTCAAAACCAGTATTTTTTTGTTGTTGATTACGTACATTGCAGACCATTGTTTCATTACTTCCAATCGTCAATCTAGATGATCGCTTTTGTTTTTCTATTTGACAAACTAGATAAAATGCTTTAATAACACTAGGAAATGGTTCCATCGAAAGAAGTTGATTTTAGATGTTTTCATAAAACTGTTTTTATGTAAAGTAAACCACATAAAGAACAGATGATGGAACTGGATGGTTTTTTATCACATCAGCACTATTATAAGTATTGTGTGCATGGTTGTTTTCAAGCAATTTTATTAGTATGGTGGCTATTGGCTAGAATGATATCCTCTATTGACTTTATAGCGAATCAAATGAGGAAGTCTCAAAATTTATTACACGGCTAATCATGTCAAGATGGTACTTATCTATTATATACCTAAAGGAAAATTAAATCTTTAACCTCGAATTTGCAATGAGCCCATATTGAAATTGCAAAAAATCTAGAGTCTTAGTTTCCCAATCTTTACCATCCTAGTTTTACATTCTCCTTCAATTGGTAACATCCCGATATTGTTTTAGGAAATAAGAGTCACGCTCTTCATTGCGACTTGCGAGCCATGGCAGTTCCTTACTCTGACTGCTCGAGTGCTTCAATCCTTTTAAAGGAAACATGGATGCTTAATTGATGCATTTAAATGCTCTTTTTTTCCTTATATTGCTTATAGGGATTTTGGTGCTCTAAATGATGGCACTAAACGCAGAGCAATTGATTTCCAAGCAAATCAAGTTGTTGCTTTGAGCTAGATATCTATAGGCAAAGGGCACTCTTTCCTATTATCAAAATCTTAAAAAGCAAATCACGTTTTTCCATTGTTTTGAAGGGAAACCAATAGATTAAGCAACGTTTTTCCATTGTTCCTGTCTTTCTTTTTAACCACAAAAATAAACAACATTCAACAATACAACATTTATGGAGGAAATAGAGAGGTGCACACAAATAGATCATAAACAACCCTTAAGCAACTGAGTTTCCATCCAAAATTCATATCCAATCTACATTAAGCATCTACATTATCTTCCTTTAAGTAGATCATACAAGTTACAGCTCCTACGAGGGTCACACATAGCTCCTACGGGTCACAACTCATAGCTCATATTTAACTCCAATCAGTCATAGCAGCAAGCAATTACAACAAACTTCATCTCAAAATGGGTATTTTAAGGGTTAGCATGCTTACCTTGAGATCTCTTGCTTTGATGGATATCGAACTTGCTATAAACCTTCCAAGCAAAGTGTAACCCTCCTAATACCTTAAATCTTCGAAGTTCGAACCCTTGCTATGAAGCTTTTGTCCACTATACTACACCTTCAAGGTGGCTTCCACTTCTTTTCTTTTCTTTTTTTTTTTTTTTCGTTGTTCAAACTAGCAAGCAGCAGCACCTAAACTTATGACTTCACTTCCTCAAGTTTACTTTAACTCACAGATTTAGCCTGATTGAAACGAAAATCGAATGAAAGGAAAAGGACAAAGACGAACACTAGAGAGCACACCACAAAGCAGAGATGCAAACCCCTTGTTGCAGACAGATATTGGACATAGGTGATAGGAATAGGACTTAGGATAGCACAACAGAAAGCAAATGTAGCAACTCTCCAATAACGAGCAGAAGTGGAGACCCGAGACTGAAGACCAACGCCCCTTTGACAACTTGGGCTAAGCTAGTGGCCTATTGTAACTATGGGCTTAGACCAAAATGATGCACGAATTTGCAGTAGCTTCAAACTCAGTTGAAACGTTATTTCACTCGCGTTTTTACGTTTTCAGCATCAAAATTGTGATTTTACAAACGATTTCACCTTTAAACCTATTTTGTATACAAGTTAATAATGAGTATGCTCACAAAATCGTAAACTCGTACAAACGTACGAGTCAACTCGCGATTTTGACAACCATGTCTATAGGTGTTGATCTTCGGATTGTAATGTGAATATATGTATGTGTCGAGTTTAATTTAAAATTTTTATTATTTTCCTAATCCGATTCACATTAGACCCTATGCTCATCTAACATAAATCCTCAACTTGAACTAGGAATTTTATTATTTATTTGGAGTCACCACCTAACTGAAGTTGGGAAAGATTATTGAATTAGAACTAATTGAGCAAATTAATTCTAATTTTGACAACTAGTCAACAGAATCTCCTTTTTTATTTTTTTATAAATGAAAAAAAAAAAGAAAAGGAAAACCGGAGATTCTCGACTTGAGAGGCTAACCTGTTAAAAATCTTAAAGTTATCACCTTATCCTTCCGAAATGTAACCATATTCTGATATCTTTTTTATTATTATTATTATTATTATTATTATTATTATTATTATTTTTTATATTTTTTGAAAATATTAAAAACCAATAAACTAATTTGGAAAATGATTTTTTATTCTTTTTAGAGTTGCCCCATAAGGGTGCCTACGTACTCGCTATTCAAGATCAAACAAGCCATACTTTGCTTTTTATAAAAACTTTAGTGGATTAGTTTCAGTTTTAATTATGAAAATACCTCGGGTTTAAATTCATTATCATTTTCAAAATTTTAGAAAAAAATCTAAGCCTAAGCTTTACTATTTTATTTTCTAAAAATTTTTTATTTAAGGAAAACCAATTTTGGCTTTATTTTTAAAAAAGAAATTTTTCTAAGTGATAAAAAAAATAATTCATTATTTTTTTTCTATCCTTATTATTAATCTACCTCTATTTAATCCTAATTTTTATTTTTATTTTTTTATTTTTTATTTTACATCATTATTTTTTTTATTAAACTAAGTATAAAGAAACTAATCAAAATTCTAATATTTTTTATTTTTTATTTTTATATTTATATATTATTTTATTATTTTTATATTAAGCTAAACATATCTATCCTAAGAAAAAAAAACTAATCAAAATTAGGGCCGGTAATGCGGGCTAAATGGGCCGCGGCCCGACCCGCACCAGCCCGCGGGTTGTGCGGGCTGGCCTGCAAGTTTGGCGAGTCAGGAAAGTCTGCTCGCCCCGCCCCGCGGGCTATGCGGGCTGGCCTGCGAAGACCCGCAATAATATTTTTTTTTTGTATTATGTAAAACAAGCGGCCAGCAGTGGTGGTGCGACATTCAGCTGCGAAGTGCGAAGGAGAAGGTAAGGTGTGCGGGGTGTGGCCATGTGGGCTGCTGCCAGGCGCCATCTGCGTGCGGACGAGGTGCCGGCCGAAACCACCCACACGTTGGCGTCGTCACGTCGAGTTGCGAAGGAGAAGGTGCGATCCAATGGCGTCGGCGGTGTGGCCCAGGTGTGGGTGTGTGTGGGCTGCTGCGGATGGCGATGCCGTCACTTCAGTCGACGTCACTGTCACTTAGTGGTTGCGGTCGCGGGTCACTGTCACTCGGTGGTTGCGGTCGCGGGTCACTGTCACTCGGTGGTCGCCGATCGATGTGACCAGCTTAGTCCTCAGTGACTTGTTCATCGTTCTTCGATTCATTCAAGCTCGCTTTACGACACTCGGTGGTCGCCAAGTCGTCCTCTTCCAATGCTTGGACTGCAGCGAATTGCACAACACTCTAGGGGAATTTCAGTTTAAGACTTCGGTACCTGGTGGTCCTATGGGGCAACTACAAGAAGATTGTTCTGCTAACGAAGGAGATTTCACCTTTATAGAAGATTGCAATGTTAAACGCCTGCGGATTGCTCTTTTGGAAGGGCAGGGTCAGATCTGGAAAAGAAGGAAGCCCGATTTCACGGTGAATAGCATCGGAGTTCGGAGATCGTCTCCTACCGCGTTTTCTGGCGGGTTGGCCCGCCCCGCGGGGATTGCCCACCCCTCCCCGCGGGTCAAGCGGATGCAGGCCAAAATGGCCTGCACCTCTACGGGTCAAATTTTTTTTGCCCGCCCCGCATATTTTTGCGGGTGGGGCGGGTCAGCCCGCGGACCCACCCGCAATTCTCACCCCTAAAATCCTAGCATTACTACTTTATTATTTTATTTTTAGGGTTATGGATTTCTAATAAAATAAATAAATAAATAAGAAAAATAACAAAAAATAAATAAATAATCAAAAAATCAACTTACTAGGGTATAGGTTGTGGTTCACGAATCGGGTCAGGTCGGGTCGGGTCAGATCACGACGAGTTGGATTACGGCTACTGTCGAAGGTTCTTCGACGATGGTGTTGCGGCAGTTTTTGTAGACGTTTGAAAGCGGCTTCTGAGCTTTTAAGGGGTGGGTAATCTAACCGTGGTGGTGGATTTCTTCATAAACGCCTCTTGGTAGTGGTTTTTGGCTTGATCGACAATCGTGGTGTAGAACGAACTTCAGCGAGCTTTGAAACTTCTGATTTTTCACTCTTTTCTCACTTTTTGATCCCTCATTTGGCTTCTCGTCGTTGTGCTCTATTTATAGGCACCAAAAATTGAGTTGCATAAGCTTAGATTTCCCTCCGATAGGCACGAATCGGATTTGCGATTGAAACCTATCTCCAATTTGCTCTTGATTCATGTAAATCTTTGATTTTATTGGGATTTGATTCTAATTGGATGATGTTTATCTTATTTCAGTTAAAGATTTTGTGGATTTGTGCAAAAAAATCACATCAAAATGGTCAGATTTGGATTTTCACACGGTCGGCGACGATCTCGGATAGAGGTTGAAAACGATCACGTGCTTGACGCATGCACTCCCTCCATCCAACCAGGTTCTGACACGTGTCCTATGAAATGGAAAAAATTGCAAAACGCGAAAATGTCTCCCTCACAATTCGAACCTATGACTGAGCCCTCCCCCGCGCTTATGAGGCCATGGTTCGGACCAGCTGGGCTAGCCCACTTCTCAGTTTTTTTTATTTAACACAAATTGCATATATGCGATGTAATTTTTATTATTTTTATATTATTTTGAAATTCTAAAAATTTGTAAAAATTATTTAACTCCTCTTATTATTATTTCTACTATTATTTTCCAAAATTGGGATATTTTCCTTATTTATTTTATTTTTTGAATATTTTTCCTTTATTTCTACAAAATAGAAGAAAAAATTAAAAAATTGAAAACAAAATTGTAAATTGATCGTTATTAATGATTAGGGGCAAAAATGGGGTGTTTATAGTATGTATAAGGTTGGATTTGTAATCTTTTTTAGCCACTTAGGTCTACAAGATTAATCATAGGCTGTGCCTACTTACTAGGAATGTATATTCCATGGTATATATATGTGATGTGACTAAAGATTTTAAGTATAGGTGTTTAGATATGATATGGATTTGAAATAATAGCACTGATAGCACCATTCTACTAGATGTTTATAGAATTACATACAGGTTAGAGTTACAGGTTCAAGATTAGTCAAATTTTTCTTATCTCTAATTCAGAGACAACATAGCAATCCACTTACAGGTACTAGGGATAGTTACAAGAATGTTGAACAAGTTTAAAAATTAGACCTAGTAGGTCGGTTGCTACAAGGTGGTATCAAATCTTAGGTTTAGGTGTTATGATTAAACCCGTGTGAGCTTATGGGGGGTGGTTACGTTGAATGAAGACTTCATGGTGTGTTAATTAATTTGACTTACCAAATTGTGAAGTATTTGTGTATTATGGAATAGAAATGCTTGTTTAAGAAGTTTAAGTGTTTGATTTCTAATTCAAGTGTACTTATTTATGTAGATTTGATTGCAATGAATGAAAATTGGAAGAGGTCAAGGCAGAGGCAAAGGAAGGAGGGCCAGGAATGTAGTCCCTTATGATCAGCAAGAGGATTTACCTCCACCACCTCCACCGTCAACTCCATAGAATCCAATGGAGCAGATGGTTGCTATAATGTAAGCTTGGGCTGAAGTTATGGTTGCAAGATCAGGAGGGGATAAATTGGCCAAGGTAAAAAGGATTGTAAAGCCTTTAATGGTTAGAGTTTGGACCCTACTATAGTTGTGAATTGGATAAACTTTGTGGAAAGAGCTTTCCAAGGACATGATGTTCCTAAGGATAAGAAGGTAGTACTATTAGAGGATACTGCACATGATTGGTGGGTATCATAGAAAGAGTTTATGGAAGCTCCAATTACTTAGCCAACATTTAAGGATGTTTTCCTGAGTCAGCATTTTCCCTTATGTGTACAAGATAAAATGAGGAAAAGTTTTATAAATTGAAACAGAAGGGTAGGAGCATAATGGAGTATGAGCAAGAGTTTAGCAAATTGTTGAAATTCGCTCCATTAGCCTATCAAAATGATGGAGAGGTAAAAGTTAATAAATTTCGCACGGGGCTAGATATCTACTTTCAAGTGGAGCTAAAAAGAAATAGAGTTGTAACTTATGCGGAGTTCGTGAATGAAGCCCGTGTACTAAAACAAGTAAGGGATATGAAGGGTATGGAGGATCCTTTACACAAAGGAAAGATGGTGGTAGTTTTAGGTAAAAATGGAGTGAGGACAAAGGAAAAGCTAAGAAGTAGTATCAGCCACCAGTCCAACCTCAAAGGAGTCAAACTAATACTATGGTGTGCTGGAAGTGTAAAGGTAACATAAGGCTAATGAATGTCCTTAACTAAGAGGCAAATGTTATAGATGTAGGGGAGATGGACACATGGATAGGCAGTGTCAAATCTTAAGGACCTCCAATGTTACACCTGTTGACAGTTTAGTCATACTTCCTATAATTTTATGGTAGGAGTGAGGAAGGTCAATAGACTCAGGCTCAAACTTAAGCCTCAAAACCTAGGCATGATCCTAATTTTAGGAGGGGTAGACTATAACCTCAGGCTCAAGCACGAGTCTTTGCTATACAACAGACAAAGCCAGCTAATGTGGATGATGTAGTGGTAAGTAAGACTACTAAACTTATCTAATAGTTTGATGGTTGAATAGTTGTAATGTAAATGAACCTATATATCTATATAAATGTGTAAGTGTATAAGTGTAAATATGTATATGTGTGTGAACTTTGATGTGTATGGGATGATGATGCTTGTTTATGAATTGAGTAATTGAGTTAATGAATGAATCTATATGTGTAAATATGCATGAATGTATATGTAGGCATGAATTTATATGTATACATATGTGAAATAGTTGTATCTGCTTAGGGGTTAAACAAATTGTATTAGCGAATATATGCCTACAAGTATGTGTAAATATGTATATGTAAACGCAAATATATAGATGTATATATAGGTGTAGATGTGAAGTAATTGGGGTATAGACGTGACTACGTTTGATTTGTCCTTATATAGGATGTTAACAATAATTGTTGGAAGTGGAATGTGGTGTGTTTGATGATTTCAAGTGTGATTCAATTTGATGATTATCCCACTTATGCCTTGTTTGATATTAGAGCAACCCATTCTTATGTCGCTAAAGATTGGATGAGATGGAATGTAACTCTAGTGAAGAGTTTGAAATGTGAATATGTGGTAAGTACTCCTTCTAAGGGAGAAAGGATAGCAAGTTATCAATTAGAGAAGGGTATTGTGGTGATTGAAGGGCGACAATTGGTAGTTGATTTGGTTGTTCTTAATATGAAAGGGTATGATGTTATCCTTGGCATGGATTGGCTGACCAAGTATAAGGTGCATTTGAATTGCCAAGATAAAGTGGCAGAGTTTCATCTACCATATGAGGAAGCATTTAGTTTCGGAGGGAGTGTAAGGCGATTAGTACTTAAGATCATAGTAGCCAGTAAAGCAAAGAAATTATTAAAGAAAGGATGTATGGGATATTTGGCTTCAGTGGTGGATACACAGACAAAAGGGAAGAGAGTGGAAGATATCCCAATTGTATGTGAATTCCTAGAAATATTTACTAAAGAGTTACCAGGCTCACCCCTAGATAGAGAAGTTGAATTCAACATTGAGGTAATATCAGGTACGGAACTTATATTTAAAGCTCCTTATCGTATGGCTCCTATAGAATTGATGGAGTCAAAAAAGCAATTGCAGAAATAATTGGATTATAGTTTCATAAGGCTCAGTATGTCGCCTTAGGTGCACTAGTGTTATTTGTGAAAAAGAAGAATGGTAGTTTACATTTATGTATAGACTAACATGAGCTAAATAATGTAATCATCAAGAATAAATATCCTTTACCCCAGATTGATGACCTATTTGATCAATTGAAGGGAGCAGCTGTATTCTCAAAGATTGATCTGCAATCTAGATATCATCAACTAAAGGTGAAGGAGGCTGACATACCAAAGACTGCCTTTCAAACTAAATATGGTCACTATGAATTTCTAGTGATGCCTTTTGGTTTAACTAATGCCCCAGCTACCTTTATGAATACGATGAATAGAGTATTTAAAGAATATTTTGATGACTTTGTGGTTATATTCATTAATGACATCCTGATCTATTCTAGAGATAATGAGGAGCATGCTGAGCATTTAAGAAAGGTATTGCAGACTTTACAGGACAAACAGTTGTATGCTAAGTTGAAGAATGTGATTTTTGGCTGGACCAAATTATGTTCTTAAGCCATATTGTGTCAGGTTCTAGAATATCTATAGATTCTATAAAGATTAAGGCCATTACAAAGTGGAATCCTCTTACCATAGTCAGGGAGGTAAGAAGTTTTCTTGGTATAGTAATACATTATAGGAAATTTGTGAAAGACTTTTCAAAAATACCTATACCCCTGAACCGGTTGATGAGGAAAGGAGTCAAATTTGAATGGACAGATCAATGTAAGCAGAGCTTTTAGGAATTAAAGAGGAGATTAGTTTCAGCTCTTGTTTTAGCCATTCCTAGTGAAACAAGTGGGTATGTTATATATTGTGATGCCTCTAAGAATAGATTAGGGTGTATACTGATGCAGGATGATAAAGTATAACGTATGCTTCCCTTTAGTTGAAACCATACGAGCAGAATTATCTTACTCAAGATTTGGAGTTGGCTACTGTAATATTTGTTTTAAAAATCTAGAGACATTAAATGTATGGTGATAAATGTGATGTATATACTGATCATAAGAGTTTAAAATACATCCTTACTAAAAAAAGTTAAACATGCGACAAAGGCGATGGTTGGAATTGATGAAAAACTATGATCTAACCATTCATTATCATCCTAGTAAAGTTGATGTAGTTGTTGATGCATTGAATAAGAAACAGTGTAGCAATCCAGCGACTCTAATCGCTGATAGAGTGGAAATGTGGAGGGATTTAAAGCAATTACAATTGGAAATTATATTACCAAGGGTGGAATCCAAATTAAATAGTTTGAGTATTCAGCCTACATTGAAAGATTAGATCCAGGAAGCACAACCGACTAATGAGAAACTGCAAGCAGTTAGGAATAGTATGACTAAATATCTCAACTTTACAAGTGATGAGACTAAAGTATTAAGAATCAAAGGTAGATTTGTGTACCAGCAGTAGAGAAGATAAAAAAAAAAAAAAAAAAAAAACAATTCTAGATGAAGTTCATTATAACATTTATACAAACCACCCAGGAAGCAATAAAATGTACAAGGATGTGAAATCAGTGTATTGGTAACTAAGGATGAAGAAAGACATTACAAAATATGTGGCAAAGTGTAGCACTTGCCAATAGGTTAAGGCAGAACAATAGAAACCTAGATGGTTATTACAACCCCTCTCCATTCCTAAATGGAAGTGGGAGCAAATTTCCATGGATTTTGTTATAGGATTACCCAAGACCAGGAAACAGGATAATGCTATTTAGGTAATCATTGATAGGCGGACTAAATCAGCCTATTAGTCAACCCATTTTCTTCTAATCCGGCATGAACATGCCACTATCTCGCTTAATAGCGTTATATATTAAGGAGATAGTGTGATTACATAAAGTACTAACTTCTAATGTTTCTAACAAAGATCTCAAGTTTGTTTCTAGATTTTAGCAAACCTTGCAAAAAGCCATGGGCACCAAATTGAAGTTCAATACAACTTATCATCCTCAGACTGATGGTCAAATGGAGAGAACCATATAGACACTTGAGGATATGTTGAGAGCATGTGTTTTGGAGTTTGGTGGTAATTGGGATGAACATTTTCCACTAATTGAGTTTACATATAATAATAGCTATCATAGCATTATACAGACAGCCCCATATGAAGCTTTATATGGAAGGAAATGCAGGTCCCTATTATATTGGGATAAGATTGGAGAGAAACAAGTAGTGGAACTAGAAGGATAAAGTTCAACTGATAAGGGCCAAAATGCAGATAGCACAAAGTAGATAGAAAAGTTATGTTGATAAATGCTGAAAATCGTTGGAGTTTCAAGTTAGAGACTTTGTGTTCTTGAAAGTATCACCTATAAAGGGGATCGAGAGATTTAGAATAAAAGGGAAGTTAAGTCCTCACTATATTGGTCCATACCAGATTCAGAGGAGGATTGGAGCTATGCCATATGAACTCGAGTTACTTGCTAAATTAGCCAATTTCCATAATGTATTCATGTGTCTTCATTGAGAAAATGTGTTGGCGATATGATAGTTGTCTTAAAACATCCACTAAAAGGACTCCAGGAGAACATGACATATGAGGAGTATCCCATTGCCATTCTAGACAAGTCCACTAGGCAACTCAGAAATCAGGATATTACATTTATAAAGGCCTGTTAGAATCGCTATATTAAGGTAGAAGCCACATGGGAGAGAAAAGATCATATGAGGACTAAATACCCAAACTTATTCTAAATAGGTGACTTCCGTTTCACTCTTAGGATATAAATATGTATAGTCTTGCTTAAATTCTAAGTGTTTTGCAATTTAACTATAGGACATTAAAATATAATGAGTTGTACCCACGTAATAATTTTGAAGATGAAACTATTTTAAGGGGGACAGAATGTGAGGACCTAGGCTTAACCAGTTGCATTGTAATAGTGTATGTGTGATGTAAAATGAATACATATGTATATAAATATATATATATATATATATTTTATACGATGTAGGCAAGAATATACATATATACACATGTAAGGAACACACATATATAAACATAAATATGTATATAATTATAATTATACTAAAAATGATATACATATGCATACATATACCTACTTAAGTATATATATATAGTATTTGGAAAACTAAATAAATAAATAAATAGCAAAACAAACAAAAAAATAATAATAAAATAATATTCAATAAGCTAGCTAGTTATTTAAGGGTAAATTAGCAATATAATAAGGCAAAAGCGGGCATTAAAGAGAGAGATCAAAATTTTTAAATTTTACAAACCCATAATTTTCTCCATTTCATCTTAATTTTCTAAGGAAATTACAGTTGAAAATTTCAACATGCAATCATCAAGGGAGGATGAAGAACAAGATTGAAGTAGGATGGAACAAGAATTTGAAGAAATAATTGAAGAAATTAAGGAAAAATCGTAATTAAACAAGGGAAGATCCGGTATTCGATCGAAGGGGTTAAGGTGGAGTCGCTACTAAGTCGAGCCAGGGTTAAGGGTTTGGGTGGAAAAGGATTCTAGTTGACACAGTGGTGATCGGTGTTGGTAGCCAAAAGCCAGTGAATAAAGTTTCCCTCGATAATGCCTAAAACTTCCTATTTTTGTTAAAAATATCAAATGTTGATGAAAAATTATGATTTTTGGTATTCTAGCATAATCTTGTATTTAATCATTAGCAAAATTGGGGAATTTGATTCGATTAGTTGAATTTGATGTTTAGTTGAGGTTCATTAAAGTATAATCTGATATTGAGAAGCTTAGGTTAGTTACAAAACAAAAACAGGAGCGTTCGATGCAAAATCGCAATAATTTGGAACTATACGATTCAATAGAAAATTGAATCGGAATTTAATTACATTAATATATAATAGAGCATAATATACCCATATATATATATGAATAAGATATTGTACGAAAATGGTGGATTATATGAGGTCAGGATGGAATTTAGGGGCTTAGAATACTTAATTAACACTTTAGGGTTTAATAGAGTAAATGGAGTAACATTAATTAGTAAACTAATGATCAAGGTATTTTCATTGAGTGAGGAGGACATAAGAATTTGGCTGGTGCAACTATTTAGATTGGCATATATTATTTCAAGTGCATGCCCCCTTAACTCCTCTCTTGGGAACAAGTGGTCGATAATGTAAACCACTTGTTATTGGCTGAAATTACCCTATACGATCACTTACTGTGATTAATGCAGGAGGATTGCTCAATTATATTGAATTTCTAATGGCCGGTTGTGTGTTCTAATATGGTTGGATTTTGAGAAAGAGGAAACATTCTAGAAATCCCATAATGAGGGTTGGATGCGGGATTTGATTGTACTATTCCTGATTGTTTGTGATGTAATGAACATAAATTGTTGAATGCCTTATGATTGTGATGTAATGCTTGATTATTGTTAGCTTATTAGATGGGGTTTGTATAATTGGTTGAGTTCATACTATTGTTGTCTCGGTAATGATGAAATGTCTAAATGGATAATAAAATGGAAAACCGATCTTTAACATGTATAACTTCAATAAAGTATATACCTAACTGATTTTGGGACTCAAATAAATCAAATGGGGTTTAGGTTGTAAGTACCTACGAACCCAAGATATTTAATGTAAGAAAGTTTTGTTTCCTACCCGGTAAGTTTGTGGTACGACCTTTGAGTCAACCCGAATAGGTTTGAGGCACGGTTGGCGAATGGGCCCGGTTTAGTGACCAATGGGGATTTAGTCACCCCTCTTGTTTAAGGCAGGTGAAAAGTGAACTAAATGTTTCTAACTAAAATGTGTATGTAAGGATGCCTTAATTGGCTGAGAAAACATTGAGTTTTGAAAAGTATATGAAGGTAGTTTATCTACCGGTTGACAAGCTCTGCTTGGGTGAACTAAAAAGTATTTATGACCTGTGAGTAAACAGGAGAGACTTGAAATGGTCTCCAATGAAAAGGTTATGAGTTTGGTAAAATAGAATTATAAGAAAAAGTTCATTAAGTAAAATCATGGTGATGTTAAAATGTAAGAAATTGAACTGGGTTTCCTGCAAATATAGCTTTAAGTTAAAAATTTGCTTGCTTTGAGTTGAAAACTTGCTTGCTTTGAGTAATCACTTTCAAAGTATTTGATAATATTGTTAGTTACCGATATGTGATTTTATTGTCTAATTTTATTGGGTTGCTTGATTATTTAGAGGGTTTTGCTAACTTCAGATACAGGTACTGAAGAATAAGTTGATGGGGACTTAAGGTTTTGGAGAGCATCAATAGAGGCAATCAAGCCTTTAGTTTCCATTTTGAACCTCTATTATTTTTTAATAAAATGTCTTGTACATAATGTTGTAGTGCTTGTAAATATGATCTACAGGTGTTGATCTTCGAATTGTAATGTGAATATATTTTTGTATAAGGTTGGATTTGTAATCTTTTTTAGCCACTTAGGTCTACAAGATTAATCATAAGTTGTGCCTACTTATCGGAAATATAGATCCTGATGGTATATATATTTAATGTGATAGGAGATTTTAAATACAAGCATTTAAATATGATGTGGATTTTAAAATGATAGCGCCATTCTACAGGATGTTTATAGAATTACATATAGGTTGGAGTTATAGGTTCAGGATTAGTTAAATTTGCCTTATCTCTAATTCAGAGATGGCATGGGAATCTACCGACAAGTACCAGGGATAGTTACAGGAATGTTAAACAAGTTTAAGAATCAGTTTATGTAATTGAAATAAATAGAACTAGTTGAATGCCTGTGCAATGCGCAGATAAAAATTGAATTTTAATTGTAAAAATTTTCTTAAAAAAACAAAAATATCACAATGAAAACAATTAAACTTGAAATTTGGAGAAGTATAAATTAAATTAGTCACCAACTGTGTCCTTTCCTCATTTTTTTCTACACTCATTGAAAAACGACAATTTTCATAAAGTATTACTTAATCAAATATATATATATATATACAACGTAAGGTCAGTTGGCTCTGATACCAACGTAAGGTCAGTTGGCTCTGATACCAACGTCAGGAGGCCTGGGAATCGACTAGGGGGCACCCACGGATGGGTGTTACAAGAAGCTTAGTCTAGGACTTACGGCTGCCTAGCCTAACTATCTAGTCAATAGCTATGGTAAGAGATGTATAAATTAGAACAAGAAACAGAGTGGAATGAGCATTAAGCAGTAAATAAAATAAATTATAAACTGCAGGGTGGAAGCATTAGTTATTAAAAACTTAAAGTACGTGGCATCGTCTTTCTAGTCGCATGAACCTTGGGGTTCCTTTGGACCAGTAGCCCGCAGCGTCTAGTATTCCAGCCGATATACTTTAAGTATTAATCATACATTAATATTTAAAGCAGTAAATGCAAAACCTCAAAAAGCGGTATAACCAGCCGAGGAGGCTATATAAAAACGCAATAAATAAATAAATTGCAAAAGAACTTAACACCACAGGCGGCAGAGCCAAGGCTAGTGGGTTTTTGTTCTTTTAAGATAAGTAAATAATCAAATATTTACTTTATTAACATTGAATCCTTAGATAAGGAACATTAGTTACAGACAGTAAGAAACAATACATTAAAGAAGAAAGGTGATAAGGAAAAGAGAGAAGTGAAGGTTCAGAAGGATGGAAGAAGATTAGTCGAAGATTAGAGACGAAAGGAGAGGAAGATATACCTAAGTATGTCTGCGTACTTAGGGCATATGGTTCATTAACCATAGTAGACGACTCGGTTAGTGTTTAGGAAAAGGAGAGAGAAGGAAAATGTGGAAGAATTGGCAGAAGGTTGGTTGCCGGAGGTATAGGAGAAGTTAGATGGAGAAGAAAGAAAGAAAGAAAGTCTTTAGTGTTTGAGCTTTACAGTGTTTTGTTCTCTTTGGAAATTTTTCGAATGCCCCAAATGAAGCAACATTTCCGTTTTTAAAGAACAAGCATTTTTACTATTTCTACAGTAAAAGTTCTTTTTACTATAGTGCATAGTACTTTGTCGGGAATATTACTGTTTCAATAGTAGTTCCCAGTGATTTTTCGGTGGAATGGATCCACCTGTCATTCAAACCGTAAATGACGGTTTGATCATTCAGGCTTTGGGGATGACCCCACGGGTAATTGATCCGTTTATGACGGAGGATTACATATACATTTATCCGTAAAAATACGGAGTGAATACAAAAAATTATACAG
The DNA here is from genome assembly GCA_037954665.1 of Laguncularia racemosa. NCBI lineage: Eukaryota > Viridiplantae > Streptophyta > Magnoliopsida > Myrtales > Combretaceae > Laguncularia > Laguncularia racemosa. Next base: position 4,182,939 of record JBBMOL010000060.1, on the reverse strand, counting down.
TATCTAATACCGTATTTCATTCTACGTATTTTGTTACAATTGTAACAAAACACTTACATTATTGCCTACAGACTTCCTAGATTGATGCCGTAGCAATCGTCTTCATTGCTTTGTAATCCGGCTGATGTAGAGGTGGAAGAAGTTTCCTCATTAGTCCGCATTTCATCTTTAGATTTCTTCAATTGTGCTAGAGCAAATTCCAGAACTTTTTTCATTTCTTCTGGATTCTGCGTATTTGCCATGTTTGACATTAAGAAACCCCTATCGTGTAGGAATGGGGTTTGAGTACCACCTTGGGTTAGAAATTTCTGCTTTGTCAACCATTTGTCAATTGCTGACTCAGTCACCCTGTCCCAGAGTTTGAATCCGTCCCACCACTTGACCTTGAACGTCCTGGTGAGCACCGGAGTTTGAGTTCTTCGGTCCTGCTTGTAACCGAAGCTCCATGCCATTACCCATGATATTTCTACATGCATGTAGTATAACATGGTTTTGTCGAACATATATTCATGTTCGTTGGGCTCATAATTTTTTAAGAACAGAAAGTATCCGTTCTCAGCATTTTCATGGACAATATTTTCGATTGCCCCATATTCTTCCCACCAGTGTGCAAACCAGCAGGGCAAATTTTTCGAAGAACATTTATCAAAAAAGATCAACCATGTATGAGATCTTTTTTGATTCATTCTTAAAAAGGCATTGAACCAAGCTTGCTTATAATCGAAATAATTATAAGTAGCTAAATGTGGTTCCATTGGTCCCAGCGGATTAAAGCTGAGCTTTTGTTTGCTAGCCGGCTTGCCAGGCCAATCGCACAGGTTTATGACCTTGTGGATTCTAGCAGTCGAGTAGGAAATTACTCCATTGTTTTGAAAATGTTTGATTGACACAGAGCCTGTATCAACCAGAATTTTCTCGTAAAAATCCATATTTTTCAATGAATCATACGGTACATAAAAAACATTTTCAGGAAATATTTTCCTGGCAAAATCAAAAGGATCATTTTCATGCATACCTTTTTCTACTGAAAAGATATACTTGGAAATGTTCTTATGATACCATTTTTTAAAAGACTTTTGAGGGACTAGTGCCTTCGAAGAAGACGCCGCCTCAGTTACATGAACATTGGTAGATGGTTTTTTAATCATCTTTTTCTGGTCTTTTACGGGAGACCTGGAACCCAAAGCATTGGTGATTGCCTTAATTAATTCAGGCGTTATCACCATATCAGTGTTTAAACTCTCATTACCCTCAACTGGAGGTCTGGTCATTAGTCTGGATGAGGCGGTTGATTCCTCATCACGTTCTTTGATTGCCAATGGCACATTGGGTTTTGGAGCCGTAGCAGCAAGCCACGACCGAACATTTGTGAGTCCCTTACGGGGGACTTCCTTTTCCTTTCCCTTTCCCTTGGGAGGCATCTCCCTGCAGGAATTCACGAGTCAGGAAGTCAGGAAGAGAATTGGACGTTCCTTTAATGTGCATAATTTCGAAATCAAAACAAGATAAAATTGCTTGCCATCTGGAAAAAAATTGTTTTGAAGCCAAATTGTGAACATCTTTTTCTAAAACATTTTTTGCTGCAGAGCAGTCAATTCTTAAAAGAAATTTTTGATTTAACAAATCTCCTTGAAATTTAGAAATTGTTAAAACAATAGCCAAAATTTCTTTTTTAATTGTGGAATAATTTAATTGACATTGGTTCCAGTGTTTAGACACGAACTGGACAACATTTTCATTTCCATTAGGGGACTTTTGTTTTAGGATTCCACCAAATCCTATGTCAGATGCATCAGTCTCTACTATTTTTGGTAGGGATGGATCTGCTAGATGGATGCAGGGGATTTCCTTTATTCTCTGCTTGATTTGTCTGACGACTTCTGTGTGTTCATCAGACCATTCTGGTGGATTTTTCTTAAGCCTGTTATGTAAAGGCTTACATAAGACATTGAGATTCCTAAAGAAATCTGCTACATAATTTAAGCTACCTAAGAATCGCTGGAGTTGTGTTTTATCCAGAATCCTATCAGGGAACTTAGAAGCAAATTCTATGGATCTCTTAATTGGTTGGATTGTGCCATTATGAATATCGAAACCTAAGAACCTAATTCGAGTTTGGAATAAGGATATCTTAGATGGTGATACTACAAGGCCATTATGTCTGATTCTTCTTATGAAGGTTCTGACATGCTTGAGATGTTGTTCTATATTTGAAGAAAATATTAGAACATCATCTATATAAATTATCACGAAATCTAAATCATTAAAGATTTCGTTCATTATCCTCCGGAATTCAGAAGGTGCATTTTTAAGACCGAAAGGCATGACGTTCCATTCATATTGTCCAAAAGGGACAGTGAACGCTGTCTTGTATCTATCAAATTCATTAATCTGGATTTGCCAGAACCCAGATTTCATGTCAAACTTGGAGAATATTTTTGCATTGTGTATTCTACCAAGCAGGTCTTTTTTATTAGGTATAGGATACCTAATCCATTTGAGAACATTGTTAAGAGGTTTATAGTTTATTACTAATCTAGGTACACCTCTCTCTATTTCAGCATTTTTGTTAACGTAAAAAGCAAAGCAGCTCCAAGGTGATTTGGATTTGCGAATAAGCTTTTTAGCTAACAGGTCATTGATTTCTTTCTTACAATGTTCTAGAACACTGCTGTTCATTTGTGAAGGTCTAGCCTTTGTGGGAATGTTTTTCTCGTCGAAGTTATCTTCATAAGGTAATTCGACTGAGTGGGACTTCCTATCCCAGAAAGCATTAGGAAGAGTGGAGCAGATGGTATTTCTGATCTCACTTTCTAATTTAGAAACCTGTGTCCTTACAGGATTCTTTTGGATTTGGTTTTCAATTCTGTGAAATTCCAAATCATCATTTAAAAAGGATAGATGGTCCTTCTTGGCTTTAATCAAACAGTTTATCTCAGAGACTGAGTTTTGTTTGAGCATATCTATCATTTTGGTTTTTGGTTTTGAAACAAAGTTAAAACAGATATATTGTCCGTAATAATCTGTTTCAATACCTTCATTGGTAACCTTGAAAGGTTGAATTAAGTTGATAAAAGGAGTTCCTAAAATAACATTCTGCTTCAAATTTTTAACTAAGATGAAGCTAGTATTATAGGAGACATTATCTTTTACAACTTCTGCATTGGGTAATTTGAAACTAATGTTTAGTTTGTTATCGGAAGCAGAGCTTAGAGATTGGGTTGTTTTTTCAAAATATTTTGTTGGAATTAACCCTTCTCTAATGCAATTTAAATCTGCGCCAGTATCAAACAGGGCAATAGTTTCTAAGATAAACTCTTCGTTTATCTTAATGGTAATAGGAATTACCCATTTCCTAGTGGTAACTTCCACTAGTTGCATTAGATATTCTGGATTGACTTCTTTTCCAGACATATCGAAAGAACTTCCATATTCGGCTTCTTCATCCGAATATTTTGTTCTGGACATTTTAAATTCCAAGAATTGTTGCTGCAGTTCCTTCTGCATGGCTTTTAATTCTTGAATTTCTTTCTTTTGGGAATTAATCTCCCCTTGAAGATCACTAAGTGTGACTGGCTTAGTTTTCTTTGATTTGCCTCTGTTGAGGACTTCATTGAGATTATATGTCAAATTATTAGAAATCGAGGAAGTAGGTTTGGCTCCTTCCAACCATCTCAATTTCTGTGGATCAGACATTGAATCTAACTTAAGGAGGAACTCTTCTTCTTCCTTAGTTAGGACATTGATTGAATCTTCCTCTGAGGAGGATTCAAGATCATTACATTGAAGTCCTTCTTCTTCCGAGGAAGAAGGTTCAGAAGAAGAATATCCTTCGAATATTTCAAGGACTTCTTCAAGTTTTCTTTTATCGAGATCAAGGGAATTTAATTTTTTCTTGGTCTTGAATTTGTCAGCTGTGTGTCCAAATTTGTTACACAGATAACATTTAACTCCTGAAAAGGGTTTTCTATTCTTTTTAAATTTACCCTTTTTTGAGTTTTTATTGTTTTCTTTAGATTGTTTGTAGGATTTTTTAGAAAACTTCTTCTTTTTATCTTCTTTTGATTTAGAAGATTTTTTCTTTGTTTTCCTTTTACAATCTACACATTTTGATTTATCAAAGACAAAGGATGGATCATATTGTTGACAAAATTCTCCAAGGCTTTGCCTTTTCAATTGTTTTTCTTTCTTAAGTTGTTTTTGCAACCTAACTGTGTTGCACATTTGAGTTCCAATCTTATAAACATAGGAATTTAACTCACCATAAGAAAGATTATTGTAAGGAATTTCTCCATTGAATTCCTCACGAATTTTGGACCTAACTTGTTCACCTATTATGTTTGGTAAACCAGCTAGAAATTTCTCTTTCCAGAAGGATTGATTGCAGTCATCTCGCATCAAAACCCTCTGAAGGAATATATCTTTGTATTGGTGAAATTCGCCCAAAGATTTACATTTCATATTGGATAAGAGATCTAAATTCTTATCACGAATATGAGAAGAATCACCAATAAAATGTTGACTAATACAGAACATTAATGTATTAACAACATCTTGAATTGGTTCATTACGTTCATTGAGTATTCTAACTCCAAATTCATTTTTCTTTTCTGAAGTTAAAATGTTCATTCGTTGTTCTTCAGTGAGATAATTATCCCACCATCCTTTTAATTGTCCGGTAAATCCAGAAATTAAAAGCACTGCAATTTTGAAATCAGATTCGCCCTGAATACTTCTATTAGTATTGGCGAACATGATCATTTGGTTTAAAACATTTAAGATCATTTGTTCTGAGGCTCCATCTATGTTCCATTCATAGGTGGTTCCTGCAGAATATTTGTTCTGATAATTACTTGGTTTTTCCTCTAGCAGAATATCAAGAGGGGTTGCTCGCTGATAATATAATTTTTGAGGCTCTTGCCAAGTAATTTTATTGACTTCTAAACCATTAGAATTACAGAGACTTAAGTCATCTAATAAATCATCTAGATTAGAATCATTGGTTTCACTTAAAACATTAATTTTTTCGGATGGAGTATCTTCAATAATTAAATTCCTAAACTTAGGAGTATCTAATTTTAAAGATTCCACCGATTCCATTTTCATTTTTCCTTTTAATGATTTGTTCCTATCTTGGATAGCTTGAAGAAATTCATTACTAGGGCTGATCATTTCGAAAGGTTTGAAAAGTGGTTTCTTTTCAACCTTAATGTTTTCATTATTATTGACCTGAGGTTTACTAATTGAATCTTCAATTCTGTCAAGTTGTTGACCTATTGTGTGAAGATTTTTATTAGTAAAATTGTTTTGATCAATAATCTTCTTAATACCAAATCCTTCAGCTGCTTCTGCAACTTTGAAAGGAGCTAGCTTGATTTCGGTTTCCTTATGAGGATACTAGATATTGCTAAGTGGCGGATGAGTAGATTCAACTATATTACCATCACTTAGTCTCCATTGGACGGTCTTATTAACCTCATTTATAACTTTTGGTTTCAAATAGTATTCTTCTAACCAATCGAAGAATAAAATCTGAGTACCAATTTCATTCATGAATTCATAATATTCATTTTTAATTTGTATTTTAAACTTATTAAAAGTCTTAAAATACCATTGTCTTTTCTCCTTGTTTTTAGAAGAATTAAAGTCATTGTTTAGAAATAACCTATCTGGCTCGAAGGGTTTTTCTATGACATTAAGCTCAGGATCTCCTAATTCTGAAGCAGTTGGTTCTTCCCATTCTGGAGAAGTTTGATAAATTGGTCGAGTTAATCCCGAAGGCTTATTAACTAAACCAGAAATTGTAGGATTAGTCTTTTTAGGACTTTCCTGGACTTTTTTAGATTCATCAATTCTGGACAAATCAACTGACCTTCTTGATGATCCTAAGGACATTGAACTTCTAGGAGTTTCGAAAGATCTCCTAGGGAATTGAAGTGTAACTTTACCATCAAGATGTTGAACAACATTAGATGGCTCAGCTATTTGATAAGATTTCTAGGGAACAGGATTTTCTATTTCCCAGTGGTCAGGTAGGCTAACCTGATCCCATTTGATTATCCTAGGGATAGTCACATTAGATTTGTTTAGATCTGTTTGAATCAGAAGCGTTTGACCTCTTTTGTCAATTTTGTATGCTTTTGATCCAAAAGCTGTTTTCATTAATTTGAAATGGATTCGATAGATGACTGCCATAGGCAGAGCACCTTGAACCATCTTATAATTGTGGGTCTTAATTTGAAGGGTTAGGGATTTCATTATGGTTTGATCCCTAAGACCTAGCGTGACATTTGGATGGCATTCAAACTGGACTGGACCAGTATTGAGACTGGTTTCAATCGATGCATGAATCAATCTTTCATATTCCAGTTCTCTTGCATCCCTAAGGACCATTAGGACAAAAGTATCTAATCCTAATTTTGTAAGAGGTTTAGCTCCTACTTGGATTAGACCTATGTGCATGTAATTCCATTCTTTTCCATAATTTTGAATGGAACCACGGTTTAACATTTCAATTGTTGTCAATCCATCAGAGACGGGTATGTCTCTTTCTTCTGTGGATATGACAGTCATTTTTACCAAAGATTTTCCATTTGGCCATTTGGTAGATTTCATCATAAGATCTCTTAGAGATTCTCCAATTATCTATTGCTTCATCAAAATCTTTTATTCTAATTTCATCTCTATTGTTTATATTTCCTAGATCCTCAAGTTCCTCATTTGGAGCTGAGCTAGAGGACGACATAGTTCTGCTAAATAAATTCATTTTAGGATGGAATTCCTACTTTAATCTTAATTTTTGTACATCCCATAGGGGAAAATACGGCATGAGAGCGTGGAATTCAGCTGCTCAGGGTTTCAACTCCGACAACAATGCGCTACCCGACTTACGCTCTATCTGCAGGTTTTACGCGGCTTACACGGCAGTACTGGATACTCCCCCTTCGCCTAGTGCCACGGTGATCCCGTATTGTTCCAGATAATACAAAAATTAAGGTGTCCCCCTCTTGGGACAATCGGATTTCCTTTTGATCCGGTCTCCGGATCCTAAAATAATTTTATTCAAACCTAACTATATACTCCCCCCTTGGCTCTGATACCAACGTAAGGTCAGTTGGCTCTGATACCAACGTCAGGAGGCCTGGGAATCGACTAGGGGGCACCCACGGATGGGTGTTACCAGAAGCTTAGTCTAGGACTATATATATATATATATATAAACATTTGTTTTTTTCTTATAAAGAATTACAAATTTCTTAACTTCTTGGTATAAAAATTATGATTATAAATCTCTATTGATGTATTTCTAATATTGATTAATGTAATTCTTTATTTTGTTAAAAAATATGGTTATAGAACAATATAATAGATAAAAAGGTAAAAAAAAAAATGCTATGAATTTTGGCAAGCAATTCATTAGATTTCCACTTAACAATATGAGCTTCTAAGTCTTTTGCTGAACTTCTTCTTTTTCAATTATAGCATAATGTAAAAGTAGTTAATAGCAAGTGTGTATATAAATAATGATAATTAATAAGAATTATATTTGCTAATAATTATATATATGTATATATATTCATATAATTATTGTTAACAAAATTTTTCATTACTATATATAGAATTAATGTAAAGTCCTAAAAATTTTGAAAAACTATGTGAACATTTAAAGAAAATAAATAGAACGATAAATACTTCTAGGTCGAGGTAGTAAGGAAAACAATTTCATAATATTAAAAATTTTGATAAATGTATGATAAAAATTCAAATATTTTGATGTGTAAATATTATTTTAATAATTTTCAATAATAATAGGTTTTAAAAAAATAAAACAATTATAAAGAATGACCTTTACAAAGAAAAGAAGATAATGAACATAAAAAATTGAATTTTATAAAATATATTACTGAATAAATTTAGGAAGCGAAGTGATTGAAAAATATCTAAATATAGATATATAAACAGATAAATAAAAATAATCATAAGTCTTAGCTTTAGATCGGGTAAATTAAATTAAAAGAATAAATTCTCCAAAACATAAATTTAAAACAATATTAAGTTAAATAATGAAATTAATTTAAATTGAAGATCTATGGATTTTAAATGAAAATTTAGAGTAAATATTTATGTTCAGAATAATCAAATAAACCTAAATGCAAGCTTTCATAATAAAATGCTAAAAATATAAAATTTAAAGATATTTTTGTACGCAAGCAGAATATTAAAATAGGAACATTATAATAAAATATAATATATAATATAATATATATATATATATAGTTGTAATAATATAAAAAAAAAAAAATCTGTTGCCGTCCCATCTGCCCATCACGCCAAAAACAAGCGGCAACAGCACAGTAGCAAGCAGCATCAGGCCTTCTTCATCACGTCAAGCAATAGGCAGTAAGCATAACACTCCTCAACTCCCATTCCCATCCATTCCCTCTCCCTTTACTTTTCTTTTCTTTTCTTTTCATTCTTCTTCCTCTCTTCTTCTTCCCATCCGAGCTATATCTCCTTCAATAGCTTCAAGTTACGTCCATCCGACTCTTCTCCCATGACGTCAGGCAATAGTAGGCGATAGCAGTCACGTCGTCCATACCCAGTCACGACCCCCCATGCTGCCCTTATCCTCTACATCTCCATTCCTTTCTTCCGACCTTCTTCTTATCGTAAATCTCTACTCCTTCTTGCTGTCACATTACCCCTCCATGTCTCCCATCACAGCTAAAGCCGGTAATGCGGGCCAAATGGGTTGGCCCGCCCCGACCCGCACCGGCCCGTGGGTCATCGCGGGTTAGCCTGCAGTCGCCCACAAGTCTTGCAAGTCAGCAAAATCGGCCCGCCCCGCCCCGTAGGCTAATTCGGGCTAGCCCGCGAAGACCCACAATTTTTTTTAGAGATTTAGATTTTAGAGTGTATTATATAGGAATAGGACATGCTAGATGAAATATTTTGTTTTTTTTTTAGATAAACCTTTTTTTTCTTTGCAAATATAATTTATATTACATATGTTAGGAAAAAAACTGTTGAAAATTGTTTAAATTATTGTTTTCTAATTCCCACATCTAAATAAACTAGGTACATTACAAATTTGCAAATTGCAATTGCTCAATTTTTCCATTCACTTTCCTTATACAACTTCAATTTATACATACTTACTCTTAAATCTTATTCTCATATGATAGAAAAGAAAACAACCTAAAACGATAATCAAGCAATTATAGCAATTATCATAAAGTACTTTTCAGTTTTCACTAATTATATAAGAAAACAAAGACAATAATGAAGGAGATAAAATCACATATATAAATCAATCATCACATCAGTCATCACTATCATCATCATCAATAACCAAATTAGAGTCTCCCTTTGATGAAGTAGTCCCACTCCCACCTACATTCCCATTATCTTCTTCTTGATCTACAATTTACAATATTACACATATAATTAAATTAAACAATAAATGCTTGAAAGAATACGTTAAAAGAAAATATTACCAACAGATCAAAAAAAAATTACCTTCACATGCAAATCCTTATAAACAATTTCGTGTACAAATTAAAGCTTCTACATTGGCTAGAAGCATAGAACTGCGATACTTATTAAGTACACGAGCACCGATATTAAAAGCTGACTCTGATGCTACAGTAGTAATTGGAATGCTAAGCATATCGAAGGCCATGATAGATAAATCAGGATATCTCTGGCTTTTATTCTTCTAATGTTGTAACACATCTAATTCTGAGTAGAAGTTCATATCCATTACTAGCTCATCTAGATAAATATCCAAAGAAGAATTACCACAACTTTGTACTTCTACTTGACGGTATCGGAATTCCTACATTATTAAGAAAAAAATTAATTAAATAATAATATATATTACGAAAAAAATATAATTGAGAAAATAAAAAAATTATTAAACTTACCACCAATGTAGCAAAATCAATCTCCAAGCCCTTCCCAACTCTATATGTTGCTGTTCCTTTACTATTGCTACCTCCATATGTGTCTTGTGCTTGAGAAGATGATCCAACCTGATGGCTTCTAATTCTAGATATGTGATCTGTTTTACTCTTTTCATATTTTCCATAGAGTTTATATAACTTGCTCTTTATGTGAGCTAACTTCTCTTCACAAGTGAGGGGATCAAGTTTATTAAAATAGAAGTTCAAAAAATCAAACTTCATTCGAGGATCAAAGATTGCTCCAAGTGCAAAGATAACACTATAATCACTCCAATACTTATCGAACTTCTGTTTCATTCTAATAGACATCTCCCTTATGACATGATCTACACTACTTAAATTTTCATTCAGCAAACATTCAATCCTCCATACTTGCAAAAAATGGTTGTTTGATGTTGGATATGATGACCCTAACATCAAATTGGTGATACTATGAAACGAGCTCAGAAACTTGCATATCTTTTCTGCTCTTTCCCACTCATCAATGGTTAGACAATATTTATAATGACGATCATTCAATTGAAAGTAAGAAAAAGCACGTCAATACTTGAGTGCGCTATCAGGCATAAGATAAGCGAAATTCTATCTAGTAATTATATCCAAGCGCAAACCAAGATTCGTATCAATGTTGCTAACCTGTTCAACACACTCCAAAAAGTGTTTCATTCTACTCTCGAAGCCCTTCACATACTTCACACTTTCCCTTACTTTATGCAATGCTTCACTACTTACAGTCAATCCTTCTTTAACGATCAAATGAAGAATATGAGCACAACATCTAATATGAAAAAACTCACCACCACATAACAAACTATTCTATAAGTTCAATTGCTCTTTCAGAAAATCTTGCATACAATCATTTGCAGATGCATTACCCAATGTAAGGGAGAATATCTTCCTATCTATGCCCTAATCTTTCAAAAATTCAAATACTTTTTTCAACAACTCAAACCCTGAGTGGGGAGGGGGCATTTTACAAAAAGCAAGAATTTTATTATTCAATTTCCAATTGTCATCCACATAATGTCCAATCAAACAAATACATCCCTCACTAGTAAAAGTAGTCCATACATTAGAAGTCAAACATACTTTCCCTTGAATTTTTTGCAAAATTTGTTTCAAATTCTTCTTTTAAGTTAAATATAAATTCTAAACATCTGATGTAGCAATTTTTCTACTAATTGGCTTATAATCAGGATTATATAGCCTTATGAACTGTGTAATCATCCTATACTCAACAAATGAAAATGGCATATCATGTTCAATAATAGCCATAGTCATACCTCACGAGCACATTTAGGATCTGCTTTTCTTGATCTTAACTTGCCAGCATGATCAATTATCATATCACCAACATCATTATATCTAGGAATTTGACTCAAACGACACTTTTCTCTATGTCGACGTAAAGATGAAGTTCTATGTGAATGTGTTCCAATAACATATTCCTTCCCACATGCTTTACACTTAGCCCTATTTTTACCATCCTTCCCAATACCAATTTTTGTAAATATTTCCCAAACCTGACAAGAAGAGCGACCTACTCGAGCCTTCTTATTGCATGTTCTTCAAATTGAGAAGATCCCGATTGTAGATTATCGTTATGCCCACCGACTTCGGACACATCATCCACATTAATAGGTTCCATTGCAGTCTCATTACTTGGAGGATCCATTCTATAAATATAGAAAATATTATTAGTAGTAGTACGGTTATTTATAAAATATAAATATAGTCACTCCATGTCTCCACCTGCCACCACATCGGCACCATCCAAGCTACAACCAATGGCCACATAGCTATACACCCCACACCATCCAAGCCACGATCGGTGGCCAAATGGCCACACTCCAAGCCACAGCCGGCGGCTACACTACACGCTCTAAGCCACTGGCGTCACCCCCACCCCACACGGCCACACCGTACTGCACTACACCACACCACACTCTCCATTCTCCAAACCACTACCACCGGCGTCACCCTCACCCCACACGGCCACACCACACTCTCCATTAGACCACCGTCACCCCACACAACCACACCACACCACACTCTCCATTCTCCAAGCCACCGCCACCAGCGTCACCCCCACCCCACATAGCTACACACACTACACCACATCGCACCACACCACACTCTCCAAGCCACCAGCGTCACCCCACATGGCCACACCACACAACACATTACTCTCCAATAAGTAAAAGGACAAAATCTATTGCTTTACCTTGATTAACGTCTAACGAGGATAGTGGCATGAAGGAAATGGAACAGGCGGTCGACGGTCGGCAGAGTGGAAGAAGACAACGACTGTCACTGTGATTGTGAGCTAGAGCCGGTGAGTGTCTCATGTTCGTGTCTACTATAGCATGTGGAAGTGGAAGAGGACGAAGATTGTGCTGTGGTCTCTAGTCTATGACTGTGAGTATGGAGGGACGACCGGACAAAGAGTCGAGGACGATAGACGACGAACGAGGGAGTATAAGGTGTGACTGTGTGAGTATGTGACTGTGACTGAGTGTCTTGTGTGAGTGACCGAATGTGACAGTGTGGGTGTAGGCTGCTGCCTACTGCGATGCTATCCTCGTCCTTGTCGAAGTCTAAAGTCTTCAATTGCTGTGGTGCTGTCTCGTCACTTCAGTCGGCGTCAACGTTATCTCGTCAGTCGTCAATCGGTGTCACACAGACACGACACAATATAGTAATTTTTTTTTTTGGGTAAGTGGGCCAACCCACGCCCACAGGAACTTACCTGCCCCACCCTGCAGGTCATGCTGACATGGGCCAAAATGGCCCGCAGCTTCAGCGGGCCAAAATTTTTTGCCTTCCCCACATTTTTTTATGGGCTAGGCGGGTCTACCCGTAGACCCGCCCCGCAATTACCAACTCTAATCACAACCCTTACCTTATGTTTCCTTCCTTCTTCTTTTCCTTCCTCTTTCCCTCTTCTCCTTGTTCGGCGAGGTCAATCATCCAAAGCCCCAAGCAAGAGTTCCAGTAACGTCTTGGCTCTGGTAGACTGTTAAGGACAGTGTCTAGTGATGTCCGACATATAAGGAAAGAAAGGGGGAATAAGATAGAAAGAACCAATCCCTTGGGTTTAAAGCCACCACCTTCGATGAGGCTTCCACCGACAGATTCCTCACACTCTACTTGAGGTCTTTTTAAGGATTTTGGGTCCTATTGAGAAGGAGCCTAGTGATGCTGCTCTTGGAGGGATTAATAGTTGTGATGAAGTAGAGGAAGAAGGAGTTAATGGAATGAATTTAAAGGACGATGATGGAGGCAACAATGAAGAACTTGGAGAAGAAGCGATAGAGACCACGACAGCCACATAACAACAACAGCCACAACGACAACCATGGCTACAATAACAACAGCAACTATAACGGCTATAACGACAATAGCAATGACATAGCAATGAAAGCAACATCAACCACAATAGACAACAACAGCAAAGACACAGTAGCAATAGCAATGGCAACTACACCCTACGAGCAATGTCCAAGAAGAAATCCGTAAGGGCCATTGCTAAGCTTAGTCCCTTACTTCGATGTGGGCGTAAAGGTGATGTGTGTGTAGGGGGTAGTGTTCCGATGAGAGATAGGGAGGTACTTGGTGCTTGCAAGGTGTGTATGTATGTGTGTGTGTGTGCGCGTGGGGGAAGGGGAAGCTACATGATATAGTGGTGTATGCATATAGGCAAGAGGGGAAGAAAGGGTTGCAAAGTGCAGATGGTGTGTGGTATGTGAGGGTGTATATGTATGTGTAAGGAAGGAGTAGAGTGTGTAATGTGTGTGAGTATGTGCATATGTGCATGAGGTGATGTAGGGTGTGTAGTATGTGTATGTATATAGATGGTGCATGTCACACCCCGAAGGGGACCTAGAAGTCTCCACTAAAATTATTATGGCACACGTGCACCCGTCACATGATAATCGTCTTACGAGTCAGAGGTCGTAAGACTCTAAGTAAATAATTGCATTTATGACTAATCATATTACATATAATTGGATAATAAAATACAACTATGGAACCCGAATCCCACGGTCAACTATGATCGTAGAGAATCGGTATCCCCTACCAATCAGTAAAATAGGATAAACCCTAGGTTTCTTAATTTCAAATTCTATTTACATAAGGGTCCTAACATTTCATCTAAACAATCTATCCTTCACAATTCTTACTTTGTTGTTCTGGTCTTCTAAAACTCTCAACACTTCACATCTTATCCCATCTCGAGCTTTCGTAATCGTTACCTGCAAAAATTCGGTGAGGGGGTGAGCACACTATGGCTCAGTGAAAGGGATGGTAATACTTTTAATGCTACGTATGTACACAAGAAAATTCAAATCAAGTTATCAAACATATACTATGCATGAGCAACCATATGAAAGCAGCATCTCATGTGGTCTTCCGGTAACCAACGTGAAGTCTATAGTTTACGCCCTCCTTGACTTTGGGTTGGGGATTCTGAAGCCACCATCAATGCTCAGGTCTTACTCACATCTTTATTATTCTTATCACTTAATTAAACTGTATCTTAACTTTAATGTTTTAGGCTCAAGTGTATCAATACACTGAGCATTACACCCTTAAGAGACAGGTCGAACTCAGAACTGTCAAGGCGCGACAATCCCCTAATCACTTAGTTCGCACTTGATGGAACAGCTATCCTCTAATCACTTCTGGCGCATCCTATAGTAGTGATGGCCTTCAATCTCATGCAATGTCTTGTAGAAATGCATGTTAGGTTTTAATTAAGTCCACTTCCTCAATTAATTGATTTAAAGTGATCAAACAATATAGACAATCACAATCAATTCTCAATCAAGCCAACGAAGTAACTACCAAACATTTCATTCCACACCCACCATATAAGCAAAGACCATGCCTTTCTTATCTCACAAAACAAACACTACACCTAAACCCCACGAATGTAGACTATCCAGTCTTTATGATAGATTAAATTAACTCAGCACATCTCTATGTCATTTCTTTTAAATATCCAACCAACCACTCGGGGTTGATGCACACTCATCATCTCTAACACCTCTGTGTCATCGCACTTCTCAAGTGCTTCATCATTCATACTTCCGAGAGCTAACAAGGTCATCTCGTATTTCCTTTTTGATGTCCTTAAGACATTTGTGTATAATGTATATATATACATATCTACACACACATATATATATGTCCGTAACACCTCTTTAATTAAGGACTACTTATTAGACACCTTCCCTTATGTACTTAAGAAGGTAAGAAAATACGATCTTTGAGTTAAAAAATCAAGGTTTCACTCATGATTTGCATGGTTAGGTTCATAAGTGTATTATGTATATATAATAGGAAAATAAGTTTGCCAAAGTATATGTACACATTCAGGAACCAACTCCGATATGTATACATAATGACATCTATAGACCCTATTCCAACTAAGCACGCCTACTCGGTAGCTTTAGAAGGAAAAGTTGGGTTTCTATGCTTTGGTTTGATTTGGAAGAAAACAAATTTTAAATCATGGGTTAAGTTTGTGGTTATAGTACTAGCAATATGGCGCTAGGTGCTATCAGTAAGGTAATGACATCTAAACCCTCAGACCATACCATCCCCTATATCCTCTTATGACTTCTTTCCTAACTCATTAATCCCCACTATGACTCAACTTTAACAACAATCACAATCACAATCACTTCCAAACACAACAAACAACAATTTCGCATGCATAGCCATTAACATACAACATAATATAATAGCATATCATTAAGTTTCCACTCACCTGTTTAAGGTTGTCATAGCCCTAGCCATCATTAAGTGATTCCAACATACAGTCCCTTCTCTAAGCATGGTATCGAAGGGTCAGCTACAAGGACTCCACACGATTTCTGTTGGATTGCTCGATCTCTCGTTAACTCGTATCTCTTCTTAAGTTCCCCATTGCCTTTCCCCACATTCACATACCCAATCAACTTACCGATGGTACGCACGCACTTCTAAGTCTTCCCTTCATAATTTGATTACTGAATCAAGCTACTCAGGCCACTGCTACTATATCAATGACATATTTTCCTTCCAATTAATTTCACACGCATACACTTGCTTTCTTCATGAAGTTCTCTTTTCCTCTTTGGCTTCCCTGTTCCATCCTTCTTATCTCTTTCTCACCATTTTTCTGTCTTCAATTCCCGCTTTCATCTTCTTCCAACTTTTCCTTTTCCTTTCTCCTTATTCTCCTCTCCCTTACCATAACTTTTCCCCTTTGTTTCCTTGCCAAGCTCCCTTCAACCCCTCGGACTTCACTAATTTCCCACTTCTTCTTCTCATTTCTCTTCACACTTCTCTAGCCCACACTTATGTATGTATATATTTCAATTCCCTAGTTATAGTTCTCCAAGTCTTTCCTTGTTCCTAGATATCTTCCATTTTCCTTTTCTTTTTCCTTTTCTACTTCATATCTCCTACTCATCGAACCCTACTTACACACCATACACATACCAGCACATTCCACACACACGCATGCACCTATACATACATACATACAACCATACCATACATATCCCACACCATTGTCATACACATACATGCATACTCCACTTACACCTCACATCTTCCCTACACATATACACACACCTTCACACACCACACACCTTCCATACGCATACCATTCCGCGCACACCACACATCATCCATATACACAATATATCTTTGCACATACCACACACCACCACATACACATACACACATACCCGCACTCCCTACACATTATCCATACGCATACACATATTCCACACACATCCCACATCACCGATACGCACATACCTATACTCCACACACACTACATACCATCTATACATATACGCACATACTCTACATTGGCCTCACACCACCAATACGTACATACCCACATACTTCGCATTCACCACCTTCACCTTTCATACACATACACATACACATGTCCGCACATCACACTCCTTCCACACACCAATATATATACCCTACACATCACACTTCCCATACACGTACACACATACACCACCATTTACATCTAATTTAGCATTCTTTTCCTTCTTCTCCTACCGACTCCTTTTTGTCCTCTTCCTTTTTTTTTTTCTTCTCTTCCTTCTTTCTCTCCTCTCTTCCATGCTGACCTTCCCTCTTCCACTTTTTTTTTTCTCTTCTTTATTTTTCCTTTCTCTCCTTTCCCACTACAACCGCTTGTTGCCGCTATTGGATCATTGTCAACATTGTTGCCGTTCTCCTTCACACACACCACTATATCCCGCAGCTTCCCCCTCCCTCACGCACACACAAATCGCACATCCTCCTACATCTCGCACACCGCCACACACACCATTTTCTTATCCTCTTCCCTCACTTGCCTTCGTGGTTGCTATTGTCGTTATGGTCAATGTTGCTGTTTATTTGTTGTTGCTGCTATTGTCGTTGCAGTTGGGGTTGTTGTCGTTAGGTTGTTGTCGGCTTGGTTGTTGCCGTGGTTAGGGTCGCCATTGCTGCTACTATTAGGGGTCGTGGTCGCTGCTGCTACCACGATCAGAGTCACTATCACCGCTGCTGCCTCCGCCATCGAGAATTCCTTTTCAAATTTAGAGCATAAGAGAGAGAAAGAAAGAGAGGGTTCTGTTGTGGGAAGACGAGAGAAAGGGAGACCTAGGGAAAACAAGAGGGAAGGAGAAGGGAAGAAGACACGGCAAGGGAGGTGCGATCCAAGAGAAGAAGAAGAAGAAAGAAGAAGGCAGAAGGAAAGAGAAGAAGAAGAGAAAAGAAAAGAAAGATGACATAGAAGGGTAGGGGGCTGCTGCACTGCTACTATCACGTCTTTTCTTTTCTTTTTCTTTATACACGGTCATGCATGTATATTTATATTTTGATTATATTTTATATTATAAATTTCTCTATTTTTATTATTTTGCTCATATACAAAAATATCTTTAAATTATATATATATATATATATATATTATTGATTTATTTATTTATTTTTTGTTTCAATGGAGACAAAAGAAAGGTTTGAGGATGATATGAGCAAAAGGTGAAATGAATTTTTGGTAAAGAATAAAGGAAATTGAATTTTCAATTCAACACAGCCTATACTAAAGCCAGTGCTAAGTTAGAAAAATGATCAAAGCAAATAATATTTCAGCCCTACCTCCAGCACGGCCGTACTAGAGCCAATGCTGAATAAAAAAAAAATGGTCAAAAGCAAGAAAAGTTTTAGCACTGCCCCGAGCACAGCTGTGCTAGAGCCAGTACTGAATAAGACATTAAAGATAACATGTTTTGGAGTCAACACGGCCTTGAGCATGGCTATGCTAACACCCATGCTAACCTTATTTATGAAGATCTACAAATAGATGCTTATTCTCACGCACTTTTTATACATATTTGTACTTCATGTATGTACATGCATATACACACGTATGCACTAACACATACACATATATAACTCGTACTTCCGCACCCATATTAAACACAACATCTCAAGAACATCATGGAGTTTTTGGTTATTCGTAAATTATCATAATAATATTAATGTATTACAATGTTTAAATTTTTATTCAAAATTTTTAATATTTCAAAATTGTTATCCTCACTACCCCGACCTAGAATTATCTATTATTTCATTTATTTTCTTAAATTTTTATATAGTTTTTCAAAAAAATTGGACTTTATAGTGTGTGGTGTATGCAGTATGTGTGTATGTGTATGGAAGATGTGTTGTGTATGCGATATGTGTGTATATGTATGGAAGATGTGTGGTGTATGCGGTATGTGTGTGTATATGGATGGTTTGTGGTGTGTGAGGGTTATGTGTATATGTGTGTGAAATGGTGATGGGCATGTGGGCATGTGTGTATGGTTATGGAAGGTGAGTGTGGCGTATGTAGGTATGTGTGTATGTGTATGGAAGGTGTGTAGTGTATGCAACGTATGTAGGTATGTACGTATTGGTGATGTGAGGAAAATGTGGAGTATGTGTGTATATGTGTGTCGGTGGTGTGAGACGTGTGTGGAGTATGTGTGTATGTATGCACTAGTGGTGTGTGTGTGTGTGCATGTGGACTTGAGGAGAAAAGAGGATTGCAAAGTGCAGTTGCGTATGCATGTAAATAGGTGTATAGTATAATTGTGTGTATGTATGAGAAGGTACATGCGTAATGTGTACAGAGTGTGTATGTGTTTGGATAGGAGTATGTTGGTATGTGTGTGTGATGTATGGGAATGGTTGGTGTACGTATGGTAATGGAAGCAAAGATTTGTAGGAAGGTTGTTCCTTCTAGAACCCTATATCGGAATCATGTTGAAGAAGTGTTCAACATTTCGAATCTTGTTCACCTAAAGTTTCTTAAAGAGGAGACTTCACGCCTTGCCATCAAACACGTAGCGAGTGGAATACACATATCAAGTGCTAGGAAACTACCAAAGTCAAGTGGAGATGCTGCCTTCTATGGTTTGGTTGAGAAAGCATTGCAGAAAGACACTAATTTCAAGATGAAAGTAAAGGGGTTACCTACTAGAATCACTCGACTCCAATTAGGACTAAGACGACCTTAAATAGGTGAGTGGGAAACTTAATGATATGCTACTATGTTGTGCTATATGTTGATTTTCTATGTATGTTAAATTGTTGGTTTGTTGTATTGGCAATTGATTGTGATTACTGCTAGGTTGAGTTATATAGCGGAGACTAATGAGTTAGGAAATAAGTCATAAAGAGTATAGAGGATGGCATGGTTTGAGGGTATAGATGTCATTACCTTAACAATAGCACCTAGCGCCATATTGCTAGTGCTATAACCATAAACCTGACCCATGATTTAAAATTGTTTTCTTCCAAATCAAACCAGATCATAGAAACCTAGCTTTTCCTTCTATAGCTACCAAGTAGGTGTGCTTAGTTGGAATAAGCTATATAGATTTCATTATGTATATATATCAGAGTTGGTTCTTGAATGTGTACATATACTTAGGCAAGCTTATTTTCCTATTATATCTATATAATACACTCATGAACCCAACCATACAAATCATGAGTGAAATCTTGATTTTTACAACTCAACAATCACATTATCTTGCCCTCTTAAGTACGTAAGGGAAGGTGACTAGCAAATTATCTTTACTTAAAGATATGTTGTGGACATACCTATATAAGTAGAAATATATATATTATACACAAATGTTTTGAGGACATCAAAAGGGATATATGAGACAACCTTGTTAGCTCTTAGAAGTGTGAATAACAAAGCACTTAAGAAGTGTGATGACACAAAGGTGTCAAATATGATGATTGTAAAGCAACCTTGAGTGGTTGGTTTGACATTTAAGAGAAATGGCACAGAGGTGTCGAGTTAATTTAACCTATTATAGAGTTAGATAAGTCTACATCCACGGGGTCTAAGTTTAGTATCTAATTTATGTGATAAGAAAGGCATGATTTTTGCTTGTTGTGGTAAGTGTGAAATGAATTTCTTGGTAGTTATTTCATTGGCTTAAATGAGAATTGATTGTGATTGTATATGTTGTTTGATCACTTTAAATCAATTAATTAAGAAAGTGGACCTAATTAAAACCTGACATGTATTTCCACGAGACATTGCATGAGATTGAAGGCCATCACTACTACAAGGCTCATTGGAGTAATCAAGAGAATTACTGTTCCACCAAGTGCGAACTAAGTAATTAGGGGATTGTTACACCTTGACGGTTCCGAGTCCAATCGGTCCTTGAGGGTTTTGCTCCGATCGATGCAAAGGCACAGGAGTGTTCACCATTGAATTAAAAAGATATTATAATCATCAAAGTGATAAGATAAATTAACCGAGTTATGACCTGAGCACTTATGGTGGCTTCGGAATCCCCAAACTAAGGTCAAGGGGGGCGTAAACCTTAGACCTCACGTCAATTACCGGAAGACCACGTAAGATGCTGCATTCATATGGTTGCTCATGCATAGCATATGTTTTGATAACTTGATTTGAGATTGCTTGTGTATACGTAGCATTGAAAATGTTACCATCGCATTCACTGAGCCATAGTGTGCTTACCCCTTACATACTCTTTTATAGGTAGTGATTACAAAAGCTCGAAATGGGATAAGATGTGAAGTGTCAAGAGTTTTAGAAGACCAGAACAACAAAGTAAGAATTATGAAGGATATATTGTTTAGATAAAATGTTAGAACCCCTATGTAAATAGAATCTTGAATTTAAGAAAATTAGAATTTATCCTATTTTACTTATTGGTATGGGATACCGATTCTCTGCGATCATGGTTGACCATGGGATATAAGATGCATAGTTATATTTTACTATCTAATTATATGTACTATGATTAGTCATAAATGTAATTACTACTTAGAGTCTTACGATCTTTAGCTCGTAAGATGATTATCATGTAACGAGTGCACATATGCCATGATAATTTTTAGTAGAAACTTCTAGGCTCCTTTTGGGGTGTGACAATTAAAATTAATACGTATTTGCATGGTTGTCAAAATCGCGATTTTACGTAGAATCGCTAGAGGGTCCGTAGAATCGGAACGTAGAAACGGAACGTAAAAACGTAAGTTTTTACAACCTTTATAAAAATCCACATAAGCATACATGGTTGAGTATACGGTTAAAGGAATGACCGTGTATTGAGCTTGGAAAATCCACAGAAGCACACACGATTGAGTACACGGTTGAAGGCATGGCCGTGTGTTGAGCTTGAAAAATCCACATAAGCACACACAGTTAAGTACACGGTTGAAGGCACGGCCGTATATAAGTCGTGTGTCGAGACCGTGTGCTTGAAAAAAGTCTCGGCTTGCCTCTCCTATTTTCATTGTCTCTCTTCTCCTCTCTCCACTGAACTCTGAAGAACTTTAACATACAAGCTACAGCAGTAAGCCGAAAATTGCAAAGGACGCGCTAAGTCGCTGGTTGGGTTAAGCTGGGTGAGCTTGGATCCAATTCGAATGGCTTAAGCTTGCAATTGGAAATATTTGTAGAATCGGTTGAAACGGATAGAATCGCGATTTTGAATGATTTTGCTGTTCAAAATTGCGATTTTATTACGATTTTGCTTCTCTCCGATTTTGTGTGCGAGTTAACTAGGAATATATATACAAACTCATAAAATCATTGAATCGTACGAGTTAAAACGTGATTTTAACAACAATGCATATGTGTACATATATAAGATATAATTAAATGTAATTAATTTAGTGTAGTGGTTTTTAATATGTAATCCAATTGTATTATTACTAAGAGTGAGCAAGTAACTGTATTGTACAGGGTACCCAACTATACATTACTTAACTTGGTAAGTTCTAGATAGTTATTAAAAGTCACAGGATAGGTTGTTCGTATAAAATTTTCTAAACCTACTCCCATACATAAAGTTTTCCTATCCTGTACCACCTTAGAATCTATGCTCTAAGATATATATAGTATAAGTTTTAAGGTATTATATACTTATCATATAATTTTTTTAAGATAATATTAATAAATGAATAATAAATAACATTATTATAAGTTTTTGGCAATAAATTTTTTAATTAAAAAAAAACCTAAATCCATAAGTTAATAACCCTAAATGATTAAACCAATTTGCTTTTTCTTATTCTTCCCTATTTTCTTCTCTACTTCAAGTTTTTATTCTTTTGTCCTATTCATTCACATTTCTAAGTAGTAAAATTGTAAAACTTAAATTAATTACAATTGAAAAATTACTTTCTTTTTTTTTTAATTTCATATGTTTTATTATTGGTTTCATAAGTTTTGCATATTAAGAATTTATAATTCGGGTACAAATTACTTTTTTTAAATCACATAAACTTGAAATTCTTGAAATTTATAAGAAGATAAATTTTACAAGTTCTATACCCTATAGGTTTTCCTAAGTACATCGTATACGGTGATTTAAAGGTGCTATATGGCAAATTCTAGTTTAAAAAATTAGGAACTTGTATCTTGTAGAGTAGGGAATAGGTAAAGCCCTATACCTTACCCACTCACCCCTATTTGTTACTCATGAACAAAATTACGTTACTTTTATAAAAAAAAAAAAAAAAAAGTATTTGGCTTAATTCTAGACTCAAGATGAAGCACGATAAATATTTTTCAATATCAACAAAATGCATATAGTAATAATGGCTTATTAAAATAGTATTTTGTAAAGATTTTCTAAAAATAATAAATATTAATACAATCTTCAAATCTTATCTATTAGTATCAATGAATTTTGTCAAATTAAGTCAATATAAATTTTGCTATCTAATAATCAAATTGAATTGACATTTACACATCTCTATTTCCATAAATAATAATCTTTGTAAGGTAAAACTCTCCATCTCAAACACTATTTTACATTTAAATTTTGTTTATGTCAATGTATAGTCATATCGATATTATATCTTCTACAAAACTAAAGTTATACCATCATAAAATATTAGCATTTATTATATCATTGTTTATGATGTCATCATTAAATTTTCTTACCATCAATTAACATGAGTAATCTTCAAATTGAATTAGCATTAAAATTTATTATCGATTGACATTGATTATTATAAGATTAAATAGTCATAAGTTACAAACTCTACAGAATTGAATGACCAATAAAAGATAAAGAAGACCAATTTTGATAGCAAAAGATTCAAGATGACAAAATGAAAAATGTAAGCATTTTATGAATCAAATGATTAAATAATCATATAAAATAGGATCATTTAATATATACTATATATCAATATTTAGTAGTGATTCACTATATTTCTTCACATTATGCTAAACATTTGACAATTTATATTCATAAATCAATAAAAATATATTGTAATCATTATTATTTAATTTTATGAATATATATCATATGTAACTTATATATGACTATTGGTATTTTAATTTATGTTTATATATTATAAGAATTGAAAGAATTGTACTATTTCTTATTGAGTTATGCAAAAATTGCAAGTTGTTTCATATTCTATATTTTCATTCATTACATATTTTCTAATAATAAATTCATAAATTTCCACTAATATATATGCTATTAATATTCATAAAGTAATTATAATAAGTTCATATTTCTCTTGAGAACAATAAAAACCTTCCATCTCAAATAACTCTTGACATTTCAATTTTATTCATGTTTTGTTATTTTTTAGTGTTGCTTAGTAATAAAGCATTAAATTAATGGCATCCTTTATTCTACCCTCGTTAGGATGTTATTATTGGATTTCTTCAAATATCACCATTGCTTGACATTAATAATCATCAAACTGAATTTAATAATCAACAAATTGAATTGTCCTGACTTACATTGTTTATAAGATTAAACGATTGATAAAAGATACATGATTAAAGAAAATTAGCATCATCTTCAAATTCCTCCAAATACATAAAAATATATATATTTAAATTTTTGTAACAATGAAATGTAAATGAAAATGATGCATATATGTTATTGGTAACAAAAATCCTTTGTATTATGATGAAAAATTGAAGTCTATATAAATTCTCTATAATTTCATTCATTACCTCTTTTTCATAAGTACATCTTCATTTCCATAAATTTCTACTAAGATATATGCCATTAATATACATAAAATAATTACAGTAAATTTTTATCTCATTTTTATACTGTAAATACCCCATTTTTTTCCCTAATAATTAATAATGGTCAATTTTCAATTTTTTTCATTTTTTACTATTTTTCTTCTAATTTAGCAAAAATAGGAAAAATATTCAAAAAAATAAAATAAATAGGGAAAATATATCAATTTTGGAAACTAATTGTAGAAATAATAAGAAAAGGAGTTAAATAATTTTTACAAATTTTTGGAATTTTAAAATAATATAAAAATAATAAAAATTGCATTGCATATATGCAAATTGTGAAAATAAAAAAAAAAACTGAGAAGTGGGCTAGCCTAGTTGGTCTGAGCCATGGCCTCATGTCGCGGGGAAGGGGTCAGGTCAGCGGTTCGAATCGTGAGGGAAGCAAATCCGCGTTTTGTAATTTTTTTTCCCCTCAGGACACGTGTCAGCAGCTAATTGGACGACACAACGCACACGCCGAGCACGTGGTCTTCTTCTTCCTTCGTTCGAGATCGTCGCCGGCGAGGAAAAGAAATGGAATTTGACCGTTTTGATTCGATTTTTTACACAAATCCACTAAATCTTTAAATAAAAAAAGATAAACATCATCTAAATGAAATCAAATCACAACGAAATCCAAGATTTACACAAATCAAAGGAAAATCTGAGGAGAGTTTCAACCACAAATCCAATTCATCCCAATCAGAGGAAATTTAAGCTTACCAGCTCGATTTCTTGTGCCTGTAAATAAAGACGATGGGAAAGAACTAGAGGACGAATCAATAGTGAGAAAAGGAGAGAAAATAAGAGAGACCAAAGCCTCGCTGGAGTTCGTCAAGCCGCGACCACCAACCAAGCTTCGAACCACCACTAGGAGGTATTTTTGGATAAATCCACCACCACCATTGGATTCCCCACCCTGAAAAACTAGGAAGCAACTTCTCAACCTCCTTGAAAGTCACCGAAACGCCACCACCGAGGACCTCTAACCGTCGTGATCAATCCGACCCAACCAATCCAACCTTATCTGAACCGACCCACGCACCATATCCGGACCTAGGTAAGTCGGATTTTCTGTTTTTTTATTATTATTTTACTGTGTTTTATTTATTTGTTTTCTTATTTAATTATAATTTGAAAATAAAAAATATATAAAAAATAAAATAAAAATAAAAATAGAAATAATATTAGGAAAAATGGTAAAGTCTAGATTAGTTTATTTTTATGTTTAGTTTAGAATAAAAAATAAAAAATAATTAAATAATTAAAAATAATAATAATAAATTTTTATCACTTAGAAAAATCTTTTCTTAAATAAATCCAAAATTGGTTTTTCTTTAAATTAATTTTTTAAAAATAAAATAATAAAGCTTAGGTCTAGATTTTTTTCAAAAAATACTAAATGATAAAAACATAAATCCGAGGTAATTCCATAATTAAAATTAACAAACCCACTAAAGTTTTTCATGAAAAGCAAACTACGACTTATTTGATCCTAAATAATATGTACATAAGCACTCATTTGGAGCAACTTTAAAAAGAATAAAAAATTATTTTTTCATATTAGAATAAGTTATTCAAAAACACAACAAAAAGATAACAAAAATAAAAATAAAATAAATAACAATAAAAGACATTAGGATGGAGTTTAGATTTCAGAAGAATAAGGTCGTAATGTTAAAGTTTTAATACGTTAGCCTCCAAGTCCTAGAAACTCTGGTTTTCCCTTTCCTCTTTCATAAAAGTGAAAAGAGGAAATTTCGATGACTAGTTATCTAAATTGGGATTAATCTACTCAATTAGTCATAGTTCAATAATCTTTTCTAACTTCAGTTGGATGGCGACTCAAAATAAGACGAAATTCCTAGTTCAAGTCGAGGACTTATATTAGATAAGCATAGGGTCTAATATAAATCGGATTATGAATGAAAATAAAAAAAACAAAAATTAGACTCGACATATACAATACAAATTTCTTATCTCCATGAAATTTTTAAATTTTAAATTTTCTTCATGTCCCTTCATTTTTTGCGATGCATGATAATACGGGTTCAAATCATCCATATCCTTTATTATACCTTTGTTTATGAATTTCCTAGTTTTACCATTGATAGACATTGATTTCTGTCAACTTAAATCAACCTTACATTATGTCATTGATCAACATTAATAATCATTAAATTGAAAAATATAGATATAACTTACTCTTTCATTTATTGTTTTAGATTTATATTAGTAAAAATATTTATGTCATTTATCAATAAACAATATAACATAAAAAAAAAAAAACGTTATGACTTCCTTGTTTTTAGATATAGAATATTCTCAGCCCAATTTCAAACTAACCTTTACATGTCTTATTTTCAATAGATAAATGTTTTTATTGTATCTCTCATATTTGAAAATTTACTATCTTTTGAATCCCAAAAAAAAAAAAAATCAATCTCTATGTGTTTTAGTATTATTTTAAACAAAAAAAATGTTAATTCTCAAACCCCTTTTTCCACATTTGGATATCATTTGTACAATCTTTTAAATTCAGAAATTTATTGTTCTTTTTAAATCCCTAAAAAATTGACATTTACATAAAATTAAATTAGAATGTAACTAAGATCATATATAAGATAAATATTTATATGAGAATATGCCATCAATACAACAGTTATTATATTATTAAGATTTTTAATAAACATTAGGGTGTACTGATAGTTTAACAAAAACATATCTATAATTAAATATATGGAAGTTGTATCTAAGTAGAAGCATACCTAATAAATTTACTATAAAGATAAATACAATTAATATGCTAACTGTATATATTTGTATTTTGTTAAAGTAATAAGATAAGTATGAGGGGAAAGTATAAATTTAGTTCATAATGTTTACCACATTTTCTATTTTAGTCCTAAATATTTAATTTGTTTATATTCGAGTCCTTAACATTTATAAACATTTGCAAGTAATTGCTTTTAGTGACAACACTAACTTTTCCATTAGAGAATAGCATGTGGAACTATTTGTTTAGTCGAAATAAATTATTTTGACCAATCAAATCATGTCATGTGTCAATCTTAACAAAAAAAATTAATAGCAAATTAACAATGGATTTGTCTACAATGTTGAGATTAAAATAGAAAAAAAAATAAATGTTTAGGACTGAAATAGAAAAGTTAGCAAATGTTGAGGCCTAAAATTATACTTTTTTCGTAAATATTATTATTTAATAATTGAGGTTCATATTTTACTTTCAAACTAATCGTAAATTAAGTTTTATGATTAACAATTTCTATGAAATTATTATAAAAGGGGTTTTTATATATTGATAGAGCTTTTTAGGAATGGATCCCCAAAGCCCATTTCAGCCCACTTAAAGCTCAATCCAAGCACTACATGTCTTAGCCGACTTGTTCTAGATTACTCCAACATAGAATTGCCTTGAGCCAATCCATACATCTCAATCTCCAACTCAGATCGTTCTGGCATGTCTTCATAACGGATAGATATAAAAGAATGTTTTGGATAAGGAAAGGGGCCAATCAAATATATACCCTCTACAATATCTGAAGAGGATCTCAAGAGATAATGCACTTTTTTATATAAATATCACCTACAATCCCTAACTGGGAACAACCGAATAAAGGACTTTTGACTCCTTATTATCCTCAATACTCATTATCAATCACTTGTTCTGACTTAAGCATTGGGGTGGTCGTGTCAAAGTAATCTCCACACCCCTATAGCCTAATTTCTTTCCCTTTCACAGTGATCCAACCACCCCCAAAACACAACACAATAGTATATATTAGACTTTATTTATGGAAATTTTAAGAAACATAATAAAGTAAATTTTGAGGTAAATGAAAATTAATTTCATAAATGTGAAATCTAAACATTAATTGATTAATATTTTTTTTTAATTTCATTACTATATTTTTTAAAATTTTCAATTACTAAATATGAACCATTAGTAGCCTTATATTTATATGACAATCTTTAAATGATTTTTGAAGCTTGCCATGTATACATATCAATTTTCGTATAAACAGATAAAACTATCAATACATACTTTTTTTATTGATAGTATAATATCTTTATTCAAATTACTTTAAGGAAATGTAGGGGAAGCACATGTTCAAATCTCGCATCATAAATATGTTGAATAATTGACATTAATAAGCATTAAAATTCTAGTTTCCATTTTATTTCTTGCGAAATTAAGAGATGAACTTTCCATGAAATGAACTAAGGTAAGAATTAATGTTTGAATGTGTAATTACCAAATGAATAAAATTGCTCTCATTCATAATAATATATATATTATATATATATATTTCCTTCTAACTTTCAATAGTTTAAAGATAAAATTATACTCATTTATATTGAATGTACATTTATAATAGAATTTCAATTACAATTAGAAATTAAAAAAGAAAGAAAGTTAAAATTGCATCTATAAATTTTTCTATAAACCTTTTTACTTTTGTAGTATTTATTAATTGATCCAGATTTGTTCCTCAATTCATCTTCATACTATGTGAGTTTATTGCTTAATCATTACCTTTATAAAAAATGAACTAAAACTTAACTAAGAAAATGAAATTCAATAAAAATGTAAATACAAAAAAAAATTACAAAATCATAATGTATATGAAATAAGTGAAGTTGATATTACTAACCCAAATTATAAAGTACATCAATTCATAATGTTATAATAGAATACATGCAACTCTAACATTTATCTATATGTAAAATTAAAATAGTTAGAACTACGTTTATAAACTCCTATATAAATCTTTTTTTGCCTATGGTTTTCATTACAAAATTCAAATCCATCTTTCCGATTCATCTTCACCTATAAAACAAATAAATATACATGCTAGTTAAAAAAATAAAAGAAATTAGAGGAAAAAGTTAGAAATATATGAAGAGAGAGAGAGAGAGAGAAATAAATCATACCACATAAGTTCATTTCATTATCATCACCTACATAACAAATAAATTAAAACTTAACTAAAAAAATCAATATAAAGTGGAAATATATATATACACAAAATCACAATGTGTATGAAAAGGCGAAATTAATATTACTAAATTAAATTATAGAGGACATTAATTCATAATATTACAATGGAACCCATATAGCTTTGGCATTTATCTACATGTAAAATTAAATAGTTACAACAACATTTACAAACTCCTATATCAATCTTCTTGCTTATCCATGTTCCTAATTCATCATCAACTACAAAGAAAATACATATAAATGTGAGAAAAAAAGTAAATAGAATAAAACTTAGAAATATACAAAATAAATGAATAAATAAAAAATAATATGTATGATGTAGATGAAACTATGCTTAAATGAAAGAAAAGGGCGAAACACTATTCAAAAAATAAAGAAGCGGACAATTATGAGAGGAGAAGAAAGAGAAGGGAGAAAAGGAGAGAAAATATGAAGTTATAATTTATAGTAATAGATGATAGAAAATAATAAAAAATAAATATAATGAAAAAGATATATGAAAAGACATCATGATTCCAAAACTATATAAGGCATATATAATGCAAAATAAATGAAAAAACTATATAAAAAGGAAGAGTTTTCTAAATAAAAGAAATTAGGTTTTGGTTAAAAATTTTATAATTTTTTTAATTGGTCAATAATGCCATAAAAAGATATAATACAAAAAAAAAGGAAAGACATTTAAAAACTATATATTATAATATAATTTACATCTAAATTAAGTTATGAGTAATGTAAAGATCAACTCATGTGATAAAAATACCAATTTTATAATCGCAGTCTCAATTTAGAATTTTCATTCTTAATTTTTATTTGAATTTTTAATTTTAGCTTTTTTTTCTTTCTTGAATGAGTAGAAATAAGAAAAAAGGAAAAGTAATTTTTAGTTTGTGTTTGGATATATAAGAAGGAAATTAAAGAAAATAAAAAGAATTTTTTTATTTTCATTATTTAGTTTACATCACACGAAGGGTATTAAAGGAAAGAATTATTTAAAAAAACAATACCATCTTTTTTTTATTTAGCAATTTAAAAAAAAAAAAAAAAACCATTAGCTTTCTTTCTTTTTCTTAAATTTCCACTCCTTTCCTTAATTATCAGATATGAAATTTCCACCCTCTTCCATTTGGGATCCTTTCAACCCAACCAACCAGAGTCTGAGTTGTAACTGAATTCAAGAGTCATTAAACTGTGATCGCCATCTTGGGAATACAGGCGAGTCGATCAGAGTTGCATGTACTGGGACTATCGTGCTGCAATGTCCACGCGTGCAATAGTGGTAGACAGTGGACTCGACACGAAGACACCCAGCAGGAGTCCAACCCAATGTCGTATGGGGGGGTCTGCAGACCAGGGCCCATCAAATTCAAGCCAGCTAGTCGTGTTAAGTTACCCCCATCAGTTATCTCAACAAATCATCTAAATAAGTGTTTCATGTACTGGGACTATCGTGCTCCAATGTCCACGCGTGCAATAATGGTAGACACGACACGAAGACACCCAGCAGGAGTCCAACCCAACGTCATATGGGGGGCGCTCCAGACCTGGGCCCATCAAAATCAAGCCTGCTAGTAGTGTTAAGTTAACCCCATCAATTATCTCAACAAATCATCTAAATAAGTGTTTCAGTCCCATCGTGTCGTCCGGTCTCCAAATAATTATTGAAATTGTTTTGCGAGCATTCGAAAAATGCTTGAAATTCTGCTTGTATATTTAAGGGAAAAAAAAAGGAAATTTTAAGTTTATTTGCTTATTGATCTTTGTTTTTCCTTATTTAAATCCTAGTGTTTCCAACTTTACAAAACAGGACTTTTATTTAACTTGAAATTTTTATTAGTTTATGATGATTAATTTAATAAAATAATATTATCATATACATTTAAATTAAATACTATACTAAAAGTTAAAAGAAAATATTAAAAAATAAATAAATACTTTTTTATCATCCATTACTAAGAAAATCAATTATCACTATCTAAGACGATGGTGCCACCACTATTATCAACAGGTTATAAGATTATTTATATAGTGAGTTATAACATATTATTACCGTAAAAACCTTGTTACTACTTTATGGTTAAAGGTGGCAGTGAAATTTTTTTTAATTTTTTTATAATTTTTTTTTTAATTATATTAGTTAATTAAATAAATTTAATAATATTATTTTATTACATCCGGAAAAGCTTTATAGATAAAGTAACAAATCATTATAGGCCTCCTCCGTACAGCAAGTTTATGATAGGAAGGGGGTTAAGGAAAGTGGAGCCCTCTTCTGAACCCTCTAGCTTAAGGCGCGTACAGTTCTGATGCCCCCCATACAATTGCTGTTCTGTTTGTAATACGAAACTACGGTATACATACTGCTCTATGAATACGACATCACTGGTTATCCTGACCTGACAAATGATAATAACAATAAAATAAGCTAAGATTTGCCAGTAGTAATTCATTAGTCGAAAAGATTCAATCAATCTGTATCTATCATCTTCTAAATCTTATAATTGTCCGCAATTTGATAAAACGTGGGATCAATAAACATGAAAAAAAAAAAAAACCCAAACTAAGTAATGAATGACTGTTTATATTGAATTATGTGGTTGAGTACTAAAAGGAAGGAAAATGATATGTACATATGATGATAGACCTTTTCTGTATCAACCACCATCACCAAAAGAAAGTCTTGGATTATTAATCAACAATCAACCGCGCTCCCAGATGAGATTCTGTCCCAGTTGTGTTGCCATCCCCAGGAATGACTTGGTCAGATCTTCCCGCTGGCTACGGGAATTCCAAAAATAAAAATAATTTTAAAAGCCCTTTTTTGACGCTTCGGCTATTCAAATAAAAAAGTTAAGGCCTTGTGAACATGTGGATGATGGATGATGACTTATGTGCCAGATTGTGAACTTGGTTTTCCTTAAATGTCTTTTGTACCCTCGATGTTTTTTCTTGTAGAGAACAAAAAACGACTAAATAAGTGATTTGCATATTAATATTTACAACTAGTGTTATATAATTTTTTAATTGCAAATTACGTATTAGACTTTTATAACCGGTATTTAATGATCCAATCTACGAATTGTAACTTTATTTTTATTTTTATTGCTAAAGGGCATTGTTGTCTAATGCTAAAAGCTTGGTTGACTTCTCTTGAAAGTTAAAAGCATCAATAACCTTTTCTAGTAATAAAATATGACCCTTTACGCGCTAGACCGAGTCCTCTCCACACCCCCAAAAAAAAAAATCTCTCTGTGTGAAGTGTGAAAAAACAGATTTATCAGACACGAGATATCTTGCAGTTTCTAGTGTCTGCTTGGCCTATCTGAGATCCTTGTACAGCCATGGATTCAAAAGACAGTCCTAGGCTAGCGATACCTTTTGTTCTGCTTTGCTTATCATTTTTCATCCATTTATGTCATGGAGCTGATACTATCACCGGAAATAATCCTCTGTCTGGTAATCAATCCTTGACTTCCTCAGGTCGGAACTTTAAGCTGGGTTTCTTCAAACCAGGTAATTCCTCTTACTACTACATAGGCATCTGGTACAACAAAGTCAGCACACAAACTATAGTTTGGGTGGCAAATAGAGAGAATCCTGTCTCTTCAAACACTTCCACACAATTGAAGATTTTGAATGGTAATCTTGTCCTTGTCAATGATTCGAATATCCCAGCTTGGTCTACTAATCTTGATAAACCCGGTTCAAGTTCTTTGCAAGCAAATCTTACAGATGAAGGGAACCTTGTTTTGAAAGATGGGTCCGATTCATCCCAGATTTTATGGCAAAGTTTTGATCATCCTACACATACTTGGCTTCCAGGAGGAAGATTAGGAAGAAATAAGCTTGACAATACGTCACAGCTCCTCACTTCCTGGAAAAATGAAAACGATCCTGCACCAGGTCTGTTTTCCCTTGAACTGCAACCATCTAGTGAATATTTCATATGGTGGAATATGTCTTACCATTATTGGACTAGCGGGATTTGGGACGATAAAGGTAAACTTTTCAGTCTAGTTCCTGAAATGAATTTGAACTACATATATAATTTTACCTATGTTGAGAACGAAAATGAGAGCTACTTCATGTATACGGTTTATAATACGTCTATTCGATCGAGATTTGTGATGGATTTATCCGGACAAGTCAGGCAGCTTACTTGGCAAGAAAGCACCAAGCAATGGAATTTATTCTGGTCTCAACCCAGACAGCAGTGTGAGGTTCATAACTTTTGCGGGCCATTTGGCCTTTGCACAGAGAGTACGGATAATTTCTGCAGCTGCTTGTATGGTTTTACACCTGACTCCCAGAGCGATTGGGATTTGAAGGATTACTCGGGTGGTTGCAAGAGAAACGCGACGTTGCAATGTGAAAGTAACAGCACCATTGTGAAGAAAGATGGTTTCTTTTCTATGAATAACGTTCGTCAGCCTTCTGATGAGGTAACCGTGTCGGTTGAAGGTGCAGGCAAATGTGAATCGTATTGTTTGAATAATTGTTCTTGCAATGCATATAGTTACGATGATGGTCAATGTTCGATTTGGATTGGAGGTCTATTCAATGTTCAATCTGACACTGGCAGTGGTAGTATCTCTCTGCGGCTTGCTGCTTCAGATATTCCAAAATCTAGTAAGGGCAGCAAGACAGCAGTTGTTGCAGGCTCTGTTGGAGGAGCAATAGCTTTGATAGTGATTATCTTGCTCGGTATCTGGATATGGAGGAGAAGAGGAATTGGGAAATCAAAGACGGTTGAGGGTTCGTTGGTGGCCTTTGTGTATAGAGATTTACAAGTTGCTACTAAGAATTTCTCGAGAAGTTGGGTGGGGGAGGGTTTGGTCTCAGTTTTCAAAGGCAGTTTACCTGATTCGAGTGTCATTGCAGTCAAAAAAGCTTCAAAGCATAAGCCAAGGTGAGAAGCAATTCCGTACAGAAGTCAGCACAATTGGAACAATCCAACATGTGAATCTTGTCAGGCTTCGTGGGTTTTGTCTGAAGGAAACAAGAAGTTATTAGTCTATGACTTCATGCCAAATGGGTCTTTAGATTTCCATTTGTTCAACAAAGAGCAGTCGACAGTTTTGGAATGGAAACGAAGGTATCAAATTGCTCTTGGGA
This sequence comes from Laguncularia racemosa, assembly GCA_037954665.1. Lineage (NCBI taxonomy): Eukaryota > Viridiplantae > Streptophyta > Magnoliopsida > Myrtales > Combretaceae > Laguncularia > Laguncularia racemosa. The sequence goes on along the minus strand of JBBMOL010000060.1, from coordinate 4,148,240 downwards.
TCGCTAGAGGTTTGGCGTATCTCCATGAGAAGTGTAGAGATTGCATTATCCACTGGGCAAAAATTTTGTCGTGTTCTGAAAAATTTTAGGGGGGCAAGGTTTTTCTTTCGCCAAAAATGGAAATCCGGGGGCCCTAACGCCAAACCCCCATGTTTTTTGCAAGGAATATGCTTTTTGAGACCCCTATCCGGAAGGGGGAAATTTCCCCCAAACCCAAAAAAGGGGGGAGAAAATTTTTTTTTTTTCCTTTTTGGGGTTTTTTCCCCCCCAAAAAAAATTTGGGGGGGGGAGATCCCCTCAATTTTTAAAATAAAAGGGGTTTGGTTTTAAAAACCGATTAAAAGGGGGGGACTAAAACTGTAAAAGTTGCTTGTTGGGGAAACCAAGTTAAAAAAAAATTAAAAGGCCAACTTTTTAAAAAAAGGGCAAACCCCTTGGGGGGAAATTTTTTGGGTGTAACCCCCTCCAACCCCAAAATTTTTTCAGGGTTTGTTGAAAGCCAGGAGAATTTTTTTTCTTAAAAGGGAAACTTCTTTTCCCCCAAATTTAAAAATAAAAAAGCGCTACACAAAGGGGCCGCCAAAATTCACAAAAAAAAAAACCCCCCAAAAATTTCTTTTCTAAAAAAAAGGGGCCCCCCCCCTTTCCAAATGTTCCCCCAATCATGAGACAAAAAAAATTTGGGGCTAAAAAGTTTTAATCCCCCTTTTGCCTTTTATTCTAATGGAAAAGCTTTTGGGGGTTTTCTTAGCAGGTTCAACAAATAACCCTTTTTTAATGTGCTTTTTTTCCCCAACCTCTACTGAAAAAAAAGGATCCCTAAAGCTTTACATTTGGTCTTCTTTTCCCAAAAAATTGGTTGGGGCCTTTAAAAAGGGGGGAAGAAGAAGGGCCCCAAAAAATTTTGTATTTTAGGTAAAAGGGGGGTAATTTCCTTAAAAAGGGCCTTGCCGGGGGGGCCCCAAAAATTTTTGGATAAGTGTCCCCCCCGACTGGTTGGATTGGTTTTTGGGAAATTTAGGTTTTTTTAAATTTGGGATACGGGAGACAATTGCTATAGTTTTTAATGAGCGGGGGGGGAAAAAGGCTTTTTTCTGTTTTTTAAACCCTTTTTTACCCCACTTTCAATTTAAATCTCCGGGGAAAAATTTTTCCAAATTTTCCCAAAATTTCCGGGCCCAAGGGCCCAAAAACATTCAACCCCCTTTTTTATACAAAGAACCCAAATTTTATATATAAATTTTTTTAATTTTTTCAAGTTTAAAATTTTTAATGTAAAACTAAAAAAAATTAGCATAACACATATAAAGACAGGAAAAATTTTAAAAATTTAAAAATTTTTCACAATTGTTATGACTTTTTTTTATTTTACTTTTCTAGCAAAATTTTTTGAATTTTTAAAAAAATTTTTTAAATAGTTTTTTTTTTCCCTTTTCCCTAAATATTTAAAATTTTTTTTTTGTAATTAAAATTTCAGAACTTTTTGAAACCCCGCGCAATGCGAAAAAAAAAAAAAAAATTTTTTAAATTTTAAAAATTTTTTTTAAAGGGATGTCTTTATTAAATTTTTCTTACCTTCAATTAACATGATTTAATCATCAAATTGAATCAACTTTAAATTTATTTTTTGTTTTTTCTTGATTATCATAAGATTAAATTTTTCATAAGTTACAAAATCTTAAAATTTGAATGACTATTAAAAGATAAAAAAAGCCCAATTTTTGATTTAAAAAGGTTCAAGATAAAAAAAGAACAATGAAAGCATTTATAAATTTAAAAAATTTAAATTTCTTAAAAAAGGATCTTTTTATTTTTCCCTTATTACTTATGGGGCCCATAAAATACAATAAAAAAATTTTGGGTTGTGATTCAAATTTCCTTTTTTTAATCAAAAACTTTTGACAATTTTTGTTCATAAATCAATAAAGATATATTGTAATATTTTTTTTAAAAAATTGAAATGTTTTACACAATTTTCCTCAAAAACTTTTGATATTTTAATTTATGTTTATATACTGTTTTTAAAAATTTAAAAGATTTGAAACTATTTCTTATTAATTTGTGCAAAAATTGCAATATGTTTTCTATTTTAAAATTTTTTTTTTCCCTCATATTTTCCCCTTTTTTTAAAACTTTTTTTTCATAAATTTTTTCAAATTTAATTTGCCATTAATTTTCATAAATTTAATTAAATAAGTTCATATCCCTCTTTAAAACAATAAAAATTTTCAAACCCAAAATTAACTTGAAAATTTAAATTTTTTTCATGTTTTATCTTTTTTCCTAGTGTTGCTTGGTAAAAAGGGTGTTTTTTTAAATAGAAACCTTTATTAAACCATTTTTCTTTGGGGTTTTCCCTTCAAATTCCACCATTGTTTTTTTTTAATAATCATCAAATGAATTTGAAAATCAACAAATTAAATTGGGCCTAACTTAAAAATTTTTTTAAAAAAAAAAAATTGTTTGTTTAAAAGATACTTGTTTTGCACTTTTCAAATTTCCCAAATACATAAATTTTTATATTTTTATAATTTTTGTAAAAATGAAAATGTAAAAAACCAATAAACAGATATGTTTTTCAAAATAGAAACCCTTTTTTTAATAAGGGAAAAATTGAATCAATGAAATACTCTTTACTTTCTTTCTTTTAAATAAGTACACTTCTTTTTCAAAAATTTCTTTTAAATATAAATCCCCATTTTTAAAAATTAATAAAAAAATTAAAATTTTTTTTTAAATTTTATTTTATAAAAATAAAAATTTCTTTTTCCCCAAATGAATTTTTTAAAAATTTTAAAAAATTTTCCCTTAATGTCCCTTCATTTTTTTTGATGCATGTTAATAAAAAGTTCAAAAATCCTACCCTTATTCAAACCCTTTTTTTTATGTTTTTCCCTTTTATTTTTAAAATAAATTGGGAATTGACATTGATTTTTGTCAACAAAAATTTAAACCTTTTAAAATTATGTCATTGTTAAAAATTTAGAAAACCCTTTTAAATTGAAAAAAAAATTATAAAAAACCCTTCTCTTTAAACTTATTGTTTTAGTTTTAATTAAAAAAAAAATTTATTTCTTTATAAAAGAACAATATAACTTTTAAAAAAGAAAAATTTTTGAAAATTTTTCTTTTTTTTTAAATTTTTTTAAAAAATTTTTGAGGAACCATGTTAAACCCACATTTAAAATGTTGAATAATTGCTTAAAACATTAAAATTTAGTTTCCATTTTATTTTTTGGGAAAATTTAAAAGGGATAAAAACCTTTTTATGAAAGAATTTGGGGAAAAACGGTTTTTTAAATTAATTCCAAAAGACTAAAATTCCTTTCATTTTATTAATGCTACAAAATATATAAAATTAAAAATAAATATAATCCTTTAACTTTCAATATTTTTAAAAAAAAATTGACTCTTTTTTTGAATTACTTTAATAGAATCGATTTAAATTTTTAAATTAAAAAAAAAAAAAATTTTAAAATTTATCTAAAATTTTTTTCTATATACCTTTTTTTTTTCGCATTATTAATTTCCAATTTGTTCCCAAAATTTCTTCAAACCTGGAGTTTATTTTTTAATTTTTACCTCAAAAAAAATGAACTAAAATTAATAAGAAAAAAATTTTAATAAAATGAAAAAAACACAAAAAATAACAAAGTCATAATGTGAATGAAAAAGTGAAATTGTTTACAACTCAAATTAAAAAACATCAATTAAAATTTTTTATAACAGAAACTCAACCTAACATTTTTATAGTAAAATTTTATAGTTCAATACTTTTATAAACTCCTATATAAATTTTTTTTCGTCTAATTTTTTTATTAAAAAACCCAAAAATCCCCTTTCCAATTTCCCTTTCCCTATAAAAAAAAAATCAATTTTAGTTAAAAAAAAATTAAAAAAAAATTTTAGAAATAACAAAAAAAAAGAGAAGGAGGGAGAAAAAAATCAACCAAAAAATCCTTTCATTATCATCCCTACAAATAAAAAATTAAAAAAATTTAAAAAAAAAAACAAAAAAGGGAAATAAAATTTTATAAAATTATTAAAAAACATAATTTTTTGAAATAGGTAAATTAAATTACTAATTTAAATTTAGAGGACATTAATTTAAAATTTACAAGGAAACCTAACTTTAAATTTACTTAGGAAAAAAAACATTCAACAAAATTTTAAACTCTTATACAATTTCTTGCTTCTTTCTTCCAATTTCATCGACTACAAAACAAATAAAAAAAAAAGAAAAAAAAATAAATGAATAAAAAATTAAAAAATAAAAAAATGAAAAATAAAAAATGATATGTATGATTTAAAAGAAATTAAACTTGAATGAAAAAAAAGGTGGTTAAAAAATAAAAAGAGGAAATTATGGTGGAAAAAAGAGTAAGGGGAAAAAAAAGGGGAAAAAATGAAGTTTAAAATTTTTTGGTTTTTGATGAAAAAAGGGAAAAAAAAATAACAAAAAAAAACAAAAACTTTTTAAAATTTTGCATTTTTAAAATTTTTTTTGAAAAAAAGTAATAAAAAATTATTTTTAAAAAGGTTTTGTACGGCCCAAATTTTTGATTTTTTTTTTAATTTCAAAAGCCAAAAACCCAATTTGGGGGCCTAAAAATTTCTTGAAGGCTGAACAAAGAGAAAAAGTAAAATTTTTTTAAATTTTTCAGGGAAATTTCTTTAATACATGAATGACATATGTGAATTTAGTGTAATTTTATTTTATTTTATTTTTTTACACTTTGGCAAATAGAAACATTGCAATTTTACTCTTATAAAAATATCAAATAGTAATATAGTTTGGCTCTCGCTATAATACACTCAAATCATTTTTTTTTTTTTGTTACTGAGCATTCAAAAAATGCTTGAAATTTTACTTGCATATTTAATAAAAAAAAAAGAAAAAATTTAAGTTTCTTTACTTATTGACCTTTGTTTTTTTCTTATTTAAATCCTAATGTTTCCAACTTTGCAAAACAGGACTTTTATTTAACTCTTTTGAAATTTTTATTAGTTCATGATGATTAATTTAATAAAACAATATATCAATACATTTAAATTAAATACTATAATAAAGGATAAAAAAAATATTAAAAAGGAAAAAAGACATAAGAAAATAAACACTTTTTTTATCATCCACCGCTAAGGAGGTCAATTATCATTATTCTAAAGCCATGATATCATCACCATTATGAACAGATTATAGGATTTACATATAGTGGTGAGTTATGACATTATTATTATTGCAATCTTACTACTTTATAGTTAAAGATGGTGGTGGAAATTTTTTTCAATGTTTTTTTTGTACTTTTTATTTTTTTATTAAATTATATTAGTTAATTAAATATAATTAATAATATTATTTTATTACATCCGGAAAAGCTTTATAGATAAATAACAAAGCATTATAGGCCTCCTCCGTACAGCCGGCTTATGATAGGAAGGGGGTTAAGGAAAGTGGAGTCCTCTTGTGAGCCCTCTTACTTTAAGGCGCGTAACAGTTCTGATGGCCCCCATACAATTGCTGTTCTGTTTGTAATACGAAACTACGGTATACATACTGCTCTATGATTACGACATCACTGGTTATCCTGACCTGACAAATGATAATAACAGTAAAATAAGCTAAGATTTGCCTGTATAATTTCATAAAACGTGGGAACATTAAATATGAAAAAAAAAAAAAACCCAAACTAAGTAATGAATGACTGTTTATATTGAGTTATGTGGTTGAGTACTAAAAGGAAGGAAATGACATGCATGTGATGATAGACCTTTTCTGTATCAACCACCATCACCAAAAGAAAGACTTGGATTATTAATCAACAATCAATTGCGCTTCCAGATGATATTCTGTCCCTGTTGTCTTGTCGTCCCCAGGATTGACTTGGTCAGATCTTCCTGCTGGCTACGAGAATTCCAAAAATAAAAAATAATAATAAAAAAAGCCCTTTTGATGCTTCGCTATTCAAATAAAAAAGTTAAGGTCTTGTGAACATGTGGATGACGGAAGATGACTTATGTGCCTGATTGTGAACTTAGTTTTCCTTAAATGTCTTTAGTACCCTCGATGTTTTTTCTGTAGAGAACAAACAACGACTAAATAAGTTGATTTGCAATATTAATATTTATCACCAGTTTTTTTATAATTTTTTAATTTGAAATTACATATTTAGACTTTTATAACCGGATATTTAAATGATCAAATCTACGAATTCTAACTTTATTTTTTATTTTTATTGGTAAAGGGCATTGTTATCTAATGCTAAAAGCTTGGCTGACTTTTCTTGAAAGTTAAAAGCATCAATAACCTTTTCTAGTAATACAAATATGACCCTTTGCGCGTTAGACTGAGTCCTCTCCACACCCCAAAAAAAAAAAATCCTCTCTGTGAGGTGTGAAAAAACAGATTTACCAGACACGAGATATCTTGCAGTTTCTAGTGTCTGCTTGGCCTATCTGAGATCCTTGTACAGCCATGGATTCAAAAGACAGTCCTGGGCTGGCGATACCTTTTTTTCTGCTTTGCTTATCATTTTCCATGCATTTATGTTATGGGGCTGATACTATCACTGGAAATGATTCTCTGTTTGGTAATCATCCTTGACTTCCTCAGGTGGGAACTTTAAGCTGGGTTTCTTCAAACCAGGTAATTCCTCTTACTAACTACATAGGCATCTGGTACAACAAAGTCAGCACACAAACTATAGTTTGGGTAGCAAATAGAGAGAATCCTGTCCTCTTCAAACACTTCCACACAATTGAAGATTTTTGAATGGTAATCTTGTCCTTGTCAATGATTCGAATATCCCAGCTTGGTCTACTAATCTTACTAAACCCGGTTCAAGTTCTTTGCAAGCAAATCTTACAGATGAAGGGAACCTTGTTTTGAAAGATGGGTCCGATTCATCCCAGATTTTAATGGCAAAGTTTTTGATCATCCTACACATACTTGGCTTCCAGGAGGAAGATTAGGAAAAATAAGCTTGACAATACGTCACAGCTCCTCACTTCCTGGAAAAATGAAACGATCCTGCACCAGGTCGTTTTCTTCCCTTCAACTGCAACCATCTAGTGAATATTTCATATGGTGGAATATGTCTTACAATTATTGGACTAGCGGGATTTGGGACGATAAAGGTAAACATTTTCAGTCTAGTTCCTGAAATGAATTTGAACTACATATAATTTTACCTATGTTGAGAACGAAAATGAGAGCTAACTCATGTATAACGGTTTATAATAGTCTACTCTATCGAGATTTTTGATGGATTTGTCCGGACAAGTCAGGCAGCTTACTTGGCTAGAAAGCAGCAAGCAATGGAATTTATTCTGGTCTCAACCCAGACAGCAGTGTGAGGTTCATAACTTTTGCGGGCCATTTGGCCTTTGCACAGAGAGTACGGATAATTTCTGCAGCTGCTTGTATGGTTTTACACCTGACTCCCAGAGTGATTGGGATTTGAAGGATTACTCGGGTGGTTGCAAGAGAAACGCGACGTTGCAATGTGAAAGCAACAGCAACATTGTGAAGAAAGATGGTTTCTTTTCTATGAATAACGTTCGTCAGCCTTCTGATCAGGTAACCGTGTCGTTGAAGTGCAGGCAAATGTGAATCGTATTGTTTGAATAATTGTTCTTGCAATGCATATAGTTACGATGATGGTCAATGTTCGATTTGGATTGGAGGTCTTTCAATGTTCAATCTGACACCGGCAATGGTAGTATCTCTCTGCGGCTTGCGGCTTCAGATATTCCAAAATCTAGTAAGGGCAGCAAGACAGCAGTTGTTGCAGGCTCTGTTGGAGGAGCAATAGCTTTGATAGTGATTATCTTGCTCGGTATCTGGATATGAGGAGGAGAGGAATGGGGAAATCAAAGACGGTTGAGGGTACGTTGGTGGCCTTTGTGTATAGAGATTTACAAGTTGCTACTAAGAATTTCTCGGAGAAGTTGGGTGGGGGAGGGTTTGGTTCAGTTTTCAAAGGCAGTTTACCTGATTCGAGTGTCATTGCAGTCAAGAAGCTTCAAAGCATAAGCCAAGGTGAGAAGCAATTCCGTACAGAAGTCAGCACAATTGGAACAATCCAACACGTGAATCTTGTCAGGCTTCGTGGGTTTTGTTCTGAAGGAAACAAGAAGTTATTAGTCTATGACTTCATGCCAAATGGGTCTTTAGATGTCCATTTGTTCAACAAAGAGCAGTCGACAGTTTTGGATTGGAAGACGAGGTATCAAATTGCTCTTGGGATCGCTAGAGGTTTGGCGTATCTCCATGAGAAGTGTAGAGATTGCATTATCCACTGTGACATAAAGCCAGAAAACATTCTTTTAGATGCTGAGTTTTGCCCCAAAGTGGCAGATTTTGGCCTGGCAAAGCTGGTTGGGCGAGAGTTCAGTCGTGTTCTGACAACCATGAGAGGGACTAGAGGTTATCTTGCGCCAGAGTGGATATCCGGAGTGGCCATAACTGCCAAAGCCGATGTTTATAGCTATGGAATGATGCTTTTTGAGATCATATCCGGAAGGAGGAATTCCGAGCAATCTGAAGATGGAGCAGTAAAGTTTTTCCCATCTTGGGCTGCCAGCAAGACAATTGGAGGAGGAGATCTCCTCGAATTGTTAGATCACAGGTTGGATAAAGACGCAGATATAGAAGAGCTGACTAAGACATGTAGAGTTGCTTGTTGGTGTATCCAAGATGATGAAAATAACAGGCCATCAATAGGTCAGGTAGTGCAAATCCTTGAGGGAATTTTGGATGTGAACCTGCCTCCAACTCCAAGATCTCTTCAGGTGTTTGTTGACAGCCAGGAGAATGTTGTTTTCTTCACGGAATCTTCTTCTAGCCAAAGTTCACAATCAAAAAGCGCTACATCAACTGCCAGCCAAAATTCACAAACAAAAAACAACACATCAAATGCTTCCTCTCAACAAAGGGGTACCACTTCCAACTGATTCCGAATCATGAGACAACAATAGAATTGGGTCTGAGAGTATATATATCTCTCTTCGACATCTATTCTACTGGAATGCGTTGAGTTTCTCTTAGCAGGTTTAAGCAAATATCCGATAATGTAGTTTGGTCAGATTTCTGGTTTTCGACATTTTCCGAATGTAGCACGTTTCCCCCCACATCTAGTGCATTAACATGATCACTCTATGCTTTGTGGCAAGGGAAGTGATTATGTTGTACATATAAAATTTGCATTGTGTCCGGGTAAGCCCAAGCATGGCTGGATACCTAAGTGTGGCCTTCTTGTAATTTCATCAGATTGGTAATATATGTATGGGCTTTTGCTATTATTTATTCAATGTGATTGCGTTGAAGTCATCTAGTGAATATCATCTTGCTTTTTTTTTTTTTTGGTTACTTGTTTTGTTTAGAATTTCTCTTCCAAGAGAAAGAGATGCCCAAGAAGAGAATTGTTAGTAATGAGCCAAACAAATATAGAAGAATTCTGTTCTAGGAGGTTTTGCAGAGAAGCACAACCTTTGGCATCAGAAAAATGCTTCTATATTGTTTTGCTAACTGCCAATTTTGCTTTGCAAAAGCCCTTGTTTACTTTGCAGAAAGAAGACTCACCAGGAGTGAGATATCACAGGTTATGCTTACTGCATTACTGCACATGGTGCTGGAGCTGGTCATGCAACACATTTCAGGCTTTTTCTTTCTAAGGACAGTAAGAGGCCCGTTTCCATTAACTCACGAGATGCAAGTACGTTTTTAATCCGAGAGACGGGCCGTAGTATTTACGAGGACTTATTGGATGAGGGCCTATTCCATAATGCAAAGTCGCTTGTGAGTCATAACCTACAATTGCTATTCATAAAGATTAACCAGTTCAACTAACATGTTATGTCAACAAAATAAATAAACAATCAATCAATCTAGGAGAATGAATCATTTTTCAACTTTCCAAGCAAAAATAAGAACCGTTACCGGTTTAGATAAACAGACCTTTATCAATTTTCGGCTCAATTTAGTGGCCGTTTTTTTCTCTCTAGGGTCTGTTTGTTTAAGTTCTCTAATACATCTTACAATGTATCTAGTTGGGGAAATAGACATTCTGCCTCTTCAACATTCCCCTTCTTTGATCGTATATTCGTTCGAAAATACATCCACAAACCCTTATAATACCACCACAATCACCGAAATCAGCCCCACCTCCCCCGCCATCTTCAAAACTGTTGCCACCAATTCATCGCCAGCTTAGCTACCTGATGGAGACAGGGGACACACGGCCGTGCTATAAATGATGGAGCCAGGGGACACACGGCCTGGACACACGGCCGTGCATATAGACCGTGTATCCAATTCAGAGCCACAGACGTATACACGGCTTCCTCACACGGCTAGGAGACAACCGTGCTCCGCGACCGTGCCCTCAGACAGATTTTCACAGAAGTATACACGGCCTCACACACGGCCGTGTATCGTGACCGTGTATAACGATCGAGTATCCCACAGAGGCTGACACGGTTCCAGGCACGGCTTGGGACACGGCTTGCGGAACTTTCACAGAATCATACACGGCTTCGAGGCACGGCCGTGTATGAGACCGTGTACTAGGCTTGTCACTTGCCCAGAAGCATACACGGCCTGGAGGCACGGCCGTGTATGCGACAATTTATAGACGTGTATTTTACTATTTATTTCCACGTGTACACTTAGATTTTCCCCTTTTATGTATTTTACGGGACCATATAAATACTCTTTTGTCAGATAGATTAGGGTGACGTTTTAATATACATTTGAATACACTTTGAGAGAGAGTTTTCTCCAATTATCGGGTTGTGTGCAACCTAATTTGCATCAAAGCGTGTGTCTTTGTTGTGTGAAACCAATCCAATTTCGGATTCGTTTCGTTTTAGCTTCCGCGCTGCATCAGTTTGGTATCAAAGCAAGGTTATTTCCTGCGGAGATGTCGGCTAACGATGGTGTTGATGGCGGTCGTGTTCTTGACGGTGTTCAAGATGCGAGGTTTCAAGGGAACCATCAATGGGTTCCTAGGGCAAGAGTTCGACGCAATGCATCAGAAGGTCGGGTGTATGGAACGGCGCCTTGATGAACTGATCGAGCGTTTCGATGCTCTGATGGTTGACCCCAATAGGGTTGGAGGCGCTGGCAGAAATCCACCACGTGCGGTGGAGGAATTCGGGGGACGCGTGATCCGACCTGTCGTTGAGAACAGGTGGGGACGTGTGGAGAGTGAAGAGTCCAGCGAAGAGAGTGATGATACGTACGGAAGTAGACCACGGCGAGGACGTGGTGGAAGAGGCGGTGGTCATCGGATGGCTCCTCATGGAAACTATCCTAGAGAAGTTGATCACAAGAGGAACCGTGGGGGTTATGATCACGGGGATGGCGGAGACTACCGGTTGAAGGTTGATATTCCTTGGTTCGATGGCAGTCTCAACATCGAAGGCGTCCTGGATTGGTTGGCGGAAGTGGACCGGTTCTTCGACTACATGGAAATTCCCGAGGATCGTCGGGTAAGGCTGGTGGCGTGTAGGTTGAAGAGTGGTGCTTCAGCATGGTGGGAGAGATTGCAAAGTAGGAGGCAGCGGGAAGGAAGGCATCCGGTAAGGTCATGGTATCGCATGAAGCAGCTGCTGCAACATGACTTCCTCCCGCCAGATTACGAACAGATATTGTTCCAACAATATCAGCGGTGCCGCCAAGGACAACGTTCCGTGCATGAGTATACGGCGGAGTTCATGAGGCTGGCAGAACGGAATGATTTGAGGGAGAGCGAGGGTCAGCAAGTTGCGAGGTATGTGGAAGGGCTAAAATTACAAATCAAAGATAAGATTGGGGTGACGATGGTGAGAACCCTCGTTGAAGCAAAGAACTTGGCTCTCCGAGCCGAGCTTGTGTTGCAGGAGCAAGGGAGTAGATACGGGGGAGGACGGAAAGGGTATGTAGGCGAAGCTACAGGTGGTGGTAGCCGACCGATACTTGAGAAAAGTCGAGTTACACCATATAAACCAACGGAGGACATGTCTAGGAGGGAGGAGAAAAGTGAGGGGAAGAAGCCGATGGAGCCGAAAGGAGTTCAAAGACAGAACAATCCCTATGCCAAACCCATATTGGGCAAGTGTTTCCGATGCAACCAACCGGGTCATCGATCAAACGAATGCCCAGCGAGGAAGAGCGTCAACATCCTCGATAGGGAAGATGATGATGAAATTTGCTGTGAGCCCGATGGAGAGGGAGAGTACTATGAGGAAGAAGAAGAAGCAGTGGAGCCATCATATGTAATTCGGCGTTTGATGCTCACTCCAAAACAGGAAGAGTTCACGCAGAGGCACCAATTGTTTCATACACGGTGTACGATCATGGGGAAGCTATTTGAGTTGATTGTAGACAGCGGCAGTTGCGAGAACATCATAGGAAGGGAGGTTGTAACACAACTGCAGCTACCCGTTGAGAAGCATCTGAATCCTTATACTATTGGTTGGATCAAGGCCGCCGAGAAAATTAAAGTTAAGGAGAGATGCATGGTACCTTTCTCAATAGGGAAGTACCTGGATGAAGCATTCTGCGACATTGTAGACATGGATGCTTGCCACATCTTGTTTGGGAGGCCATGGCAGTTTGACGTGGACGCACAACATGCGGGCAAAGAAAATGTCTACCGGTTGGAGAAGGAGGGTGTGAAGTACACCTTATTACCATTGAAGAGGGACGGACGTGCTAAAGGGAAGAAGGTTGAGAGTCGCTCATTCTTAACCGTCACTCAATCCGAGAAGGAAGTGATGGACGACTTGAGGGAATCGCGAGTAGTACACGCCCTCATTGTGAAAGGAGGGGAGGAACTTGATAGAGAAGTGCCAGGGGCGGTGAAGGATCTTCTTGAAGAGTTCAAGGAAGTGATCCCAGACGACCTACCCGAGGGACTACCTCCTTTGAGGGATATTCAACACCAGATTGACCTGGTGCCCGGGGCTAGTCTCCCAAACCTCCCACATTACAGAATGAGTCCCAAGGAAGCCGGGATTCTCCAGGAGAAGGTCCAAGAGCTTTTGGACAAAGGTTTCATCCGGGATAGCCTAAGCCCATGTGCGGTTCCAGCATTGTTAACTCCCAAGAAAGATGGGAGTTGGAGGATGTGTGTTGATAGCCGAGCTATCAACAAGATTACCATAGGGTATAAATTCCCTATACCCCGCATTGAGGATATGTTGGACCGTTTGAGTGGCGCTACTATTTTCTCCAAGATAGACTTGCGGAGTGGATATCACCAGATTCGAATCCGTCCTGGAGACGAGTGGAAAACGGCGTTTCAGACCAAGGAGGGGCTGTATGAGTGGCTAGTGATGCCATTTGGGCTGAGTAACGCACCGAGCACCTTCATGAGAGTAATGAACTAGGTATTGAAACCTTTCAATGGTCGTTTTCTTGTAGTGTACTTTGACGATATTCTGATATACAGTAAATCCGAAGAAGAACACTTAGAACATCTAAGGTGTGTGTTATCTACATTAAAGGCGAATAAGTTGTTCGCTAATCTTAAAAAGTGCACCTTTATGTCAAGACGACTGTTGTTCCTGGGGTTTGTTGTTAGTAGTGAGGGAGTGATGGTAGATGACGAGAAGGTAAAAGCAATTAGGGAATGGCCTGTTCCAAGAACCGTAACGGAATTGAGAAGCTTCCTCGGCTTAGCCAGTTTCTACAGAAGGTTCATTAGGCATTTTAGTACTGTTGCTGCACCCTTGACCGAATGCCTAAAGAAGGGAAAGTTCCAATGGGGCGAAGAATCTAACTTGAGCTTCATAAACCTGAAGCAGAGATTGTGTAGCGCGCCTGTACTAGCTCTACCAGACTTTGAAAATTTGTTCGAAGTGGATTGCGATGCTAGTGGGGTCGGAGTAGGTGCAGTACTATCACAGGAGAAGAGACCGATAGCCTTTTACAGTGAGAAGCTGTGCGAAGCAAGGAGGACTTAGTCTACCTATGATAAGGAGTTCTACGCCGTGGTAAGGGCCCTTAAAGTGTGGGAACACTACCTGGTTGGGAAAGAGTTTGTTTTGTATTCGGATTGTGGGGCTCTTAAACATTTGAGTGGTCAGACCCGAATTAGTAAGGATATGCACGCCAGGTGGATTGAGTTTTTGCAGAGGTTTCCTTTCAGGTTGATGCACAAGTCAGGTGTGCAAAACAAAGTCGCGGACGCCCTGAGTAGAAGAGCGAATGTCCTGCTTACTTTGAGTACAGACATTGTTGGCTTTGAAAAGCTAAAGGAACTGTACGAGAACGATGGCGACTTTAAGGACACTTGGATTAAGTGTGCTAACAGGGAACCGTGTGACGATTACCATATACATGAGGGATATTTGATGAAAGGGAACTAGTTGTGCATTCCCGAATCTTCTTTACGGGAAAAGCTTATCAGGGACTTGCATGGTGGAGGATTGGCGGGACATATGGGTAGAGATAAGACATTAGCTGCAGTTACCGCCAGATACTTTTGGCCTCGGTTGAGGAGGGATGTGTACCAGATTGTGGAAAGATGCTACATTTGTCAAGTGTCTAAGGGGCAATCCCAAAACACTGGTTTATACACTCCTCTCCCCGTGCCTTCAAACATTTGGGAGGATTTGTCGATGGACTTCATACTGGGTTTGCCTCGTACCCAACGAGGTGCTAACTCTGTGTTTGTTGTAGTTGACAGGTTCTCCAAGATGGCTCATTTCATCCCATGCAGAAAGACCGCCGATGCACGGGCTATTGCACGGTTGTTCTTCAAGGAAGTGGTGCGGCTGCATGGAGTCCCAAAGTCTATCACATCAGATAGGGATAGCAAATTCCTTAGTCACTTTTGGAAGACCCTCTGGTTTATGTTTGACTCCTCCCTGAATTACAGCAGCACCGCTCATCCTCAAACCGACGGACAGACCGAGGTGATTAACAGAACCCTCGGAAACCTCATCAGAAGCATCTGCGGTGAGAAACCGAGACAGTGGGATCAAGCATTGGCTCAAGCCGAATTCGCTTACAACAGTTCTGTCCACCGAACTATTGGAAGGTCTCCATTCTCGATGGTATACACAAAAACACCACAACATGCGCTAGACTTGCTCAAATTACCCAAGGACATGGTGGGCGATGTAGCAACTAAACATATGGCGGAGCAACACCAAGCCACTACTGAAGAAGTTAAGCGAAAGATAGAGGAATCCAACACACGGTACAAAGGGGATGCAGATAGGCATAGACGGCAGAAGCTCTTTACAGTTGGCGATCAGGTAATGGTTTACCTTCGGAAGGAGCGATTCCCTGTAGGGAAGTATGGGAAACTTCAACCCAGGAAGTACGGTCCCTTTGAAGTTGTACGCAAGATCAATGACAACGCATATGTTGTACAACTCCCGAAAGATATGAATATATCTTGCACTTTCAATGTAGCGGACTTGTCACCTTTTCATGCCGATGATACTCCTCTATATCCGGATGAGAACTCGGGGTCGAGTTCTCCATTGGTGGGGGAGAATGATGGAGACAGGGGATACACACGGCCGTGCTATAAATGATGGAGCCAGGGGACACACGGCCTGGACACACGGCCGTGCATATAGACCGTGTATCCAATTCAGAGCCACAGACGTATACACGGCTTCCTCACACGGCTAGGAGACAACCGTGCTTCGCGACCGTGCCCTCAGACAGATTTCCACAAAAGTATACACGGCCTCACACACGGCCGTGTATCGTGACCGTGTATAACGATCGAGTATCCCACAGAGGCTGACACGGTTCCGGGCACGGCTTGGGACACGACTTGCAGAACTTTCACAGAATCATACACGGCTTCGAGGCACGGCCGTGTATGAGACCGTGTACTAGGCTTGTCACTTGCCCAGAAGTATACACGGCCTGGAGGCACGGCCGTGTATGCGACAATGTATAGACGTGTATTTTACTATTTATTTCCACGTGTACGCTTAGATTTTCCCCTTTTAGGTATTTTACGGGGCCATATAAATACTATTTTATCAGATAGATTAGGGTGACGTTTTAATATACATTTGAATACACTTTGAGAGAGAGTTTTCTCCAATTATCGGGTTGTGCGCAACCTAATTTGCATCAAAGCGTGTGTCTTTGTTGTGTGAAACCAATCCAATTTCGGATTCGTTTCGTTTTAGCTTCCGCGCTGCGTCACTACCATCAAATTTGGCAGCCTTTGACACATGTCGCCACATTATTGACTCGGTTCATTACATGTAAAATATTAGGTAGCCTGGTACATCTCACTTGTGACCTACTTTGATAAGAAGCTACAGTGATCTATTGCTACAAAAGTATACACCTAGTATTCTACTAAATGAAAAATGGCTGATGCAGACACAAATCCTAAAGTCGGCAATCCATCTAAACTTCTTTCTTGCTGTCTTAGTTATTACCTTTGCTAATATCGTTAAAAATATGCACAACAATCTATAAGAGGTTGAAACATCTCCATTTTTTTTAGATGATTTACATAGATTGCTGACTGGATTGCTAACCAAGCAGGATTAGAATAAGCACATGCATCTCACATGCCAAACCCAGCTAATGCCATTCTGTCATAGGTTTTCTTTTTTTTAAATAAATAAATCTTAAGTTATAGAATAAGATAAGTATATCCTATTATGTCTATTCATAAGCATATAATTAATCCTTTAAGGAAAAAAGTATAAAACCAGTCCTTAACTTATTATTGGTATTTTAGTATACTTACAAGCCTAATTAATCTTGAGATGGATCTAAGTTTAAATAGGGATTCAGAGTCAATTTTAATTTCAAAACAAGTTTATGTAGTAAGAAATATATGTTTTCTAATAAATGAATCTAAACAATTTAAATACACTCTTTTCACTTAATAAATAAAATTAATTCAAATTAGATTTTGAAGGGAATAAAAATATTGAAAGTTGATTATATTTAAGGTAAAATTGAATCAAGTTTTATATATATTCAGTGTACTCTTATCTTTATATTATTACTTCATATAAATTCTCAACTTTATTGACATTAATTGAATTTTTAACATAAACCATTGGCAACTCACTTGTCTGGAGCTCAACACTCCATCATAAAAAATATGATTAAGTTGCACCTTGTGTGCAAGCTTCTTTTACGTCGGCGAGGCTGGGATAGAGACCGTCTTTTTCCCCAAGCTTCTGGATGAAGAACCTTAAAATCATGGAAACCAATGGGCTTCTCCTTCTTTTTCCTCCGTATCTTTCATGTTCTTTTGGGCCTCCCAAATCTCAATAAAAGCATAATCGTAATATGATAATCTTTGTTAATTGCTTGCTCCTTGCTTTATTTTTCTTTCTTTAACACAATCTTTTATTTCCCTTTTATGGGTTTGTGTAAATTCCAATAACCCATTTCAATATCACCTAAAGGCAAAAAGATGCACAATAACTTAATAAAAGTAGAGCCATTTTCATTTATATTGATATGCTTAGTTCACAGATCATTATATTTTAACTCATGATTCGTAGGTAAAGATATGCGTATTGTAAGGAGAACCACTCATCGAATATGATCAAAGTGTGAATTTAACATTATTGGATTGTCGTGTCTAGACATTTGGCCAGTTTAGAACTGGCCTAAAATTGTCGAGTCAAAGGCTACGAGGGGAACTGGAAATAGCCCAGGGGAAGGGTTGGGGAGAATTTCCTTAACCCGGCGGTTCACGGGCCAGTTCAGGTCTTAAATTGGTCTTTCAAGTTTTTTTTTTTGAATAATTTTTTAATCCCCTTTTTTAATTTTTTTTATTCAAATAATTTATTTAATATTTACTTGTGTATATTTTTTTAGTTTTTTAGTTTTTTTCCTTAAATTTATAAACATTAAAATATAATCTACAATTTCTCGAGGTAATATACATTTTTTTAGAATTAATTGGTGGCAATATCCCATACACTAGAGGGGGGGATGCTAGCCTCGAATTTTATTGCTTAAATAAAATTATTACAGAAAAAAAAAAGAGAAAAACATTTGACCTTATCTCTTGTACACGATAATAATACAGTGTAAGTAAATAACAGAAATAAATAAGAGAGTACTACTCCCCTTACAAAATATGTCTAACTCTAACCTAGTACAAAAATAAATAAGGTAGTACTACTATCCTTACAAAATTATTTAGCTTATCTAATATCAGGATCGAAACTAGCAGAGCTTCTACCCTATGAGATAAAGTTATTGAAGTATTCATCTTTTTCACTACACGTCCCATACGACTCTTATGTGTAACTCCTTGTCTTCGACAAATCCTCCATGTAAGATAGTGTCTCAACATTGATGGGTGACAGTCGTGATCACCGTTGGGATAGGATAAAGCCCTACCATGTTGAATGTTTGTTCAACAGCTACCATTAATGTAGGAGCAGCCAAAACTTACACGAGCCATGCGAGAGAGTTTGAAATACGTCTTCCTATACCTTACCCACTAATCAAGGATGTTGAAATTTGTTATATTGCTATTATCAAATTTGAAGTGTGTATTGAAATAATCGTCAAGTTCAATGTACTCGATTGACTTAGAATAGTACCGCTTCAACTTTTGCAACATTATTTGTTGCATAATGAGGGTGGGATCATAGGTGGTACCATGTGAACCGAGGGACAGTGAAGAAGTTTGGGACACTTGACCACCGAATACAATGCAAAAGTTAGAATATAATTCTTCTGTTACCTAAACTACTCGACATAGTTCTTGCACGGTTGTAACGATATAAGTGTCTTCTATATCATAAAATGCATCAACAATAGAATAATACAAATTAAGATATTCTAATAACATGTCTGTTTTACACCGTGGATCTAAAATAGAAACAACTAGATAAATTATTAGAATTTGTCTATAATACTGCAACCATTTTGTAGGCATATCATTTGCAACCATTTGTAGAAAAGTGTCAAATCGGGAATTAAGCAGCATCGATAGTATATTCACCACAATCATAAGGAAAAGATAAACACTAGTTTTGTACACTTGCAAAAATATTATAATACAGTCATGAAAAACTTTTAAAACATTCAACATTTTACTGCATACGTCCCAATCACTAGGATGCAGTGGAATGTTTGGAACATTCATAATAACGAAATAACATAATGCATCTTTATAAGCAAATATAATTTCTAAAAGTCGATAGGTTAAATTCCGTCTATTCTTAACATTCTTTCAAATTTTTTTAGGTCACATTCCATTTTCAATACAAAATCTCTGCTATGCATTATTTATGAAAGGATAGCCAATTAAAAAATATATTATTTGTCTTACTAGAAACATTTTAAAATCTAAACAGTTCATATCATCTTTAACATAAAGATTTAAAATGTGATAGGCATATCAAATGTGAAAAAATGTCTCTCCTAACGTAGGTTGACATAAAAATTAAAGTTCATTAATGAATGTTGTGTTAATGGCCACGTTATTAAAACCAATTGAAAAAATATTTTTTGTCAAACTGTATTCACATAAAATAATACTTATAATACAAAAATTGTTTTGTATCGTATAGTGATTATTAAAAACCTTAGAACTATTAGTCTTTTTTGTACTTGCTATGCATTATCTATCCAGTGACATATAACTCTCATGTATGAATCTTCTTACTACAAATCGGTCCATATATTTGCGTAAATGAAAACATGTGTCTTAAGAGAATTGAAGAGAGCGATTAATTTACATTTAGCGTTATGACATAGATTAAAGATGGTTTTTAGGTCGTAAGTTCGTGAGCTTGGATTCAACACTTCTCGCTTATACTCCAATTGGTGCAAGGAAGTTATGTGATTCCATGACATATTATACTTTGCTAAGTATTATACAATTAGAACTTATTGTCTATCAGTAGAATAACAAAATAAGTTTCCTCATTGCAATCCTGTTGACTGCGAAACTTATTGCTGCGATTTATCTATGCCAAACTCCGTGGGGTGTTTCACTCGCATATGCCTATTAAGGGTGTCATACCCCTCTCCCTTTTTTCCACGCATAACTTGATAGATAGTAGTTGTAATAAGTACGACTGTTGCCATCTTTTCCTATAATTTTACGAAAATGTTTAGTAAAAAATTATAATTTAAGTGATGCTGGTGGTTTACCCGTGAAACCGATTGAACCACGTAAGTACCCTGGAATTTCTTCCTTCAGTACTTCTTTCATATCATCTTGCCCTTCTCCTTTCGCCTTTTCCTCACTATCTTGTCATGGCAACAGTTCGCTTTGTCTACTAGAAAGTCTTGCATGAAAGCATAAGAGTGTCATCAAGTCTTCTAGGCATTCATTGGTAAAGTCATGAATATCATAATCATCCACTTCAAAATATTGTTAGGATGCTTCTTGCATAGATTTTCCCTTATCACCTTTGCTAGAATGATTCCTCTTAGAAGAACCCGAACCATCAAAATAACTTACCATTTTTTAATATTAGGATAATTGTAAAATATCGATATGGGTAGATAAGAGGATAGAATTTATTTAACAGTTGGTAAGAAATATAACAAAAATTATTTGCAAGGTATTGATAGTATAGAAAATATAAACACAGTAAATAGAAGATGAAAGTATAGAAATTTGAATATGAGAGTAAAAGACAAGAATAAGTGCAGTTTTTTTGCGTTGATAATTTTACTCTTTAAATTGCACTATCAATTTATACAATATCTAACAAGCTTAATTTCTTCTACTCCCTTATAACTTTCAAATTTGAAAATTTGAACACCTACACCAATTACTTAAACTTATTCCTCACTGTCTGTAATCCTATAAACCTAAGGGGATTTTTTTTTTTTAAATGCGCTCCATACTTTAAAATCCTCTAAGTGCAAATTTGACTATTTTTATCCTACATCCTGCTTCCACATTTCTCTCTAATTGTCTTCTCTTTTTCTTTGTTTTTCTTTCCCAACGTTACGTAGTTGCAACGCTTAAGTTCAATATTTTCTTCACTCTACTCTTGCTTCCCTTGACAATTTTTTTCCTTATTTTTTAACGTGTGTTAAGGTAGTGTTGATTATTTTTTGTTTTCTTATGTTATTCTTCAAACATTTTCAATGTTTTAACGTGTATTAAAGGTCTTGTTTTTCAACAATTTTTTTTTTGTTTTTCATTTTTGGCATATACAGTGGGCTCAACCCATTGGTTCAAATTGACCGTGAATTGGTGGGCCAAATCGGCAAGTTAATAGCCGGTTCAAGACCAGTCTATTCACAAGATTGCATAATGCAATCCAACCATTGAACTACCAACCCAACAATTCCTATCTATCGGGTCAATCTCTTAAAAGGATCAATTCAAAAGCTTGAACCAGCCAAGCCAGTTCACAAACCTGAACTGGCCCTCTCCCCGTAGTCCCCGTAGTTGTGTCTTCTTTCTCACTATTTCACAACTACAACATCCTAATTTTAACGTTAATTGCTAGTAAGATATGTAATTGTCGTGTCTTCCGGCCTATAAAGTGGAGCGGAGCATTAAAACTTGTCAAACCTCGCGTTTCTCAAATCCATGGATGGAAGATATACAATTGTCGTGTGTTTCTACATATGAATTGGAGGTGAGCATTGAAATTTGTCAAAATTTAGACCTTATCAAATCTATAGATGGATAAATTCTCACGTGATATCAAACATCATAAGATATATTCCAGTGGCAAATGTTTTTAAATATGATACTATAAGATCATAGGATACAAGAAATGACCTCTCAATCATCCAAAAACCTGCCTAGGATCTATAGCCTCTCCTCATACCCTAGTTTAATACACCATATGCAGTAGTCTTTACCGAAATTAAAGAATATCAGTAACAAACATAATTAAATTTCACACATTTAATAAAAGGAAAAAGGTAAAAGAAAGCTTAAAAAATTAACTCTCCCACATCCTTAACTCAAATCGGTATCATGGATTAGTTTGTTGTACTTTTAATGTTATTTAGCATGTTTTATCAAAGTTTTATTACAACTTTCAATAATAACAATTTTGTAATATGGATCTTATGACTTTTGGCATTAACCTTAACGATAGGTAATTATTTTCAACTTTAATATATAAAAAATTCAATACGTTCACCAAGTAGCTTATGACCGAGATTCTGCGAACTACGGTGTGGTTCCACACTTGACGCAGCGCGGAAAGCGTACACGAAACAAATCCGATTCTAGGATTGGTCTCGCAAACAACAAAGAATAACGATGAATTATTCCTTCAAGAAATCTGGATTGCGCACAACCGATAAACAGAGAAAATCGTTTTTCAAAAGTGTCTTTGAATAATCAATAAAACGTAACCCTAAAATGACCTAATAACTATTTATACATCTGAGTAAAACGTGTAAAAATGGAAATAAATATAAGTATACACGTCCGTTGTCTGGAAAGTACACGGCCGTGTAAGCTTCTGGGGGTATTTCTGGCTTAATACACGGTCGTGTCCCCTGACCGTGTATGGAGACCGTCCATGTTTCTAGAAGAGATCCTGACAGAACACACGGCCGTGCCTCTTGGCCGTGTATGTTTCTGGGAATTATCCTGACAGAATACACGGTTGTGCCTTTTGGTCGTGTATGTTTCTGGCCTACGATGTCCGCATCAACACTCGATTACAAGTTGATTTCAATAAATTGCATGATAAATTCCGGATCCAAAGGTTAATAGGGTTTAGTACCAGGTGTGACATTGTGCCTCATGCCCTTGCTAGAAATTCAGGTAAAGGCGCAAATGAACTACCAGTCTATTAGAAAGGAGCTCTTTATTTTGTTTTTGCCAAATTTTCAGAGGAGCCTTTTATTATTCCAATTTCCAATGCCTGGTATTCTGTCCCTAATCTCTTAATTGTGTACTTGAGGTTAAACTTTAGAAAGAAAAGATTTAACAATATTAATACGTTATATAAATTAATTATGACTAATAATTACTAAAAAAATTTAATATGTGGAAATAATATTGATGAATTTTTTTTCCTCGATCGAGCGCATGTAACATATCAATTGAAAGAAAATTGATCCTTTTAATTTATCCTTTTTGATGATGATGACCTATATAATTGATGCTCATCAATATCAATGTAACTTAAGTTAAATAATTGACCAATAATATTATCTCTAATTTCTAAATTACAAACCAATATGATCGAACATTGCAATCCAAATGGCTTGTTACTTCGTGAAAACTGTTAAAAATTAATGGATAAAGAAGGCCTACAAGAAGTGCAAGATTGGATGCTTACATAAAATCAGGTCGGCATATGGTAAATAAGGACATTAAATGAAATACGAAACTTTATTTTCACGCGGATCCGACATATACATGAGCTTCTTTCTACTCTCTCTAATATAATTACCAAATGATGTATATAGAGAAGATTTAAAAGGTTTCTCCCCTTCATTATTTCCCAATAATGGACTTAAAAAGACCAAAATATGCTTAAGCATATATCGAGTACCACTCTCAGAGATCAATTTATTTCGTTATAAAGGAAGCATGGCGGCTCATAATGGTGTTTCTATTAGTTGTATTTAAACATCTAAACAGTAGAGATAACAGATACAAGCATTACTTTTCTTAGTAAGTTTAAATTAGACATTGAATTATGATTAATTAAGACACAGATAAAATATTACATTCAATTTTTCTCATCGAAATGTATGTATGTATTATACATGAATAATGCAGTGATTCACATGATGAACTGGACGATATCATCTCGATTGACGAATAACCTATACACTTTAAATTTGCATGGTATCATACAGCGAAAGTCACACTTACACGTATGCACGAGAACTTTAAAAAGAGGGGGGACAAAGGAAACCGAAATAATTCTTAAATTGGATTGGTGCCTTACAGGGGAAGTCACGCTTAAACATACATAGCCACAAGAACGCACGACAAAAAACCAACAGTGCAATAAGATCGACTGATCAGACACGAAAGAGAGAATTTTCACGTCAAAATTTAATGCCCTCTCGTCTGTCACACTTAGTACGTCGGCTTCTCTCAAGCAGCCCTTGCATTATCATGACCCTCCTCCTGTAGCAATTACACTCCCTACCCTACTACCCTCTAATAGCCGCCGCCTCCCTTTTTCCTGCCGTCGCTTATCCTCATTAAGTCGCCGGCGGAAACTCAGGTACATCCAAATGGACGTAAAAAGAATCCCACAAGCCCTACCCCCGAAAATAGTTATTGCAAGGCTCATAAGGTACAAGTACGTGTTACATTTGTTTTCACATGGATGTTCCATAACGATGACCTTGCTGTCCTTAATAACATGCAATGGCCTCGATGTTTCTGAGGAAGACCTTGATGCGGTAGATGAACATGAGGAAGCTCTTGTGGAAGAATTGGACTTCACTTCTTGATCATCCTGATGGTCAATACTATCAACACGTACTACGAGCAGACTGCTTGATGAGTGTTTAGCTTCAAAAGGACGAAAAGCACCTGTTGCGGGACATGAGCGTCTACGTGAACCTTTGGTGCCCCGAACACTCCTCCTCTGAATCAAGCAACAAAATACAATAAACTTGCTTTACAAATTTTTGTAACTTTTTTTTCTCGAGTAAAATTTGGGTGAAATCGAACAAACTTTATTTTTACTGTATCTTTTATTGACTTTTCAACACATTTAAATCAGTAAATGGAATCGAGATAGTACGCAGGTTTCGCTTACGTATATACCAAAAATTTAATAAATATACACGGGACACCTGATTTTAGGTATGATTCGTATAATCTATTTATAGCTCTGTTTTATTATTTATTCTGATGATTTATATATGCGTGTTAACAATTGATGAGAATATTTTAACGGGTCTATTTGATTAGTTTGGTACCATGTATGTGTTATTTGGACACTGTTCTATACGAGCAAAGATAAAAAAAAATCTAAATAGACCATGAACATGAAACTTACCAATATAGCCTTGAAAATCCTTGAAACGGTGCGCTTCGTAAGGAAAGGACACAACAAGTCTGTCTGTGAACCGGACGATTTCATCCTTGAAGAAGAATCGGTGATGCCTCCTTTGTCCTCGCCTATTATATCGTCGGGACAACCTTGTTTAGGCTCGAGCACAACGTCAATAGGAACTGGCCTGAAGCAAAGGAAGAACCTGTTCCTGGATACGCTCTTCATAACTATAATCTCGCAAGGAAGTAAAAATAAATAAATAAAGTGGGAAAAAATTTGCAAAGATAAATGGAGGACAGTTATGTAAGAAAACCTGGGGTTTTTTTTATAGGCTAACCGCTAACGTAGTAGTACGTATGGTTCTTGGGACAGGGTTTCTAGATGATGGCTTTGTCTTGTCGATTGTGATGATATTTGATTTGATGAGGATAAGAAATCGAAACTTGAAAGTATTGCCGTCAAAAAAGTAGGAACTACTTAATTGGTGTGTTTCCGTGAGAGGCCCGTGAAAACGGGTACAAGGTAATAAGTGCGGTCGTAGCTTTTGTTGTCTTGGCTTTGTGTCGTGTTGGTGTAAAGGGCAAGAGGATAATTCATAATAATAATTATGGATGAACCAAGGAAGACGAAGACCAAAACCCAAAACTTGAGGGACTAGAGAAAGAGGGCGTGTGTGTATGTGTGTGTGTTGAAATAAATAAATTCTGACCAATTCTCTACTTTTCGTTTCTGTTTTCACCCACTTCCTTAACGTTAATGGAGTAGGATTTTGCCTCTATTAGATAAGTCAAAATTAGGATCCACTGTCGTTTTTTCCAAGTAAGAAGTATTTTTGGACTCGGCCTATTGGCTTAGGCCTATTGGATTAGTGGATATAAATGACTTGCTAAATTTAATTTATCAAGCACTTCGAGTTAATGCCATATTGTAGTAATTTGAATTAGATATTAGTAGTTTTTCCTTCTTAATCCTCTTTTAATGCGCGTGAAAATTGCTAATTATGGTTTGAGAAACATAGAACTCAGTCGCGTCAAATAGAACTAGTGGGGCTGACCGACCCTTTTATGCATGCATGTGCCAAAAATAATAATTATATATCAAAGCGTTTAATCTTAGGCTGCCATGACAATGATTTTATGAACCTCTCGAGTTGTACAGGTTCGGATAGGATCGACAAATCTCTATCCTTCACCTTTTGTATAAAGTAGAATTGCGAATTAAAAAAAAAAAATCAAAACATACCTAATTTGTTAGTGCAACTTTTCTTTTCTGTATGTAAATAAATCACAATGGAGAATAAATTGAACAAGAACATGTTATAATAGATAGGATCCTGATTATATTATATAATAAGTTCATACTTACACCATCGACAATTCTACAGTCCAGAACTTGAAATGTATTTATCTTTAGAAAGCTCATAAAGCGGTCCACAAATGAGAAAGTCAGTTTGAGTTCAAGAAGCAATTATTGATATACTGTAAATCTACTTTAGGTATTGCATAAAATGCAAATTTTAACTTAAATAGTAATCTATATTTGTTCTCATCCTAAATTATTCAATTTAGGGGTTGCATGGTTTGGCAGAGTATTTCAAATTAGGTATTAAGTATTATAAAATAGGTTGTAGTTTTAAATTTTTTTAAATTATTCTCACACTTTGATATTTCACTATTGATGAAACACCCTCCAAAGCATTTTTAAAGCTTTTTCTCCTCTGATTCCTTGTTTATAAGTGCCTTGGGAAATTCGTATTTTTTTGTTTTAATTTATTTTTTCTTTAATCTTACATCATAAAATAATTTATTCAAAAGGAATTTATAATTTTTCTTATTTTTTGTATTGTTTTATACACGTGCTAAATTGTATGTGTAATTATTAAAATTTAAAGGTAATTTCACTATACATCAAGTAATTTTCATGTTTTTTTATAAATCTCCTCATAGTTGTTAGGTTTTACTTTTAAATTATAATTTACTTGTATACGTAGTATTGGTCTAATGTTCTTGCAACTATTCATATATTTCTTGTAGTTGCTCTTATAAGTCGTTACATTCCTTTCATTTTATAACTTGTAATATTCTACACTTCATTTTGTAAATAATTGCAATTTCTTTGAAAAATTCCTAATGGTCATCCACTCATAAATTTTCTTAGTATACTTTATCAATATTATTTAATATTATGTTAGATATGTAGATAACTAATATTATGGATTTTAATCAAGAGTTGCAATGGCTTTCTTGGACTAAGGTTTGTACAAAAAGTACCATCAATCACCCTATGTATTTGAGTCTTCTTCTATTTATCCTTTTCACATATATGAAAATATGATAAGCATTATGAGGGTTATATATATATTTGTATATATTTAAATTTACTATGTATTAAAAAGCCAACAAATGATTTATTTGAAAATACATATATTCCATTACATTTATTTTATACTCATACACCATAACTCCATGCAATGATAGTGAATTCAATCTTTGGTCAATATACATAATTGTCTTTTAAGATTATGATCTCTTCGTTAGAAGATAGATGGTTCATGCAATAAAACATTTGCCACGGCTTAAACACTTAAAAAAATCTTAAATTAGAAAATATCCACCAAATAATAATACATCGAATGTTTATAAATGTGTTGGTTTTTTCACCACTTCAATGGTAATTGGTGCTTTTAAGTACTCCATGAAAAGATCGGAAAAGAATGCAAGCAATATATGGTGGTTGACATAAAGTTCTTGCTTAGATAAGCTCAACCGATATGGTAATGGAATGGAGTCCCACTACTTACCTATGTTTGTGTGTGTCCCCTTACATATCCTTGTATGATAAGAAAAGGTAGATAAGAATCGTAGGAAATGCATTATGCAAGCACATTCCTTTTTGTGGGTTCTTCCAACCAATACACCATGCACCAATCCAAGCAAGTGCAATTTCCCTCAAGGTCAAGCTTTCCTATATTAAGATACTATTAATGGGTATTTCAAAACATTAATTAAAACTTAAAATTAAGTTTTTCATGTTTTAATTTTGGTATTTTTTAAGATTGAAATATAAAATAAATTTATTTTTGTTATGGTTGTGTAAATATATAAAATATTTTCTTTTTCTTTTTTTGTGCATCTCCCAATCATTTACTAACATTTTTTTGTCATGATATGATATGCACAACTTTTGAGACCTCATGCAAATGTCATTGTTTCTTCAAATCTAAGTACACAAAGAATAATTATATGCTCTTCCACTGTAATGAAGAACAATGGAAAAGTATGACAAACGTTAAGACAATAGTTGGTGGTTATTTGAAGAAATTCGATTTTTTTTTTTGAAGTATAGTTTGGTGAAAATATAAACCATTCTTTTAAATGTGTTAGAATCTCAATCACTAGTCACTGCTTAGCAAATGCAAATATGCGATCCTCACCAACAATCACGCATATTTATACAATGCATATATCATTAAGTAACCTAATGTAGTGATCAAATAAACCAATATGTTCTAGTTGTTTATCTTTTGAAACATTATACTTTCATTTTTTAATATTTATTTTTTTAAATGAATCTTAAATCTTTTTTTTTTGGGTTTCACTCAAGTCTTTAATTTTTTTTACATTTACAAAAACTAGAATTTTCATTCATGCCGTTAAGTTTTTTCATCCACAATTAATAGTTAATTTAAATAAATGATATAATTAAGTATTCTAGAAAGCTATTTTGGTAATTAGGTCTTTGAATCAATTCAATGTCATGGACCAGCTTCTAAGGTCAGTAACTATCGATATCTAAACCCATAAGAAAATATAAAAGTATTAGGAGGCTAGTCCTTGATTGTTAGAAGCATGTAATTGTTAACATCAATGGCTTATCTCATTCATCTATTTTTAGAATCATTGAACGATTAGGATTGAACACCAAAATCTTTAAATAAAGCCCCATCCTCCTCATTTGAAACATTCTAAAATATTGACAACTTTCAAGAAACATCAATATTTATCAAATTAACTCCACAAAGAGTCAAAATAACTCACTAATCAAGAACAAACAAAGAACAAGGAAGGACACTTGATTTTGCTCGCTAGCATAAGCATGTTTTTGAGACACCGAGTCTATTTATTCTTCTTTCTAACCATGCCTTCATATATTATTAGCTCGAGACTTCTTTTGGTCAATTGATATGTCTTCTATACATGATCGATTGTTTGCAGCAACCCCACCATCTAAGTATATATGGATTGAATAAAATAATAAAAAATAAAAAATAAAATAAAACTTAAAAAGAAAAAGAAAAGAAAAGAATCTAGTCACCCCAACACTAGAGCCCTCCCGACAACCACTAGTGAGGTTTGTGCAACCTCCTATAAGTGGTTATTCGTCACCCTCTTACCTTAGGGTAGTCGGATTTGCCAATAAGGAAGGGTCAAAAGAAAAATTCTTCCATTTTTGTGATCTAGTTGTCAATAACCAATACATCGTTGTGAACAACTAGACAACAAACCTTAAAATCCATGAAAAATTCTATAAATTTTTTTAAGGATTCGTAATTTTATTTTAACGTTGTAAAAGTACTTTAGTTGATTACATCATCTAAAAATTTATATATTTACTTAAATGTTTGTAAGTTGTAACTTCTGTTTGTAAGGTATTTTAGTTCACAAAATTATTTTAGAGTTCGTAAATGTGGCATTAGAATATTTGGAAGAAAAAAAGTTTGTAAATATGAAAAGTCTATAGATTCACTTTAGTGTTTGTAAATCTTTTACATGTTCATAAAGGTACTATACTTTGTAAAATAGCTCAAGAATTTCGTAAATATGACAAAACGTCCGTAATGGAAAAATGATCTTCATGTGCCATGACATTTTATCATTTTACAAAGGTTCTTGAATTTATGTAAAAAATGTAATATTTCTATATTTGTTTATATTACTACTTTAAGTTCATGGAACTATTTATTGATTTATCTATAGATGCTTGAAATAGAATTACAGCTCTCTTACTAATAATGGATGCACTTATGGTTTGTAAATTCTCTTATTTTATTGTGTGAGAAATGTAAGGCCAGTCAAAGTTTGTAAATTTACTATATATTTTGTAAGACAAATTTAGTTTGTAATTTCACTTAAAGTTCGTAAAAGCATTCAAAAATCTGTAAAACGTCATAAAAATTCGTAAAATCACTGTAATTCGTAAATTTAGTCATAATTTATAAAACTACTCAAATTATATTCTACTGAAATTTAGAACTCTTCCCAATATGTTATTTAAAAAAAAAAATGATTCTAGTTATTTATCAATCCTTGCAAAAATAATAAATAAATAAATAATAAGAAAAAGGGCGAAAGACTGAACTGAATCTTGAATCAACTGCTTAATTGATTTTTTTTTTTTTAATTTCCCTGTTTAGTTCCAAATTCAGTTCGAAAAACTTTCAAATGTTAGCTTGAGGGTTTCAATTGAAGATAAATGCTGCAAACATTAATGTCAACCCAAAAGCTCCCATATTTCCAATACCCTTCACTTGGTAATTTCTCGTGGCCCAAAACACTTCCAACTTAAGAATGCATCGGTCCAAATTCCAACAGCTCGGAAGCCCATAAACTAAAGAGCTGCTCCTTGCTGGACTTGATGCGTCCGGAAAAGTAAACCGGACTGATGTTGGAATACATTTTCACGGACCGGAGCAATAAAGACAAGCCCAAGGAACGGTTTATTACACAATTTTTACAAGCTGTCGATAATATTAAAGCGCTGTTAGACTAACAGTTCTATTTGTATTATTAATAAAATCTTATATATTATAACTCGAGATAATATATTATAATTTTATTATATATTTATTTTTTAATAATTACCCTTAAAAATTTGTTAAATCTTTATATATATATATAGTTTTTAGAAATAGCAAATAAGCTTCTTTTTAGCCTTGGAAATTATGGTTCAATATAATTTCAAAAACTAAAACTCTATCATTTAAAATTTATAATATGTTTCTTTCAAACATTATCTCCCACAAAGAAAAATAAAATAAAATCAACAAAAGCAACCCCCTCTATCACACTTCTCTTCCCTCTCCAAAAAGGGGATTATTTCATTATTGTATGTACAGTCCAGCCAAACTTATTGATTGATTCGTGCACACTTCTATAATTAAATGATTTAACAAATTCTCGGTTAGTAATTTGAAATTCAATATATCAACTCGATTATTATATAAAATAATTATAAATAAATTTTAATATAATTAATAAATCAATCTAACTATTTAAATTTATAGATTAATATCTTAACCCTTATACAAACCTATTTAATAAATAAATTTCACAATTATATTTGGGTATGGTCCTCCTCGCAATTTACCTGCCTCTTTTACACCCTCACACACACTCTCTCTCTCTCTAGATATATATATATATATATATATACTCATCTACTACCATTACTTTATAATTGGTTCCACTACTTGCCATGGTTCTTGTCTATTTTGATTTCATTTATAAGAATAATACTCTTAGTTTTTTTTCTTCTATATTCTAATTTTGGATGCTAAAAAAAGAAAGAAAAAAGGCATCGTATAATATATTCAAAACTTATATATATATCAATTTCGTCATGCCTTATTAAGATAGTTACTTGATGTTTTTAATAAAAATGAATTGAATTTATTTATAGATTTTTATTTAAATCAATCAAGTAATTTTGTGAATTAACTCACAAATCCCTTAGACTATATAT
Organism: Laguncularia racemosa; assembly: GCA_037954665.1. Taxonomy (NCBI): domain Eukaryota; kingdom Viridiplantae; phylum Streptophyta; class Magnoliopsida; order Myrtales; family Combretaceae; genus Laguncularia; species Laguncularia racemosa. The sequence goes on along the minus strand of JBBMOL010000060.1, from coordinate 4,116,581 downwards.
TTGGGTTTAAGTTTATCACATGGTATTTTGAGCTATAATTCTTTTTTTTTTAATGTTTAACTTAAAAATAGAAAACTATTTTACAAGTACTAGTACTAGTATAGTTTTCAAAACATTTTCCTTTATAAACATCAAACAAATTGATAAAGATAATATTGGTTTTTCTAGATAAAGACTCGATAGTTATAATTTATTTATTTATTTAGAATTTTTTTAATCAACAAACGAGTTAAACTCAACTATGAAACACACTTTGTTAAACAAGAGTTATAGGTACAAGTTAATATTTTTTAAATACAAATTTATTTAGACATGAAAACAAAATATGATCATTAATATAAATTACTAACCCTAGGAAATGGATATGCAACATGCATGAAAATCAAAATTAAAATACAATTAGTTGCTTTAATTGCTTCAACAGTATAAATCTATACAAAATTTACATTTTTTGTTAAATAAAATAAAAAAAAATAAACTCATCCATGGATCAACTAAATAATGAATACACAACATTAGTGGGCTATTAAAGAATGGTTTGACTCGGGTCAAATTATCCTTTAATCCCAACTTAATTAATAATTTATAGTTCAACAATTTAATAATTCTAAACAAAAGAAAAAAAGAAAAACGATCTTTTAGTTTTTAAGTTCTCTCTCTTTTTTTTCTACCACAAAGTTCTCATTTATTGGTGCGCTTTCTCAATTGAGGAAAGATTGGAGACAATTTTTAGATTATTTATTTAAGTCCTTAGGCCTTTTAAAATTAACATGATAAGCCCCTAAGTTAGCTCCAAAAAAATTTCTACCATTTTTTTTAATGAATAAATAATACCTTTCTACTAAAAATCGATAATGTAGCAATTCTAACATTTTAGAGGAACTAAAATGCAAACATATTAAAATAAGCTAAATTCAATGATAATTTGAATTAGTTATCTGAAGAGTGGCAACATCCAAATAACTACATTTGGAATGATTTATGAAGTTTTAAATTGGTGAATTTATAATAAGATTCATCAAGGTTGAATTGATTTACTGATTAAATCTTTGAAAAAGCTATAGAACCCCACAAAAAGTATTGTTAATCTCACTCACAATCATCAAAACGATCGATCAATAAGTAAACTTTATAAATATCACATAACTTTTCTCTCAAAGACATCGTATCTACTTTATTTACCTCGGAATTTTGTTATACTAAATTACAATTACTGCAACATACAATACGATTTTCATTAGGGTAGAAATCCTTTGTTCCCATGTCTAAACCTTTATATAGCGTTTAGATTACAATATTGAATAGTACAAATTATGAAAAATAGGATAATATAACTCTTTTGTATTATGTTTGGTATGTATTATATAAGATAAAAAATTTTATAATGTCAACTATTGGAATAAATAAAGTATTACACTAAACATGATATGCAATGTATTAAAGAAGAATTTTTATATTTTTATTTAGTGAATTTGATTTTTATATCATATTTTTAATAGTATAAAATATAAATATTTTATCTAATATTTTAGGATTATTTTTATTTAATAATTGAAAAAATATATAAACTAAACAAAAAATAAAATATTTTATTTAATACAATATTATAAATTTATAACAACTAAACTAATAATTTTCTTTATTATTATTTTGCATTTGTGCTGTCTTATTATCCACTTGTTTCTACTAAACAAAAGATAAAGACTCCTTTAGGTCTTCGTCAAAGTTTTCTCAAATGAACGATACCTCCAACTGTTCCATGAGGTTCATAGTTGAAGTAGATTGGATTGAACATAGCAGCTTTGGCTTCTAAGGTAGCGTTTGGTTCAGAGTACTGAACAGTACAAAACAAAGAGAATATGACAAAAATGATTTTTATACCACATTTAGATACCTAAGTATTGGACAATGATTTTTATGTTGTCCATTATTTGGAATTACAAAATATTGAACTGAACATTATAATTTGATAATTATACTTTTTGTAGAATATAAAGGTTTTAATTTCATAATTTTTTACAATTTGAAGAGATTATTAAATTTATATAATTGAACAAATCATATGGGTTAATAAATGTAAATCAATTTATTGAAAAGATTAATAATTCATATTACAAATTACAATAATTTGTATTATATTTAATAATTCAATTCCAATTGAATTGATAATTTTAATCACCATAAAACAGCCTTAAGATCTCCAACACTGGACAACTACAAGCAATAACCCTAATGTGTTAAAAAACTAATGATTAATTAATCTATGAAGCTACATTATATAGGTAAAAGTAAGATGCAACAGTAACGATAGCAACAAGAAGAGGAATGATAGCATCAGGCAACAATAGGAGTGACAGCAACAAGAACGATAACAATAGGAACAACAGCAACACAGGAACGATGACAAACGCACATACCTACCACCGGACGCTTGTAGATTTGCCATGGATGAGCACTAAGTAATAGAGGAAGAAGGGTGGCGACAAGAAAACACACTTATCGCAATTGCTAGAGTGGAGTGTCAAACAAAAATCGACAATGGGCTCGGTGAATATGAAGACAACATTTGTGCGAATCACGATGGAAGATGAGTTACATGCGGTTGGAGTGGCTCAGCTATTGATTTTATCTAATATTTGTGAACTAGGGTCTCTAATTTGAGTTTTTTTTGAATGTTAGTAATAATTGTTATTTTATACCGTCATTCAAAATCTGTTCTTTATATATCATGATATAATTTTTAACCAATTTATCTAGTATTATAGGAGAGATTTTATCTAGTACTTGAATTAATTTGTAAATTAAATAAGGGATAAATATTTTTATCCTACTTTTTATGACTACCCAAACGCATAATTTCTCCGTGCTTCTAGACCACGCTGCACCATTTCCACGTGTCTATTCAGCAACGCATCAACAGTGAAGTTACATCTCGTGCTTTGATTATGTACTTTTCCTACTTTGTGGAATGATATTCTTCGTTAGGTTCAAAGAACTCGCACATTGACGAATGCGCAGAGGTTGGAAATTTTATCCTCCATTGAGTTCATTTTGTGTTTTTAATGTTTTAAGTTTTCTTTTAAATTCTTTTTTTCTTTATTTTTCTAAAATAATCCTATAGATTATTTGAAGGAAAATATTATTAAAGATTATTTGCTAAAATAAAAACGAAACCATTCACTATACTCATAGATATCACCCATTATTCTTTTAAATTTTACTCTTGTTATTATTTAAGTATTAACTTAATATACTAAAAAAAAAAATTCTTACTACTCCTTACCTTAGGTGGTCTGAAACGGCAACTAAAAGAAATGGATAGTAGTAGGGTTCCTTTTTCTATTTTTTATTTTCTTTTTAATTTTTGGATGGTCATCCACGGCTACCGATAGGTCATATAACCCACTTTCTTCAAGTGGGTCCTGCTTCAATTCTTCTGGTGGCCATTTTGACAACCTTAAGGCAAGGAAGTGGTTGGTACATTTTTTTTTTCTTTTTTAAATTATTTCATTTTTTATTTTAATAAACTAATTATATATTTTTTATTCAAAATAATAGATTATATATATATACACTTTTTTTATTTTTTTATTATTTTCTGAAATTTCCTTAATTTTTTATTATTTTATCTATTTTTAACCTTTTCTTATTTTATTTATTTAATAAAAATTATGTGGATGAATTAGAAATTAACACATGTTATAATTAACAAAAAATCTAATAGTGCACTAATAAATGATTCTTTTGCATAGTTTTGCAAACACGGTGACTTAAATAGAAAAAAATTAAAACAAAAATCCAGGATTCAAACAGAAAAGTACCAAACATTAAAGTCTAATATTTACTTTTTCCATTTAGTTTAGGTAGATTAATTATCTTCGAAGGCCCATTTTAGCCTATATGATAGGTTTATGCTTTGGTTGGCATATTCTTCTTTCAATTCAAACTTCTACCCTCACGTTAGGTTCCTTAAAAACAATATAATTGGGAAGAAAAGAAGAAAAATAATTGATTTTCCTTCATCGAAATGGTTTCACAAATTAAGATTGAGAGAGTGACTTCAAAATTGTGAAAGCATGGTTTGATTTTTCTCACATATATTTTCACACTTGTCAGTCCAAGTAAGTATGCCTTTGTTTTATCGTGTTACGTGGGGCATGATTGTAGTTATTGCTGGCTCTGTGACTACCTTATTTGAAATCTTTAATCAATTGAGATCAAGGTAGAGATGTCCAATATTTTAAATAGACTAGATAAATTTTGAATTAATTCCTATAGAAGTTTGATTTGCAAAATATATTTCATGAGCAAAACCCTTTTATTACTAATTACCTATGTTTCGATCAAGTAGTTGGATTAGTGGTGGAATTTAAAGTAGTGGACCTATTCTTAGGATGGTTTAGAAAGTTTTGAATTATTGCACTCAAAATAGGATTTGATAAAATTGTTTTGCACGGTTTCATTCTTTCTCAATTAGTTCGAGTAATTGATTAAGATCTATTATCAATTCTTATCGTACTTTTTCTCTTTATTAAACCCATTGAGGTTATTTCTAATTAAATCTTATCCATTAAAAATGGAAACATTGGATGGTAATATAATTTATTACTAATCTCTATAAATAATCTTTAATATTGCTTATGGAGGGAGACTTGTAACTTATTCCACCTGTTACAAAGACTACTAAAATTACATATTCTACCTCTCTAATCCCTCTCCATTTCATCCTTTATGCTATATAGTATGATTAAATTACCAATGAGTGATATGTAATATGTATTTTCAATATAGTGAATATAATAAATTATTATTATTATTATTTCAAAATTATAAATTTGTTAATAAGCAATAACACATAAAATGAAAAGTTAACTAATTAATCTTTAATAAATTAGTAGTTATAATTGAGGATTGCGTGTTTGGTAATCAACAACCTAATGGATGAACATCATATAGATTGTTAAACAGATGGCTAAATAAGTTTTCTTTTCTTTTTTTCCTTCTTCTTCTTCTTTTTTTTTCTTTTTCTTTTTCCCAAAACGAAATTGTTGACCGACAAACTTTAGTTGTATCAAGTGCCTAATGTGGTATTATGGTACTCAGCATGTTAACAATCACTTGTTGCTGATTAGTTGGGATGTCAATGTAATGAAAAAGTTTCATAAGAATAAAAAGATTGTTTTGCATAACAATGCTCGAACAAAGTATAGGCATAGTGATGCAACTTATTTGTGTCAAAGTTTTTAATTAATTTTAAAGAGGAAGACATAAGCATTCTAAAAACTTTCCAATTCGTAATAACTCTCAGTTATAAATGTCGGCAGTTATGAGAATCGTCAAAGGTAATCGGGATCCATCCATATATTGGGTTATATCATTTGAGTTTGCTAGATATTTGTCATTTTTTTTTTCCTTTTCATTTGGACTTACCGCTCCTAAAGAATTCAATTAGATCTTGAAGTACATTTTCCATGACAAAGCTGCCATAAACATACAATGTGCTCTTGTAAATTTCTTTTAAGCCAATGAAATGAGGAAAATGGATTTGATATTATATTGTAAGTTGTTTGTTTTTGAACTTTCCAAGTTATGTTTTAAAGACATGATTTAATAAATGTGTAAATTCTAACCCAACATGATAAGGCTAAATGGTAAAATTCTAGTAAGTTATGCCACTATTCGTGTTTAACAAATTTGTGTGGATGAAGTTGGCTCACAATGGGTTTGGTTGCATAAGAAAATGACTTTGTGGCTATGTGATAATTTAGGATTTTAAAGAGGATATTAATGCAATTTTTGTGTTGCCTTATATTTTAATGTTTAATACAATATGTAAGAATTAAATATTGAATGTTATGGTTACAATAATGGTAAAGCTAATGGCAGCAAGTGAGAATATGAGGTGGTGGTTGAGGAATCAAGGACAAAATTATTTTTCTTCGGAGCAAACCATTATTCTTATTTGCAATGAAACATTTTTCTTTGATGGGATGGAATCTTCTCTTAATCAATAATTGTTTCATCTTTCAATCATTGAGGGATTTTCGTGAAATAAAGACACTACTTCGTGTCTTATATTAATTGAGGTCCTGTACTTGGAGTTGTTATATTTAAAATTCATTGGCATAATTAAGATATAGGCACCCCATATGAGAAAATGACTTGTTAGATCCCTTTTAAGTCTAGTACCATAGTACTTTGGGTATTTTTTTTTTAAGTACTGGGTATTTTTTTCATTAGTGATGGAAAATTCTTTTAGTCAATGACATGAGGAGGTTCTATTTGCACTCTCCAATTTATCTTTGAAGACAAAGTTAATTTTAACAAACCCACGTTTGGTGACCTAGAATTTATAGCTTTTTTTTTAATTCTTTTTAATAAATTCAAAAATATTAAAAACCACTTATTAACAAATCTAAATCAATAACCACCCCAACCACATATCCTACTTGCTTATTAACTGCAATATTCAAACTCTTTATAACATATATACACCTTCTAATTCTACAAATATTTGTTCCCCCCTTGCTTTCATGTGTCAACACTTCTAATAGAAATCAAATCAATTAGACATTATCTTTTAACATCCTAAAATTTAGTGAAAAATGTCCTAGTGTTTAGATGAGATAGGGAACTTTGATAGGATAAGGAACTTGGATTTATATGAAAAATATGTTGAGTACTTTTTCATCTTCTTATTTATGCTTTCAAGGTAGATCTTAATATTTTCGTTGGTAGACATATTATTGATATTGCATTTGACAATGTTGTAGTGTAACAATGGTCAATTATTGATTCTATTATATTTCATATCTTTTGATTTTTATTTTCTTCCATATTTCTTATTTATTATTAGATAGTCATTGTTAATACTTGATAATAACCAAAAACCCTATTTCTAATATGTTTATTTTCTTTAGACAAATGCCTTAGAAAAAAATTAATAAAGTTAACCTCATCTCACCCTTCTATTGAAACAACTTTATATGTTATTTATCATATCTTATTTATTTAAAGTAAACAAGTTGTTCTAACAATAGTTTTCATACATTTGACTTTTAAAAAATCATTATTCCTTAGTTCTTTTCATTTTAAAACTCTCTTTGAAGCATTCATGTAAGTTACAATCTCCAAATCCAATAAAATTACTTTTTTCTTTATAATTTTTTTTCTTAATCATCTCATAAAATTTCAGTCTGTTCTTTATTATTTTTTGCAAATTATTTGCACCTATTAATATTACATGTAATTCTTTTAATAATTACTCTTATTAGTCTTTTAGATTTAAATTTGCACACACAATGCGAGTACATCATCCACTAGTCTATTTAAAACTAAAAACTTACCAAAATAATATATATTGATATAATAGATTAGCGTTTTAAATTAGTGTTTTACTACAATTTCAAGGTTTATTCATCTTAATTGTTTGGTCATCAAAATACTTCGAAATTTTTATTATTGTCTAGAGCCTATATATAATATCTCAAAACCTAAAACGAATATAACCATCATGTACTCTTATGGTATAACAACATGCAAAAGCTTATAATAATTAAATAAAAACTTTACAATTTATGATAACTCCACTTATAAAATAAACAAATTCTCCACATATCATTAACGAGTGGCTCCCAATAAAGTTTCACTCAATAACTACAATTATACTATTCTACACAAGTAAATATATTTTTGCTACTATAGAATGTTTTTAACTCACTCCTACTTCTGTTGCAAAGGAACATAATGGCTTCAAACGGGAGAAACATTTCACTTATTTCCTTTATTTTCTTAAATTTCTACTCTTTTCTTTAATTACCAAATACAAAATTTTGGCTCTTTTCTGCGGCTGTGGTCACTTTATGAGCCATTAATAACTGTTCTCGCCATCATACGACTTCAATTTCATCGGAGTCGCATGTACTAGGATTACCGAGTTGTCATGTACATGCGTGCAATTGTGCTAGGCACGAAGACACCTAGCAGGAGCACAGCGTCAGATGGTGGTGTGCTTTTGTCTCCACTCTCCAGGCAGGCTCATCAAGTTCACAAGCCAACTAGTATCAATTACCAGACATCCACTATCATATCATCACAACAAAACATCCAAGTGTACAGCGTCCCAGCATTGCGACTTGCAACGTTATCTATGGTTTTAAATGCCATACAAAAACCAATAGACACGAATCGTGCATTTGGAACATTTGCGGTGAAAGCTTCAGTCCGATTGTGTCTTCCCGTCTGCATATAATTACTAAAATTGTTTTGCTAATGAGTTTTCCAAAAATGCCTGACTTTCTGTTTGCCTATTATTGAAAAAGGGAAAAATATAAGTTTACCCACTCAATTTTACTTATCAATTTTATATTTTTTTATTTAAATCAGAACATTTTTTAACTTTTATTAAATAGGATTTTGGCTAACTCTTTTTAAGTTTTATCCACCATTAATAAACATTGGTTTCTTATTAGTTGATAATAATTAATTTAATTAAATAATATCATTAAATAATAAAAAGATAAAAGAAAACATGAAAAAATAAAGAAAAATAAAAATAAAAATTTCCCAACCATACTCTGGCCTTTTTTTATTTAATATATTGTTTTTACCTTTTTCTTTTTTCAAGTTTTTGGCATGCATGGGATGTTCACACCACTCCACCACTATGATTATGAGTGGATCATACAATCCTAATAGTGATGGATTGGGACATAGCGTATTTGTTGTAGCCTGTTGAAAAATATTGATGATTAAAAAAAAAAAAAGACTCAAGGAATTAAACATTGAGACGAAATTTATCCTCCTTTTTCTTTTTTCTAAAAAAAAGCTATATGAAAAGTGAATCTTTTGTTTTCACTCGCTAAAAAAGCGTTGGAAGCACCTATTAACTTTTTGCCATGCATACGCATGAAAAAGCTTTTAAGATAAAGTAAGAAGTCATTAAAGGCTTCCGCACAGTAAGTTCTGGGTTGTTAGGCTTACACATTCAGGAATGGATGAAGGAAAGTGAAACCCTCTATGATCCAATTAATTTTTGTTCTGTTTTTGATACGAAGCTAGGATTGACTTGGTCAGATCTTCGTGCCGTCTATGAGAATTTAAAAAAAAAAAAGACGTTTTATTTGACTCTTCAGCCATTCAAATAAAAAGTTAAGGTCTTGTGAACATGAGGATTATGGATAATGACTTATGTCGCATATTGCGAACTTGGTTTTCCTTCAATGACCTTAGTACCCTCCGTGTTGTTTCTGGAGAATGAATAACGACTGAATAAGTGACTTGTATATCGACATTTGCTGCAATAAGCTTTTTTAGTAATATAAATATGACCCTTCGCGCGTCAGAAGACTGAGTCCTTTCCCCAACGCCCCAGACAATCTCTCTCTGCGAAGTGTGAAAAAACAGATTTATCAGACGCGAGGTATCTTGCAGTTTCTAGTGTCTGCTTGGCCCATCTGAGATCCTTGTACAACCATGGATTCAAAAAATAGTCCTAGGCTGGCGATTCCTTTTGTTCTGCTTTGCTTATCATTTTCCATCCATTTATGTTATGGAGTTGATACTCTCACCGGAAATGATTCTCTGTCTGGTGATCAATCCTTGATTTCCTCAGCTGAGAAATTTAAGCTAGGTTTCTTCAAACCAGGTAATTCCTCTTACTTCTACATAGGCATCTTGTACAACAAAGTCAGCACACAAACTGTAGTTTGGGTAGCAAATAGAGAGAATCCTGTCTCTTCAAAGACTTCCACTCAATTGAAGATTTTGAATGGTAATCTTGTCCTTGTCAATGATTCGAATATCCCGGCTTGGTCTACTAATCTGACTAAACCTGGTTCAGGTTCTTTGCAAGCAACTCTTAAAGATACAGGGAACCTTGTTTTAACAGATGGGTCCAATTCATCCCAGATTTTATGGCAAAGTTTTGATCATCCTACACATACTTTGCTTCCAGGAGGAAGCTTAGGAAGAAATAAGCTTGACAATACGTCACAGCTCCTCACTTCCTGGAAAAATGAAAACGATCCTGCTCCAGGTCTGTTTTCCCTTCAACTGCAACCATCTAGTGAATATTTCATATGGTGGAATATGTCTTACAATTATTGGACTAGTGGGACTTGGGACGATAAAAGTAAACTTTTCAGTCTAATTCCTGAAATGAATTTGAACTACATATATAATTTTAGCTATGTTGAGAACGAAAATGAGAGCTACTTCATATACACGGTTTATAATACGTCTATTCTATCGAGATTTGTGATGGATTTGTCTGGACAAGTTAGGCAGCTTACTTGGCTAGAAAGCACCAAGCAATGGAATTTATTCTGGTCTCAACCCAGACAGCAGTGTGAGGTTCTTAACTTTTGTGGGCCATTTGGCCTTTGCACAGAGAGTACGGATAATTTCTGCAGCTGCTTGAATGGTTTTACACCTGACTCCCAGAGCGATTGGGATTTGAAGGATTACTCGGGTGGTTGCAAGAGAAAAGCCAAGTTGCAATGTGAAAGTAACAGCGCCATTGTGAAGAAAGATGCTTTCTTTCCTATGAATAACGTTGGTCAGCCTTCTGATGAGGTAAAAGTGTCGGTTGAAGGTGCAGACAAATGTGAATCGTATTGTTTGAATAATTGTTCTTGCAATGCATATAGTTACGATGATGATCAGTGTTCGATTTGGATTGGACGTCTATTCAATGTTCAATCTAACACTGGCAATGGTAGTATCTCTCTGCGGCTTGCTGCTTCAGATATTCCAAAATCTAGTAAGAGCAGCAAGACAGCAGTTGTTGCAGGCTCTGTCGGAGGAGCAATAGCTTTGATAGTGATTATCTTGCTCGGTATCTGGATATGGAGGAGAAGAGGAACTGGGAAATCAAAGACGGTCGAGGATTCGTTGGTGGCCTTTGTGAGAAGAGGAATTGGGAAATCAAAGACGGCTGAGGGTTCGTTGGTGGCCTTTATGTATAGAGATTTACAAGTTGCGACTAAGAATTTCTCGGAGAAGTTGGGTGGGGGAGGGTTTGGTTCAGTTTTCAAAGGCAGTTTACCTGATTCGAGTGTCATTGCAGTCAAGAAGCTTCAAAGCGTGAGCCCAGGTGAGAACCAATTCCGTAAAGAAGTCAGCACAATCGGAACAATCCAACATGTGAATCTTGTCAGGCTTCGTGGGTTTTGTTTTGAAGGAAACAAGAAGTTATTAGTCTATGACTTCATGTCAAATGGGTCTTTAAATGCCCATTTGTTCAACAAAAAGAAGTCGACGGTTTTGGATTGGAAGACGAGGTATAAAATTGCTCTTGGGATCGCTAGAGGTTTGGCGTATCTCCATGAGAAGTGTAGAGATTGCATTATCCACTGTGACATAAAGCCAGAAAACATTCTTTTAGATGCCGAGTTTTGCCCCAAAGTGGCAGATTTTGGCCTGGCAAAGCTGGCTGGGCAAGAGTTCAGTCATGTCCTGACAACCATGAGAGGGACTAGAGGTTATCTTGCGCCAGAGTGGATACTAGGAGTGGCCGTGACTGCCAAAGCCGATGTTTATAGCTACGGAATGATGCTTTTTGAGATCATATCGGGAAGGAGGAATTCCGAGCAATCTGAAGATGGAGCAGTAAAGTTTTTCCCATCTTGGGCTGCCAGCAAGACAATTGGAGGAGGGGATCTCCTCGAATTGTTAGATCACAGATTGGATAAAGATGCAGATATAGAAGAGCTGACCAAGATATGTAGAGTTGCTTGTTGGTGTATCCAAGATGATGAAAATAACAGGCCATCAATGGGAAACGTAGTGCTAATCCTTGAGGGAATTTTGGATGTGAACCAGCCTCCAACTCCAAGATCTCTTCAGGTGTTTGTTGACAGCTAGGAGAATGTTGTTGTCTTCACGGAATCTTCTTCTAGCCAAAGTTCACAATCAAAAAGCACTACATCAACTGCCAGCCAAAATTCACAAACAAAAAGCAACACATCAAATGCTTCCTCTCAGGAAAGGGGTACCACTTCCAACTGATTCCGAATCATGAGAGAACAATAGAATTGGGTCTGAGAGTATATATCTCTCTCCGACATCTTTTCTACTGGAATGCGTTGAGTTTCTCTTAGCAGGTTCAAGCAAATATCCGTTAATGTAGTTGGTCAGATTTCTGGTTTTTGACATTTTTCGAATGTAGCACGTTTCCTCCCACATCTAGTGCATTAACATGATCTCTCTGTTTTGTGGGAAGGAAAGTGATTATGTTTTACATATAAAATTTGCATTGTGTTCGGGTAAGCCCAAGCATGACAGGATACTTAAGTGCAGGCTTCTTGTAATTTCATCAGATTAGTAATATATCTATGGGCCTTTACTATTATTTATTCAATTTGATTGTGTTGAAAGTCATCTACTGAATAACATCTTGCGTTTTTTTTTTTTTGGGTTATTTTTTTTGTTTAGAATTTCTCTTCCAAGAGAAAAGAGATGCCCAAGAAGAGGATTGTTAGAAATGAGCCAAACAAATATAGAAGAATTCTGTTCTAGGAGGTTTTGCATAGAAGCACAACCTTTGGCGTCAGAAAAATGCTTCTATAATGTCTTGCTAACAGCCAATTTTGCTTAGCAAAAGTCCTTGTGTACTTGCAGAAAGAAGACTCACCAGGAGTGAGATATCACGGGTAAGTCTTAGTAATACTGTAGCCTATCACCACGCCGCGGTGCTCACTTTATATGGTGCTGGAGCTGGTCATGCAACACAGTTCAGGCTTTTTCTTTCTAAGGACAGCAAAGGCCCGTTTCCATCAACTCACGATTCGAGAGACGGGCCGTAGTATTTAGGAGGACTTATCGGATGAGGGCCTATTCCATAATGCCAAGTCGCTTGTGAGTCATAACCAGCAATTGCAATTCCATAGGGGCCCTTTTTTGCCTTTAGGGTCTGCTTGTTTAACTTGTCTAATACATCTTACAACGTATCTAGTTGGGGAAATTGACATTCTACCTCTTCAACATTCCCCTACTTTGATCGTATATTCGTTCGACAATACCACCCATATGCACAACAATCTATAAGAGGTGAAACATCTCCTTTGTTTTTTAGATGAATTACATAGACTGCTGGTTGGATTGCTAACCAAGCAGGATTAGAATAAGTACGCGCATCTCACATGCCAAGTTTTTTTTTTTCTTAAAAAAAATAAATCTTAAGTTATATGAATAAGATAAGTACATCATATTATATCTATTCGTAAGCATATCATTAGGAAAAAGTATAAAATTAGTCCTTAAATTATTATTGCTATTTTATTTGATAGTTTTTAAACTTTTTTTTCCCCTAACTCCACGAACTTTTTAAGTTAGAAGGATAAGTTATTTCATCAATTCCATTATGTTTTTTATCAAAAATTTTTAAGGTTGCATATTAATTTATTAAAAATGGCACATCTTACCTTCTAATTCATCCACATATTTTATTAAGATAATTCATAATTAACTGTAATTTTTTATTATTAAATGTATTCTTTTAAACTAATAACAATTATATAAAAATAAAGAATGAAAAAACTTAGTAAGAGATTAATTGTTTACCTTTGCTTTGGCCTAGTTGAGTGGGTGGAGTGGCTTGGGGGCAAAGTCATTATGTGCGGTTTTAGCGTGGACTTGGTTGTGTTGATGAAAGTAGCATGATGGTGACTTGATTCTATTGTGTGTACTTGTCCATAACTTAAGTAATGGGATAGAAAAATTGACCAATAGGTTAGAATGAAATTGGCTTAAAATCTATAGATAAAAGAAAAAAATATATATTCTAAAATAATTAAACATGATTCTAGGACGGAATCACTTTAGATTCAAACCTAATCTAGATATAGTGATTCTAGATACTTAAAAGGGGAAAACACTTACTCAACCCATGACAATATTTTGAATAATTATTTCTTATAAGATCTAAGTGGATAGGAAGTCTACAAACAAAATGCGAACCAAGGTTGTCAAAATCGTGATTTTACGTAGAATCGCAATGGAGTTTGTAGAATCAAAACGTAGAAACAGAACGTAAAAATGTAAGTTTTTACAATCTTTATAAACTAACCTTTAAATATTAAAAATTTACTTACAGTAGTCATTAAAAAATATAATGGATAATATAAATTAAAAATTTCAGCATAGAATTGGATCATAAATCATAATAAAAGTCATAATATAGATAATCAAACATAAGTTGTATAATATAAATAATCAACCAAAAGTCTTAATAAAAGTTATGAAATCATAAATCATATTACAAAACAAGAACTAAAATAAATCATCACAATTTCCACCATCTCTCTCATCCATATCATCATCATCATTTGCATCTTCATCATCTTCTTCTTCATCAATGTCAACATCATTATGAGGTGTACTACTACCAATGATTTCCATATCCTCTAATTCCAAAATTTTTGAAGTTCCTATTTGCATTTCAACTTCAACATTATCAATATCATGAAGATCCAAATCATTTGGGATTAGGGACTTACTGATAGGACCCTCCAAATTGACATAAGCACCAATTTCGTCCTCCTCCGCATCATCTTTATCTTCATCCCCTAGACTTGGAAAGATATGCAACACACCTTGACCTTTATTCTCATTTGATGAGTCAAACACATTTTCTTTTTCAATTATCCATTCATCATCAGATGAGAGATCTTCAACAGTAAAAGTAGAAGTATCAATGTCAGCAATGCATCTTTCTTTCCTATTTCTTAATTTCAAGTTATATATTACAAAGACTAAATCATTCATCTTTTGTTGATGCAGCCTATTCCTCTTTTTGGTATGGACCTGAAAATGAAAAAGGTTATACATAACTTTATAAGATTCATAATCTTAATAAGTAATAATATATAAAATTGAATAAAAGAACTACTTGTATCATACCATTTCAAATGCACTCTAATTTCACTCACAACATGAAGAACTACAAGTCAAACATAAAACACGAATAGCAAACTTTTGTAGTTCTGGGCATTCATCTCCATATGAATCCCACCATTTAGCTGGAGCTTTTTTGTTTTTTGCTAACCTTGCAACTTCAATGCCAAATAGTTCCATAGCATCCTTAAATCTTTCAAGCTGCATATCAATCTTACACCTTTCTATTGGATTAGAAACCATACGCTCTATGCAACCATATAATCCAATCTTAACATCGGCATCAACTTTAAAATCATCACTATAATGATAATGGGGATTCAAATAATAAGCTGCAACATGTAATGGTCTATGAAGTTGAAGCTCCCATCTCTTGTCAATAATCTTGACGATAGGTTCATAACTACATTAAATAAATACGATTTCAATTTAGAAATGAAACTTTAAAATTAGCACTAAAGAATATATATATATATATATATATATATATAGCTAACAAGTTATGATATTACCTTTTCTTCACATTGTTGAAGTTTGCTTTAATTTTCTACTTAGCATGATCCATTTCTGGATAAATGAAACCCATAGCAAGTTGATCATCAGAATCCACTAATCTAAGCACTTTAATCAAGGGAAATGCAACTTTAAGGAAAACAATAACATTCTTCCAAAACCTACTATCCAAAACCACTTGTTGAATCCGCTTTCCATCACTTGTGGTCGAATACTTACATGATTTCCAATGACTAGAAGTGAACATCATCATCAATGCTATTTTCAACTCATTAAGGCAACCTAATGTCAAATACGAAGTGGCAAAACGAGTTGCACTAGGTCTAATCAAGTCCCTCCCTTTAGTGTATCTTCTCAAAATTGAGATAAGTATAGTCTTGGAATAAATATATGTAGTAATTCACATTTCTTTTGCAATCATCCCCTGATGGATCTTCAAATTCTTCTCAAAGTCTTCCAAGATCAAATCGATGCAATGTGCAGCACAAGGTGTCCAATATAAGCATTTTCTCTTCTCCATCAAATTTTCTCCTGCTGCTTTATAATTTGCAGCATTATTTGTAATAACTTGTACAACATTTTCCTCTCCAACCTTCTCTACAATATCATCTAACATTGCCTAAACTTTGTCAGTTGTCTTGGATACATCAGAAGCATCTATAGATGATAAGAAGACCGTTCCTTTAGGGCTATTAACCAAGAAATTTCATATGGAACGCCTCTTTCTATCAGTCCATGCATCAGACATAATAGAGTAACTTATTTTTTTTCCATTCAGCTTTGTAGTCATTAAGTAATTCCATTGTTTGAGCTACTTCTTGCTTCAAATAAGTCACCCTTAGCTCAAGATAAGAAGGAGGTTTAAGCTCACATCCATATCGACCAACCACTTGAAGCATCTTCACAAACTCTGGATTTTTGACACAATTAAATAGAATTGCACTAGTATAGAAAAAACGAGCAATTTGTTGGCTACATTCTTCTCTCAAATCTTTCTTCATGAATCGGTTAATTGTACCTTGCGTTGCTCATGTTCCACTTTCACAATTTTTTTTTTTTTTTTGTTTCAGAAAGAAGTCCATGCAATTCATTTCTTTTTTGTTTATCCCTATTTGCTCCACCTCATCATCAGCATCATCAGAATCTTCAATGCCATGAATTTGCTTTCTCTTCATTTCTGATAATTTTGCCGCTTTTAGCAACATTGTTAACATTTCATTTTTTACATCATTCGGGACACTGGTGCATGGCTCTACATCTTTACGCGTACACCTCAAGTGATTCTTGAATCTGTAAATGCCTCCACTAACAACTTTATTACAATACTTACATTTAACTTTTTTCTTATTGTTGTCTACATCAATTCAATGCCCCCAACCTACATCAGATCTACTTCCAAGTGAATTCTTTCTTTTCGAACTCTCTCTAGATGATTTGGAAGATGACATTTTAACTCAATCGATACTTAAAATCCTATAAGAAAAAAAAAAAAGAAAAAAGGAGTAAAGAAAGTTATGGTAGAAAGTAGAAAACTAGAAACTATAAAGTACTATTACATATTTACAAATTACATAGATAAAGTAAATTGCTCATGCTCATGCTCATGTAACAAGTAATTACTAATTACAATTTACAACTAGAAGAGATAGCATGAAAAATAACTATAAAGGTTTTCTTTAAATCATCATCAAGAAAAGGAAAGCAAAACATAAGCGGTAACAAGCTTTACATTCCATATAGCTAGAAAAATAAGTATATTATAAATTTATAACTAAGTAATATAATCCCATTTCCAAATTATAACAATATAACTTAGCACACCACATGCTCAACCTAAACCCTCTAAATGCAACTTGTATGAAGGATTAAGTTTCTCTAGAATTGGCTTCATTGATATTTAAGCACATAATACATTTGGATGGGATATCAACTTGGATTAAGATCGGATAAGATAAGAAAAAATGAAGAAAAATGCTTTTTGGAAGGAACAGGGGAAGAGCACGACCGTATGTCAAGGAAATACGCCCACATAAGCACACACGGTTTAACACACGGTTGAAGGCACGACCGTATGTTGAGCTTGGAAAATACACATAAGTACACACGGTTGAAGGTATGACCGTGTGTTGAGCTTGGAAAATCTACAGAACAAAAGCACACACGATTGCGTACACGGTTGAAGGAATGGCTGTATGTCGAGCTTGAAAATCCATAGAAGCACACATGGTTGAGTACACTGTTGAAGGCACGACCTTGAAAGCCATCAACCCATTCAAATACCCATTCACAATCACAACTTACAAGCATAAGAATTCACATGATACACTACATTACAACTGTACAAGTACAAGTATAGTCATTCAAGTCATACTTAACACAAAACTCGCGTCTATGAAGATGGATCTCAACTCGGTGGCCTGCTGCAAGAACGATTGCTGCTTGGCGGCGCTCACTCGTCTACGAAGGAGAAGGATTGCTGGCTTGCTGCTTGGTGATCTTTGTTCTGATAGTAGCAAGTATCAACTCAGCTCAGTGTGGAAGTGGATGTGGAACTATGGATCTCGGCTCGCGCTCGCCTCTCTTGTTTGGCTGTTTTCGCTTTTCATTGTCTCTCTTCTCCTCTCTCCACTAAACTCTGAAGAAGTTCAATGTACAGGACAGGCTATAGCAGCAGCAGCAAGCCGGAAATTGCAAAGGATGTGCTGGGTTGCCGATTGGGCTGGGCTGGGTTGGGCTTGGCTTGGATCCAATTCGAATGGATTTAAGCCTGCAATTGGATAATTGTGTGGAATCGTTTGAAATGTTCAGAATCGCGATTTTAAACGATTTTACTGTTCAAAATCGCGATTTTATTATGATTTTGATCATTTCCGATTTTGTATGCGAGTTAACTGGGAATGTATATGCAAACTCGTAAAAACGTAAAATCGTATGAGTTGAAACCCGATTTTGACAACAATGATGCGAACTAAACTTTTTACACCTATATCTGAATTAATAATGATTGATATAAAGCAACTACATATACACTTGAGTGCCTAAAGGATAAAATCTAAATGCCCTTGTTTAGTGCAAAATAATTTATTGCCTTTTGCTTTTTCAGTTCTACTTTTGATTTGTTTCCGTAAATCTCTTTTAAGTTGCTTTATAAAGAACTTTTTAAGAAGATTTTAATTGTTGAAGATATTTCTCTTTCTTTTCTTTTCTTTTTTTCTTCCCCCAAACCACACCACCCCACCCCCCCTTGCTCCCTTAGCACTAGGTCTTAGCTTAATATTTTTTTGAATTTCATTTTGACTTGCTTTGGTGGGCTTAATTAATCTTGAGATGGATCTAAGTTTAAATAGGGATTTAGGGTCAATTCTAATTTCAAAACAAGTTCATGTAGTTAGAAAAATGTGTTTTTTACTAGATGAGTCTAAACAATTTGAGTACACTCTTTCCAATTAATAAATAAAGTCAATTCAAATTAGATTTAGAATGGAATAAAAATATTGAAAGTTGATTATATTTACGGTAAAATAGAATCAAGTTTGATATATTTAGTGTACCCTATCTTTATATTATCACTTCATATCAATTCTCAACTTTATTGACATAACAATACGTATATTAATGACTTGTATAAAATAAAGGATCTTATTGAGTTTCAAGATAGAATTAAAAAAAAAAAACATTTTTAAACTTAATTGAATTTTAACATAAATTGTTGGCTACTCACTTGTCTAAAGCTCAACACTTCATCATAAAAAATATGATTAAGTTGCACCTTGTGTGTAAGCTTCTTTTAAGTTGGCGAGGCTAAGATAGAGACTATCTTTTCCCCCAAGCTTCTGCATGAAGAACCTTAAAATCATGGAAACCGATGGGCTTCTCCTACTTTTTCCTTCTGTCTTTCAAGTTCTTTTGGGCCTCTTAAATCTTTAAAAAAAAAAAAAAATCATATCATAATATGATAATCTTTATTAATTGCTTGCTTCTTGCTTTATTATTCTTTCTTTTCCACAAGCTTTTATTTCCCTTTTATGGGTTTGTATAAATCCCAATAACCCATTTCAATATCACATAGAGGCAAAAAGATGCACAATAACTTAATAAAAGTAATGCCATTTTCATGTTATATTGATACCTTTAGTGATGAGGTAAAGATAATAGCAAACAGATACATGATTAAATGGAGCAAAAATGAGTCAATTGTGATTTTTTAATTTTTGGACTTTATTTCAAAGGAAATAAGCTAAATAAAAAAAATTTAGTACCTTTGATGCTAAGCTATATCGTTTTTAGGGCAAATTCTTTCGTTTAGTCTATTGAGTAAGCAATTTTACTATTTTTTGTAATTTTTAGATTTCTTATAATTTTTTTTATAGATATTTCTATTTTAGATACTGTTTGTGAAGTTATATTTATTTTTAAAGATATTTCGTGTCATTAAGTTTTAGAAATTTCTATTTTTAACTATTTTTAGGCGTTTTTACTTTGGTAAATTTTTATATTTTATTTGTTGTAGTTTACACCTGCTATTATTTGTATGTCCTAGGGTAAAAAAAAACAAATCATTCATTAAATGTTAAAATTTTGGTGAGTCGTCTTTGCTTTATTTTCTTATCAAATTTGCAAATTTTATATAATTTTTAAATTTGGATGCCAAATACCTAAGAATGATTAGAGTCAAATGATTTTTAATATTACACTTTGAGTATTTATGTATTCATAGAATCAAAGATTTCTGATAATCTTTAACACAATTCACATGTGTTATACTGCATCACTTAGTTCATAAATCATTACATTTTAATACTCATGATTCGTAGGTACAAATATGCATATTGTGAGGAGAACCACTCATCGAATATGATCAAAGTGTGAATTTACCATTATCGGATTGTCGTGTCTTCCTTCTCAATATTTCACAACTACAACATCCTAATTTCGACGTTAATCGTTAGCAAGTTATGTAATTGTTGTGTATTCCTGCCTGTAAAGTGGAGTGGAGCATTAAAACTTGTCAGAACCTTGCGTTTCTCGAATCTATGGATGGAAGATATACAATTGTTGTGTGTTTCTACATATAAATTGGAGGTGAGCATTGAAATTCGTCAAAATCTGGTGCATATATAAAATCAGGTCGGCATACGCTAAATAAGGACATTAAAAGAAATACAAAACTTTATTTTCACGTGGATCCAGCATATACATGAGCTTCTACTCTCTCTCTAATATAATTACCAAATGCTGTATATAAGGACCATTTAAAATGTTTCTCCTCTTCATTATTTCCCAATGGACTTAAAAGACCAAAATATGCTTAAGAATATATAGAGTACCACTCTCTCAGAGATCAATTTATTTTGTATAAAGGAAGCATGGCACGCAGTGATTAATTAAGACATAAATAAAATACTACATTCAAATTTTCTCCTCGAAATGTATGTATTATACACGAATAATGCAGTGATTCACATGATGAACTGGACAATATCATCCCAAATGGCGGATAACCTGTACACTTTAAACTTGCATGGAATCATCCAGCGAAAGTCGCACTTAGAGGTATGCACAAGAACTTTAATAGGAGGGAGCAAAGGAAACCAAACGCTAAAGTCTAATTATTAAACATAATTCTTAACTTGGATTGGTGCCATACAGAGGAAGTCACGCTTAGACATACATATACACAAGATCTCACGACAAAAAAACCAACGGTGCAATAACATCGACTGATCAGACACGAAGGAAAGAATTTTCAGTTCAAAATTTAACGCCCTCTTGTCTGTCACGCTAATTACGTCGGCTTCTTTCAAGCAGCCCTTCCATTATTATGACCCTCCTCTAGTAGCAATTACACTCCCTACCCTACTACCCTCTAAAAGCCGCCGCCTTCCTTTTTCATGCCGCCGCTAATCTTCGTCACGTCGCCGGCGGAAACTCAGGTACATCCAAATGGACGTAAAAAGAATCCAACAAGCCCTACCCCCGAAAATAGTTATTGCAATGCTCATAAGGAACAAGTATGTGTTACATTTGTTTTCGCATGGATGTTCCATATCGATGTCCTTGCTGTCCTTAATAACATGCAATGGCCTCGATGTTTCTGAGGAAGAACTTGATGAGGCAGATGAAAATGAGGAAGCTCTCGTGGAAGAATTGGACTTCACTTCTTGATCATCCTGATGGTCAATACTATCAACACGTACTGCTAGCAGACTGCTTGATGAGTGTTTAGCTTCCAAAGGATGAAAGGCACCTGTTGCTGGACATGAGCGTCTACGTACGCCTCCGGTGCCCCGAACACTCCTCTGAATCAAGCAACAAAATACAATAAACTTGCTTTACAAATTTTTATGACATTTTTTTTTCTTGAGTAAAATTTGGGTGAAATCGTACAAACTTTATTTTGACTTTTCAACAAGTTTAAATCAGTAAATGGTTCTTGTGACAGGGTTTTACAGATGATGGCTTTGTCTTATCTGTTGTGATGATATTTGATTTGATGAGGATAAGAAATCGGAACTTGAAAGTATGCCGTCAAAAAAGTAGAAACTACTTAAATGGTGTGTTTCCGTGAGAGATCTATGAAAATGGGTACAAGTATAAACACCTCATTTTTGTCATAGGAATCAATAATCATCATTAATAATCAATTTTTAATTTTCCCTATTTTTTTTAATTTTTCTCTAATTTACCATAAATAATAAAAATATTCAAAAAATAAAAATAAATAAGAAAACATCTTAATTTTGAAAAATAATTTCAGAAATAGCAATAATAAATAATAAATAATTTTTACAAAATTTGGAATTTTCAAAAAATACAAAAAATAAAAAATTCGCATTGCATATATGCAATTTGCGAAATTAGAAAAATCAATAAAGTGGGTTAGCTCAGCTGGTCCGGACCATGGGCTAAGACATGCGCAGGGGAGCTCGGTCAGGGGTTTAAATCATAGGGGAAGCAGTTTCCGCGTTTTGCGAATTTTTCATTTACCTAGGACACGTGGCAGCATCCGATTGGCTGGAGGAAGCGTACGCGCCAGGCGCGTGATCGTCTCCTACCTCGAGCCTGAGATCGCCGGCGGAAGGAAAAATTCGTATTTCGACCGTTTCGATTCGATTTTTTGCACAAATCCAACAGATCTTCAACAGAAATAAGATAAACATGATCTAATTGGAATCAAATCGCAACAAATCGATGAATTGACACAAATCGAGTTGGTTTTCTAATCGAAAATCCGATCAGCTTAAATCGGAGGAAATCTGAGCTTATCCAGCTCGGTTTCAAGTGCCTATAAATAGAGGAGGAGGGGAGGAAGCCAGAGGAGGGATCAGAATTGAGAGAAAGTGAGAAACGAGTGCAAATCGGAGAGCACGGAGGAGACCCAAAACCGCGAAGCACCAACCGGAGTTGAACCACCACCAGGAGGCGATCTGGGAGCAAACCACCTCCACCATTGGACTCAGCACCCTCGAGAAGCTAGGATTCGACACCTCACCCGTTGCAAAAGGCTGTCGGAACGCCGTGAACGAGCATTCTCCGCCACCGTGTCCGACCGATCCGACCCGACCCGACTGGCGCTCCGAGCCGGATCCAAGTAAGCCGGATTTTCCGGATTTTTTTTATTTTATTTAATTTACTTATTTTGTTTATTTATTTGTTTCGAATTAATTTATTATTTGTTATTTATTATTATTTATTATTTGTTTAGTTATTTATTTATTTGTTTTTGTTTTATTTTCAATAAATAGAAAAATGTAGAAATTAGATTTTTCTAGAATTAAAAAAATATAGAAAAATAAATAAAATAATATAAAAATAAAAAATAAAAAATAAAATAGTAAAATGCAGAAAAATAATAAAAACATATTAGAAAAATAATAATAAAATTTTAGATTTCAAAATAGGATAGATGTTAGTTTAGCACAAAATTCTTAACAAAAATTATGGAAAATTTAATAAAAATCATAAAAATAATAAAA
This sequence comes from Laguncularia racemosa, assembly GCA_037954665.1. Classification (NCBI taxonomy): domain Eukaryota; kingdom Viridiplantae; phylum Streptophyta; class Magnoliopsida; order Myrtales; family Combretaceae; genus Laguncularia; species Laguncularia racemosa. The sequence goes on along the minus strand of JBBMOL010000060.1, from coordinate 4,093,197 downwards.
AACTATAAAAATAATAAAAACTTAGAAAAATTAGAAAAAATTGTAAAAGATCATGAAAAAATTCAAAGAATCATAAAAAATAAGTTTTAGCACTTAGAAAAATCTTTTTCCTCAAATAAATCCAAAATTGATGTTTTTCCTTTAAAAAAAATCATTATTTTAAAAAATAAAATCAAAGCTTAGTCTTAGAAATTTTTAGAAAAATCCCAAAAAATGTTAATAACATAAATCAAAAGAAATTTCAAAAAATTAAAATTCACCAAACCAACTTAAATTTTTTCAGAAAAGTGAACTACAGTTTGTTTGATCCTGATTAGCAGGTATGTAGGCACCCATTCAGGTCAACTCATAAAATGCATGAAAAATCATTTTCTTACAATAAGTCAAAAAACATAATAAAAAGTAACAGAAACAAAATAGAAACACATTTCCAAAGATGAACAATTTTAGGAGATTAGGTGGTGTCGAGTCTAATTTTTGAATTCCCATTCCTAATCCGATATAGACTAGACCTTATACTCATCTAATATAGATCCTCGACTTGAGTTAGGAATTTCGTTTGATTTTTGGAGTCGCCACCCAACTGTTGTTGGGAAAATTGAATTAAGACTAAAGGAGCAGATTAGTCTTAATTTGGACTACTAGTCGTCGTTATTTCCTCTTTTCGTTTTTGTGAAAAGAGGAAAAGGGAAAACCAGAGTTTCTAAGTCCGGAGACTAACCTATTAAAACCTTTACGGTTACCACCTAATCTCCTAAAATTGTTCATCTTTAGAAATGTGTTTCATTGTGTTTCTGTTACTTTTTTATTATGTTTTTGAATTATTTCAAGAAAAGGATTTTTTATTCATTTTAGGGGTTGACCCGAATGGGTGCCTACGTACCTGCTACTCAGGATCAAACAAGCCGTAGTTCGCTTTTTGAAAACCTTAAGTGTGTTGATGAATTTTAATTTCTGAAATCTCTTTTGATTTATGTTCTTATCATTTTTGGGATTTTTCTAAACATTTTCTAAGCCTAAGCTTTGATTTTATTTTGAAAATGATTTTTTAGGGAAAACATCAATTTTGGATTTATTTGAAGAAAAATATTTTTCTAAGTGCTAATTTTTTTTTTTTTGATGATTCTTTGAAATTTCTATTCATTTTCACGGTTTTTATGATTTTTGTGCTTTTTTGTGAATTTTTGTGATTTTTGTGACTTTTGGGAATTTTTGTGATTTTTGGTTGAACATTTTATGATAGGTTTAATATCTATTCTATTTTGAACCTTAAAATTTTACTATTATCTTACTAATATTTTTATTACATTTCCGCATTTTATTTTTATTCTGATTTATTTATTTATTTATTATACATTTTTTATTCTAAAAAATCTAATTTCTACATTTTGCTATTTATTGAAAATATAACAAAACTAAATAAATAAATAACCAAACAAATAATAACAACAATTAATAAATTCGGAATAAATAAATAAACAAAATAAATTAATTAAAGAAAATAAAATAAAATAAAATAAAAAAATAAGAAAATCCGGAAAAATCTGACTTACCTGGATCCGGATTGGTGCGCGGGTCGGATCGGTCGGGTCGAATCGGGTACGGCGGCGGAGGCTGCTCGATCACGGCGTTCTGGCGGTCTTTCGCAGCGGGTAAGATGTCGAACCTTAGCTTCTCGGGGTTGCTGAGTTCAATGATGGCGGTGATTTGCTCCCAGAACCTCTCTTTGCGGTGGCTCAACTCCGATCGGTGGTCGCGATTTTTGGGTCTCCTCCGATGCTCTCCGATTTGCACTCTTTCCTCACTTTCTCTCCATTCTGATCTGTGTTTTGGCTTCTCCACCTCCTCCTCTATTTATAGGCACTTGAAACCGAGCTGGATAAGCTCGAATTTCCTCCGATTGAAGCTGATCGGATTTTCGGTTGAAAAACCAACTTCGATTTGTGCCCATCCAACGATTTGTTGCGATTTGATTCCAATTAGATAATGTTTATCTTATTTTTGTTGAAGATCTGTTGGATTTGTGCAAAAAAATCGAATCAAAACGGCCGAAATTCGATTTTTTCTTCCGCCGGCGATCTCAGGCTCGAGGTAAGAGACGATCACGCACCCGGCGCGTGCGCTCCCTCCAGCCAATCAGATATTGCCACGTGTCCTGGATAAGTCGAAAAATTGCAAAATGCGGAAACTGCTTCCCCCGCGATTCGAACTTGCGACCGAGCCCCCCCGTGCGCGCGCTTAACCCATGGTCCGGACCAGCTGAGCTAGCCCATTTTCCTGATTTTTCTTATTTCGCAAATTGCATATATGCAATGCGATTTTTCTATTTTTTTGTTTTATTTGAAAATTCCAAATTTTGTAAAAATTGTTTATTATTTATTATTGCTATTTCTGAAATCATTTTTTCAAAATTGAGGCGTTTTCCTATTTTTTTTTAATTTTTGACTATTTTTATTATTTATGGTAAATTAGAGAGAAATTGGAAAAAAATTGGGGAAAATTAGAAAAAATTGAAAATTGATTATTAATGATGATTATTGATTCCTAGGGCAAAAATGGGGTGTTTACAGCTGCCCCTCTTTATGGTAAAGTTTGGAAAACTTAACTACAAAGATAAACAAAAGACGCCATTTTTGGCCTCCTAAATGAGTTTTGGTAGGAAAATGCCCCAAGGGCTGATAATCCTACGGTTGAAGATGTCCCTAACAATTCAAGGTAATGTTCCTTCTCCAAAAAGTGCTTTATGGGCTAACTAATTGGCGACGAGGACAACTCTCAAGCATTGTGTAGGAATGTATGAAAAATGATGATAGGAAGCGTCTTATCAGACTTGCAACCTTGGAAATAATATTCCCGAAAAGTGCCCCGAGAGCTGACTAATCGGGAGGGTTCAGGAAAGTGTCCCTCATGGGCCAACTAACCTGGGATTGAACTGTTTCAAAAAGTGCCCCCTATAGGCTAACCATGAGATCAGAAATTTCTTAGGAAAGTGCCCCCTATGGGCTGACCATGAGATCAGAAATTTCTTAGGCAAGTGCCCCCTATGGGCTAACTAACCTGGGATTGAACTTGTCTCAAAAAGTGCCCCCTATGGGCTGACTAACCTGGGATTGAACTGTCTCAAAAAGTGCCCCCTATGGGCTAACCATGAGATCAGAAATTTCTTAGGAAAGTGCCCCCTATGGGCTAACTAACCTGGGATTGAACTGTCTAAAAAAGTGCCCCCTATGGGCTAACAATGAGATCAAAAATTTCTTAGGAAAGTGCCCCCTATGGGCTGACTAACCTGGGATTGAACTGTCTCAAAAAGTGCCCCCTATGGGTTAACCATGAGATCAGAAATTTCTTAGGAAAGTGCCCCCTATGGGCTAACTAACTTGGGATTGAACTTGTCTCAAAAAGTGCCCCTTATGGGCTAACCATGAGATTAGAAATTTCTTAGGAAAGTGCCCCCTATGGGCTGACTAACCTGGGATTGAACTGTCTCAAAAAGTGCCCCCTATGGGCTAACCATGAGATTAGAAATTTCTTAGGAAAGTGCCCCCTATAGGCTAACTAACCTGGGATTGAACTTGTCTTAAAAAGTGCCCCCTATGGGTTGACCATGAGAACAAGGTTTTAGGAAAGTACCCCCTATGGGCTGACTAACCTGGGATTGAACTGTCTCAAAAAGTGCCCCCTATGGGCTAACCATGAGATCAGAAATTTCTTAGGAAAGTGCCTCCTATGGGGTGACTAACCTGGGATTGAATTGTCTCAAAAATTGCCCCCTATGGGCTAACCATGAGATCAGAAATTTCTTAGGAAAGTGCCCCCTATGGGCTGACTAACCTGGGATTGAACTGTCTCAAAAAGTGCCCCCTATAGGCTAACCATGAGATCAGAAATTTCTTAGGAAAGTGCCCCCTATGGGCTAACTAACCTGAGATTGAACTTGTCTCAAAAAGTCCCCCCTATGGGCTAACCATGAGAACAAGGTTTTAGGAAAGTGCCCCCTATGGGCTGACTAACCTAGAATGGAAATTTGCCTCAAAAAGTGCCCCCTATGGGCTGACCATGAGGACAAAGTTTTAGGAAAGTGTCCCCTATGGGCTGAATAACCTAGATTTGGACTTGTCTCAAAAAGTGCCCCCTATGGGCTGACCATGAGAACAAGGTTTTAGGAAAGTGCCCCCTATGGGCCGACCATAAGGACAAAGTTTTAGGAAAGTGCTCCCTATGGGCTGACTAACCTAGATTTGGACTTGTCTCAAAAAGTGCCCCCTATGGGCTGACCATGAGAACAAGGTTTTAGGAAAGTGCTCCCTGTAGGCTGACTAACCTAGATTGGAAATTTGCCTCAAAAAGTGCCCCCTATGGACTGACCATGAGGACAAAGTTTTAGGAAAGTGCCCCTTATGGGCTGATTAACCTAGATTTGGACTTGTCTCAAAAAGTGCCCCCTATGGGCTGACTATGAGAACAAGGTTTTAGGAAAGTTCCCCCTATGGGTTGACTAACCTAGATTGGAAATTTGCCTCAAAAAGTGCCCCCTATGGGCTGACCATGAGGACAAAGTTTTAGGAAAGTGCCCCCTATGGGCTGACTAACCTAGATTTGGACTTGTCTCAAAAAGTGCCCCCTATGGGCTGACCATGAGAACAAGGTTTTAAGAAAGTGCCCCCTATGGGCTGACTAACCTAGATTGGAAATTTACATCTAAAAAAGGTGCCCCCCATGAGCTAACCTTAAGAGATGATGTTTAGGGAAGTGCCCATATTGGGCTGACTACCCTATTAAAAGGGAATGACTAGACGAGTTCCCCACTATGGTTGACTCATCTTTTTTCCTTTGAATATGCTTTCTACTGAGCTGAATGGTGTGATGCCTTTCATGATGTGATGGTAGTTATGTATTTTAATATGCTTGCCAGTTTATCGTAGATAGCAACCAAACAACCGAGCCTTCGTGTTGGTTTGCTTCTGCTTCTTTTCTTCTTATCTTGATACGAGATTGAAAATCTTGATGTACTTCACTTCTTTATGCACATGGCTCATTCTTTGGTAATGTTATCCTACTAATGCACTAAGTTCTAATGCTAAGGAGCAAACAAAATTATATCACAAATTACATTAAGATTCATTATCATTTTAGTGTTTATCTTTCATTGACGAAGTAGTGGGTAATGTGTTTAGGTGTATTTATTGTGATGAGAATTGATTGGGATTGTTGACCATTCAGGGATATTAGCTTTGCTTGTAGAAAAGTAAAAACTCAACTCAATGAAATTTATATCGAATATTGGCTTTCATAAACATTGGCAAAATTTCAATTCCCTTGCCTAAGGATAGTACATCTTTACAGCATCTGTATTGACAGGGTCTCTCAATTCTGGACCATCCATCTGAGTTAATATTAGAACACTACCTAACAGAACCTTTTTCACCACGTAAGGGCCTCCATAATTTGGAGTGAATTTTCCTCTGGAGTCTTGGGCGTTCGGGAGAACTTTTCTTAGTACTAGATCCCCCTCTTTGAAGTACCAAGGTCTCATCTTCTTGTTAAATGCTCGGGCTATCCTCTGTTGGTAACACTGACCATGACATAGCACGGTAAGTCTTCTTTCATCAATCAGGTTCAGCTGATCAAGCCTTTTCTTTACCCAATCTGACTCTGTTAACTGAGTTTCTGACAAGATTCTGAATGACGGTATTTCGACTTCTACTGGTAGCACCGCTTCTGTACCATATACCAATGAGTAAAGGGTAGCTCCCGTAGATGTTCTTATTGAAGTCCTGTAAGCCATGAGAGCAAATGGTAACATTTTGTGCCAATCTTTGTAAGTTGTTGTCATTTTCTCGATGATTTTCTTGATATTTTTGTTAGCTGCTTCTACCGCCCCGTTCATTTGAGGTCGGTAGGGAGTTGAATTTCTGTGGTTTATGTGGAATTGTTGACATAAACTTGTCATTGATTTATTGTTGAGATTGGTACCATTGTCGGTGATGATCGACTCAGGAACTCCATATCGGGCTACTATGTCCCTTTTTAAGAAGCGGACTATTACCCCTTTTGTAACATTGGTATATGATGACGCTTCTACCCATTTGGTGAAGTAATCAATTGCTACCAGTATAAATCTGTGGCCATTGGATGCCGTTGGAGTGATTGGGCCTATTATGTCGATCCCCCACATGGAGAAAGGCCATGGTGCCGATAACAAATGTAGCTCGTTGGGTGGAGCATTTATCCGGTTTGCGTATACTTGGTACAGATGACAGCGCTTGACATACTTTATGCAATCCGATTCCATGGTTAACCAGTAATATCCTAACCTCATGATTTTTCGGGCCAGCGTGTAGCCATTCATATGAGGTCCACATACCCCTTCATGTACTTCCTTCATCAGTTCGCATGCTTCATTTTTGTCCACACATCTCAACAAGGTGGTATCAAATGATCTTTTGTAGAGTATAGACTCACTTAATAGGAAATGACTTGCTAACCTTCTGAGTGTTCTTTGGTCATTCTTGCTAGCCGTTTCGGGGTATTTACCTTCTTGGAGAAAGGTCTTGATATTGTGATACCAGGGCTTGTCATCTTGTATCTTTTCAATTGTTAAACAATAAGCGAGCCGACTTTCGATGTCTATTTTCATCGGTTGAATTTCGGCTCCGCCTGTTATCTGGATCATAGATGCTAGTGTGGCTAGTGCATCTGCGAACTGATTTTGAGTTCTCGGGATGTATGTGAAGGTGATTGCCTTGAACTCCTCAATTAGCTCTGTCAAGTATTGGTGGTACGGTACCAATTTGGGGTCTTTAGTCTTGTATTCCCCTCTTGTTTGTAGTATGATGAGTGACGAGTCTCCGTATACCTCTAATTCGTGAATTCCCATTTGGCAGGCCATCTTGAGGCCAAGAATACATGCTTCATATTCCGCAATATTATTGGTATAGGGAAATGTAAGTCTTGTTGCCGTAGGGACTTGAGTGCCGTCTGAGGATATCAATACCGCCCCAACCCCACAACCAAATACATTGGCAGCTCCGTCGAAAAACAGTTTCCACTTAGTAGTCTGCTCTACCCTAGAGTCTTCTACCAGTATATCTTCCACTGTTGATATGTTCTTGTCCGGGAATCGGACTTGTATGTCTTGGGTATCTACCTCGACAGGGTGTTCGGCCAACTGATCGGCTAAGGCTTGCCCCTTTACCGAGTTTTGATTTACGTACGTGATGTCAAACTCGGATAGAAGCATTTGCCATTTAGAGATTCCCCCCATCAATGCTGGCTTCTCTGCCAAGTATTTCAAGGGATCATGTCTTGTCAATAGCTCAATATAGTAGTAAAAGGTATATTGCCTTAGTCGATGCATGACCCAAATTAACGCACAACACGTCTTCTCTACCTCTGAGTACCTCTGTTCCCCATCTGTGAACTTCTTGCTCAGATAATATATAGGACGTTCTCTTCCCTCTTCATCTTTCTGCCCCAGCACACATCCCATGGATTCGGGGAGTATGGTGAGGTATAAGAATAAGGGTTCTCCTTGTTTCGGGACTATCAAGACCGGGGGTTTTATAAGATAGTCTTTGATTGTCCTGAATGCTTCTTCACATTCGTCGTCCCATTCTATTGTGGCATTTTTCTTCAGCAGACGGAATAATGGCCGGCATTTGTCGGTGAGTTGTGAGATAAAATGAGCTATATAATTTAATCTCCCCAGCAAGCTTCTTACTTCTTTGACGGAGCGTGGGGAAGGTAACTCCAATATGGACTTTACCTTGTCAGGGTCAATCTTAATGCCCTCCTGGCTGATGACGAACCCTAACAATTTCCCCGTTGTGACCCCAAAAGTACATTTTTCTGGGTTTAACTTAAGCTGGAATTTTCTCAGTCGTTTAAACAACTTTCTCAGGATATCTATATGGCTTTCTCCTTCCTTGGATTTAGCTATCATGTCGTCGACATATACTTCAACCTCACGATGCATCATGTCGTGAAGTATGGCGACCATGGCTCTTTGATACGTTGCCCCGGCGTTTTTCAAACCGAAGGGCATGACTTTATAACAGAAAGTTCCCCATGTCGTGACGAAGGTCGTTTTGGTTTTATCTTCTTCAGCCATTTTTGTCTGATTATATCCTGAGAACCCGTCTATGAATGAGAAGAGATGGTTTCCTGCAGTGTTATCCACTAGAACATCAATATGAGGTAGGGGGAAGTTATCCTTTGGTGTAGCTTGGTTTAAGTCTCGAAAGTCTACGCATACGCGTACTTTCCCGTTCTTTTTCATTACTGGGACTATATTTGCTACCCATTTTGGGTAGTCGATACTTCGATGAATCCTACTTCTAGCAGTTTCTTGACTTCTTCTTTGATTTTTAGTAAGATGTCAGGCCTAAATCTTCTCAGTTTTTGTTTTTTAGATTTGACATCTTCCTTTGTGGGAAGCCTGTGAACTACTATTGATTGGTCTAGCCCTGGCATGTCACCATATGACTAGGCAAACGCATCTGCATATTCGATTAATAGCTCGGTTATCTCACATTTTTGCTCAGCGCTCAAACTGGTCCCGATTTTGAGGTTCTTAGGGTTGGCGATGCTTCCTAGATTTACTGTCTCCACAGGCTCGTCGATTGAGATTCCGCTTTGTTCATGTTTTAACCAATTTTCTTGTATTATTTCATGGTCTAAGATATCGCCTTCAACAACTGACCCAGCAGCGTTGGAAACGATATCAGCGTTTTTACGTTCTACCTACGCGAAATATCCCTGCTGTTCGATGGTAGGAGATCTGGGTAACATAAAAATGAAAGCATATATAAGAAGAAAACAAACTACAATTGAATTTTGATAAAGAGTCTTAATAAAATTTGTTTAATAATTTTTCTCTACTCTTGAGCTAACCTAGCGCTACTGATAGGACAACAAAACCATTTATTCAGAGCCAGATGCTGGTTGGTCGTGCAGGAGATTACTTTCCCTTTGTTGACGTCACCTTCGTTTATCCGAAGCTCTTGAATGATATTCGCCTTTCGGAAAGATTGTTGGAGAGGTGGGATGCACATCTGGGTGTTGATCGGCTTCCCCTTCATTCTGCCTTTGACACCTCTTGCTCGTGCTTCTTCTTCGTAGTCAGTGCCAATGTTGTTGCGGTTGCCGCTGTTTGCCATTTTTGCTCTTGATCGCGTGAGAACTAGGCTTTTGGGAGGGTTCGGTTGCTTGGAAGCTATTTTGATACCTGGATTCGCATGTTGTTTTTGTTTTAGTATAATGAACGCAAGAATGCTATGCATGTGTCACGCGGATGCTAAAAGTAGAAGGGTTGACAACTGATTGACAATGTAATATTGAAACTTCACTTTTATTAATATTGAAAATCTTGGAGTTCAATGATCAAAATAAAGGATTACAAATAATGCTCTATTTCCTAGCTCTTTTAGTCTTCTGTTGTGTAGGCTCAGACTTCCCGCTGATGATAGCTTCTAGCTCCTTGACTTTGTCTTGGCACTTCTCCAATTGTGCTTCCAAGGCCTTGTTTCTTTGGTCGGATTCCTTGAAGCGTCCCTTCCAGATGTCTTTCTTATAATCGGCGGCTTCGAAGTACACTTCCATCCAGGCTTTGACCTGCTCCAGGTAGATTTCTATCTTGGGATTGATCTTATTTGGTCTTGGCTGAGTGACGTCTGGAACCCGGTATGTTCTTTCCCCTGTCTGGTATAACTGGCGGATTACGAACTCTCTGGTGGCTCGGTGCTTTCCCACTTCGCCATCTAGCTCCCCTAGGTCCACATTCGGGCTTTCAATCCTAGCTTCCCAAAGTGCTCTGACTTCTGCCAACTTAGTGAACTTCTCGGCTACCAGCAAGTTCGGATCTTGATACTCAAAGGTAACTGCTTCGAGCGAAGGCCGATAAACAATGTCTTGGGTAGTACCGAATTGGCGGACCACTGAGTTTGGGTGATATCCAATACATCCATTGGTCCCGATTAACGGTACTGCTTGGAAATTACTGCAAGTCAAGATGATTTTATCATAGCAGCTCCACCTGGCTGTCCATAGAATATCTTCAGCGCTAAGGCTTCTAAGTAAATCTACCCAACTGTGGCTGGTAATGTCATCGGGTAGCTTTATCTTTTCTATGCATGAATCCACCAGATCCACCTGTTGAGCTAAGATTTTCCTGACCATGTTTAACCCAAAGCACTTGAGGTGGCTTACAAACCATATTAGTAGAAGGTTGATGCTGGAATGGCGGATCCCATGGCCTTTCTTCTTAAGGAAATTCAAGTTCCGGATTTGTTCCGCCAGTAGAGCCGGGATGTAAGATCTCCCCTCCAAGAATTGGGTCACCAGCTCCGTAACCCAGTAGTGAATATAGAAAGTTCCGGTGGGGAATAGTATAGTGGCGAAGGTTGTCAAGATAAAAGCATTCACCCTTCTCTGCCTGTAAGTCTTAGGGTCTTCACACAGGATGTCCTTTCTATCCCCATTGTCTTCTCGGGCAATAAACCAAGCCTCTAAGTCATCCATGCGTATGCAATACCCATTACAGTCTGCCAGGGCTTTGTTAACTGCTGTTTTGCGGACGCCTAGCAGTCTGCTGAAGGTGCCAGCTGGCCCGGCTTCGAGGTCTAGCATGTAAATCTGATTAGTCAGTGCTGGAGCCTGTAGCAACTGGGTTGTACTCCTCCAGGGTAGGGGTGATCTCATGTGGCCCGATGAAGAAAGCTACGGGCTCAATTTCCCATAACTGGAGCATGGCCCGAACCATAGGTAAATTCGCCTCTATCTTGTTTAGTGAAAGGATGGGGCCGATCTTTTGCTGGATGAAGGCCTGCTCCTCTGGGTTATATAAGGTAAACCAATGGTCAGCACCAATTTTGGGTCCAAAGGTTTGTACACTCGAATTTCTTTGCGGAGGAGGCGGTCGACTGCACTGCTAGCCATCTATTATAATAAAAAACAGCCTAGTTACAAATAGAACTATGAAACATTACAGGGAAATAGTCCTGAACTCCAAGGACAAAATAACAAACCATTACATTGTCATTCAATTGTCAACCCCTTATGATGTTATGTATGCAAGTAGGTTGGTTCTAACTGGTTCCCGAGCTCTATAGCCTCCCGCATTCTCGAAGAAATGGATCTCAGGCCATATCGAAGCATAGGGTGGGGTAGCCTAATCGGTCCCGAACGGTGAATCAACTCACTTCGCCCGAAACCTACACAATGACTCCCCGTCTTAGGTTTCTAGGACGGTCTGGGTTCGACCACATCTACTCACACAAACATATGTATGCATGCAAAACCCCCACAGTAAAGAAACTAAAATCTAACTAAATCCTGCAAGGTTAGTAACAGAGTAATAATTTGAAGCACATTTCTTAAAGATAACAATTTTGAAGAGGTGCAGGTGGCTAGCCTATTGGCATGGGTCCCTAGCGGAGTCGCTATCCTGTCGAGTATAATTTTTGAATTCACATTCCTAATTCGATCTAGACTAGACCCTATGCTCATCTAATATAGATCCTCGACTTGAGTTAGGAATTTCGTTTGATTTTTGGAGTCGCCACCCAACTGTTGTTGGGAAAATTGAATTAAGACTAAAGGAGCGGATTAGTCTTAATTTGGACTACTAGTCGTCGTTATTTCCTCTTTTCGTTTTTGTGAAAAGAGGAAAAGGGAAAACCAGAGTTTCTAAGTCCGGAGGCTAACCTATTAAAACCTTTACGGTTACCACCTAATCTCCTAAAATTGTTCATCTTTAGAAATGTGTTTCATTGTGTTTCTGTTACTTTTTTATTATGTTTTTGAATTATTTCAAGAAAAGGATTTTTTATTCATTTTAGGGGTTGACCCGAATGGGTGCCTACGTACCTGCTACTCAGGATCAAACAAGCCGTAGTTCGCTTTTGAAAACCTTAAGTGTGTTGATGAATTTTAATTTCTGAAATCTCTTTTGATTTATGTTCTTATCATTTTTGGGATTTTTCTAAACATTTTCTAAGCCTAAGCTTTGATTTTATTTTGAAAATGATTTTTTAGGGAAAACATCAATTTTGGATTTATTTGAAGAAAAAGATTTTTCTAAGTGCTAAAACTTTTTTTTTTTTATGATTCTTTGAAATTTCTATTAATTTTCACGGTTTTTATGATTTTTGTGCTTTTTTGTGAATTTTTGTGATTTTTGTGACTTTTGGGAATTTTTGTGATTTTTGGTTGAACATTTTATGATAGGTTTAATATCTATTCTATTTTGAACCCTAAAATTTTACTATTATCTTACTAATATTTTTATTACTTTTCCGCATTTTATTTTTATTCTGATTTATTTATTTATTTATTTATTATACATTTTTTATTCTAAAAAATCTAATTTCTAATTTTTGCTATTTATTGAAAATATAACAAAACTAAATAAATAAATAACCAAGCAAATAATAACAACAATTAATAAATTCGGAATAAATAAATAAATAAAATTAATTAATTAAAGAAAATAAAATAAAATAAAATAAAAAAAATAAGAAAATTCGGAAAAATCCGACTTACCTGGATCCGGATCGGTGCGCGGGTCAGATCGGTCGGGTCGAATCGGGCACGGCGGCAGAGGCTGCTTGATCACGGCGTTCCGGCGGTCTTTCGCAGCGGGTAAGATGTCGAACCTTAGCTTCTCGGGGTTGCTGAGTTCAATGATGGCGGTGATTTGCTCCCAGAACCTCTCCTTGCGATGGCTCAACTCCGATCGGTGGTCGCGATTTTTGGGTCTCCTCCGATGCTCTCCGATTTGCACTCTTTCCTCACTTTCTCTCCATGCTGATCTATGTTTTGGCTTCTCCACCTCCTCCTCTATTTATAGGCACTTGAAACCGAGCTGGATAAGCTCGGATTTCCTCCGATTGAAGCTGATCGGATTTTCGGTTGAAAAACCAACTCCGATTTGTGCCCATCCAACGATTTGTTGCGATTTGATTCCAATTAGATAATGTTTATCTTATTTTTGTTGAAGATCTGTTGGATTTGTGCAAAAAAATCGAATCAAAACGGCCGAAATTCGATTTTTTCTTCCGTCGGTGATCTCGGGCTTGAGGTAGGAGACGATCACGCGCCCGGCGCGTGCGCTCCCTCCAGCCAATCAGATACCGCCACGTGTCCTAGATAAGTCGAAAAATTGCAAAACGCGGAAACTGCTTCCCCCGCGATTCGAACTTGCGACCGAGCCCCCCCTGCGCGCGCTTAACCCATGGTCCGGACCAGCTGAGCTAGCCCATTTTCCTGATTTTTCTTATTTCGCAAATTGCATATATGCAATGCGATTTTTCTATTTTTTTTGTTTTATTTGAAAATTCCAAATTTTGTAAAAATTGTTTATTATTTATTATTGCTATTTCTGAAATCATTTTTTCAAAATTGAGGCATTTTCCTATTTATTTTTATTTTTTGACTATTTTTATTATTTATGGTAAATTAGAGAGAAATTGGAAAAAATTGGGGAAAATTAGAAAGAAATTGAAAATTGATTATTAATGATGATTATTGATTCCTAGGGCAAAAATAGGGTGTTTACAGGTGGTAACCGTAAAGGTTTTAATATGTTAGCCTCCGGACTTAGAAACTCTGGTTTTCCCTTTTCCTCTTTTCACAAAAACGAAAGGAGGAAATAATGACGACTAGTAGTCCAAATTGAGACTAATCCGCTCCTTTAGTCTTAATTCAAATTTCCCAACAACAGTTGGGTGGCGACTCCAAAAATCAAACGAAATTCCTAACTCAAGTCGAGGATCTATATTAGATGAGCATAGGGTCTAGTCTAGATCGGATTAGGAATGGGAATTAAAAAATTAGACTCGACACAAGGTAATTATTAGTTTTTGTTTTTTTGATTTAATTCTAATTTCTTAGAAGTAAATAAGTTTATTTGGTTCATTTTGCTATAATTTAGAATGTTAAACTTATCAAGTTTATTGTTTTTATATTTTTAGAAGCTTGGAAAACATTATGAATGAGAATTTCAGATTTCCGTTTTTGCTTACATGTACTCTGTTTCCTTGCTCTTGAAACAACAATTGGTATCGGAGCTTTCATCTTGCGAGATCTGTGTTGAAGTCTTCTCTAAACGCAATGGAAGCTGAAGCAAGTTTTTCTTCAATTGCTCCACTTATGTTCGACGGAGAAGATTATTAGATCTGGGTAGTTCGCATGGAAACATACCTGGAAGCTTTGGATCTTTGGGAAGCTGTAGAAGAAGACTATGATCTGTCAACACTTCCAGAAAATCCCACCATGGCTCGGATCAAAACACATAAGGAGAAGAAAACTAAAAAATCGAAGGCCAAAGTGTGCTTGTTCACTACGGTATCATCAACACGTTTTACAAGAATTATGTCTTGTAAGATAGCCAAGTCCATTTAGGAGTACCTTAAGCAAGAGTATACTGGAGATGAAAGGATCAGAGGAATGAAGGTGCTAAATCTGATAAGGGATTTTGAATTGCAAAAGATGAAGGAATCTGAAATTGTTAAAGAGTACTCAAATAGGCTTCTTGACATTGCAAACAAGATCAAATTACTAGGGTTAGAGTTCAACGACTCAAGGATCGTTGAGAAGATCCTTGTCACAATTCCAATACTAGAAAATACCAAGGATCTATAAAAAATTTCCTTAGTAGAATTGTTACATTCATTGCAAGCGCAAGAACAAAGAAGACACATGAGGGAAAATGTTAGCACCGAAGGAGCCTTAATTGCAAAACACCATGGAGTTGATAAAAGCAAATGGAAAAAGAAGAAAGGTGAAGATAGAAATCCTCCTTTTGCTTCAAACAACAACAGAGGAAGAAAAGGAAACTACTAGGGTAAGTACCCTCCGTGTCAACACTATGGCAAAGAAGGTCATCTACCATACAAATGTTAGAGGAAACCTGATGCGAAGTGTTCTAAATGCAATCAAATGGGACATGAAGCAATTATTTGGAAAAGAAAAATTCAGCAACAAGTGAGTGAAGCACAAGAAGATGAAGATCAGTTGTTTGTAGTATCTTATGTTGCTAATGGTTATTCATCCGAAAGTTGGTTAATTGATTGTGGTTGTACAAACCACATGACCAACAATAGAAAACTCTTCAAAAATTTGAGGCTAACTGACATTACTAAAGTAAAATTGGTAATGGTGATTACATCCTTATTAAAGGAATAAGGACAGTGATTATATCAAGTGTTGAAGGTTCAAAGAACATCTCTAATGTTCTTTATGTACCTGAAATTGATCAAAATCTACTGAGTGTAGGTCAGTTGATTGAACAAGGACTCAAAGTCATTTTTGAAGAGAATTATTGTCAAATTCTTGATGCCACTGGTCAGAAGATTCTGAATGTGAGGATGAAAGGGAAAAGCTTCTCTTTTGATCCAATCAAAGAAGAACCTACAGCTTTTACCACAGAAGCAAGCAACATGGAGATATGGCATAAGAGACTTGGTCATTGCCACTTGAAGAGGATGAAATTCTTAAAGGAAAAGGAGCTCACGATTGGACTACCAACATTTGCAAATTACCTACCGACATGCAATGCTTGTCAATATGGTAAGCAAAATAGGAAACCGTTTCCAAAGCCATCTTGGAGAGCTACACGCAAACTGCAACTAATCCATACAAATGTTGCAAGGCTGCATAGAACTCCATCCTTAGCAGGTAGTCAATACTATGTTATCTTCATCAATGATTTTACAAGGATGTATTGGATTTTTTTTCTTAAAATATAAATCAAAGGTAGTTGGTGTGTTCTGGAGATTCAAAAGAATGTTAAAAAATCAAAGTGATTGCAAAATCCAAGCTATAAGATCAGAAAACAAAAAAGAATATACATCAAGAGAATTCAATGTGTTTTGTGAAGAGGTAGGTATCCAACATCAACTTATAGCTCCTTACACTCTACAGCAAAATCGAGTGAGTGAAAGAAGAAATAGGTATATAATCGAGATGGCTAGATGTATGTTGCATGATAAAGACTTGGCAAAGAACTTATGGGCAGAAGCGGTAAGTACGATAGTCTTCTTGCAAAACAGATTTCCCACTAGAGCATTGAAGGACAAAACACCTTTTAAAGCTTGGTATGGTTACAACTCTCACTAAACTTTCTTAGAGTGTTTGGTTGGTTGTGTTTCTCTCATGTTCTAAAGGTTAAGTGTGACAAGCTAGACAAAAGATTAGAATCGGGCCTCTTATAGGCTACAGTTCCTCATCCAAAGCATGCAAGATTTACCAACCTCAAACTGGAAAAATTGTAGTCAATAGAGATGTGGTTTTTAATGAAAATGAAAAGTGGAATTGGGAACAACCAAAGGAAACACAAGTGATCATGTAACAATCGAGCTTGCCCTTCCAATCTAGCGAAGATCAAAATACATAATAATGGCAAGAAGAAATGGAAGATGATATACCAGTTAAAGGAAACAAACCTCTCTAAGATGTTTATCAAAGATGCAGCATTGCTATTTGTGAAACTGCTAGTTATTTAGATGACATTAAAGATCAGAAATGGCAAAAGGCAATGGAAGAAGAGCTAACAATGATCAAGAAAAACAAGACTTAGGAGTTAATCAATAAACTAACTGATAGGAAAATCATTAGAGTAAATGGGTGTTTAGGACTAAACTTAATGTTGATGGATCTGTTAACAAGTATAAAGCTAGACTTGTTGTCAAAGGATATGCTCAAATTTTTGGAGTTGATTACTCAAACACATTTGCTCTCGTTGCTAGATTGGATACAATACGATTAGTATTAGCAATAGTTGCATAACATGGTTGGAAGGTGCTTCAACTGTATGTAAAGTCTGCATTCCTAAATGGTTCTCTACAAGAGGAAATCTATGTCGAGCAACTAAGGGATTTGTGGAACATGGTAAAGAAGAAAAGGTGTACTTGCTCAAGAAGGCCTTATACGGTTTGAAACAAGCACCTAGAGCATGGTATAGCAAGATAAATAAGCATTTATCAAGCTTAGGATTCATAGAAAGCATGTCTGAAGCCACACTTTATGTAAAACGAAAAGGGGTTGATTTAATTATAGTTTCTCTTTATGTTGATGATCTTCTTATTACAAGTGGAAATTCCGAGCTAGTTGAAGAGTTTAAGATAGAAATGTTGGAAAGCTTTGAAATGACCGATCTTGGATTAATGACATTTTTTTTTGGGAATGGAGATCAAGCAACTAGAAGATGAAGTTTTCATATGTCAAAAGAAATATGCAAAGGAAATCCTTAAGAAGTTTCACATGGAAGATTACAAGGAAATGACTACTCCTATGAATCAAAAGGAAAGCTTAAGTAAGGAAGGTGGTGCAAATAAGGTTGATGACGGTTACTTCAGAAGCTTGGTTGGTTGTCTGATGTATTTAACCACAACAAAGCCTGACATAGTCTTTGTTGTAAGTATCCTATCTCGCTTCATGCATTGTGCTAGTGAAATACATCTCAAAGCTGCAAAAAGAGTGGTTAGATATATCAAGGGAACAATCAATCATGGTGTAAAATTCAAGAAGTGTCGAAGCTTAAGTCTACTAGGATTTTCTGATAGTGATTGGGGTGGATCCATAGATGACATGAAGAGTACATCAAGATATTGTTTCAGTTTAGGATTAGGTGTATTTTGTTGGAGCTCCAAGAAGCAGGATACCATAGCTCAATCCACCACGGAAGTTGAATTCGTCGCTGCTGCAGCTGTTGTAAATCAAGCGTTGTGGCTGAGGAAGTTGTTATGTGATTTACGTTTGGAGCAACAAAATGATACAAAGATTTATATCGATAATCAAGCAGCAACTGCAATCTCTCATAATCTAGTTTTCCATGGAAAAACAAAACATTTCAAGATCAAATTGTTCTTCTTAAGAGAAGTGTAAAAAGAAGGAGATATAAGTCTCGTGTATTGCAAATCCGAGGAACAACTTGCAGATATCTTCACAAAACCTCTACCAGTAAACAAGTTTGAACTTTAAAGGCAAAAACTTGGAATTTGTAGCTCCTAAAAGCATGGAGAAGTGTTAGTTTATTGCTTGTTAGGACAACAAATATTTTAATTTTGGTTTGTTTGATTCGGTTCTAATTTCTTAGAAGTAAATAAGTTTGTTTTGATTCATTTTGCTACAATTTAGAATGTTAAACTTATCAAGTTTATTGCTTCTATATTTTTAGAAGCTTGAAAAAATTATGAATTAAAATTTCAGATTTCCATTTTTGTTTGTGTGTACTCTATTTCCTTGCTCTTGAAACAACAGTCTTAAGTGCGGCCATAGCTTTTGTTGTCTTGGCTTTATGTCATGTTGGTGTAAAGAGGAAGAGGATAATTCATAATAATAATTATGGATGAACTAAGGAAGACGAAGACCAAAACCTAAAACTTGAGGGACTAAAGAAAGGGTGTGTGTGTTGAAATAAATGGCCATCCATAAGTTTTGATTGATTCTCTACTTTTTGTATCTATTTTCACCCACTTTCTCAACATTAGTGGAGTAGGATTTTGCCTCTATTGGATTGGTCAAAATTAGGATCCATTGTTCTTTTTTCCAAGTAAGACGTATTTTTGGACTCTGCTTATTAGCTTAAGCCTATTAGATTGGAGGACATAAATGACTTGCTAAATTTAATTTATCAAGCATTTCGAGTTAGTGCAATATTATGGAAATTTCAATTAGATATTAATAGTTTTCCCTCCTTAATCCTCTTTTCATGCGTGTGAAAATTGCTAATTATGGTTCTTAATCCTCTTCTTTTAATGTGTGTGTGAAAATTACTAATTAAGGTTTGAGAAACGTAGAACTCAATCGTGTCAACTAGAAATACGGGGGACAATTATTTCAAATTAGGTATTAAATATTATAAAATAGGTTGTAGTTTTAAATTTTTTTAAAACTATTATTTCTAATATTTCACAGTTGATGAAACACCCTCCAAAGCATTTTAAAGTTTTTTCCCCTTTGATTCCTTGTCTATAAGTGCCTTGGGAAATTCTTTGTTTTTTTTAATTTATTTTTTCTCTAATCTTACATCATGAAATAATTTATTCAAAAGGAATTTATAATTTTTCTTACTTTTTGTATTATTTTATAGACGCACTAAACTGTATGTGTAATTATTAAAATGTAAAGGTAATTTCACTATACATCAAGTAATTTTCATGTTTTTATTATAAATCTCCTCATTGTTGTTAGGTTTTACTATTAAATTATAATTTACTTATATACATAGTATTGGTCTAATGTTCTTGCAACTATTCATATATTTCTTGTAGTTGCTCTTATAAGTCGTTACATTCCTTTCATTTCATAACTTATAATATTCTATACTTCATTTTGTAAATAATTGCAATTTCTTTGACAAATTCCTATTGGTCATCCACTGATAATTTTTCTTAGCATATTTTATCAACATTATTTAATATTATGTTAGATCCATAGATAACTAATATTAGGGATTTTAATCAAGAGATGCAATGGCTTTCTTGGACCAAAGTTTGTACAAGAAGTACCATCAATCACCCTATGTATTTGAGTCTTCTTCTATTTATCCTTTTCACATATATGAAAATATGATAAGCATAATGAGGGTTATATATATATATATATATATATTTGTAAATATTTAAATTTACTATGTATTAAAAAGCCAACAAATGATTTATTTGAAAATACATATATTCAATTACATTTATTTTATACTCATCCACCATAACTCCACGTAATGATAGTGAATTCAATCTTTGGTCAATATATATAATTGTCTTTTAAGATTATGATCTCTTCGTTAGAAGATAGATGGTTCATACAAGAAAGCATTTACCAAGTCTTAAACACTTAAAAGAATCTTAAATTAGAAAATACCCACCAAATAATAATACATTGAACGTTTATAAATGTTTTGGTTTTTTCACCACTTCAATCGTAATTGGTGCTTTTAAGTACTCCATGTTAAAGATCGGGAAAGAAGGTAAGCAATATATGGTGGTTGACATAAAATTCTTGCTGCTTAGATAAGCTCAACCGATATGGTAATGGAGTGGAGTCCTCTACTTACTTATGTTTGTGTGTGTCCCCTTACGTATCCTTGTATGACAAGAAAAGGTAGATAAGAATCACATGAAATGCTTAATGCAAGCACATTCCTTTTTGTGGGTTCTTCTAACCAATACACTATGCACCAATCCGAGCAAGTGCAATTTCCCTCAAAGTCAAGCTTTCCTATATTAAGATACTATTAGTGGGTATTTCAAAACATTAATCAAAACTTAAAATTAAGTTTTTCATGTTTTAAATTTGGTATTTTTTTAAGATTGAAATGTAAAATAATTTTTTTTTGTTATAACGGTATAAATATATAAAATATTTTCATTTTTACTTTGATTTTTAGTTTTGGTAAGTGTCTCTCGATCATTTACTAACATTTTTTTGTCATGATATGATATGCACAACTTTTGAGACCTCATGTAAATGTCATTGTTTCTTCAAATCTTAGTACACAAAGAATAATTATATGCTCTTCCAATGTAATGAAGAACAATGGAAAAGTATGACAAATGTTAAGACAACAGTGGTGGTTATTTGATGAAATTCGATTTTTTTTTTAAGTATAGTTTGGTGAAAATAGAAACCATTCTTTCAAATGTGTTAAAATCTCAATCATTGCTTAGAAAGCAAAGGCCTAAATCAAACCATAAATACATTTTCCTCCCCTTTTTCCTTTTTCTTTCCACTTGTAAAGCAAGTCCAAAGCTAGTCTTTTCTTATTATTATTTTCGGATATTAATAATACTAATTCCAATTACGACCACACAATATTAAAAGCATTGACGCTTAGCAAATGCGAATATGCGATCCTCACCAACAATCACACATATTTATAAAATGCATATATCATTGAGTAACCTATGTAGTGATCAAATAAACTAATACATTCTAGTTGTTTATCTTTTGAAAAACTAGACTTTTATTTTTTAATATTTATTGATTTTTTATTTGAATCTTAAATCTTTTTTTTTTTTGTTTCACTCGAGTCCTTAATGTTTTTTAACATTTACAAAAACTAGAATTTTCATTCATGTCGTTAAGTTTTTTCATCCACAATTAATAGTTAATTTAAAGAAATGATATAATTAAGTATTCTAGAAAGCTATTTTGGTAATTAGGTCTTTGAATCACTTCAATGTCATGGACCAGCTTCTAAGGTTAGTAACTATCAATGTTTAAAGCCCATAAGAAAATATAAAAGCATTAGGAGGCTCCATCTTGTCCTTGATTATTAGAAGCATGCAATTGTTACCATCAATGGCTTATCTCATTCATCTATTCTTAGAATCGTCGAACGATTAGGATTGGGCACTGAAATCTTTAAATAAAGGTCCCATCCTCCTCATTTGCAACATTCTAAAACATTGACAACTTTTAAGAAACATCAACATTTATCAAATTGACTCCACAAAGGGTCAAAATAACTCACTAATCAAGAACAAACAAAGAACAAGGACGCTTGATTTTGCTCGCTAGCATAAGCATGTTCTTGAGACACCGAGTCTATTTGTTCCTCTTTCTAACCATACCTTCACATATTATTAGCTCAAGACTTCTTTAAGTCAATTGACATGTCTTTTACACGTGATCGGTTGTTTGCAGCAACCCCACCATCTAAGTATATATGAATTGAATAAAATAATTAAAAACTTAAAATAAATAAAACTTAAAAAAAATAAAATAAAAGAATCTAGTCACCCCAACACTAGAGCTTGCTCGACAACCACTAGTGAGGTTTGTGTAACCTCTTATAAGTGGTTATTCGTCACCCTCTTACCTTAGGGCAATCGGATTTGCCAATAAGGAAGGGTCAAAAGAAAAATTCTTCCATTTTTGTGATTTAGTTGTCAATAACCACTACATCTTTGTGAACAACTAGACAACAAACCTTAAAATCCATGAAAAATTCTATAAATTTTCTTAAGGATTTGTAATTTTATTTTAACGTTGTAAAATTACTTTAGTTGATTACATCATCTAAAAATTTATATATTTACTTAAATGTTTGTAAGTTTTAACTTCTTGTTTGTAAGGTATTTTAGTTCATAAAATTATTTAAGAGTTGGTAAATGTGGCATTAGAATATTTGGGGGAAAAAAAGTTTGTAAATATGACAAAACGTTCGTAATGGAAAAATGATCTTCATGTGACCATGACATTTTATTATTTTACAAAAGTTCATGAATTTATGTAAAAAATATAATATTTCTATATTTGTTCATATTACTACTTTAAGTTCATGGAACTATTTATTGATTTATCTATAGATGCTTGAAATAGAATTACAACTCTCTTACTAATTATAACTTCTCTTAATGCTTGTAACTTTATTAGTTCATAAAATTGCTTCAAGTTCATAATTTTACTTTAAAATCCTTGAAGTACATAAAGTTCATAAATTTACTTTAGTTCATAATAATACCTTCAACTTTCATAACTCCACTTATAATACAGAAAATCTATTCAAAAGTTTGTAAAAATCTATATATTTGTACTTTTACTGTATATTTCATAATTTTATATGATAATTTGCAAACTGGAAATTGTAAATTTATCTGAACTTTGTAAAAAGCAACCTTTTTTTTTCTTTTCTTTTTTTGTAAATTGTCGATGTATGTCGAAAATGCACTTATGGTTTGTAAATTCACTAATTTTATTGTGTGAGAAATGTAAGGCCAGTCAACGGTTGTAGATTTACTATATATTTTGTAAAACCATTTTAACTTGTAATTTCACTTAAAGTTCGTAAAAGTATTCAAAAATCTGTAAAACGTCATAAAAATTCGTAAAATCACTGTAATTCGTAAATTTAGTCATACTTTATAAAACTAGTCAAATTATATTCTACTGAAATTTAGAACTCTTCCCAGTATGTTATTTTTTAAAAAAATGATTCTAGTTAGTTATCAATCCTTGCAAAATAATAAATAAATAATAAGAAAAAGGGCGAAAGACTGAACTGAATCTTGAACCAACTGCTCGGAAGCCCATAAACTAAAGAGCTGCTCCTTGCTGGACTTGATGCGTCCGGAAAAGTAAACCGGACTGATGTTGGAATACATTTTCACGGACCGGAGCAATAAAGACAAGCCCAATAAACGGTTTATTACACAATTTTTTAAGACAACTTTATTTGCATTATTAATAAAATCTTATATATTATAATTCGAGATAATATATTATAATTTTATTATATAGTTATTTTTTAATAATTATCCTTAACATTTTTTAAAATCTTTATATATATATATATATATAGTTTTTAGAAATAGCAAATAAGCTTCTTTCTAGCTTTGGAAATTGCAGTTAAATAGAGTTTTGAAAAGTAAAATCTTATCCTTTAAAATTTATAATATGTTTCTTTCAAACATTATGTCCCAGAAAGAAAAATAAAATAAAATCAACAAAAGCAACCCCCTCTATCACACTTCATTTCCCTCCCCAAAAAGGAGATTATTTCATTATTGGTCCGTACAGTCCAACCAAACTTATTGATTGACTCGTGCACACTTCTATAATTAAATGATTTAACAAATGCTCGGTTAGTAATTTAAGATTCCATCTATCAACTCGATTATTATATAAAATAATTATAAATAAATTTTAATATAATTAATAAATGAATCTAACTATTTAAATTTATAGATTAATATCTTAACCCTTATACAAACCTATTTAATAAATAAATTTCACAATTATATCTAGGTATGGTCCTCCTCGCAATTTACCTACATCTTTTACACCCTCTCTCTCTCTCTCTCTCTCTTATATATATATATATATACACTCATCTACTGCCATTACTCTTAGCTTCTATATTCTAATTTTGATGCTAAAAAAAGAAAGAAAGAAAAAGAAAAAGCATGGTATAATATATTCAAAACTTTTATGCATATCAATTTCATCATGCCTTATTAAGATAGTTACTTAATGTTTTTAATAAAAATGAATTGAATTTAATTATAGATTTTTATTTAAATCAGTCAAGTAATGTTGTAAATTAACTCACAAATCGATTAGACCATATATTTGGGTTTAAGTTTATCACATGGTATTTTGAGTTATAATTCTTTTCTTTTTTTTCTTTTCTTTTTTAATGTTTAACTTAGAAATAGAAAACTATTTTGCAAGTACTAGTATAGTTTTCAAAACATTTTCCTTTATAAACATCAAATGAATTGATAAAGACAATATTGGTTTTTTTGGATAGAGACTCGATAGTTATAATTTATTTATTTAGAATTTTTTTAATCAACAAACGAGTTAAACTCGATTATGAAACACACTTTGTTAAACAAGAATTATAAGTACAAGTTAATATTTTTTAAATACAAATTTATTTAGAAATGAAAACAAAATATGATCATTAATATATATTACTAACCCTAGGAAATGGACATGCAACATACATAAAAATCAAAATTAAAATACGGTTAGTTGCTTTTAATTGCTTCAAAGTACAAATCTATTCAAAATTTACATTTTTTATTAAATAAAATAACACATCCATGGATCAACTAAATAATGAATACACAACATTAGTGGGCTATTAAAGGATGGTTTGACTCGGGTCAAATTATCCTTTAATCCCAACTTAATTAATACTTTATAGTTCAACAATTTAATAATCCTAAACCAAAAAAAAAGAAAAAAGAAAAACAGTCTTTTAGTTTGTAAGTTCTCTCTCTTGTTTTTCTTTTTTCTTTTTTTTTTTTCTGCCATAAAGTTCCCATTTATTGGTGCACTTTCTCAATTGAGGAAAGATTGGAGAAGGTTTTTAGATTATTTATTTAAGTCCTTAGGCCTTTTAAAATTAACATGATAAGCCCTAAAGTTAGCTCCATAAAATTTTCTACCCTTTTTTTAATGAATAAATAATACTTTTCTAGTAAAAATTGATAATGTAGCAATTCTAACATTTTAGAGGAACTAAAATGCAAACATATTAAAATAAGCTAAATTCAATGATAATTCGAATTAGTTATCTGATGAGTGGCAACATCTAAATAACTATATTTGGAATGATTTATGAAGTTTTAAATTAGTGAATTTAGAATAGGATTCATCAAGGTTGAATTGATTTACTGATTAAATCTTTTAAAAAGCTATAGAACCAATACACCTCTTTTAGAAGTCCATTGATGGCCGCAAAAAGTATTGTTAATCTCTCACGATCATCAAAATGATCGATCAATAAGTAAACTTTATAAATGCCACGTAACTTTTCTCTCAAAGACATCTTATCTGCTTTATTTACCTTAGAATTTTGTTATATTGAATTACAATTATTACAACGTACAATAAGATTTTCATTGGGGTAGAAATTCTTTGTTCCCATGTCCAAACCTTTATATAACGTTTAGATTACAATATTGAATAGTACAAATTATGAAAAATAGGACAATATAACTCTTTTGTATCACGTTTAGTATGTATTATACTAGATAAAAAATTTTATGATGTCAGTATTATACTAAACATGATATGCAATATATTAGAGAATTTTTATATTTTTATTTAGTGAATTTGATTTTTATATCATATTTTGGATGTTATAAAAGATAAACATTTTATCAAATATTTTAGGATTATTTTTATTTAATAATTGAAAAAATATATAAATTACACAAAAAATAAAATATTTTATTTAATACAATATTATAAATTTATAACAATTAAACTAATAATTTTCTTTATTATTACTTTGCATTCGCGCTGTCTTATTATCCACTTGTTTCTACCAAACAAGAGATAAAGACTCCTTTAGGTCTTCGTCAAAGTCTTCTCAAATGAATGGTACCTCCAGCTATACCGTGAGGCTCATAGTTGAAGTAGATTGGATTGGACACAACAACTTTGGCCTTCTAAGGTAGCGTTTGATTCAGAATACTAGACAGTACAAAGAGTACTAAATAGTATAAAACGAGGAGAGTAGGAAAAAAATGATTTTTGTACCACGTTTGGATACTTGAGTACTAGAAATGATTTTTATGTTGTCCATTGTTTGGAATTACAAAATATTGAATCGAACATTATAATTTTGACAATTATACCTCTTGTAAAATATACAAGTTTTTATATAATTGAACGAATTATAAAGGTTAATAATTTTAAATCAATTGATTGAAAAGATTAATAATTCATTTTACAAATTACAATAATTCGTATTATATTTAAAAATTCAATTCCAATTGAATTGATAATTTTAATCACCATAGAACAGCCTTGAGACCTCTAACACCGGATAGCTACAAGCAATAACCCTAATGTGTTAAAAAACTAATGGTTAATTAATCTATGAAGCTACATTATATAGGTAAAAGTAAGATGCAACAGTAACGATAGTAACAAGAAGAGGAAGGATAGCAACAGGCAACAATAGGAACGATAGCAACAAAAACGATAACAATAGGAACAACAGCAACAGGAACGATAACAAACGCACATACCTATCACCGAACGCTTGTAGATTCATCATGGATGAGCACCAAGCAATAGAGGAAGAAGGGTGGCGATGAGAAAACACACTTATCGCAATTGCTAGAGTGGAGTGTCAAACAAAAATCAAACCATTCTTTCAAATGTGTTAGAATCTCAGTCACTACTTAGAAAGCAAAGGTCTGAATCAAACCATAGATACATTTTCCTTTTTCTTTCCATTTGTACTGCAAGTCCGGAGCTAGTTTTTTCTTATTATTATTTTCGGATATTAATAATACTAATTCCAAATAGTACCACACAATATTAATAATACTGGTTCCAAAAGTTCCCATATTTCCAATACCCTTCACTGGGTAACTTCTCGTGGCCCAAAACACTTCCAACTTAAGAATGCATCGATCCAAATTCCAACTGCTCGGAAGCCCATAAACTAAAGAGCTGCTCCTTGCTGGACTTGATGCGTCCGGAAAAGTAAACCGGACTGATGTTGGAATACATTTTCACGGACCGGAGCAATAAAGACAAGCCCAATAAATGGTTTATTACACAATTTTTTAAGACAGCTTTATTTGTATTATTAATAAAATCTTATATATTATAATTTTATTATATAGTATTTTTTTATGATTATCCTTAATATTTTTTAAAATCTTTATATATATATATATATATATTTATAGTTTTTAGAAATAGCAAATAAGCTTCTTTTTAGCCTTGAAAATTACGGTTCAATATACTTTCGAAAAGTGAAACTCTATCGTTTAAAATTTATAATATGTTTCTTTTAAACATTATTGCTCCTTCTGTTTTGGCGTTTTCAACTTCAAACCAGTATCTCCCAAAAAGAAAAATAAAATAAAATCAACAAAAGCAACCCCTCGATCACGCTTCTTTTTCCCCTCCAAAAAGAGAATTATTTCAATATTGGCCGGTATAGTCCAGCTAAACTTATTAATGACTCGAACGCACCTTTATAATTAAATCAATTAGACCATATATTTGTATTTAAGTTTATCGCATGGTATTTTCAGTTATAATTTTTTTTTTATATTTAACTTGAAAATAGAAAACTATTCTATAAGTATTAGTATAGTTTTGAAAACATTTTCCTCTATAAACAACAAGTAAAGTGATGAAGACACTATTCGTTTTTTTAGATAGACTCGATAGTTATAATTTATTTATTTAAAATTTTTTTAATTAACAAACGAGTTAAACTAGAATATGAAACGAGTTAAACTAGAATATGAAACATACTTTGTTAAACAAGAGTTATGGGTACAAGTTAATATTTTTTAAATACAAATTTATTTTGATATGAAAATAAAATATGATCATTAATATGAATTACGAACCCTAGGAAATGGATATGCAACATGCACAAAAATCAAAATTAAAATATGATTAGCTGCTATAATTGCTTCAATAATACAAATTGTAAACACCCTATTTTTATCTTCTAATTATTATTAATATTTTTCCATTTTTCATATATGAAGGAAAAATTAGTAATAAAAATAAAATAAATAGGAATAACATACCAATAATAGACAATAAAGGTAAAAATAATAATAAAAGATATTTAGGGATTTTTATTAAATTTTAGAATTTCAAAATAATATAAAATTAATAAAAATTGTCATGCATATATACAATTTACATGCAAGAAAAAAATGAGAATTGAGCTAACCTAACTGGCTCATGCGTGCACCTATAATGCATGTGAGAAGGCATTGGTCATAGGTTCGAGTCCCACAAGAGGTACTTTGTGCAGTTTTCTTTTTTCTTTTTTCCCTTCTAGTTGCTACGTGGCAACATTGAATTGGCTGGCACGAGCACACGCAAGGTGCCTGCTCATCTTCTTCCTTCCTTTAGCCGGTGAGAGAAAAACAAAGACGAAGGCAAATTGGAGCAAAATTTGAACAACACGAGGCAGTTTTTCATTAGATCGTTTTGGATAAATCATAAACAACTTCAAGATAAGAAGATTTACATCAAATCTTTAACAAAAACAAATTGAAAACAAAAAAAAAAGGAAAAAAAGAAAAAGACTCAAAACACGGTTTAGATCCATGTTTATCCTCAATTAACCCTGCACCCCTATAAATAAAGCACGGAATGGAGGCCGAAGAGAGGAGAGGAAGAATGAGGAAGAATTAGAAGGAAAAAAAAGGAAAAGGGGAAGGAAAACACACTCGCCGAAACTCTCTCTCTCTTTCTCTAGATCTCACTGTAGTTGCTCGAACTGCTGCCTAGGGTGGTTTTCGACAAAAACCAACACCACAATTGGATTCTTTACCTTTGAAAGCTTTAAGAACCCCTATTGATCACCACTAACAGCTGCCGAAACACCGCCAATGAAGACCTCCAATCGCCGTGACCCGACCCGCGAACTAGACTTGACCCAAACCGCGACCCGTGTTTAGGTTAGTCGGATCTCTTCATTTTTTTTATTATTATTTATTTATTTTTATTATTAGTTTTAATACTAAATGAAATAAAAAATAATAAAAATAAATATAAATAATAAAGATGCATGTTTTTTAAGGATGTGTTAATGAAACTAAGTTTAGTATTTTCTAAAAATATATATATTTATTATAATAAAAAATAATAAAAATTTTATCACTTAGAAAACTTCTTTTCATAAAAAAATCATAATAATCGACTCTTTTTTTTTAAATTATAGGTTTTGGTTTTTTTTTTTTTCAAAATTAAGAAATAAAACTTAGGCTTATAAATTTCTTTAAATAAATTTAAATGGTAATAAACGTAAACTTGGCATGTTTTCATAATTAAAATTAAATAATCAACTAAATTTTTATGAAAAGCGAACTACGGCCTGTTTAATCTCAAATAGCAGGTGCATAGGCACCTTTACTGGGTAACTCTAAAAAAAAGAAAAATTTCAAATCATTATTAGCATGATAGTTGTATCAATTTTTTTTTAGTATTTTTTATGCTAAAAAAGATATTATAATATAATTCAGATTTTAGAAGGATAAAATGGTTATTTTAGGATTTTAATAAGATTGCCCCTAAGTTGAGGATATCTAGTTTTTCTTTCTTCTTTTTTTTTTTCTTAAAAAAAAAAGATATTTCATCAACTAGTTGTTTAGATTAGAATTAATCCGTTCAATTAATTTTAATTCAATAATTTTTCTCAACTTCATTTAGGTGGTAACTCCAAATAAATAATAAAATTCCTAGTTTAAGTCGAGGATTTATATTGGATGAGCATAGGATCTAATATTAATCTAATTATGGAGATAATATAAAATTTTAAAATTAGACTCGATAGGATGACGACTCTCCTAGGGACACATAGTGGGCTAGCCACTTAAATCTTATGAAATCATTATTTTTTAGATATCTTTAATTAGCTCTTATGTTGTAAAATATCATTTGCACTAATGTTTGTATCTTCTCGTGATCTAGGAATTTGATAATTTTTTTTTTTGTTTTATTGAATTTTTATGCTTGCAATTATGTGATTAGATGCGGTCAGACCCAAGCTATTTTAAGACCCTAGGGTAAGGAGCCATTGTGTAAGTTTTGAGTGAAGTGAAATATTCATCGCTTGGGGCTGATTAGGCTACCCTACCTGATGCTTCGATATGTCTAAAGATCTATTTTTTCGAGAATGTGGGAGGCTATAGAGCTTGGAAACCTTCAGAACCCACCTTCTTTACATACATGAAATCATGGGTCGGTAAATGATTAATGATGTAATTTCTTTCTTTGGAGTTCGGATGCAGTTACTTATAAAAGAATCTTTTATGATGTTTTGTAAGATATTTGTTTGTAATTAGAATTTTTTTTATTTATCATAATCCTGCTAGATGGCTAATGCTGTAATTAACCACCTCCTTCGCAAAGAAATCTAGGCTTATAAATCTTTAGATCCTAAACTGGTACTCAACCATTGGTTCACCTTATATAACCTTGAGGAACAAATCTTCATCAAGAGCAAGATAGGACTTATCCTCTCACCGATGAAAATGGACGTCAACCTGCCTTTGATTCGGGCTATATCACACTTCTAGGAAATTGAACCCGCAGCTTTCTTTATCAAGCCACACGAGATCACGCCAACCCTAGAGGAGTATACTTAGCTTTTGCAGGCCCCTTCACTTGCCAATGGGGTATATGTGCCATATTTAGAAGTTGGGCTAACAAGTATTTTCAATAGACTTTTGGGAGTTCGCAAGGTAGTGATTAACCGAGCATTGGAAAGCAGCAACGAGTATTGCCTTCGAATGGATGAATTGGAAGCTTGGTTTGTGGCTTGATGTGATGATGGGAGCAAGGAAGGCATCTTATGTGGAGATCGCAAAAGTTACAGACAAAGACGGGTTTATGCTTTCATCTTAACAGCATTTGCAACTATCCTCTTTCCTATTGGGATCTTCCACATTCATTACAGAGTCGCATAATTGGTATTCTAATTCTTGGAAGGGAAATTTTACATCCCCACCCTAATAGCTGAACAAATTCTAAATCTATTTTCATGAAGAAGAAGGGTCGTGGAATTCTTTGCTCAAACATCAACCTCATTCTAATTTGGTTCATGAGCCATCTCAAGTGTTTTAGGCTAAACATGGTGTCGAGTCTAATTTTTTATTTTCCATTCCTAATCCAACTTATACTGGACTCTATGCTCATCTAATATAGATCTTTGACTTGAATTAGGAATTTCATTTTTATTTTGAAGTCGCCACCCAACTGTGGTTAGGAAAGATTGAATTAGGACTAATTGAGCAGATTAATCCTAATTTAGACCACTAGTCAACGAGATTTCCTCTTTTCATTTTTGGGAAAGAGGAAATGGAAAACCAGAGTTTCTGGATTCGGAGACTGACCTATTAAAACCTTAAAGTTGTCACCTTATTCTCCTGAAATCTAAACCTTATCCAAATGTCTTTTATTTTATTTTTTTTGTGTTTTTGAGTAACTTATTCTAAGAAAATGATTTTTTATTCTTTTTAGAGTTGCCCCAAATGAGTGCCTATGTACCTGCTACTTAGGATCAAACAGACCGTAGTTCGCTTTTCCTGAAAAACTTTAATGTGTTTGTGAATTTTAATTATGAAATTACTTTTGGTTTACGTTCTTATCATTTTAGTATTTTTCTAGAAAAATTTAAGCCTAAGCTTAATCATTTGATTTTTTGAAAAATAATAATTTTAAGGAAAAAACCAATTTTGGATTTACTATTATAAAAACAATTTTCTAAGTAATGAGAATTTATTTCCCTATTTTTCAACTTACCTATAATATTATTATAAAATTTTATTAATTAATTAATTTTTTATTAACTTTTACTAATTTCTATTAAAAAAATTTCTCTTATATTATTTATCTACCCTAAACTAAAAATCTAAATTTTATCATTTTTTCTAATATATCTTGTCGAGTCTAATTTTTGAATTTCCATTCCTAATCCGATCTAGACTAGACCCTATGCTCATCTAATATAGATCATCGACTTGAGTTAGGAACTTTGTTTAATTTTTTGGAGTCGCCACCCAACTGTTGTTGGGAAATATTGAATTAAGACTAAAGGAGCGGTTTAGTCTTAATTTGGACCATTAGTCGTCGTAATTTCCTCTTCTCGTTTTGGTGAAAAGAGGAAAAGGGAAAACCAGAGTTTCTAAGTCCGGAGGCTAACCTATTAAAACCTTTACGGTTACTGATAGAGCCATTTTATACTCAATCTTTAAAGTATGAATTGTGTTAATTTATTATTGATTTTATAGAAATCATAAGGAAATAGTACTTAATTCTATTATGGTGATAAATCAGGTTAAATGGAGTTAAGGGTGCTAATTTAAGTAAATTAGAGAAGTCATCTACAACTTTGATCAAAGACAAGGATTTACACCGCCGGAGGAAAGTACATGGGCGTGTAGTTGAAGTACACAGCCGTGTAGTTGAAGTACACATCCGTGTACTTGGTTTTGAATCAAGACGAAAATACACGGTTGAAGTACACGGTCGTGTATCTGTCAAGAAGGAGGCACGGTTTGAGATACGACCATGGTGCAAACCGTACTATACACTGCACAAGACGGTGGAAATGTGGACTATCAATAGAGAGAGACACGGCTCGTGATCTGGCCGTGGTGGAAACCGTGGTTGAAGCCGTGGTGGAAGTTAAAATGGAAAACGTGCCAAGGATGAGAAATTGTGGAACATCAACTAGAGGATGGCACGGCTTGAGATCTGGCCGTGGTAGAAGCCGTGGCATACACTGATCACGGATGAAGAATTGTAGATTACCCACAGAGGAAGGCACGGCTTGACCCACGACCGTGGTGTTGGGCTTGCCAGGCGGACGATTATTCACTTCTCGAGATTTACTTGAAAAAGGAATGATATTTTCGTATCTTGCTAGCAAAAGATTTTCTACCATTCCCTTAACAATATAAATAGAACCAACCCTAGGAGTTTTGGGAATCATCTTGATCATCTTGGAGATCTTGGAGACAAGAAGGAAGGAAGGAGGCAAAGCAAAGAAACCGGGAACATCATGTTTCCACCTTTTATTTTCGTTTTGATGATGAACATGTGTAGCTAAGCAACTTTTCTAGCCAAAGGATCATTGAAGTTTAATTCTCCACGAATTGTAAGATCTAACTGATTTGTCTTTAATCTATTCTTTGTTTTTAGATATTCATATATCTTCTGGAAGTTTTGTCAATATTATCTTTGTTGATTGGTATGAATTAGAGCTCTTCTACTCAATTAGCAAGTTAATATATTGTCAACTAGTACGTCAAATATGTAATTGTTTGATAGTTCTAGTCTCGGTGACACAATAACATGTTTGGTTATAAAATAGATGATCGAATTCATGTTATGGAGATGTATGATCTTGTTTAAATAGGTTATCTTATAATCTACTAGCATGAATTGGTGGTCTCTTTAGTTTTTAATGCTATTGATAGATTAAATCTTAAGAGCTTGTTTAGGGTTGTCTAATCGATAAGAAAAATAATCAAAGAGCTTGTCTTGATTATTAAGGAAGTAAGAAGAGATAGGTTGTTAGAGCTTGTTAATAACCATAACCAGTTTATCTTGAAATAAGAATATAAAACATTTGCATCGATGATCAATTCCTAGAATTAAACTATCTTGATTCCTTTGGCTAGGCTTTTATCAATATTCGATTTTATTATCTTGTTTCAATATTATTTTGATTCACAAACAAAACCCCCCCCCATTTTTCTTTTCCTCTTTATCCTCTTTGAATAGAAATATATTTAACCAATCCCTGTGGATTCGACCCTACTCACCACTATATGCAAATCATATAATTGTCTAGGAGTAGGTTTTTATTTTTGTTGGATTCGACACCCATCAGTTACCATCTAATCTCCTAAAATTGTCTCTCTTTAGAAATGTGTTTTTGTTTTGTTACTGTTACTTTTTATTATGTTTTTGAGTTATTTCAAGAAAAATGATTTTTCATTCATTTTTAGGAGTTGACCCGAATGGGTACCTATGTACCTGCTACTCAGGATCAAACAAGTCGTAGTTCGCTTTTCTGAAAACTTTAAGTTTGTTTGTGAATTTTAATTTATGAAATCTCTTTTGATTTATGTTTTTACCATTTTCGGGAGTTTTCTAAAAATCTAGGCCTAAGCTTTAATTTGATTTTTGAAAATGATTTTTTAGGAGGAAAACATCAATTTTGAATTTATTTGAAGAAAATGGTTTTTCTAAGTGCTAAAACTCATTTTTGTAATTTTTGAATTTTTTATTAATTTTCATGATTTTATGATTTTTATAATTTTTGTGATTTTTATGAATTTTTTTTTAAAATTTTATCCTAGTTATTGTCTATCCTATTTTGAAATCTAAAGTTTTATTATCATTTTTTCTAATATTTTTTATTATTTTCTACTTTTTATTTTTTTTTCTTTATTTTTCTTTTTTGTTTGTTTCTTATTTATTTCCTACATTGTTAAATCTTAAAAAACCTAATTTCAACATTTTTCTACTCATGGAAATAAAATATAAAACATAAATAAATAATTAAATAAATAAATAAACAATTAAATAAATTGTGAATCAAATAATAAATAAATTCGTAATAAACATAAACAAACAAAATAAATAAAATAAATAAATTGGAAAAAATCTAAAAAATCCGACTTACCTGGATCCGGGTCGGTGCGCGGGTCAGGTCGGATCGGGTTGGGTCGGATCGGTCGAACGTGGCGGCGGGGGGTGCTCGTTCACGGCGTTCCGGTGGCCTTTTGCAACGGTTGAGGTGTCGAATCCTAGCTTCTCGAGGGTGCTGAATCCAATAGTGGCGGTGGTTTGCTCCCAAATCGCCTCCTGGTGGTGGTTCAACTCCAGTCGGTGCTCGGAGTTTTGAATTTCCTCCGATGGTCTCCGATTTGCACTCTTTTCTCTCTTTCTCTCAATTGTGATATGTTTTTTGGCTTCCTCCTTTCGATTCCTATTTATAGGCGTTTGAAATCGAGATGGATAAACTCGGATTTCCTCCGATCGAAGCTAATCGGTTTTTCGGTTAAAAAAACCAACTCCGATTCGTGTAAATCCGTCAATTTGATTCCAATTAGATAATGTTTATCTTATTTCTGTTGAAGATCTATTGGATTTGTGCAAAAAATTGAATCGAAACGGCCGAAATTCGAACTTTTCTTTCGCCGACGATCTCGGGCCCGAGGTAGGAGACAATCACGCGCCTGGCGCGTGCGCTTCCTTCAGCCAATCGGATGCTGCCACGTGTCTTGGATAAGTGAAAAAATTGCAAAACGCGGAAACTGCTTCCCCTGCGATTCGAACTGCAACCAAGCCCCCCTGCGCGCGCCTTAGCCCGTGGTCCAGACCAGCTGGGCTAGCCCACTTTCCTGATTTTTCTAATTTCGCAAATTGCATATATGCAATGCGATTTTTTTATTTTTTTGTATTTTTTGAAATTTCAAAAATTTGTAAAAATTATTTATTATTTATTATTGCCATTTCTAAAATCATTTTTCAAAATTGATGTGTTTTCCTATTTATTTTTATTTTTTTGAATATTTTTATTATTCATGCTAAATTAGAGAAAAATTGAAAAAAAAATGGAAAAAATTGAAAATTGATCCTTATTGATTATTGTTGATTCCTAGGGCAAAAATGAGGTGTTTACAGTTGCCCCTCTTTGTGGTAAAGTTTGAAAAACTTAACTACAAAGACATAAAAAGACGCCATTTTTAGCCTATTGAATAGGTTTTTGGTAGGAAAATGCTCCAAGAGCTAATAATCCCACAACTTAAAAATGGTCCTAACAATTTAGAGTAATGTTCCCTCCCCCAAAAGTGCTTTATGGGCTGACTAATTGGTGATAGGAAACATCTCAAGCATTGTTTAGGAATGTAGAAGAAATGATGATAGGAAGCGTCTTATCAAACTAACAACCTTGGAAAGAAAAATTATCTCAAGAAGCGCCCTTATGAGCTGGCTACCTGTCAACAGAAGCGTCTGGTTAGACTTGCAATTGTTTGGAAGAATATTTCCGAAAAGTGCCCCATGAGCTGACTAATCGGGAGAGTCTAGGAAAGTGCCCCTCATGGGCTGACTAACCTTAAGATAGATTTTTAGGAAAGTGCCCATCTTGGGCTGACTAACCTGTGGTAGTGTCTCAAAAAGGTTCCCTTATGAGCTGACCTTGAGAACGGATTTTTAGGAAAGTGCCCATCTTGGGCTGACTAACCTTTGATAAAATTTTAAGAAAGTGCCCATCTTGGGCTGACTAACCTATGATAGAATTGTCTCAAAAAGTGCCATTATGAACTGACCTTGAGAACAACTTTATAGAAAAGTGCCCATATTGGGCTGACTAACCTATGATAAAACTGTATCAAAAAGTGCCCTTATGAGCTGACCTTGAGAACAGATGTTTAGGAAAGTGCCCATCTTGGGCTGACTAACCTTTGGATAGATTTTTAGGAGAGTGCCCATCTTGGGCTGACTAACCTATGATAGAGTTGCCTCAAAAAGTGCCTTTATGAGTTGACCTTGAGAACAAATGTTTAGGAAAGTGCCCATCTTAGGCTGACTAACCTATGATAGAGCTGTCTCAAAAAGTGTCCTTATGAGCTGACCTTGAGAACAACTTTCTAGGAAAGTGCCCATATTGGGCTGACTAACCTTTGGATAGATTTTTAGGAAAGTGCCCATATTGGATTGACTAACCTATGATAAAACTGTCTCAAAAAATGACCTTATGAGCTGACCTTGAGAACAGATGTTTAGGAAAGTACCTATATTGGGCTGACTAACCTATGATAGAATTGACATCTCAAAAAGGTGCCCCCCATGAGCTAACCTTAAGAGAGGATGTTTAGGGAAGTGCCCATCTTGGGCTGACTAACCTTTGGATAGATTTTTAGAAAAGTGCCCATATTGGGCTAACTAACCTATGGATAGATTTTTAGGAAAGTGCCCATATTGGGCTGACTAACCTATGATAAAATTGTCTCAAAAAGGTGCCCCCTATAGGCTAACCTTAAGAGAGGATGCTTTAGGAAAGTGCCATCTTGGGTTGACTGACCTAAGATGAAATTGATATCTCAAAAAGGTGCCCCCTATGGGCTAACCTTAAGAGATCTAGGGAAGTGCCTCTTTTTAGGCTGACTACCCTATTAAAAGGGAGAAATTCCTGAGTGAGAATCTTTTTTTTTTTTTTTAATAACAGTCAAGAGTTCCTAAATGCAAGATGACTTAAGATTTCTGAACAAGTGATGACTAAAATTTTTCTGCAAATTTTCAAGAAAAAATGCTCTTCTGAAACCTAAGGATAATGTGGCAAAGCATTAAAGTGTTTTTTTTTTTTTTCTTAGTGAGCATCGCTAACGAGTAAAGAGTCTGACAAGGCTCCTAAAAATACAAATAAAGGGTAAGCATTCCCTACTACTCAATAATCACTTACTCTTTTGCCTCATTTTTCTTAGAGGGTTTGGTTTAATCTTAGAAACAAAGTGGTGTCTTAGCTTAATCAATCATCTCTTGAGGGGTTCCTTGTAATTAAGACTCATATCTTCTTCTTGGGGGACATCGGTATTTAAAATTTAGGCTAAACAACGCCAATGGGTAAATTCCCTCATTCCATTTATAAACATATATCTCATTTTTAATTGGTTTAATTTAAGATGTCACTTTTGACTTCTATTCCAAAAATTATGGTCTTTCTTGTAAGTAATATGCTTTAATCAATCCGTTAGGCCTTTGCAATTTAGGCTCTTTAGTTATTGGTTTCAGAAAAGTATGTTTTATTTTGAAAGAATCATCATTTCAACTTGGGTTTGTAAGTCAAGAAACCTTGAGAAAAAGAAAACTAGAATAGTACTTACCCTAGCAATTTTTTCTTAACATAAGTTATTTTTAATGATTTGGAGAAGTCTTCGAAAAAGGGTAGTATATCTTTGAACTACTCTTGTATTTGGCCCTGGTATTTTCAAGTGTTGTTGGGCTTTTTATAGGTTTAGCTACATTCTTAGGCTTTTCTCATTTCTCTTCTTTTCTTTCTTTTTCTTTCATTCGTTTTTTTTTCTTTCATTCATTCTCTTTTTCCATCTTTTTTCTTTTTCTTTTGGGCCCAATGGTGATTATCTCTGTGGGTTATGTGTAGTTTTTCAGAATGTGGACTTCTCTTCATCTCAAATAAATTATCTATGGCTAAAATTACTTTTGAACTGTTGCAACTAGGGCAAGCACTATTGATGTCTCTATCTTCCCAATCATTCCATTGTGGGGTGGTTGACAGTAGGGTTAAATTTTGAAACTCTTGTTTGTCAAAGGATGATTGTGTTTAGGGTAGCAAAAATGAATGCCTAACACTATTTTGATTTAACATATCAAATTCAAGATAGACCTCCTTTAAGGAATGAGTCCAAAACCTCACATTAATAACACTCAACTCTCAAGTGTTTAAGGGTTAGTGTTTGGGATGTGGTTTGCCTCTTGTCATCTTAAACCTTTTAAACAAAGATACCCTTCCATTTTATCAAATTTGCCTATATTCACCACTTCTCATGGTGTCCCCAAGTGATTTGGTCTTAAGCGCCTAAGACTCAAGTATTTAGAATAGTCTTTTTTATACCCTCATTGATAATTGACCATAGCTACTTTGAAAGTGTGCCCAAAAATTAATTGTCTCTGTGTCTGGTTTAGATAACTTTTCATGGAAAGGAAACTTCAAGTGCAGCCTTTAGGATTGGAGGGGGTTGGGATGTTTTACGTTTTGAGGCTAAATCAAGATATGAGGAGACCTTTTGAAGTGAATGGGGTCTTTTAAGTTGAGAGTAGGTTATAGAGGTCTTTGGTTTTATGCTTAGAGCAAGTGACTATGAGTTTTAGGTTAAGCTGACCATTTAGAAGCAACTTTTAGGACCTTGAAAAGATCTCTTATTGTTAGTAACTCTTCAATTTTCTTTATTTATTTATTTTTGTTTATTGTTCTTATTATTTTTGTAATTATGTAAACAAGATGCTCACACGGATGCTAAAATAAAAGGGTCGACAATTGATTGATGATGTAATATTGAAACTTTACTTTTATTAATATTGAAAATTTTGGAGTTCGATACTCAAAGAAAATAAAAGATTACAAATAATGATCTACTTCCTAGTTCTTTTAGTCTTCTGTTGTAGAGGTTTAGGCTTCCCATTGATGGCAGCTTCTAATTCTTTGACTTTGGCTTGGCACTTCTCCAATTGTGCTTCTAAGGCCTTGTTCCTTTGGTCGGATTCTTTGAAACGTCCCTTCCAATGTCTTTCTTATAGTCTGTAGCTTCAAAGTATACCTCCATTCGAGCCTTGACCTGTTCTAGGTATACTTCTGTCTCTGGGTTGATCTTGTCTGGCCTTGGTTGGGTGACGTCTGGAACCCGATATGCTCTTTCCCCTGTCTGGTATAGCTGGCGGATTACAAACTCTCTAGTGGCTCGGTGTTTTCCCACTTCGCCATCTAACTCCCCGAGGTCCACATTCGGGCTTTCAATTCTGGCTTCCCAAAGTGCTTTGACCTCTGTCAGCTTAGCAAACTTCTCAGCTACCAACAGGTTCGGGTCTTGATACTCAAAGGTGACTGCTTCCAGCGAGGGCCGATAAACTATATCTTGGATAGTACCAAACTGGCGGACCGCTGAGTTGGGGTGATATCCAATACATCCGTTGATTCCGATCAAAGGCACTGCTTGGAAATTACTGCAAGTCAAAATGATTTTGTTACAGCAGCTCCACCCGGCTGTCCATAGAATATCTTCAACATTAAAGCTTCTAAGCAGCTCTACCCAACTGTAGCTGGTAAGGTCGTCGGGTAGCTTTACCTTTTCTATACACGAGTCCACAAGATCCACTTGCTGGACTAAGGTTTTTCGGACCATGTTTAGCCCGAAGCACTTAAGGTGGCTTACAAACCATATCAGCAGAAGGTTGAGGCTTGAGTGGAGAATCCCATGACCTTTCTTCTTGAGGAAATTCAAGTTCCGGATCTGTTCAGCCAATAGAGCCGGGATGTAAGATCTTCCCTCCAGGAATTGGGTCACCAGTTCTGCAACCCGGTAATGAATATAAAAAGTTCCAGTGGGGAACAGTATGGTGGCGAAGGCTGTCAAGATGAAAGCGTTCACCCTTCTCTGTTTGTAAGTCTTAGGGTCCCCACATAGTATGTCCTTCCTATCCCCATTGTCTTCTCGGGCGATGAACCAGACTTCTAAATCATCTATCCGTATGCAATATCCATTACAGTCTACTAGGGCTTTGTTGACTACTGTTTTACGGATGCTAGTAATTTGCTGAAGGTACCGGCTGGCCCGGCCTCAAGGTCTGGTGCATAGATTTGGTCAATCGGTGCTGGAGCCTGTAGTAATTGGGTGTACTCTTCTAGGGTAGGGGTGATCTCATACGGCCCGATGAAGAAAGCTGCGGGCTCGATTTCCCATAATTGGAGCATGGCCCGAACCAAAGGCAAATTTGCCTCTATCTTTGTCAGTGAGAGGATGGGGCCAATCTTTTGCTGGATGAAGGCCTGCTCCTCTGGGTTGTACAAGGTAAACCAATGGTCTAGTACCAACTTCGGGTCCAAAGGTTTGTACACCCGAATTTCTTTGTGGAGGAGTCGGTCAACTATGGTGCTAGCCATCTATTACAAATGAGAAATAGCCTAATTACAAACAGAACTATGAAAACAATTACAGGGAAACAGTCTTGAACTCCATGAACAAAATAACAAACCAT
The DNA here is from genome assembly GCA_037954665.1 of Laguncularia racemosa. NCBI lineage: Eukaryota > Viridiplantae > Streptophyta > Magnoliopsida > Myrtales > Combretaceae > Laguncularia > Laguncularia racemosa. The sequence goes on along the minus strand of JBBMOL010000060.1, from coordinate 4,052,457 downwards.
TACATTGTCATCAATTGTCAACCCTATGATGTTATGTATGTAAGCAAGTTGGTTCTAATTGGTTCCCGAGCTCTATGGCCTCCAGCATTCTCGGAGAAATGGATCTCAGGCCATATCGAAGCATTGGGTGGGGTAGCCTAATCGGTCCCGAACGGTGAATAAACTCACTTTGCCTGAAACCTACACAATGGCTCCCTGTCTTAGGTTTCTAGGACGGTCCAGGTTCGACCGCATCTATTCACACAAACATATGCATGCAAAACCCCCCACAGTAAAGAAAACTAAAAATCTAACTAATCCCTGCAAAGTTAGTAACAGAGTAATAATTGAAAAACATTTCTTAAAGAGAACAATTCGAAAAGATTCAGGTGGCTAGCCTACTGGCATGGGTCCCCAGTGGAGTCGCCATCCTGTCGAGTCTAATTTTTGAATTCCCATTCTTAATCCAATCTAGACTAGACCCTATGCTCATCTAATATAGATCCTCGACTTGAGTTAGGAACTTTGTTTAATTTTTTGGAGTCGCCACCCAACTGTTGTTGGGAAATATTGAATTAAGACTAAAGGAGCGGTTTAGTCTTAATTTGGACCACTAGTCGTCGTAATTTCCTTTTCTCGTTTTGGTGAAAAGAGGAAAAGGGAAAACCAGAGTTTCTAAGTCTGGAGGCTAACCTATTAAAACCTTTACGGTTACCACCTAATCTCCCAAAATCGTCTCTCTTTAGAAATGTGTTTTTATTTTGTTTCTGTTACTTTTTATTATGTTTTTGAGTTATTTCAAGAAAAATGATTTTTCATTCATTTTTAGGGGTTGACCCGAATGGGTGCCTACGTACCTGCTACTCAGGATCAAACAAGCCGTAGTTCGCTTTTCTGAAAACTTTAAGTTTGTTTGTGAATTTTAATTTATGAAATCTTTTTTTATTTATGTTCTTACCATTTTCGGGAGTTTTCTAAAAATCTAAGCCTAAGCTTTAATTTGATTTTTGAAAATGATTTTTTAGGAGGAAAACATCAATTTTGAATTTATTTGAAGAAAATGGTTTTTTTTTTAAGTGCTAAAACTCATTTTTGTAATTTTTGAATTTTTTATTAATTTTCATGATTTTTTATGATTTTATGATTTTTATAATTTTTTTGATTTTTATGAATTTTTGTTATTATTTTTGTTATTTTTATAAATTTTTATGATTTTTATGAATTTTTTTAAAAAAATTTATCCTAAGTTATTATCTATCCTATTTTGAAATCTAAAGTTTTATTATCATTTTTTCGAATATTTTTTTATTATTTTCTACTTTTTATTTTTTTCTTTATTTTTCTTTTTTATTTTTTTCTTATTTATTTCCTACATTATTAAATCCTAAAAAACCTAATTTCTACATTTTTCTACTCATGGAAATAAAATATAAAACATAAATAAATAATTAAATAAATAAATAAACAATTAAATAAATTATGAATCAAATAATAAATAAATTCGTAATAAACATAAACAAACAAAATAAATAAAATAAATAAATTGGAAAAAATCCGAAAAATCTGACTTACCTGGATCCGGGTCGGTGCGCGGGTCAGGTCGGATCGGGTTGGGTCGGATCGGTCGAACGTGGCGGCGGGGGGTGCTCGTTCACGGCGTTTCGGTGGCCTTTTGCAATGGGTGAGGTGTCAAATCCTAGCTTCTCGAGGGTGCTGAATCCAATGGTGGTGGTGGTTTGCTCCTAGATCGCCTCTTGGTGGTGGTTCAACTCCGGTCGGTGCTCGCGGTTTTGAATTTCCTCTGATGCTCTCCGATTTGCACTCTTTTCTCTCTTTCTCTCAATTGTGATCTGTTTTTTGGCTTCCTCCATTAGATTCCTATTTATAGGCGTTTGAAACCGAGCTAGATAAACTCGGATTTCCTTCGATCGAAGCTAATCGATTTTTTGGTTAAAAAACCAACTCCGATTCGTGTAAATCCGTCGATTTGTTGCGATTTGATTCTAATTAGATAATGTTTATCTTATTTCTTTTGAAGATCTGTTGGATTTGTGCAAAAAATCGAATCGAAACGGCCGAAATTCGAATTTTTCTTCTGCCAACGATCTCGGGCCCGAGGTAGGAGACGATCACGCGCTCGGTGCGTGCGCTTCCTCAACCAATCGGATGCTGCCACGTGTCCTGGATACCTAGATTTGGGTCAGTGCGTGGGTTGGGTCGAGTCGATGGTCACGGTGGCTAGAGGTGTTTGTTGGCAGTGTTTCGACGGCCTTTCGAGGAGGTTGAGGAGTCGTTTCTTAGGTTTTCAGGGGTGAGAAACTCAATCGTGGTGGTGGGGTGCTCCAAAAATGCCTCTTGGTGGTGGTTTGAGGCTTGATCGACGGTTTCGTCTTAGGGAAAATCTAGCGAAGCTTTGATTTCTCTCTTTTTCTCACTTCTGATCCATGCTTCTACTTGCTACTTTCATTCTCTATTTATAGTCGCAAGGAATTGAGCTAGATAAGCTCAGATTTCCTCCAATTTAGATGAATCAGATTTGCGGTTAAAACCCTCCTTCGATTTGTGCAAATCCATTAATTTGTTGCGATTTGATTCCAATTGGATGATGTTTATCCTATTTTAGTTAAAGATCTGTTGGATTTGTATCAAAAAAATGAATAAAAACGGTCAAAATGTGATTTTTTCCCCACCGGTGATGATCTCGGACGAAGGAAGAAGAAGGTCACGCGCCCAGCGCGTGCGTTTGTACCAGCCAATCAACTGTCGACATGTGTCTTGGGCGAGGAAAAAATTGCAAAACGCGGAATCTGTCTCCCTTGCGTTTCGAACCCATGACGAGCCCTCCCCTTACGCGCATGAGGCCATGGTCTGGACTAGTTGGGCTAACCCACTTACTTTTTTTTTCTTTTTTTTTTCGCAATTTTCATATATGTAATGCGATTTTTATTATTTTTGTATTTTTTTGAAATTCCAAAAATTTGTAAAAATCATTTAACCCCTTTTATTACTATTTTCTATAATTATTTTCCAAAATTGATGTATTTTTCCTATTTATTTTATTTTTTGAATATTTTCCTATTTTTGCTAAATTAGAAGAAAAATTGAAAAAAAAATTGAAAATTGATTATTATTGATCATTAAGGGCAAAAATGGGGTGTTTACACATGGTTAAGAGATCATTAGCCCAATAAGTAGATCTCATAGATTCTTGCATAGAAAGGATGAAGTTTCTAGACGATCTTTCCTGCCACAGTTGGGTAAAAGTGCTCAAGGGTTTCAGTGCTAATGATATTCTATGGATCATTAGGTGGAGATGCTGTAATAAGGTTATCTTAATGTGTAAGAACGTTCAAGCTATTCCATTGATCATGCTTAATGGGTGCACGGGCTATCATCCAAATTCAGTAGTAAGTCAGTTTAGCACTATTTAAGACATAGTTTATATACTATCATTAGAAGGAATCATGTTCGAATATGAAGACTCGAACATGTAAGTGGCCAAGAAAATCGCCAAGTTGGCAAAGGTCAAAGTCCTATCGGAAGCCTAGATTGAGAGTCCTAATGTAGACTTCAGGGATCTGGATGAGGAAGTAGGCAAACACCGAGCTACTAGAAATTTTGTGATCAACTAGCTGTACCAGACAGGAGAGAGGATGTATGAAGTTCCAGATGTCACCTAGCCTGCGCCAATCAACTTAAGCCCAGAAATAAAAACCTACATGGAACAGGTAAGGGCTCGGATGGAGGTCTATTTTGAGACCACATACAATAAGAAGAATGTGTAGAAGAGTAGATTCAAGAAATCTAATTAGAGAAACAAAGCACTAGAAGCCTAGTTGGAGAAGACTCAAGCGAGGGTTAAAGCACTTGAAGCCGTCGTCAATAGAGAGTCAACACTTGCGCAGCTGAAGAAGAAGAAGCTTAAAAATTAGGAAGTTAGATGATAGCGTTTTCTTTTCTTTTCTCTTATATTTTCAATAAAAGCACTAAACTCCAAAGTTTGCAATATTAATAAAATTTCAGTATTATTACATCATTAATCAAATACTGGTCCTTTTTGCATCTATGTGATACATGCATCATATTTACTCATAAACATACATCGGTTAAATGAATGCTTACCAGGTGTTAAAGATAGCTGCTAAACAACCAAACCCTCCGAGGAGTCCAATCAACACTCGCTTTAAAACTAAAATGGCTAGCAATGGCAACAACAACAATGACTACGGTAACAACACAAGCGCTAATACTGCCTCTGATCTAAGGACTGTATCGCTAGAATAAATAGTCCAACAATTGGTCACACAAGTCCACCTCATGATCGAGAACATTGTCCTCCTTCGAACCACCCAGCTTACTTATGAGGAGCATTCAGGAGCTCAAAAATGAAAGGCAATGGAGAACCAACCACCAGAATATGAGGAAATCAACTCCTGACTCAATCTTGCATTCGAATATGAACCAAAAATCAACTTCGGTTTAACCTCGAATGACATAAAAAAGGGAAATGGAAGACAAGTAAAAGGAAATAAAGAGGAAACGTTTCCAATAGTTGGCTGACAAGATAAAGACTTTGGAAGGACCTGACAGTTTTGAGCAAATCGACATCACAGACCTATTAGTATATGGGGAAGATGCCTATCCAGAGAAGTTTAAAGTCTTAGAATTTGAGAAATATAATGGTACTGGATGTCCTAGGATGCATAGAAGACTATATGTGCAGAAAATGAGTAAATACACACAACTATGACCAACTTATGGTCCAAACCTTCCAGTACAACCTCACAAGCCTTGCTCTCATATGGTACGCACAATTGGATCTCAACCAAATCAACACATGGGATAAACTGGCCCGTGCATTTTATGAGCAATGTAAGTTCAACATTGAAGTCACCCCTTCAGTACTGGATTTAGGAAGCCTTCGAAAGAGGCACAACGGGTCCTTCAAGGAATATGCCTAGCGTTGGAAGGCTTAAGCTGCCAAGGTTTCAACTCCAATTTCAGAGAAGGAGTTGACATTTGTGTTCATCAATACGGTGGAAAAGACTTATTTCGCACACCTAATATGACAGATGTCATCCAATTTTGCGGAGTTAGTAGCAGTAGTGATAGGAATCAAAATTCGATAAGACTTATCATTAGGGCAAGAATTAAAGGATTTCGAATCTTGGCGATGGGGACCCATTTTGAGCAAATCGACCCCGGAATTATTTGTTATCTAACTTCTTTTCTCTTATTCATGTATTATATATTCCAACAGGTACACTTATCATATTCTATAGGGCAATGGACAAACTCCCTCAGACTCAGCTTGTGGGTTATCCATAGACCGACCTGAACCGGCGATGAGTTGAGCCGATGGATCCTATAGAAGACCGGCATCATGAAGACCATTTATTTTATATATTTCTTCTTTTATGAACTATTTTAGTTGTATTTTGGTTCTAGAACACTTTTATTTCCATGTAATTTTCATTTAGGGCTAGCCACCTTAAAAGTGGCAAACTTGTAATTTTGAGCACTTTTTAACTCTAGGAGTAGCAAGTATAAATACTTGCTTAAGAGAGGGTTTGAGGAGGCTTATTTTTTTGCAGAACAAACACTTCACATTTTGTGAGAGGGCTTAGGGTTTTCCTAATTCCAAATTCTCTTATCAATTTCAATCCCAAGAAGTTGAAATTGTGGCGAGTGCAACAATTGGAAATTGTGAGTCATATCAATTCCTACTTGTTGTGTTTTCTTTTTCTTCTCTAGTGTGTAATATCTAGGGTTGGATTAGAACATTCTTAGTCAGATTTGAATTGGTATCAATTCAAATTAGTGTGTTTATTTTGAGTAATTATCATACTTGTGATTCTCCATCAACAATTGCTTATCATTTTGAACCGTGAATTGGATATTGAAAGGGGAAGTGGATTTCATGGTTTTATTGCTTTCTTTGATCTGATTTCCACGTGATTCTCAAGCCTTATTGTGGTTACTTGGTTAATATTATCATTAGAGATTACAATTGAATCATTTGAACAACAATTTCTATCTAAATAACAAAGGGTTTCACGTGGATTGTCTCACTAGTGGACCGGTTTTTGTGATTGATTTGGGGTTGTTTTCTTGAGTCCTTTGAATTTTCTTGGAAGTGGAATTAGGCACATCAAGTAGGATGCCGGATAAAGAATGCCATTACACCTATTATTGTCGATTAGTTAGCTTATAAGAGTACTTTTCTAGATAATCTCTTTTGTAAGGTTGCTAGTCTAGTGGAACACTTCTTAGCATTGATTAGTCAGCTCATAAGAGCACTTTTCTGGAGCAATATCTTCTTTAAGGTTGCTAGTCCTGTAAGACGTTTCCTATTATCAGTTAGTTTTCTCATAAGAATACATTCCTAAATGTCGAGTCTAATTTTCGATTTTCTATTCCTAATCCGATCTATACTAGACCCTATGCTCATCTAATGTAGATCCTCAACTTGAGTTAGGAATTACGTTTTGTTTTGGAGTCACCACCCAATTGTTGTTGGAAAAATTGAATTAGGACTAATTGAACAGATTAATCCTAATTTAGACCATTAGTCATCGTGATTCCCTCTTCGAAAATCATTAATCTCCTAAAATCTTAAACCTCATTCGAAATGTCTTTTATTTATTTTTAGTTGTCTTTTTGTTGTGTTTTTGAATAACCTATTATGAGAAAATGATTTTTATTCTTTTTAGAGTTGCCCCAAATGGGTACCTACGTACCTGCTATTCAAGATCAAATACACCGTAGTTCGCTTTTCCTGAAAAAACTTTAATGTGTTGGTGATTTTTAATTATGAAATTCCTTTTGATTTATGTTTTTACCATTTTTAGTATTTTTCTAAAAAAAAAATTTAAGCCTAAGCTTGATAATTTGATTTTTTTTTAAATAATAATTATTTTAAGGAAAAACTAATTTTGGATTTATTTAAGAAAATAATTTTTCTAAGTGATCAAAATTTTATTTTTCTATTTTTCGACCCATTTATAAATTTTTATAATTTTTATTAACTTTTATTAATTTTCATAATTTTTTATTAATTTTTATAATTTTTATTGAAAAATTTTCTCCTAAATTTTTCATCTATCCTATTCTAAAATCTAAATTTTTTTTATTATTATTTTTAATATTTTTATCATTTTCTTTATAAATTTTCACATTTTTATTATTTATTATTATAATTATAATTTTTATTTTATTATTCATCCTAAATTAAATCCTAAAAAAAGTAATCTAAATTCCAACATTTTTTCTATTTTTGAATTATAAATAACAAATAAATAAAATAGATAAATAAAAATAAAAAATCCGACTTACCTAGATCCGGGTCGGTGTGTGGGTCGGGTCGGTCAAATCGAATCGGGTCGAAGTGGGTCGGGTCGATCGGACACGGCGATTGGGAGTGCTCGTTGACGGCGTTCCGATGGCTTTCTACGGTGTTTAAAGGCGGCTTTCGAGCTTTTAAGGGATAAGGAACTCAACTGTGGCGGTGGTTTTCTTCAAGATCGCCTCTAGGTGGTGGTTTCGAGCTCGATCGGCAGTCGCGAGTTGAAGAATTCCGGCGAGGCTTCGATTCTCTCTCTTTTCTCTCTTTTTCTCACCTTTAATCTACGCTTCTGCCTCTCCCCTTCATCTTCTATTTATAGGTGCAAGAAATCGAGTTGGCTAAGCTCGGATTTCCATCGATTGAGGCAAATCGAATTTGCGGTTAAAATCCATCTCCGATTCGTGCAAATCCATTGATTTGTTGTGATTTGATTCCAATTGGATGATGTTTATCCTATTTCAGTTGAAGATTTGTTGGATTTGTGCAAAAAATCGAATCAAAATGACTGAAATTCGATTTTTTCTCCTCGCCGGCGATCTCTGACGAAGGTTGAAGATGATCATGCGTCCGGCGCGTGCGTCTACTCCAGCCAATCAGCTGCTGCCACGTGTCCCAAACGATGAAATTTTTTTTGCAAAACGCAGATTCTGCCTCCCCTGCGTTTCGAACCTGACCTAGTAGCGTTAGAAACAATATCAGCGTTTTTATTTTCTACCTGTCTGAAATGTCCCTGATGTTCGATGGTAGGAGATTTGGGTGAAGTGAAACGAAAGCAAATATATATATAAGCAAGACAAATTGTAATTTATCGAATTATGTAAAGAAGTCTCAATAAAAATTATTTAACGATTGTTCCTTATCTTGAGTTGACCTAGCGCTATCAATATGATAACAGAACCAATTATTGAGAGCTGGATGCTGTTTGGACGTGCGAGGGGTTAGGCTCCTATTGCTGATGTCATCTTCGCTTATCCTTGGCTTTTGAATGGTAGTTGCTTGTTTGAATGATTGTTGGAGGGGTGGAATGTGCATCTGGGTGTTGCTTGGCTTCTCTTTCTTCCTGCCTTTAACACCTCTGGCTCGTGCTTTTTCTTGGGTTGTAGGAACGTACCCTAGTCCAAACGTCCCTTGTTGCCCCTCCTTGAACTAATGGCCTTCCTTGCTCATCACCATATTCACCTCGTTGAATATCTGGAGACCAAGGTCCTCGGAACCATCGTCCCTAATGTAGGGTATGGCGGTTTCTTTGTAGATGGCATAATCTTGTTCTCCCAGTACTGTGACAATCTGCCCATTTACGATGAATTAGACCTTCTGATGGAGGCTTGAGGGTATGGCTCCAGCGGTATGTATCCACGGCCTTCCCAAAAAAAGATTAAAAGATCTTGGGATGTCGAGGACTTAGAAAGAGATGTAGAACACTTGCGGGCCAATCTCTACCAGCAAGTTTATTTCCCCTACTATGTCTCTTTTTGAGCCGTCGAAAGCCTTGACCGTCATCGAGCTAGGTTTAATATTTCTTGGATAGACCCCCAATAAGTCGAAGGTAGCCAATGGGCAAACATTGAGGGACAACCCGTTGTTGATGAGTACTCGGGAGACAATCGTGTCGTTGCACTTCACCATTATGAATAGTGGCTTTGTATGTTGGTCTCTATCTTCTCCTAACTCTTCGGGGGAAAAGATATCAGGTCCATGGTGAAGATAGAATCTACCACCTGACGTAATTGGTCTGTAGCGATGCCTTTTGGTACCTTGATCTATTTGAACACTTTGAAGAGTGCTTCCTTATGGGGCTTAGAGGTTGTAAGGAGGCCCATGAATGATATTTGGGCTGGAACCTTGTTTAATTGTTCCATGATCTTATATCCACTCGCCTTGACCATTTTTATAAATGCAACGAGTCCCTCTTCCTTTTTCCCTCATATCTCCATGTTGGGCTCCTTAATTGAGATTTTATATTTCGGGTCATAAACTCTCCTAGCGCGGGTGATTCCTCCTACTATAGGGGGTCGTTCTTGCTCTAGGGTCTGATAATCAAATGGTGCGGCCTTATACCTCTTTGCAGGTATTAGGACATTAAACACATATCTCTTCTTCGGGATTTGTATCTCGGTTGACTGCCCTTCATAAAATTTTATGACTCTTGGCTTTTAATTTGAATTGACCATGTTCACAGACTTCTCCCCTTCTTTTGGTAGGTTGTCCTCTTTCTCAAACTCGGGCCCCCATCCGCTAGGCGACCCATATACAGTCGGGGTGTAAGAATAGTTCACTAGGTACTCAAATCTCCCGTGTGATTCTCTCAAGGTACCGACTGTTGGGTCTCCAGCTAACCAGCTCTTTTTAATATGTGATTTGGGGGTTTTCTCTACAGTTTGATGGGAATGACTTTTCTGCTGGCCTGCCGCCTTTTGCTTGGAGGATTCTTTGGGAGCCGACTCTTCGGATGTGATCATATTGACGGCGGGCTTATGACTAGGCAGCGGATTGGTGTTGACATTGGGCGCCGAGGTGTTGACAAAGTCTAGCTGCACAATCCTTGTGTCAATTAGATCCTAGATTTTGTTTTGGAGCCTCCAGCATCTTTCTATAGAATGCCCCTCCTGGCCCATATGGTAGTCACATTTGAGGCTTGAGTCGGAATTCCTGGGCTTGTACTGGTCATTTAGGATCTCGAAGCTGATCAAATTATCCGCTCGCAGTCGAGCGAAGACCTGACTGAGCAGGATCGGAATTGAGGTGAACTGTCTCGAGACTCTGGCAGCCTGGGGGTGATTTGCCGAGGAGTGCTAGGCTGGGGCACTTGTAGCCTAGAATGTCACACGAGTCCCAGCCTTATCTGCATTACTGGAGTTGATTGTGCTGACGGTAGACTCCTTGGCTTTGTTACCTCCCAAGGGTCTTTGTGATGATATGACCTTGGGAGAATCCATTGTTTGGAGTTTGCCTGTTGTGATGACGCTTTCAATCTGGCACCCTGCGGCTACTACTTCTGCAAAACTGGATGATGTCTGGCCTACTAGATGTGAGAAGTAGGTCTTATCCAAAGTGTTGACGAATATGGATGTCAACTCTTTTTCGGAAATTGGGGTTGCTACCCTGGTAGCCTGACTCTCTATCGCTAAGCATACTCTTTGAAAGACTCAGTGTGTCTCTTTCGAAGACTCCCTAGATCAATCACTAAGGGGGCGACTTCGATGTTAAACTTGTATTGGTCATAAAACGCCCGGGCAAGCCTTTCCCAGGTGTCGAGCCTAATTTTTTTTTTTTTATTTCTCATTCCTAATCCGATCTATACTAGACCTTATGCTTATCTAATGTAGATTCTCGACTTGAGTTAGGAATTTCGTTTTGTTTTGGAGTCGCCACCCAACTGTTGTTGAGAAAGATTGAATTAGGATTAATTGAGTAGATCAATCCTAATTTAGACCACTGGTCAGCGTGATTTCCTTTTCTCGTTTTTGTGAAAAGAAGAAAGGGGAAAACCAGAGTTTCTAAGTTCGGAGGCTAACCTATTAAAACTCTAAGGTTACCACCTAATCTCCTAAAATCTACTCTATCTAGAAATGTCTTTTATTTTATTTTATTTTTATTGTGTTTTTGAGTGAATTATCCTAAGAAAATGATTTGTTTTTTATTCTTTTTAAGGGTTGCCCCAAATGGGTGCCTACGTACCTGCTATTCAGGATTAAACAAGCCGTAGTTCGCTTTTCCTGAAAAACTTTGAGTGTGTTGATGATTTTTAATTATCAAATTTCTTTTGATTTATGTTTTTACCATTTTAGGATTTTTCTTAAAAAATCTAAGCCTAAGTTTAATAATTTGACTTTTTTTGAAAATACTAATTTTAAGGAAAAACACCAATTTTGGATTTATTTGAGAAAATGATTTTCTAAGTGATAAAAAAAATTCATTTTTTATATTTTTCGACTCATTTCTACTATTATAAATTTTTATTGATTTTTTTTATTAATTTTTATGATTTTTATAAATTTTTATAAATTTTTATTAACTTGTATTATTTTTATTAAATTTTTATTGAAAATTTTCTCTTAGAGTTTTTATCTATCCTATTCAAAAATATAAATTTTATTATTTTTATTATTTTAATATTTTTTATTATTTTCTTTATAAATTTTCTACATTTTTATTATTATTTATTATTATTATTATTATTTTTATTTTTACCATTCATCTTAAATTAAATCTTAAAAAATAATAATCTAATTTCTAACATTTTTCCTTTTTTTTTTGAATTATAAATAACAAATAATTAAATAAATAAATTCAAAATAAATAAAATAAATACAAAAAAATCAAAAAATTCGACTTACCTAGATCCAGGTCAATGCGCGGGTCGGGTCAATCGGACGCGACGGCTAGGGATGCTCATTGACGGCGTTCCGATGGCCTTTCGAAGCGATTGAGGTGTTGATTCCTAGGTTTTCGAGGGTGATGAACTCAACTGTGGCGGTGGTTTGCTCCAAAAACACCTCCTGGTCGCTACTCACACTTGATTGGTGGTCATGGTTTTGAAGAACTCCGGCAAAGCTTCGATTCTCTCCTTTTTCTCTCTTTTTCTCACCTTTAATCCGTGATTCTACATCTCCACTTCATCCTCTATTTATAGGCACAAGAAATCGAGCTGAATAAGCTCGGATTTCCACTAATTGAAGCAAATCGGATTTGCGGTTAAAATCCCATCTCCGATTTATGCAAATCCATTGATTCGTTGAGATTTGATTCCAATTGGATGATGTTTATCTTATTTCTGTTAAAGATTTGTTGGATTTGTGCAAAAAATCGAATCAAAACGGACGAAATTCAGATTTTTCTCCTGGCCAGCGATCTTGGATAGAGGTTGAAGACGATCACGCACCCGGCGCGTGCGTTCGCCCCAGCCAATTGGATGCTAACACGTGTCCTAGGCAGAGAAAAATTTCGCAAAACGCGGATTCTGCTTCCCTCGCGTTTCGAACCCCTGACCGAGCCCACTCCCGCGCGCGCCTGACCCTGGTCCGGACCAGCTGAGCTAGCCCACTTTCACGATTTTATTTATTTCACAATTTGCATATATGTAATGCGGTTTTTTTTTGTATTTTTTGAAATTTCAAAATTTTTAAAAATTATTTAATCCTTTTTATTGCCATTTCTGCAATTATTTTCCAAAAATAAAATAAAAGACATTTCTAGATGGAGTAAATTTTAGGAGATTAGGTGGTAACCTTAGGGTTTTAGTAGGTTAGCCTCCGAACTTAGAAACTCTGGTTTTCCCCTTTTCCTCTTTTCACAAAAACGAGAAGAGGAAATCACGACCACTAATAGTTTAAATTGGGATTAATTTGTTCAATTGATCCTAATTCAATTTTTCCCAACCACAGTTGGGTGACGACTCCAAAACTTAATGAAATTCCTAATTCAAGTCGAGGATCTATACTAGATGAGCATAGGGTTTAGTCTAGATCGGATTAGGAATGGGAAATAAAAAATTAGACTCGCTAATAGGATTACAGGGAAATGTATCTGAACTCCATGAATAGAATAAAAGCATTACATCACCAATCAATTGTCAGCCCATGACGTCATGTATGCAAATAGGTAGGTTCTAACAGGTCCCTAAGCTCTGTGGCCTCCTGCATTTTCAAAGAAATGGATCTCAGGCCATATCGAAGCATTGGGTGGGGTAGCTTAATCAGTCCCGAACGGTGGTCATATCACTTCGCCCAAAACCTACACAATGGCCCCCCGTCTTAGGGTCCTAAGACGGCCTCGGTTTGATCGTATGTATTTACACATTTAATGCATGCAGACTCAACAACAAAAGTAAATACCTGATCCTAAATTTAGTTAAATCCTTGAAAGGTTAGCAATAGTATAACAAACCAAAAAGACATTCATTGAAAAAGTGATTTGAGGAGATTCAGGTGGCTAGCCTACTAGAGAGGGTCCCAGTGGAGTCGTCATCCTGTCGAGTCTAATTTTTTATTTTCTATTCTTAATCCGATCTATACTAGACCCTGTGCTCATCTAATGTAGATCTTTGACTTGAGTTAAGAATTTCGTTTTGTTTTGGAGTCGCTACCCAACTGTTGTTGGGAAAAATTGAATTAGGACTAATTGAGCAGATTAATCCCAATTTAGACCACTAGTTGTTGTGATTCTCTCTTCTCGTTTTTTGTGAAAAGAGGAAAGAGAAAACCAGAGTTTTTGAGTTCGGAGGCTAACCTATTAAAATCATAAGGTTACCACCCTAATCTCCTAAAATCTTAAACCTCATTCGAAATGTTTTTTTTTTTATTTATTTTCAGTTGTCTTTTTATTATGTTTTTGAATAACTTATTATGAGAAAATGATTTTTATTCTTTTTAGAGTTGCCCTAAATGAGTGCTTACGTACCTGCTATTCAAGATCAAACAAGTCGTAGTTCGCTTTTCCTAAAAAAATTTAATGTGTTGGTGATTTTTAATTATGAAATTCCTTTTGATTTATGTTTTTACCATTTTAGTATTTTTCTAAAAAAAAAATCTAAGCCTAAGCTTGATAATTTGATTTTTTTTAAATAATAATTATTTTAAGGAAAAACCAATTTTGGATTTATTTAACAAAATGATTTTTCTAAGTGATAAAAATTTCATTTTTCTATTTTTCGACCCATTTATAAATTTTTTATAATTTTTATTAACTTTTATTAATTTTCATAAATTTTTATTGAAAAAATTTCTCATAGATTTTTCATCTATCCTATTCTAAAATCTAAATTTTTATTATTATTATTTTTTAATATTTTTATCATTTTCTTTATAAATTTTCACATTTTTATTATTTATTATTATAATTATTATTTTTATTTTATTATTCATCCTAAATTAAAACCTAAAAAAAAAAATCTAAATTCTAACATTTTTTCTATTTTTGAATTATAAATAATAAATAAATAAATAAATTCGAAATAAATAAAATAGATAAATAAATAAAAATCAAAAAATCCGACTTACCTGGATTCGGGTCGGTGTGCTGGTCGGGTCGGTCGGATCGGATTGGGTCGAAGCGGGTCGAGTCGGGTCGATTGGACACGGCGGCTGGGAGTGCTCGTTGACGGCATTCTGGTGGCTTTCTACGGCATTTAAAGGCGGCTTCCGAGCTTTTAAGGGATGGGGAACTCAACTGTGGCGATGGTTTTCTTCAAGATCGCCTCTAGGTGGTGGTTTCGAGCTCGATCGGCGATCATGGGTTGAAGAATTCCGGCGAGGCTTCGATTCTCTTTTTTTCTCACCTTTGATCTGTGCTTCTGCCTCTTCCCTTTATCCTCTATTTATAGGTGCAAGAAATCGAGTTGGATAAGCTTGAATTTCCACCGATTGAGGCAAATTGGATTTGTAGTTAAAACCCATATCCGATTCGTGCAAATCCATTGATTTGTTGTGATTTGATTCCAATTGGATAATGTTTATCCTATTTCAGTTGAAGATTTGTTGGATTTGTGCAAAACATCGAATCAAAACGGCCGAAATTCGATTTTTTCTCCTTGTCGGTGATCTCGAACAAAGGTTGAAGATGATCACGCGCTCGGCGCGTGCGTCCGCTCTAGCCAATCAGCTATTGCCACGTGTCCCAAGCGATGAAAAAAATTGCAAAACACGGATTCTGCCTCTCCCGTGTTTCGAACCTGTGACCAAGCCTCCCCCCCCCCTCCTCGTGCGCCTTAGGCAATGGTCCAGACCAGATGGGCTAGCCCACTTACTCAAATTTTTTATTTTCACAATTTGCATATATGCAATACGATTTTTTTATTTTTTGTATTTTTTTGAAATTTCAAAAATTTGTAAAAATTATTTAATCCTTTTTATTGCCATTTCTGCAATTATTTTCCAAAATTGATGTATTTTTCCTATTTATTTTATTTTTTGAATATTTTTCCTATTTTTGCCAAATTAGAGAAAAAATAGAAAAAAATGGTAATTGATTATGGATGATTATTATTGATTATTAGCGGCAAAAATGGGGCGTTTACACTAAATAATCTATGTTTAAGGTTGTTAGTTTAATGAGACGCTTCCTATCATCGATTAGTGAGCTCATAAGAGCATTTTTCTAGATGATCTCTTCTTCCAGCTTGCTAGTCTGGTCAGATGTTTCTTGTCTAAGACCACTTCCTAAGGCGTATTAATCATCATAAGATAACTATCTTCTTTTGCAACAAGGGATTGTTAGCTTGTGATACATTTCCCTTATGAAAACTTTTGGTCAGATAACTCCCCATTAGATCTAAGTTTGGATAACTAGCTGGTAACAACGTTATCTATCATTTCTATTAGGCAAAAATAGTGTCTTTGTTGTCTTTGCAGTTAAGTTTTTTCAAACTTTACTACAAAGAGAGTTAGTTGTAAACATCCCATTTTTGTCTCCTAATTATTATTAATGCTTTTTTATTTTTCATATATGAAGGAAAAATAAGTAATAAAAATAAAATAAATAAGAATAATACACCAATCATAAAAAATAAAGGTAAAAATAACAGTAAAAGACATTTAGGGATTTTTATTAAATTTTAGAAATTTAAAATAATATAAAATTAATAAAAATTTCCATGCTTATATACAATTTGCATGCAAGAAAAAATGAGAATTGGGCTAACCTAGCTGGCTTATACATGTGGGAAGGCATCGGTCACAGGTTCGAGTCCTACGGGAGGCACTTTGTGTCGTTTTCTTTTTTCTTTTTCCCCTTCTAGCTGTCACGTGGCAGCATCAGATTGGCTAGCACAAGCACGAGCAAGGCATGTGCTCATCTTCTTCCTTCCTTCGGCCGATGAGAGAAAAACGGAGACAAGGAGAAATTAGAGCAAAATCCGAACAACGTGAGGTAGTTTTTCATCAGATCTTTTTGGATAAATCATAAACAACTTCCAAATAAGAAGATTTACATCAAATCTTTAACAAAAATAAACTGGAAACAAAAAAAAAAGGAAAAAAAGAAGAAGACCCAAAACACGGTTTAGATCAGTGTTTATCCTCAATCGACCCCGCACCCCTATAAATAAAGCACAGAATGGAGGTTGAAGAGAGGAGAGGAAGAATGATGAGGAATCAGAAGAAAAAAAAAAGGAAAAGAGGAAGGAAAACACACTCGCCAGAACTCTCTCTCTTTAGATCTCGTTGTAATTGCTTAAATCGCCGCTTAGGGTGGTTTCCGACAAAAACTAACATCATCATTGGATTTCTCACCCTTGAAAGCTTTGGAAACCCCTATTGATCACCACTAATTGCTGTTGAAATGCTGCTAACAAAGACCTCCAATCGTAGTGACCTAACCCACGAACCAGACTTGACCTAAACCACGACCAGCATCCAGGTTAGTTGAATCTCTTCATTTTTTATTATTTATTCATTTATTATTATTATTAGTTTTAATACTAAATGAAATAAAAAATACAAATAAATATAAATAATAAAGCTGTATGTTTTTTAAGGATGTGTTAATGAAACTAGGTTTAGTATTTTCTAAAAAAATATATATTTATTATAATAAATAAAATTAACAAAAATAATAAATATTTTATCACTTAGAAAACTTCTTTTCATAAAAAAAATCATAATAATTGATTTTTTTTTTAAATTATAGGTTTTAGTTTTTTTTTTTCAAACTTAAGAAATAAAGCTTAGGCTTAGAAATTTCTTTAAATAAATTTAAATGATAATAAACGTAAACTTGACATGTTTTCATAATTAAAATTAAATAATTAACTAAAGTTTTATGAAAAGCAAACTATGGCCTGTTTGATCCAGAATAGCTAGTACATAGGTACCTTTACCGGGTAACTCTAAAAAAAAATATTTTCAAATCATTAATAGTTGTATCATTTTTTTAGTATTTTTTTATGCTAGAAAAGATATCATAATATAATTCAAATTTTAGAAGAATAATGTGGTAACTTTAGGATTTTAATAGGATTGCTTCTGAGTCGAGGATCTCTGGTTTTTCTTTCTTCTTTTTTTTTTTTCTAAAGAAAAAACGAGATTTCGTTGACTAGTTGTTTGGATTAGAATTAATCCGCTCAATTAATTCCAATTCAATAATTTTTTCCAACTTTAGTCAGGTGAGGACTTCAAATAAATAATAAAATTCCTAATTCAAGTTGAAGATTTATATTGGATGAGCACAGAATCTAATATGAATCGAATTAGGAAGATAATATAAAATTTTAAAATTAGACTCGACACAAATCTATAAGAAATTTACATTTTTTAATTAAATAAAATTAAAAGAAAATAAACACATCTATGGATCGACTAAATAATGAATACATAACATTAATGGGATATTAAAGGATGGTATAACTTGGCTCATATTATCTTTTAATCCCAACTTAATTAATAATTGATAGTTCAACAATTTAATAATCCTAAACCAAAAGAAAAGAAAAGAAAAGAAAAATGATCTTTCAATTTTAAGTTCCCCATTTTTTTATTTTTTATTTTTTGCTACAAAGTTCCCATTTATTGGTGCGTTTTCTCAATTGACAAAAGATTGAGACAATTTTCAAATTATTTATTTAAGTCCTTAAGCCTTTCAAAATTAACATGATAAGCCCCTAAATTAGCTCTAAAAACTTTTCTACTAATTTCTTTTTAATGAATAAATAACACTTTTCTACTAAAAATTGATAAGGTAGAAATTCTAATATTTGTAGAGGAACTAAAATGCAAACATATTTAAATAAGCTAAATTTAACAGTAATTCAAATTAGTTATTAGTGGTAAAATCTAAATCAATGTTGTCAAAATCACAAGTCAAACTATGGAATCGTCTGAGGTTACATTCTTATTTCACTATCCTTAGTTAACTCAGTCACAAACTTGGTTTGGGGCAAAATTAGGTGAAATCGCGAGTCAACTTGATGAGCTCGATGAAATCACAAGTTTAGAGCTGTTTCTACCGATTTTGGTGTTCTACTTCTTCGCCTTTAACTACTATAGTGTTTTTTGTTCTATTTTTTTGTTTGTGTTCACATGCTATGTTACTCTATTGCTATTGCTTGTATTTAATATTTATATTCTCAAATCTTACCACAATAGTGTTAAGAGATCATACTAGTAGTTGGTGGTTACATCACAATAGTAGGTAGTGTTAGATGACAAAGGTAGCGGCTAAGAGTCAACAATGATACTTACAAAAGATCTAATGGAAAGTTAAAATATTGGTTTGTGCATTTTTTTTCTTACACCACTAAATTGTTGTCTACCATTGGTGAGTCAAAATTTGGAGAACTTGCAATTTTTTTTTTCTTTCTTTCTTTCTTTAGTCTTTACCATTTGTGTTATTGAGTATTTTTTTTTTCAAGTTATAGTCTATAATTTACTTTTATACTTATAAAATAGTCATTATAATTATATTAGTTTGAAGAGATTAAGGAGATGGTTTTGTGGTGGTATTCTAAAATGATAATAGTACTTAGCGGTTCCTAATGGTGTTAATTAAATTATAACTTATGACAAAAATATATATTGAATTTTTTTATTTCTATTGTCTATTATATTTTTTTTATAATTATTGCAAGTAAATTTATAATATTTGAAAATTATTTTACAAATACTGTAAAAAATTACATTTCTACATTATGATTTTACAAACCTCTTGATGATTTTACATAAAATCACAAGTTTGACAATCATGATCTAAATAATTATATTTGGAATGATTTATGAAGTTTTGAATAAGTGAGTTTAGAATAAATTCATTGAGATAGATTTGATTTAATCATTAAATCTTTTAAAAAGCCATAAAACCAATACAATTCTTTTAGAAGTCCATTAATGGCTGCAAAAAGTGTTGTTAATCTTACTCATCAATCATCAAAATAACCGATCAATTAGTAAACTTTATAAATATCATGTAACTTTTCTCTCAAAGACATCTTATCTACTTTATTTACCTCGGAATTTTGTTATACCAAATTATAGTTACTACAATGTACAATACGATTTTCATTGGGGGAGAAATTCTTTGTTCCCATATCCAAACTTTTAGGTAGCATTTGAATTGAAATATGGAATAGTATATAATATAAAAAATAGGATAGTATAACTTTTTTTTTTTTTAATGTTTGATCTACACTGCATTGGATAATTTTTTTTGTAATGTTTATTGTTTGAATAGATAAAATATTGTATTAAATATGATATATAAAGTACTAGATAAGGATTTTTATATTTTTATTTAGTAAATTTGATTTTTATATTATATTTTAGATAATATAAAATATAAATATTTTATATAATAGTTAAAAATCATTTTTATTGAATAATAAAAAAATATAAAATAAATAAAAAATATTTTATTTAATATAATACTATAAATTTACGAGAATGAATTTTCTTTATTATTACTTCGCATTCATCCGCTTGTTTTTACCAAGCAGGAGATAAGGATTCCTTTAGGTCTTCGTCAAAGTCTTCTCAAATGAGCGGTACCTCCAGCTGTTCCGCGAGGTTTACAGTGGAAGTAGATTGGATCGGAGACATCGGCTTTGGCCTTCTAGATTTCTCCGTACTTGTAGACTACGCTGGACATTTCCACGTGTCAATTCATCGATGCGTCAACAATGAAGTCGCATCTCGCGCTATGACAATGTACTTTTGCTACTTTGTGGAATAAAATTCTTCGTTTTGTTCGGAGAACACGCGCACCGATGATTGCGTGGAGGTTGGAAATCTTATCCATCCATTGAGTTCATTTTGTGTTTTTAATATTTTAAGTTTTCTTTTAAATTCTTTTTTCCTTTATTTTACTAAAATAATCCTATAGATTATTTGAAAGAAACTATTTTTAAAGACTGTTTGCTAAAATAAAATAAAAAAAAACTATCCACTATTCCTTTAAATTTCACTCTCGTTATTATTCAATTATTAACTTAAATGCTAAAAAAAACAAAAAATTCCTACCACCTCTTTCTTGGGTGGTCCAAATAGCCACAAGGAAAAGTGGTTAGTGATATGGGTTTTTCTTTTAATACTTGGGTGGCAATCCATGACTGCTAGTACGTCCCATAATTTATTTGTGTTGTACTCCACTTCTTCTAGTGGCCATCTTAGCCCTTACAGTAAGAAAGTGGTTGGAATATTTTTTTTTTAAATTTTTTTATTATTTATTTTAATAAACTAATTCTATATTTTTTATTTAAAATAATAAATTATATATACACACACATTTTTTTTTTCAAATTTTTATTATTTTTTCCGAGATTTCCTTAATTTTTATTATTTTATTTATTTTGAAAAATTTCTTATTTTTTTATTTAATAAAAATTATGTGGATGAATTAGAAATTAACACATGTTATAGTTTACAGAAAATCTAACGGCATACTAATTGTTGATTTTTTTATATAGTTTTGCAAACAATGATGACTCAATTGGAAAAAGTATAAAAGTCTAGAATTTAAACAGATAAAAAATATCAAATGTTAAAGACTAATATTTACTTTTTCCATTTAGTTTAGATAGATTAATCATCTTCGAAGGCCCGCTTTAGCTCATATGATTGGTTTATGCTTTGGTCGGCATAGTCTTCTTTCAATTCAAATTTCTACCCTCTCGTCACGTTCCTTAAAAACAATATAATTGGGAAGAAAAGAAGAAAAATCATTGATTTTCCTTCATTCAAATGGTTTCATAAATTGAGATTATAAGGAGAGTGACTTCCAAAATGTGAAAGCAGGTTTGATTTTCCTCTCGCATAATTTCACACTAGTCGGTCAAAGTAAGTATGCCTTTGTTCTATCGCGTTACTTGGGACATGCTTGTAGTTATTGCTGGCTGTGTGACTACCTTATTTGAAATCTTTAGTCAATTGAGATCAAGGTAGAGATGTGCAATAATTTAAATAGGCTAGATAAATTTTGAATTAATTCCTATAAAATATCAATTTGCAAAGTATAATTCTTGAGCAAAACCCTTTTATTACTAATTACCGATCAAGTCATTGGATTAGTGGTGGAGTTTAAAGAAATAGACCTATTCTTGGGATGGTTTAGAAAGTTTTAAATTACTGCACTCAATATAGGATTTGATAAAATTGTTTTGCACGGTTTCATTCTTTCTAACTAGTTTGAGTAATTGATTAGGATTTATTATCATTCTTATGTTACTTTCCTCTTTATTAAACCCAATGAAATTATTCCTAATTAAATCTTATTCATTAATAATGAAAAAATTGGATGGTGGTATAATTTATTACTAATCTCTATAAATAATCTTTAATATTGCTTCTGGAGGGGGACTTTTAATTTATTCTACCTATCACAAATACTACTAAAATTACAATCCCTCTCTACTTCACCCTTTATACTATACAGAATGATTAAATTACCAGTGACGGATATATAATATGTATTTTCAGTATAGTGAATATAATAAATTATTATTATTTCAAAATTATAAAATTGTCAATAAGACATACCGCATAAAATAAAAAGTTAACTAATTAATATTTAATAAATTAGCAGTTATAATTGATTATATTGAAAAAAAATTAAATAATGAAGATATATACTATACATTTAGGTTATCATAAATGTTAATATGCTATACATAACATATGTGTAATAATATAAAATAAAAAAATAATATAATTTATTGAATGTATACTAGCAAATAATTAATGATGTATAACGTAGTAAATTATGTGAAAGTTGAATAGTTGATGATAAATGCATAAAATCCCTCTCATAGATTTATAGTGTTTTCCTTTCCATTTTTTCTCTCTCTCTTAGTTATTATTTGCCACGAAATAGTTAATACCACTTATAAGTCTGAAACGTAAAATACGTGCCAAGTCTGTTGCAATTTTTCAAATCAATTATTTTCACTTGCCGACTTTTATATTTGCAAATAAAATCCATTGCAAACCTATAGCAAATATTTATAATTAGAGACAAAGTTTTTTCAACTTGCTTGAATGCACTAACATATGAGATTGAGGATTGTGTTTGGTAATCAATAACCTAATGGATGAACATCATATAGATTGCTAAACAAATGGCCAAATAAGTTTTTATTTTTTTTTTTAAAGAAAGTGTTGACCGGTAAACTTTATCTATATCAAGTGTCCAAAATAATATTATAGCACTTAACGTGTTAAATATCACTTAGTGCTGATTACTCGGAATTTAAGTATCTTTTATACTTTATCTAAAATCTTGAAATATGTTGAATAGTTATCACATCTCAGGAGTGATTTAAAACTGAAAGACATGATTAGGTTTTGAGCCAATAGTTGTAGTATAGCAAGTTGTGACTATTGTGGTTAATTTACAACTCTTTTGTATGCAAAATAAGAACGGCTGCATTTGTTTTAAGAATTTTAGTCTTGTCTCTTGCTCTTGTCTGATTTCAATGATGAAGTCAAAGGTTATTGTAGAGAACCTTAGAGGTTCCTTTTTATAAAACTAGTTGTTAGCGATGAGAATTTCTTCAAGTAGGCGACCTTACCATGCATCTAAATATTCAAAAATTCCAAATAACACCGTATAGTTACAGGGCATAGTCCTATAACTAGATGCCCTAACACCACTGCCTACACTTTGACTGGCCCATCAAGCATAAGATGAACGCTGCGTTCTCTTCTTGGCTTGGTATTAAATGATTAATAGTACTTCCACCTAGGACTAATTAGCAAGGAGAACCTTGGTGTGGCCTGCACCATCCATGTCCATAGTTACTTCAAGTAAGACTTCAAATTGTCAAAGTCGTTTTTTTAAATATCGTGCATAGAAACGAAGAATTTTTTGTTACAAATTAATAGTTCCCAAAGGGACTTTTTAACAGAGACTTTCTAGATAAGTCGCAAGTCGCAAACATCATTAATTATGTATGTCGTGAGATGTTTTGGTCTTCATGCAAGCGGGGATAACTCTTGAGTACAGGAAATATCCTTGTATAAGCGCCGACGACATAAAAGAAGACCCACGCAGCTCTCTCTCTCTCCCTCACAGACACACAACAGACAACACACAAACACACACACACAGAGCGAGAGAGTGAGAGAGAGAGATATGGCAAGAACTCGAGGATTAGATAAAAATGGGAAGAGGAAAGGGATGTGGTCTCCTGAGGAAGATAGGAAGCTATTGGATTATATATCAAAAAATGGCCATCGGAATTGGCGGCAACTTCCGAAAAATGCCGGTGATGATTATAATATTAATTTAGTCATGAAAAAAATTATCATTACTGATTCTCGTTCTTTTTTTTTTCTTTTAAAAAAATAAAATCTTTTTGAGCTAAAACGAAGATTTTGTTGCTTTTTTTTTTTAATGAAAACGTACACATTCATTCTAGGGTTACTAAGGTGTGGGAAGAGCTGCAGATTGCGGTGGATGAATTACCTAAGGCCGGACATCAAGAGAGGAAATTACACTAAAGAAGAAGAAGATATTATTATCGAGACGCATGCAAACCTCGGAAATAGGTGAAGTCTATAAGATCATGTTAATTCTCGTCATACATAGAACACGTATACATGTGCTTGAGTATATATTATAGTAATCATAAACAAGCCTAGCGCCGGGAGTAGTATATGTCTCGCCCTAGATCCCCATGAAGAAGGGATTTAAATGCTGATACATATGGTTCTTTCACAATCAAATGCTTAATTCATGGATTAATTTGATTTTAGAATGATAAGTTTAATCCTTATGTAATCTAGCAAGTATAGTACAACGATTAAAAAAAAAAAAAGCTAGTCATATTAATTAAGGATTTTTTTATAGGAAGTGTGAGTGAAGCTGAATTTTTTTTTTTAAGTCATTTGCATGGAAATTTCTTGGATAGATTCTGTCTCAACTGTGGGGCCATAAATGGGAAAATTATTGGAACCCTTGGGACCATTTGTTATTAGCCTAACTCCCCTTTCATTCCTAAATCAATAATTTTCCCATTTGATGAGATCACATAAGTAGTATTATAAATTTAGCATCTGCTATTGTATCTAATGTATATACCAATTAGGTTTCAATCAAAGAAGGAGGTCACGTTTATTTTCATTTGTTTCCAAGGGTCTAACACTCTTGTCTAAAGGTCTAACCTTCATCCTACTTCTTTATATTGATGAATTTAAGCATAAACCTATTCTCTCCTCTCCCACTTCAATAACCTCCTTTTTCATGAACTTGCCATGAACTTACATTTCTTCTTTGGGAAATGTATCATCCACACCTCATAAGGTCTTCTTCTACCTCACTTATAGAATATTATCTAAAGCATGGCATTTTTTTTTTTTATAGAGGACTTCATATGATAACATTATAAAGCTAACACACACACATTTGAGTTAGTCTATTCTTTTATTACGTATTCATCACAAAATAAAATAGAACATACTTTCCAATAATTTAATACTTTGGAATGGGCTATGTTTCTGTTCGTTTAGGTAGCTGTAAGGCTTGGCCACTTCGTATAGACCGTTACTAATTCTCTCTTACAATTAATTTGAGATTATATTTCAAATGATGTATCACAATATTTCCCCTTAAGCACGTGATATCCTTAGCATAGGACCTTATGATTGGGTTAAATTCTTCCCCATTTTTAATGTGCAATTTAGTTTCTTTTTATCACACTCAAGTAATAGGTCACCATGGAAGCATACCAAGAGTTACGCCTTGGTAACACTCTCCAGCCTCATTGGACCTCTACTTTAAATTGGGTCAAAAGAGGCCTACCAACTTTTACCTTAATTCAACCTTGAATCATCCACCTATTGATATGTAATTGGCGCTAATAGTTTTTTATAGTTCTAACTAGCTCATCTCAAGTCCAATCAATTATAGATTTTTTTGAGCTTAGATCAATGTTAAGTATATGTCAAATTTTATTGAATCTAGTCGAATTCAAATTTTTATATAAAATAATTGACTAAAAGGAACACACACATATACACATGTGTACACACACATGCACACACACACATATATATATATACACGTTTGTATTTAAATAATTGAGTGTAATGATGAGTTTACTTAAATCAAGTTCAAGTTTGTTAAGTAACATTGCAAATAAAACTTAACCTTTAAACTCTTATGAACACAAACTGAAAATCACTAGTGTTTGATATTCTATCTAGTTTGTTTATAATCTTGGCAAAAAGTATATGGGTATAGGTGCTCTACTCCCTCAAAACCCGAGTATCATATATTGGCTTGATTGATTGGTCTCTTCTAATTAAATCAAATATTTGGAAAATACATGCATGGATGAGTTAGTTGTCAGTGTTTTGTCATGTGTTGATAATAGCAAGTTATGTGTTAGAATAGTTGCTAAAAAATCTATACCACCCAATTATTTTTTAAAGTAGCTTGGTTATACTGATTTCCATGCAAAATGATATATTTTTAAGAGAAAATACATTCAAGGACACTTATGCAGTCGAAGTTGAAATGGAATTTTTAATATAAGTAAAATGTTGATTTATATATATATATATATATATATAATATATATATTCTTAAAGTGCATAATCAATATGGAAAAACATATAAATTTTATTTAATCCTTTAACAAGCAACCTGATCATCCATTTATATAATTCTATGAAAGTATAACACCTCCCACTTAATAAGGGACGATTTCACTCTTTGGTAGATGACGGAGGAGTGACCTATTATGTACGTTTAAATCGATCGCCATTCTAGTATGCCTTGCTCAGCAAGATCTTATCGACAACTCTCGTAAGAAAGTTCAATGATTGACCTACATCACGAGATCTAATGAGACCAAAATATTAATAAAGAAGTGATTAACCATTGGCAGATGGGCAGCCATTGCATCCAAGTTGCCAGGTCGAAGCGACAATGATATCAAAAACTACTGGCACACCAACCTCAGAAAACGCCAACAAGATCTCAACCGCACAGCCTCATACGATACTCCTAAAAACACACAAGAATCTTCAACTACATCAACCTCAAACCCTAATACAAGTCCCAAGAAGCTCATGCAAACTCCCGGCATTGAATCGCCACAGACGCCATCAGGAGAACTTTCTTCTTTGTCCTATGACAACGGCATGGTACGTTGCTCAAGTTTGGAGTCCGATGTTGTATCAATTGACACAGATGGAGAATTTGCTGGAAATTTCTGGACCGAACCATTTTCGGCCGACACATGTAAAAGCAATGATTGCATGGGATCTTCATCCGAGGACTATGATCTATTACGTGTACCTGAATCTCCAGGATTTCACAAGGACTGGCCTTTATTTTATGATTCCTACTTCAACGATAATGGCCAGTTTTCCAAGTGATTCGTATGGTCAGTTAGTTAATGCATATACAGCCAATTATTAGTCCGAGATCTCTATCAACTTGGATCTACTGTTAGCTGGCCCTAATGTGGAATAAACAGTAGTTGACATATATTTTTCAAACATGAGCCTTGACTCTTCATGCATTATCTGTATTATTAAGTAAAAGCAAGTTATTTAACTTTATACTCTGTTACAAATTCAGTGTGATAAATTTTCGAGCCAAACTTTTTTCATATAGGAGACAACATATACATAAAATCGTTTTAAATTCTTTTATTGAAACATATTTTAAAGTCTGAATATATTTTTATGCCCTTACTATGTTAATTGACGTTATGTTCTCGGAAATTATTATTGAATATTCTGGAAAAATTGTATCAATAAGTTAATTTATTAATTATTTAATATTTTAACATCCATACAGTTTTTTGAACCATGTTTAAAATGAAAGGAAATACAGTTATATAATTTTATTCTTGGAGCCTCATGTCGATGGGGTTTCTTTTGATGGCGATTGTGATGCTAATACTATGAAAACAAGGCATGGTTGGTGACTTAAGATTGCTTAACCTTCTACCACAATATTTGTCATTATTTTGGGTTGTCTATATATTTATTTATTTTTTTCCTTTTGATAGAACTTAGAACTTATAGGTAGATTATATATATATATATATATATATATTACATTTGTTATTATTATTTAATAATTTTTATTGGATGGTATGAGATGTTTTAAGATTTGTACTCTATATATCTTATATCATATTTGATACACAAAACTAGTTTGGAATGAAATTACATATCTCCTTTAATGTTTAAGAACCAAAATTCTATTCAAAGATCGAATCATCAATTCTAGAGAATTATGATTCCACCTTTCGAAAACACATCCAAATCCAGGAATATTGGTAGAACTTGTTGAAGACTAATTCTGATCCTATTGTCTTATTAGTTTTTAGTTAATAAGTGATTAGGCAAATCCTACAACGTAGGATTTAGATAAGTATAAGTTATTTAAAGGATAAACTTGTTTTCCTAAGATCATTAAAGTTTGTTCTAAGTTTTTGCTAACTAAATCAGATTGTATTATTTATGGATTTGTTTTGATTCGAAATTAGTGTGATCTGATTTGGTGTTTTGGCTATCAAAGAACTTGTGGTTGCTGCATATTTTGTTGAGTGAGAAACCTTGCGAAATATATGAAATAAGTTTCTTATGCAATCTTGAAGTGTGCTGCAACATTGCTACTGCATTGGTCCGCTGTTACTAATTGTTGTTGCTGCAGAATTTTTGTTCCATTGTGTGTTTGAGTTCATAGACATAGCTGCTCTGTATTTTGGTTTGGTTAGAAAGTGTGAAAAGGGTTAGCTAAGTTTCCAGCAACTGGTATCAGAGCCAACATGAACAACATCACCCAACTATCGGTTCCTATCCTAGATGGGAAGAATTGCAATTGGTGGTGTGTTTAGATGAAGGTCTTATTCGAGTATCATGATTTACTCGAAGTGGTGGAGAATGGTGTAAGTGCATTGGGGGAAAATGTGAGTGATTCACAACGGGAAGCAAACTGTGATAAGAGGAAGAAAGACAAGAAGGCATTATACTTCATTCATCAACGAATGAATGATGATACGTTTGAGCAGATTGAGGCAGCGACCACTTCCAACGAGGCGTGGAATATCTTGTCTACATCATACAAAGGCGATGAGAGAATTAAGAGGGTACGTCTTCAAACATTGAGATGACAATATGAATTGCTACATATGGAATCCAATGAATCAATTGATGCATACATCAATAGGATTCATGTGTTGACAAACAACATGAAAACGAATGGGGAAGTTTTATCCGAATAGAGCAAGGTTGAGAAGATCCTGCAAACCTTACTTCCAAAATTCGAACATGTTGTGACAGTAATAGAGGAGAGTCATGATTTATCAACAATGATAGTAAAATTGTTGTCAGGCTCACTACGTGCACACGAATAGAGGATGAATGAATCCAAATTGGAGAAACCAATTGAATAGGCCTTCCAATCGCAAGTTTCCATAGGAAATTCCTACCAGCGACATGGCAACTTCCGCGGTAGAGGAAGAGGTCGAAGTGGCAACCAGTTTAACAGAATGAGGAGTGAGTTGAGTCGTGGTGTTGCATATCAATACAACAATTTCCGTCACACCAAACAAAATAGTAGTCGTGGACGCAGCTGAGGACAATTTGACAAATCCAACATTGAATGTTTCAACTGTCACAAACGAGGACACTTTGTAAGCGAGTGTAGACTTAAGGATGGAACTCCAGCTACGAACTATGCAAAGGAAATTCGCAATCAAGAAGTGGGTGACAGTGACCATGCACTCCTAATGGTGTCTTCATCAACCGAAACGCCTAATAGTCACACCTAGTACTTGGACACCGGCTGCATGAATCACATGTGTGGTTAGAAGGACCTGTTCACTAAGCTTGATGAAACATTCAAAGCAAAGGTGAAGTTTGGAGATAGCAAACATGTTCCAATAACAGGGAAGGGAAGAATCCTTATTACGCTGAAGAATGGAGATCATAGGTACATTTCTAATGTGTTTTATGTACTCGATATGAAAACTAACTTGCTGAGTATGGGACAATTAGCCGAGAGAGGCTATGAGATGCATATTCCTGGAGATGAATTCACAATTCGAGATAAACAAGGAGTATTGATCCTAAGAACTTGTCTGTCGAAAAATCGCATGTTCTCTATGGACATAAGCAGGGAAGAATTTAAACGCTTGAATGCAGTTGGAGATGATGTGTCGTGGTTGTGGCATCTTCGATTTGGTCATCTAAATTTCCAAAGCCTAGAGGCATTGGCAAAACAAGGAATGGTGAAAGGAATACCAAGAATCCAACATCCATACCAATTGTGTGAAGCTTGCATTATTGGAAAGAACCACCGGCTACCATTCACAAAGTCAACAGAATGTGCTAAGTCTATCTTGGAGCTGGTTCATACGGATGTATGTGGTCCAATGCATACCACCTCAATTAGAGGAAATAGGTACTTCCTAACCTTTACTGATGATTTCTCGAGAAAAACTTGGATTTACTTGTTGAAAGGAAAGGATGAGGTATTTGATTGCTTTAAGAAGTTTAAGGCATTTGTTGAAAAACAAAGTAGACAAATGCTTAAAGCAGTACGAAGTGATGGAGGAGGCGAATACATCTCAAATGAATTCAGAATGTATTGTGAACAACATGAGGTACAACACAATACCACATTCCTTTACACTCCCCAACACAATGGTGTGCCGAAAGGAAGAATCATACTATCTTAGACATGGCAAGAAGTATGATGAAAGTAAAGGAAATGCCCAATAATTTTTTAGCTGAAGCGGTCTCATGTGCAGTATATATATTGAATAGGTCTCCCACTAGAAGTGTTCCTAACTTAACCCCTATAGAAGCGTGGAGTGGATTTAAGCCAAATGTTCAACATTTGAAGGTGTTTCGCTCCATTGCTTATGTTCACGTTCCAGCAGCAACAAGAATGAAGCTGGATGATAGAGTTGAGAAAACCATCCTTATTAGATATAAGTAAGGGGGCTATAAGCTATATAATCCAATAACTAAGAAAGTTAAGGTAGGTCATGATATTACATTTGCAGAAGATGAAATGTGGAAGTGAAACTCTTCTGATCAAGAGATTACTCAGAAGCAAATTGTGAGTGCTGTTGAAGAGGTTGTACCAGACTTGCCATCAGAAGGAGATGCGACTAAAGCGAATGAAACAAGGAGATAAAAAAGAGAACATAGGCCACCAGCATACTTACAAGACTATGAAACAAGCTTTAGTGGTGAAATTGATGATGGCGAGTTAGTATATCTAGCCTTCCTTGCAGATGTAGAACCGGTGGGACTTGAGGATGCAGTCAGAGATCCTAAGTAGATGGCTGCAATGAATGATGAGTTAGTGGTAATTAAGAAGAATAACACCTAGAAGTTTACCGATCTTCCTCAAGGACATAAAGCCATTGATGTGAAATGGGTTTATAAAATTAAGGAAAGGGTAAATGGTGAAGTTGAGAGGTATAAAGCTAGGTTAGTTGCAAAGGGTTTTGAGCAAAGATAAGGCTATGATTATGAGGAGATCTTTGCACCTGTTGCAAGGATGGAAACCGTACGAGTGATGATAGCATTAGCTGCCTAAAGAAAGTGGACGATTCACCAAATGGATGTGAAGTCAGCATTCCTTAATGGTATACTAGATGAGGAAGTATATGTGAAACAACCACCCGGTTTTGTACTAAGTGGTAAAGAAGACAAAGTGTACAAACTCAACAAGGCTTTATATGGTCTTAAGCAAGCACCTAGAGCATGGAACAAACGAATTGACATGTTCCTTAGCAGAGCAGGGTTCCAAAAGTGTCCTTCTGATCATGTATTATATGTGAAAGGTAATAATTTTGGAGATATACTAATCTCGTGCCTTTATGTTGATGATCTAGTGTTCATAGGAAGCAACTATGAAATGATCAACGAATTCAAGCAATCCATGAAAAATGAATTTGAGATGACATATCTCGGTCCTATGTCCTATTTTCTTGGCATTGAAGTTAATCAAGATGATGATGGAATCTTTATCAGCCAAAAGAAGTATGTAAAGGAGCTGTTGACAAGGTACAAAATGGAAGATTCAAAACCAGTTCAAACACCAATTGAAACAAGCACAAAGCTGGTCAGAGATGGTGACGAGAGATGTATTGATCTTACATATTTCAAGCAAATGGTTGGAAGCCTTAGATATCTAACTTGCACAAGGCCTGATATTTTTTATGCTGTAAGTTTGATCAGCGGATTCATGGAGAATCCTCGCCAGCAGCACCTCAGAACAGTAAAGAGAATCATGAGATATGTTAAAGGGAACGCAAGATCTTGGTTTGTATTTCACATAAGCTAAGGAAGATAAATTGGTAGGATACTCAGATAGCGATTGGGTAGGAGACTTGGATGAAAGAAAGAGTACTAGTGGCTATTGCTTTCTATTCGGACAAATTGCATAATCATGGACAACAAAGAAACAATCCATTGTTGCTTTATCAACATGTGAGGCTGAATACATAGCAGTAGCATCTTGTGTTTGTTAAGGGATTTGGCTCAACAACATAACAAGTCAAATAGGATGTGAAATGCAAATGCCTTTGAAAATCTGTGTGGACAACATATCAGCAATCAACTTAGCTAAGAATCCGGTTTTTCATGGAAGAAGCAAGCATATTGATATAAGATATCATTTCCTTAGAAATTAAGTTGCAAAAGGAGTGATCAAGTTGGAATATTGTAGAATTGAAGATCAAATTGCTGATATCTTCACCAAACCATTGAAGATGGACTCATTCATCAAGCTGAGAAACTTACTTGGAATGAAGAAATGCATAGATTAGAATTAAGGGAGGATGTTGAAGACTAATTCTGATCCTATTGTTTTATTAGTTTTTAGTTAATAAGTGATTAGGCAAATCCTACAATGTAGGATTTAGATAAGTACAAGTTATTTAAAAGATAAACTTGTTTCCCTAAGATCATTAAAGTTTGTTTTAAGTTTTTGCTAATTAAATCAAATTGTATTATTTATGGATTTGTTTTGATGCGAAATTAGTGTGATCTGATTTGGTGTTTTGGCTATCAAAGAACTTGTGGTTGCTGCATATTTTGTTGAGTGCGAAACCTTGCGAAATATATGAAATAAGTTTCTTATGCAATCTTGAAGTGTGCTGCAACATTGCTACTGCATTGGTACGCTGTTACTAATTGCTGTTGCTACAGAATTTTTGTTTAATCGTGTGTTTGAGTTCATAGACATAATTGCTCTGTATTTTGGTCTGGTTAGAAAGTGTGACAAGGGTTAGCTAAGTTTCCAACAGAACCTAGCATTGGTTTCTCTTCAAGGCCAATTCTTGTATACCAAAAATACACTACAATACAAGTTTTAAGGTAAATACCAAATATAGAGATGTCATACCCATTTTCTACCTTATGGGAGTAAGTTCCAAAAATTTATATTTAAAACTAGTTCATAGCCTTCAATATTTACTTAAAACTTAATCAATTGAGTAAAGTATTACAAGACAATATGTTTATACAATAACAAGTGTTTTATGAGTATTTATTAACTTTTAAAATATTTTTTTCCTTTTTTTTCATATATTTGCTTTTTTATAAGTACATGGACATCCTGTCGTTTTCTTCTTTTTTTTTTTTTCAACTTGTAAACTGATTCCTTTGACACTAGCTGTACAGGGGACCGCAAAAAAAAAAAAAAAAAAACTTGCGTAGCCATTGACCCTTCTCTTGATTGCAGTCAATGTAATCAAATATAAAGATATTAAACGAGGTCTAAAACAAAGGCATACTTAATTCAAGTATTGACGTACAAATGAATCGTACTTCAGTTTGACATCATAAAGTCATCTCCCCAATAATTAAATTAAATTTGAAGCCTCATATTATGCTTGGTTTCACATTCGAATTCCATATGAAATGTGTATTGATGAGTGTGAAAATAATAATAATAATAATAAAGTAGTAACCTATTTCTTTTATTTATTTTGTCCAATCTAACCAGTTTATTTAAGAAAATAGCACAGCAATTTCGTCCTTTTTGTTTTTTCGTTTTGATTTTACTTTGTAAATTGTTTGGACCAAAAGTTTCGGTTTTTTGTCTTTTAAGACGTCTTTGGCCGAGAAACTAAATCATGTTAAAATATTAAGTATTGTGTATTTAAGATTTTATACGTTACCAATAATATACATATATGACGCATATTTGTATATAGTAAATAATATATATTTATTACAAAAATATGCTTGCCGTATTATTTACGCGAATATGTGTCCTTCTATTTAATTTGAACTTATAGCATAATGTTCGATATAATATATATGACGATATTTATACGTCTATAGCCCAATTCCTTGGAATTTTCCTTTTTTTTTTTTTTTTTGCTTTCACTAGTTATATAAAAGTCTATGTTTTAATTATCACGTCCATACTCTGAGCAAGCTTTCCATTAAAATTAATAAGGAATTTTAAAATTTGATGATAAGACTATTTCATAGAATTAATTCAACGAGCCCATTCAATTATTGAGTTAGCTGATACGATGTATCCAAACCCACCATCATTAAATAAGTGAAGAAAGTTGATTTCCATATGGTAAATCTCGTGGGGACAGAAGAAACACCTGCACGTGAAGTCTTTTTCATTTATCGGTCGTTGATGGACAAGAAGCAGCGACGGCGAGGACTTTTCTTAGTCTTGGTCGTATTTTAAGAAAAGTTAAATTAATAAGAAGTATTCACAACGAAAAATAGAGCGTGGATTATTCTTCAATTGGGGATTCGCGTTTGGCCGTATGCATATTTATTTATTCGGGATGATTATAAATGGAGAGGAGTGTCATCATTTTTAAATATAAAGGTAAAACGTACCTTTTATATGATGTAAATTCGGGATAAACGTTATAAAAGTAGAGTATATAAAAACTATATTTTTATCTTTAAATTTAAATAAAAAATAAAGGTTATATCATTGCGTTTTATATAGAGAGGACACTGTTTGCTTATAAAATAGAAGATGTGGACTTTGTGATAAAAGTTAACGCAATTGCAATAGTCTCGCAAAGTAAGATACATCTGCCTTGTGGATTTCCTTGAATTACACTGAGAAGTAAAATGTAAGTCTTTTTTCGTTCAAATCATCCCGTTTTACATTTAGAATCTGTCTTTGTCTATCCATAAAATTTTTGGGGACGTACATGGTGGACACCATGCCCTCTAGTTCTAAGAAAACAACGTTATCTTCGTTTGACTGGAAACATGAATACTATTAATAGTGATATTAATATTTGGGACATATTTAGATACCTTTGTTGAAAGTTCTAGAAGATAACGAAAGCCACGAGATAGATATTTTGAATTTATAATTATAGTTGCCATTCATTTTTTTTTTTTAATGGACACGAGAGCTTTAGGATTGTGATTGATGGAGAACTCGAGGTCGAGTTTTTGCAGGTAGGAGAGAATGATGAGGATATAGTGGAGGACAGAGGCTGACATGGGTTCAGGCATGGCTTGAGACACGGCCTGGATATAGTAGAGGACACAGACGCTGACACGGTTCCGGGCACGGCTTGAGACACGGCCTGAAGGACTGTCACAGACTCTGACACGGTTCTGGGCACGGCTTGGGACACGGCTTGCAGAACTGTCACAGACTCTGACACGGTTCCGGACACGGCTTGGGACACGGCTTGCAGAACTTTCACAGAAACTTACACGGGTTAAGACACGGCTTGCGACACGGCCGTGTACTGCACTCGTCACATGCCCAGACGCGTATATTATTATTTATTTCTATGTGTACACTTAGATTTTCTCCTTTTAGATATTTTACGGGGAAGTATAAATATTCTTTTGTCAGACATATTAGGGTTACGTCTTATTTTATTCTTGAAATACATTTCGTGAGAGACTTCTCGCCTTTAGTGGTTATGCGCAATCATTGTTTGTTTGAGAGATTTATTCGTTGAGTGATTTTCTAAGCTTTCTACGCTAACTCGCTGCGTCAGTGATAAAGTGAAGTCATCTTACATGGATGATATAATTTATATCATAGACTGTAGAACGTCGATAGTATTTCATGCCTCTTTGATTTGGAGATAACAGCCATGCTCTGTAACTATATATTTTGCCTTGTAGACGATTAACATATCATTACAAGGAATGTCTTCTTTTTGCAATGCTATTGTTTAGAGTACGATAGTCCACTCTTTCAGGCCCAATGGCAAATGAAGAATTGTTGTTTTCCGTTTTTAAAATCGAGCTTGCATTGTCTCATTCAACATTGGACTCTCCAAGGACATGACCCAAGATTTTGGGTTTTGGTGCTCGAAACCTGGCCACCTAACCCTGATAGACAGTTGACCATCAGTGCTAGCTCCACAGTTCTGCCTCAGCTCGATAATTGATTGTACAAACTCGAGGGTCGACTCTCTATGCTCGAAGATCGATACGTTACATAATGCCCCCGACGCATGGTTGGCATGATGATTGTAATTAAGGTCGTAGACGAGACGAGTCTCTGCGTATCTATTAGGTTGATTTGGCCTGCTTGGTCGTTGGAATAGTAGTTATGCTTACAATTATTATTATTTTAATTAAATTAATAATATATAATTTTTAAGATAGATTATTAAATCTAAATGAATTTAACTAAAGTTAGATTCAAGCTTATTAAGTATCACTTTAAATTCAGTTCGAGCTTGAAATTAAGAGCTCAATAGAGTTCGAGTTCGAGCGCAATACCATTTCACCTTAACTTGGCTCATTTGACAACCCTTTATATAACTTGGTGAGCTTTTAAATAAATTATTTGAGTTTTCTTATAATTTAGAGGATTACAAAGTAAATCATAAGAAATATTGAAAATATTAGTAAATCAATTTTTTTTTTTAAAAAAGAGAGGATATTTTAAATTTAAAAGGATTTCAAGAAAACACATCAAAAGCCCATAGAGGAGTTGAAAAGCCCAAGTACAATCCAAATTCTATTTAGAAACTTCAGTTGCTGGAAATGGCATTAAAATGATACTAAAAGAGGGGGAAAAAAAAGAATGAAAAAGAATTCATATAGGGTCATATTTTTTTAAAGGATTAGCGGGAGTTTATTGGTTTTGTGTAATTAGTGGCTCGTATAAATGAATTATGAAATTGACGAGATTAGATACAGTCTAGGAGAATACTTTAAGGGAGTTAGGGCTATTGCTTCTATGTTAATCAATTGAAAAACATATATATTTTTGCATAAAACGGAACTTGATTGCATTTCTGCTACTTGGCTTTTTGGAGCACTCTGACAAAAGATTCGAAAATTAAGTCGAAGACGGCAGCCCTAGGAATAAAAGAGTGATAAATAGTAATTCGCCAAATTACGTAAGGAAAAAGAATTATATTTTCAATCATCAATAAGTGTCAAAGCTGGTGTAATTTATTGGTATAAACACTGGCCTTCAATAGAATAGATCAAATTTGAATTTCCCTTTCTTCATGTTGTTAAAAAAAAAAAAAAACAGAAAAACAAAAAAAAAACCATTAGTAATCACATGTTGTTGTATATTCTTTGTTAAGATGTCTTGTATAATTATTGTGTTATGGAAAGTTAAGTTTATTGTTGGTGTACATGTAGAATGCTGAGAAACTTGTGTATAGACAATTAGACTTATTTGAAATAGGGTTAAGTTTATTTCATTATAATTCCATATATTATTCTATGTAATAGGTATGTAATAATGATTATATTTCTATACAATTTATAATAAACTATTATTGGAATCTTTTTTATATTCTATATAGTGAAGTGATTAAGTTAATAATTAATAGTAGTAGTGTCCTTGCAATGCAAACGCTAACCTTATCGGTCCTCTTTCGATACAGACACAATTTAATACATCCTTGGTGGTCCAAAGCAAACTTATGAATAGTAAACATCGTATACTTTGTACATGGTCGGAAATCTTTAATGGTGGG
Source organism: Laguncularia racemosa (assembly GCA_037954665.1). Lineage (NCBI taxonomy): Eukaryota > Viridiplantae > Streptophyta > Magnoliopsida > Myrtales > Combretaceae > Laguncularia > Laguncularia racemosa. Next base: position 4,015,261 of record JBBMOL010000060.1, on the reverse strand, counting down.
TCCAAATATCCTTGAAGGAGATATTTCAGTATAGGGACCATGAAATTTGATATACAAGACAGTCTTAAAATTTTCAGGACCGTCTATTGATGAAAGGCCTTTTGCAGTTGCAATAACACTTACTGGTTCCAATTGCTTCCAACCCTTTTAAAGCAAATGCTTGATACAAATTTGTTTAATAGTGGTGGGATTTAGGTTCTTATTTCAAATCAATATTAAAATATATATATAGAATTGAATAGAGATTACAAATAATTATTTTATTATACAGTTGTATTAATTTATATAATAATAGTGTTTCTTCTATTTATGTATTGTGATGATTTTGATATTTTCTTTTTCTGTAGTTGTATTTCTATTCATGTTATATTCGTATTCCTATGGCGACGTACAACGGATTTTCCGACTAGTTCCAATTTTATGGAATCTCTTCTAAGGGAAAATTATCAGGCTACTTGTTCACTGTGAAAATTAAGTTTAGAGTCAAAATGAAAACTAAAAAGGTGACCACGAGGGAGAGAACATAAATTCATATGGTATTCTTTTTCCTGCACTCTGACGAAAAGAAACTTTGAAAAAGCAAAAGAGAAATTTTATTCCCATTTCCCAACAAGTTCAAACTTTATATAACGACTAACAATGATAGTTTATTATATTATTTCATCACTCCAAGCTCCACACCGGCGAGACCAAGCTAAAGTTCGAAACAGGAATATTTGATTTAGTACATCTCACATTCTAAGCGAAAAGGTATGTGTTTTACCACATATTGGTCTACATACCGTACAAAATGGTAGTCCAACAAAAGCGCCTCTTCTCCTATCTAGCATGCAAGTTATTTTCGAGAATATTATAACCACACCACCGAAACTATTTATCAAATTCAGAACAAGACACACTAAATTATCGAAATGTGTTTCTATATTTTTATACTAAACCAAGTGACAACTCATTCTTAATCGAATTTTGTAACCTGTATGCCTAGCCTTTCAAATCCTGATATAAATGAGCCCTATTGATCACCAATGTTAAATTTCAAAAAGATAGGTTCAAACAATAAAAGTGGGAAACTATACGTAGGCTACGGTCAATAGATGATAATACTTTATTCTTTACTCTACCATGAGTTACTAGGGCAAGAAAAAAAAAGATGGGCGGGAACTGGATAAGTGATATCAATCAACCATAAGATATACATCAACTTCCACTTTCACCATTAACTTATCAATCAAACCACTCAGTACCAAAGAATGGACACCCTTTTCTTTTCGTTCTTTGAACCATCTAGGGTCATTCTCAAAAAAGGGCCTCTAGCCCTAGAGAATTAACTACTTTCTTTGTCAGTTTCATCAGCACTGAGAAAGCTGGACGTCGTGGTTGATACAGTGATCAGAAACCTTTCTTCTCTTCAGATTTTTAACTGACCTTGAGGCAGCAGTGGTCCTATTATTGGTAACTGTGGTAGTAGTGGTAATGGTAATGAATGTAGCACCACTCATCCTCTCGGTATCAGAGTGAGAGAATTGGTGGTCGAGCACATTGATCGGTGAATCTGACCTTGAAATATTTTCATATACGGATCCGTATCCCTCTATTACCACATCTTGCATTGTATTGTAGCATTGTACCAAGTTATCCTGCAATAATAATTTCGATTTAATAATTCCCATTGTTGGATGTGGACTTATAATACCTATGCCCACTAAATACTCATAAATTAATCTAATCTCGACAGAGTATAGTATATAGAAAAATTTTACAATAATATAATTTTCCAAAATTAAACATAAATTAGAATATCTCACAACAAGACAAACATAAAAGATATGCAGAAGTAATCTTAGTTCAATATTACTTTTTGCGAATTCGGGTTAAGTCGAGTCCGTCCTTTTCTTTTTGGACAGACCAAAACGTGTCCTTTGCCACTGGCATCGGGAAGCTAATCCAACAGTTTCCAAGCAACACCAAATAAAAAACAAAAACAAATAAAAGAAAGAAAAAAAAACAGAGAAATTAATGCAAACTCAAAATGTACCTTATTTACGTATGAACAATTGCAAATAGCCTCCATATAACACGGACTTTGTAATGGAAATAACTCATGAGACGCAGAAAGAAGTGCCGATGCTGAAATAATTGATGGCTTGTACTCCATTAACCGAACATCTGCACCACAAAAGATACAAATATGGATTAATCTTAGTAAGTATTTTCAGACATTAATTAACCAAGTATCTCAAAATAATAATTAACAAGTACGGTTGTAATAACTAAATAATTTTTGTTAGGGTATGTCATTTATATTTACCATTTTGAGCTTCCAAAATGATCTCTATAGCGCGAGTTTTAAGGGCCTGTCTCAATGGTGGGTCTTTAAGCTTAAAGAAAGAAGTAAAAAGGGCAATAAAGGAGAAAGGAGTTATTGAACGCATTCTCCACTTCAGAGCTCCCAAAATAAGAACCTCCATACGCCGAATTGTGCGTGAATCAAACGCCAAAATCTCTCCGCCATCATCCTCCTGTGCATTAGGCTCGAGATATTACAAAATAATTGCACTAAAAAAAGAACCCATATTTGATATTCGCTAGTCGATCAAATTACGGTCGTGCTCCTGGTCAAAAGTAAAGCTTTACCAGATCATGATTAGTGATGGAGACGTCTTGTTTCAACATCTTAGCCGCTACACTGACACACGACACGGCAATGAGTCGTCGCACCCATGGCTTCGAAACCTACAACATAAGAAATATACACAAAATTGTTCACTTAGATTTCAGATACAGCATGAAGACTTTAATGTAAAATCAAAATGGAGATTTCATTATAATATGTAGATTTTTAATTACGTACCGTCAATGTTTGACAGGACATGAACCGGTCTAGATAATTCACTGCAAGGTACGATAAAAATGGATCGAAAGATAACTGCAGAAGTTATCAAAGCGAGTCAAACAAGGGAATGTTTATGTTATGTGGAGTCTAAATGAGTAATGCATACCTTTAAGATTGAAGAAACGACTTGTCGACGGATGTTGATGTCAAAACTAGTCCCGAGTTGGAGAGTTGCAATGTAGCTTTGAGAAGGCATATGATCTGACTCAATGAGGAAAAGAGAAGAAACCTTTTCTGGGTAGGATTCATATGAAGAATTTGTGAGTGGGTTTTCTAGGTCAAAGTCGAACTCGAACTCGAGCTCCATTAATGTTGAAGCTGGTTTTGGCTCAATAATAATACTATGGGAAGATGTCAATGCTGAGAAGATGAATAAATAACCCAAACGGGAGAGTTGAAAAGGCTGTAGGTATTATTACGGTTTGATGTTGCCTTAAAAAGCAACGGTGAATAAGTGAAGAGAAGAGTCTTGAAGTTCACTCTCCCATGTTGCCAATGTCTATGAATTTGAGTTTGTGTTTGTGTGATTTGGGAAGAAAAAGGTGAGAGCGTTTAGGAAAAAATATTCACATAGATCCGGCTTATTGATCCCTTCACCCATCCCACGTATGATGAGAGTTCAAAATATAGTATATCCTAATTTTATTATTTTTCTCACTTTCTTATTTTAAGGCACATATTTTGGATGTTTGGGACATTGAAGGAAAAAAAAAAAAAAAAAACCTTTTCACTTTTCATACACTTATTTATTTTTGAGTGAAAACGTAGATATTATTTTTTAAATTCTTAACTAAGTATTATAAAATATTTGACCATCTTTATATTTACATATGGATTCTATTAGTGGATAGCTTTGTGACATTTATTGGAAGCACAAAAGGGAGTAGTATTTCTATCTTTGGAGAAGAAAAATCTTAATGAGTGTTATGGAATAGTAATTAAGATATTAAATAAATATGAATAATATAAAATTTATTTATTAAGTCCTTAATAAAAATTGAAGAAATACGTGTTAATTAAGATTACTTTTTTTAAAATTGACTATATCTTTTATAAATAAATCATTTTATGAAAATAATTTTTTTTAATATCGTATCTTAAACAAATATTCCAATTGTATATTCATTACCAAATGAATAATGGCCTAAAATACCTATGATGCATTTTCGTAGTACATGATCTGTTAAGAGGAAATCAGCGAATACCCTTTAAAAACATAAAACATGATTGATTAAAAGAAGTTACTTCCATTTACATTAGGGTTTTAAGGGCAGTCGGGAATTCTAAATGGGGGAGTTTCTGAAGGGATTGTCAGATACGGAATGAGCCAAACTCTGCAAACACTAAAGTTATGGAAATATTTTTCTCCTTCCCATCAAATAATTTATATTTTCTTTCACTTTGCATCTCTTTCTCTGGGTACGTATTGATTGATCAGGAATTTAACTTCACAAACACGAAACGAAACCCTTTCAGCTTCCGGCATTGATTTTCTTTTTTCTTTTAACATAAATCATTGCATTCGTACTTTGCAGAGTGACAGTAAGATTCTGCACTTGCAGCTTAATTTACCGAAATATAAAAAGGATCTTGTTAACAGATTTATCGTTGTATAAAGTATTTCCTTAACAAATACTTTTATGGTAATAATTAGAAGAAAAGACTTGCACCCTGATTTTCAAATCGTAATTTGCTGGCCACCAAATACTTGAAATTTAGCAATTTTTTTTTTATTTTTTTTCCCAAAACACGCATTGTAAAAGAATTATTTTCGGATAATTGTTTGAGCATCTTATATAAAGCACAAGTTGTATTGAATAAAAATTTTCAGCATTTGCATTTTCTATGCCCAAGTAGAAAAAAACAAAACAAAACAAAACAAAAAAAAAAGGTTTCCTTCTCACATATTTTTTTATATGCAAAATCAGTGTACTATATTAACTACTCCTTGGAAAAATTGGCATAAAAACCATTTTCCTTTTTGTCTCAAGGCAACACTCCAACAATTAGGGTTCAGTAAATATGGTAGCGTGACAGCTTTGGGTTCATTGTCCTAATGCGCCAGAAAGTAAGTAAGGAAATCTTTTCACACATACACAGTAAGAAGATATTACAAGATCACGTGTTTCGAAATAAAAGAAATTATAATACATTTTAATGTTAATAATATATTTTAAGGAAAATCGAGAATGTAAAAATTTGAAAAAAAAATTATTAATCTTATTAACAAATACTTCTCCACGTTTTCCTATTTTTGTAGGACAAAATCATGCAGCACTTATATAATGCATCGAAATATGGTGTGTAACAAAGACACGATAATGTTAGGAGGCAAAAGAGCAGAATATCTAGACGGGGTTGGGGTGGGGAATTGGAAAAATAATGGAAGTCAATGAGGAAAACGACATGAATTAAATCGCACCATCTAAACTATACTATATACTTCAGTTTTATGTATGTTTGTATGTCTGTCTGTCAAATGTTAGTCCTATTTTAGTAATATTTTGACCAGGTACAGTGGATTTGTGCATTGTCAGTTCAAATCCGATCACAATTTCGTTAAAAGACAAGGCAAATAATAAGAGCCAGCTAGTAGAGGGATTTGCACCTAAATAAGTAAAGTCCATACGGTAAAATTGTTGTTCTTGCACATTTCTTGAGGCAGTAGCTGGAAACTTATGGAGCTAAAGAAAAAGGGACTTTTAATTTCTTTTTTCGGATGCTTAAAAGGGATTTCAATGAGCAATTTCCCATCTTGGCAAAAGATGAGACATTTATTCCACCCAGGACTATTAAGAAAGTAATGTTTATGGTATATTTGATAAAAATTGTAATTTTAGATTTTATTTCCTTTTTTTTTATATATTTAGAAGTGTTTTTAAAAATCGATGTTGTGATTTTTTATTAATTATATATATTCAAATAACCTTTATACATAACCTCATTAAAATATACTTATTACATTCATGAATTTGTTGGAAGTGGTGCTGATATTTAGAATTGTTTTGTTTTTGTTAGAATAAATGCCTATTATTTAAGAATGTTTTTGATATTTTTCATATTTGTTATTACAAAGTATGACATGTACTTTAGTGGGTTGATTTCTCTCCTTTTTTCAATTAAAGCTAATGTATGGTTATAAAATCTTCAAGTTATTATCAATAAACTACAACTTTCTATCATCTATTATTTCTGTTATTCAAATTATCCTATCAAAATTGAGACTATTTTTTATAAACATTATTATATACACACTTCATTTTATTTTGAATAATGCATAACTAGACATAATATAAAAATGGAACCAACGATTTTATAGATGTTTTCAAACTAAGTATGCCTTGCTAATTCCATTACATTTCATTCCAAATAATTCATGTGCATCAAACATGAGATTAGGTTTAATAGTAAATAAATCCCTTATATTTACTCTATATACACTTGAGCTCTCTTTATATTTTGAAATTAAGTGTTAGATCTCAATTGTTTTTTAAAAAAATGCTCTATTTATATTTTATTGTTTTACCATTTAATAAAATAATTAAAAAGTACCAAAAAGCACGTTTTATAAAGATATAAAAGTTTAAGTGCGCACATAAAAAATATATATAATGAGTATATTCCTAATTTACCCTCATATTCATCTGTATTGCTTAATCGCACTTTATCTTGGGAAGGACGATTAAAAGGATGATGATGGGCCATACTGGAAATGACGATTTGTAATTTACCATCATTATTCTGGTATAGCAAAAGTTGCTACCATAATGCAATGAAGTTCTTTTACGCGGTGTAATATATATATATTCCCTAATGAAAACTCATTAAAGTTTGTCTAAAATAATGGAAATTGCAAAAAGAAAATTTAAAAACTTTATAAAAGACGTGAGAATATATCTTAAAGGACATGCACTAGTAAAATACAATGGTATAAGGGGGAAAGAAAAAGGTACAATATAAGATGACACCACTATAATGATGCATTATTGTCTGGGAGAAAATTTTTCCCTACCTTAAGGTGGCTCTATGGTTCAAGTTATGGCGGAGATAATGTTCTTTCATGCTTCATTACCAGCCGTAATGTAAAAAGGACAATAAGAGATGTTAAATTGCCTAACACCAGATGGGTTGGTAGATATATAAATAGGTTTAGGTGTTGAATGCAAAGTCGAACATATATATAAGTAGATTTAAATAGGTTTAATTTATTTATAAATCATGTTAAATTTTACTAATAAAAATCTGTTTATAATAATATTATATCATATTTGGATTGACTAGTTAAGTATCGAATTGTCAACCTTAGATTTATCTAGTTCAGCTTAAGCATTTATTTTGTTAAGGTCATGTAATAACTTTACAAAAATAAATGTAAGTTTTTCCTAAGTTTTACAAAAATAACTTTCCTAGTTACAAAATGATGCTTAGTCAGTCAAAATGATGAACGTTATTGTTGTTGCATTAATGTTCTATGTTATTAAAATTATAGGATGAAAAGAAAAGCAAAAGGGTGAGCTATCTTAATTTAATTCGAAATGAGTTATATTATAACTTATGTTTTGAGATTAGATAAAATTGATGTGTGCGAGTGATTAGTTTGATATTTCAATTGGATTTAAAATGGTCATTAGATTTTTCTCAGTGGCGCTCATGATATTTTTAAGAATATACATTAGTTTTTAAATATTTGAGACGTATAATCATGTAAAATTTAGGTAGAAACCGAAATATGCCTAGTTAATAACAATTAAATGGATGTTGGCAAGGAAAGGAAATTAATTTTGACAGTTTTATCAGAAGTGTCCCCCCAATCCAAATCCAAATCCGATAATTCTCAAGTTATGTTCTAAGAGACCAAAAAATAAAAATAAAAATAGAAAAAGAACTTATAGGTGAATAAATCATAAATTCAATAATTTATAGAAACAAAGGTCAACCCCCAAAAAGTCACTGAGAGTCTGAAACAAAACAGCTGCATCATTCGCATAATGTTGGTTTATTTTGGAGTTGCCTTTTTGAGAGTCGCTTATAAAGACCATCATCATCAATGATGTAATTAAGACTTTATGCTGATATAACTACATCACTAGATTTGCAATTGGTTGACACACATCATTAGATAGCTGATAGCCCTCTAATCCAATGATGATATTCGGCAATTATTCAGCACATGTCTCGAGTTTAGCTCATCATTAATCCTTTAAGCTATTCCATTATTAATTTCTTATTATCTGATCTTATTAGTTGCTCTCATTAATTGAAAATATATTTGATCCACTACATTATATCTAAAAATAGATCGAGTATCATCCTCTTAAATTATTTTCACATATAATTTAAAATGTTGCTTTTGAAATTACATGTTCCAGCATATTGATTTAATGATTTTACTATTTCTATATATATTTTTACTCTTTATTATGTTTTATTTTCGTTGATAAAATCTTTTGTCCATCATAGATGATAATATGTTTTAATATACAAAATTAAGATAAGACTTATAGAGTTTCGAGATCACCTTACAAATCCGATCATTGAAAATTAAAAAATTCTCTTACCTAGTTGGGCCTTTTCTTTCTTTATTTATTTATTCAATGTTCTCAGCCATAATTAAGTATATATTGACAGTTGTTAAAGGTAAAGTTGAATGTTCTATGGGCACATGAATCGTGCACAATTGCTTAAAGTATGTTTCTTTGTCCTAATTATATAAACTTGTAACTTGCAAGCCCCCATAGGATTCTATTCGTAAAGGGTGGGTCTCAACGGACAAGAAGCATAAAATATCAAGTAAAATAATGTCAAATGAAACTACAAATGAGAGTAGATTTGACGGAGAGAGACAAAAGCTACAGGTGCCAGAAGGATCCAAGTTAGCTTTTAAATGTTTTTTTATCACTTCGAAATGCCTTTGAAGAACGTTCCATATATTTTGTTTTTACATTCTCTAACTAGTGTCGATATTGTAACTCATTTGCTTCATGCTTGGTCTATCTCTGGTATCTCCCCATTCTCTATGCATTTTCTTTTCTTTGTTTGTTTTTTGGACTGCCCCAAGAGTCTTTCGCGTGTTATATTTTTCGTATTGCTATGTGCATTTATACCACATGGCAACTCGTTTGTATATCGATGAATGTTTTTATTTTTCTTTCTTTATTCGTTTTTAGTTTTTACCACCAGAGGGAAGGTAGAAATACTTGCAAAAGTAAGTTTTAATTGTTAGGATATGGTAACTTATACATTGAACAGCAAAGCAAACGTGATTAAGGGTAACATTTTTCATCTTTTTACCTCTTAATAATTACCCAAATTATTCTTTATGATTTTCCTTATCTAATTTATTGCCACTTTCCACGCTGGGCATCTTGTTTCGACGATGGCAATTGTTAATGGATTCTATTTCAAGGCATTGATACAAGAGAAAGTCCTAAAGAAACAGTTGAATAATTTTTCTATTTCTTTGGAAGACTAATTTTTACTTTAATACCTCATGCATACGTTGAGCTAGTGCATGCATTTGTGTATTGAGAAAAGTTGCATTTCTTAATAATTGCTCATGGTTGTTTAAGATTTGGATCATCTCAATTTATTTATTTTTAATTTCCTTTCACTCATCCTTTTAAGATACTATCATATATAATCAGTAATTGAAATTATATAGAAGTGATGTCATGAGATTGTTTAAATTTTTAGATAATTTCAATCATTAATTTTTAAATTAAAAAAAATTAAAAGGATAGAAAATGAAATGACTCAATCCGAGTATCTATCTATAAACGTATTCTTTGAATGATTCTTACCAACTATGTCCATGGAGTACTTATTAAGGATGTATAACAAAAATAAAAAAAGAGAAAGGAAATTATAAACTTTATAATATCAATTATATACCTTACAGAAAAAAAAGAAAGAAATAAATATATCAAAGTGTGAGATTATGTGTGCTGTCGTAAATCTTAATATGCAATTTAGAAATGATTAGGAGTGGGGGGGTAATTCAGAAAATGTGTGGAAACTTTGGGTAATTTGGCGGTGAATATCCAAGAGATAAGTTTGCATGCATGTGAAATTAGATAGTTATGGGAATCGGTAAAAAAAGAAAAAGAGTGCTTATGGGAAGAGAGAGAGAGGCAATTGCAGGCACATGATGAGTGCATGTTTCACGCGAAGCCCCCATGCACATAGACACCATCATTGTATTTCCGTTTATTGGATACTAAAGACAAAGCTCTTTTATGTACTATGGTCTTTTTTGGCCCAGCATCACCCAATATAAATGTAGAAAATTTTTAATATTTCAATTAAGTCCTGGGATGGAGTAAAAAAAAAAACAAAAGGATAAATAGGCTTTTGATATGCCTAATTTTAATAATACCTCTTATCAAAAGTGTTGTATATAGAAATATGTTATAATATCGATGAAAAATGTTATTAAAAATAGTTATATTTTTTTCTTTTTTTTTTATATATAGAAAGACATAGATTAATAAGAGCTTGTATTGAATATGCCATCAAATATGTTTCGTTAATCTGAAAAGAAATGAAATCCTATTCATTATAATGCTAGCATTATAAAATTGCAATCTTTAAAATGGTAGATTACATAGGAAGGAAGAAGTTGATGGAGAATGATAAAATGATTTGGTGGCTACTAGTTATAGAAAATCTCGATTTTCTTTTGAATATTGAATCGTTTCAACAAAATATACACATGTATTTATCATTTTTTTTTTACTTTAATATATGTGTTTTGATTTTTTATAATTTGCATAATTATGTTTAGATAGACATTTAGGATAGGTATATGGTTGGGGAAAAATAAAATAAAATAAAGATTAAATAAATGAAAGGGAAGAAGCTCTTAAAGTATTTCTTTGACTGTCCAAGATGCATTCCCCATATTTGTATTAAGCCCCTAGTAAATATTTTTGAAACGATAAACAACATGTACATGCAAATTTGTATAAAAAACCAAAACAATTTTTTTTTTCTTTTTTAACTTCTATGTAATCATTTATCATTATATCCTATTGGAAATATCAATTCCTCACATAAAACAAGGGAATGAATTTATTTTATATCATATAAAGCTTTTTTTATTATTATTATTATCATAAACTAAATAAATAAGATAATAACAATAATAATTCTATAAGTAATAAATGCATAATGACTAGTGAATTCCAATCAACATTGGAGTTGCAAAAATCATGTGAATCTTGAACTAAAACGGATCTAAATTTACCAAACAATGGTTGCAATCACTCTACAATGAAAACACTATCACAAAGGATGGACACATGTTGCATTGCAAGTGAGTTGAGTAAATTTTAAAGGAGAGACCATGGCAGTAGGAGTGGACCAACTTCTATTCTATTGGAGACAAAAACGAAGCAGCTAGCATCAATTATTTATGATGTTTGGACGGCTTTTGCAGAGTCCATTCAATAAGGCGGAAAACGACTTCCACCTTCGACTGTAGCAAAGCAGTGTAGTAGTGTTAGTGTAGACACATAATTTTGATGGTGTGGCGTGTGCTATGGGATTAAGATCATATAGACCTGTATTATGATTCCACCCACTCAAATGCACAATGCTTGTAGGACCCCTTATTTTAGCCATCGTCTTCTTCTATAATCTATATGCACCATGATAAAAATAAATAAATAAATAAATGAGCAAATTACTTAGTCTTCACTTCAAAATTTACTTAAATAACAATCGGATTGAGTTCAAGTTTGAAATACTTAAAATAATAAGGATTCTACGGTTCAATTATTCAAAAGTAACTATATAATATAGTCACTTGTTTTTGCTTTCAATAAATCTTTTTTATTGTTAAAAAGGAAATTGCCAATGGCGTCCAATAAGATTATCGACCGTTTCTCCGAAGGCAATCAATAATTTCTTTTACTATTAATAGACTTTATTTTTATTATAATTCGAGAAGATTATAATAATTTTAGCTTAATTATATCATATAGTTATTTTTAAGTGACTGTATCATAAAATTATCCTGAGTAGCTTATCAAGTCTAGTTTAAGTTTTATAATATTTGGTTTGAGTAATTCATGAACTTAAATCAAGCTTAAGTTAAGTTTACATATATATCGAGTTCGAATTATTTTGATCAAAAGATTTTTTTTTTTTCGAATAAATTGAGTTTAAACGAGCCTAATCAAATTGAACTTCAGCCTTTTAAGCGTTATTTTGAGTCAAGCTCAAGCTCAAAATCTTAAACTTGATGAAGCTTAAAATTTGAAATTTCAAATTAAGCACGAAGTAAAATAATACTGCCACTATAATTAGAAAACGAAAGTAATACCCAAACGTACAAATTTCAGTTGAGCACTTGGACCCGGCCCAATCACACATTGCAATCACTTCTAGCCTACTAGCTGCTGAACATGCTGCTCAGCCTAAATTATCATTTGCTATTGGGTTGAGCCATTTCATCTTTATCATCTGTTGTTGTACCATTCGCATAAACGAGATGCACCAAATTTTTTAGCCCAACACTTCGGTCCAGTTCACAAAGCACATAATACACATTGCAGACACACACACTCGTAGGTTACCAATTTATTTCGAGTTTTCCCAGGTACATCTCATACCTTTTCTTTTCTTTGCTTCTCCGTCGCTTTGATCTTAAGCACCAACGGAGATGCGAGTAGCTCGAATTTCATGGGGTACCAAATCTGATAGAAGATATTCTTATAGGTTTGCGACGATTTTCGATTTAATTTTAATATTCTATAATGATTAAGTTAGTTTTTTCTTTTATTTGAAAAACATTCCTACTATCCGATACCCTGAACTCGATATTAGAGATATAAATTATTTTCAAAACTCAAATCATTTAAATCTTTATGGATATTTATTTATTTATTTTTACAAAATGTATACATTTTAATTAAATTTGGATAACTTATTAGTAAGGGATAAATGAGTAATCTTATTATATATAATATGAGCGATTGGGTTCTGAATAAATATTAAGAGTCATATAGTAGATTTTGAATACGGATTTTTCATAATCTACTCTCACAATATAGGGTACAAATTTTATCTTATATCCATCTTAGAATCTATACTTTAAGGTAAATAGGATATAGGTTAGGACAAAGGTTTCAAAGTACCCTATACTCACCCTATACAAAATTATCAAATAATATTAATAAATAAATAATAAATAACAATATTATACTTTTCTACTAGTAAATGTTGTAATAAAAAAAAAAAAAAAGGAATTCAAGTTCATAAGTTAATAATGCTAAATGACTACACCTAATGCCACCTTTCTTTCCCTTATTTTTTCTTATTTTTGTTTTCAATTTTATGTTTTTCATTCTTCTTTTTGTTCTTTCCCATTTGCTAAGTAGTAAAATTACATAAACTTGAAATAGCGAATGTAGGATTTTTTTTTTTTTTTAAGTTCACAAATTATATTACAGGTTTTATAGGTTTTGCATATAAATAATTTGAACTATTATATATAGATTTTTTTTTAATATCACATAAAGTTGAAATTTATAAAAAAAATATATAAAATTTATAGGTTTCATACAAATCTAAAACCTTATAATTTTTATAAGGTATAAGTTTTAGGGTGTTATAGGATAGGCTTTGGTTCCAAAATTCAAGAACTTATACCTTTTAAGGCAGTGTATGGGTTGAGCCTCGTACCATCTCCACTTTATACTGACTTATCCCTACTTATTATTGGTTTTTAAGGCAAGTTTTAGGTATCCTATAATATTACTGGTTGAATTCTAAATTCATGTTAAGATACTATGAATGTCCTACCCATATTAGTCACTATTCTATCATATGATCCACTAACCCCTAAAACTTAGAAAGCAATACAGTGATGGTTAATTTCTTAAAACATAAATACATCATCCTATACTAAATTCTAATTAAACTTTGATTAACCCCTATGGGGTTGATTAATCATCATGGGGCTTAATTGATAACTTGTAGGGGTTGAACAATGCATGTGCAATTTGCATGTTACCTCCTCCTCCCACTATTCCTCCTATATATGCTTGGTCAGTTATAGATAACAATGAATAGGGATGTAAGTGGGTAAGCTCTTATAGGGTTCCTAACCTACCTGAATTGATTTTTTACCTTATAAAGTAATATTTTATAGAGTTTAGAATGAGTTTTAGGTAAAATGAAATCTTATTAAGGTTTTGAGTTGAACTACAAGAGAAGGTTAATATTTGATAAAGAACTCAAGCCCATTAAGTTCTTTATATTATTTATTATTTTATTTTACACTTATATTGTATAATTTAAACGTTATTATAAAAAAATTTATTTTTTTTAATAATAAATAATATTGTAAGCTTAAACTTATAATATTATTTATTTTTAGGTTTCAGTAGCTATATTTCCTTTTTACTTGATTTTAGAATCATTAAATTATGACTTCTAAAATACTTTAGTAAAATTGTAAATAAATCATATAGGTGTTGGATAGGGTTACGTGTTTCTTGTTAGCTTAGCAAATAGGTTTCTAACATGTGATAAAAAGACCCAATAGGGATTAAAATGAGTTTTTTGGTGACTAAAAGGGTAATGAGATGGGTTTAGGTTTTTTTAATCCTTTTCCAAACCCACCTTAGTTGCATCTCTAATTAGGAATGTAAAAAAGAAGCTCTTTATGGATTAAACAAAATCATGTGTCTCAAATAAAAGTAACCACAAATTTAATTCAAACATTAAAATTCTCACACTTACTTAAATTCATGTACATACGTTAGATAGTCCACCTCAAATAATATCTTGATAAAAATGATCAAGTTTAAGAAAAGCTTGAACTTATCACATCATTGAGAAGCTCTTAGTTAACATTCTCCATTAGATTATCATGAATGTTGATTTTCTTTACCTAAACATCTCTCGACGTATTATTATGAATGAATTGTCTCCAATAATATTATGAATGATGTGCCTTCAAACACCTATATGCTTCCTTATCCTTTGCACAACATTGTGAATGAAGTGACATCAAACACCTATATGCTTTGTTATTTCATGATATATTGGATCCCTAGAGATGTACAATATTTTGGCAATCATGATGGGTGATTCTATCATCAATAAAAGAAGAAGAAGAAGAAGAAACTTTGAGAATAGCCCTCTCAATTATGTGGCCTCCTTAACCGCTTCAGTTTCTGCCATGAACTCAATTTCTATTAAGGATAATGCAATTATAGGCTAAGGAGAGAACCCTCAAATAATTGCACTCTTTAACAACACTTATGCTTCCTATAAGAGTTCTTCTCTTATCAAGGTATCTTGTAAAGACTAATTTAAAATATCCTACTAAACCATTAGAGCTTATACCATACTCAAGATGTCATAGTTATGGAACCCTAGAAATTTAAATAAATGAAAGTAATAAAATAATAAAATTCTACTAGTAGTGGCTTATTCATAGATTAGTAATAGAAAAATAAAGTAATATAAATATAATCAAAATACTAAATAATTATTAAACATAACTATAAAATAAAAATATTCATATAAAAGTTACTAAATAATGTTATTGATGTTTTTAATTTTAAAATTTTGGGGTTTTATGGTGTTGTTGCTTAGATTTTTCCTAAGTGAAAATGCCTGCAAGAGAGTAAACATAAGTTCAAAGGGATGTTAAGGGTGGTTTTAACATGGTCACTTTGATGTTTAAGTTAGCATAACAAGTAATGTGAAATCGATAAACTTTAAAAGAGAATAGGGGCTTAGATTTTGAACCTTGATTCAAGTGGTATCAACTTTTATTTATAGGTGTTTTGGGTATCTAGTAGGTGCAGTTGAGGCATGGTAGGTAGATCCATCTCATGCTTCGTGTCTTTGCTATTTCCCCATGCAAGTTGCACCTTTTTTGAACCTTGTGTATATTGGGAAGGTACAGTCAATCTAAACTTTAGCTTAGTTGGAACTACTCAACTTAGTTTAAATCAGTCTTCAATTTTGAGACTAGGACTTAAACATTTTAGCCCTTAGTCTTTAGAGCTCGGCTATAGGCTTGGTCAAGTTAAATTGAGCCTAAGTCTAGAATGCGCCATCAACGTAAGGTTTTATAGATAAACATATAATAAATGAAACCCAAATATTAAGAATACGTGTTACAATTAAAAAAAAAATCAATTTTAACATCAACATGATAAGTGTCATGTTTTGAAACTACTATGATATTGATAGTTCACTATGTACTCTACTTAAGTAGAATACGTAAGGCTATGATTACTAAGTAGGTTATTAAATCAACTTCAGGATCTTGAAATCGTTCATTAGATTTTGAAAATATTTTAATGAAAGGTTAGATTTTTGAAAACATTTGATGATTATTGGCCATAAAAATGCGTGGTAAGATAAGAAAGGATAAACTAGGTCCTAGGGCTTATAGGGCCCACAAAAGATACAATCTATGGCCATAAAGCTACAAGCAACTCCTAGTAAGTCTCAGTATAATTGAAAATATAAAACTTTACTCTAAGCAAAACAAATCTCAATCATAAAAATGATCGGTGTGATCTATCTTTGTGATCTCATCCCATATCTCTTCTTTGGGGCAGTAAGTGGATGAGTTGTATAACAGGTCAACAAAATTATCACCTAAAGAAAAAGGCGTAAAGGGGAAGTGAGCTTTAAGGGTTTAGTACATAGTAACATAAACATAAACATAAACACGTATGTTAAACGGGTTTACAACTAATGTAGCAATTAATCACTTAATTCAATAATCATCTTAATTAAACACTCAGCATAGGAGTACTCATGACTTTGAACATCACAATGGGGAATAAGGGGTTTGATTCCATCACAACAGACATCAAGGGTTAATAGGAGCAACCGAATTCTATGTCGCCGAAAACCATATACCTAAGTAGCGTCATCTAAGTAATCTCACCATTATGAAAACTCACTTATCATGGTCTAACTCTATCATATCATCCGTTGGGTCTCATAACCTCAAACAATTATCAATATACCTTATCTTTGCTTACAATGCTCATTATTCGACACAATCTCATTTATCAGTTACTCATTGAGCTATCCTTGATAGCTTAAGCACCTAACTACAATGTTATTTTAGAATATACGGCCATAACCATAACCCCAATCTAATGTTTATCATTCACTGGATCAAGTAACCATGCACAAGTAGCAAATAGTTTCTTAGTCGGGTTGATTATTTATCAGGTTTAATTTTCTACCCTAGCGTGCAACACATAAGTTATTGCATACCTAAAAGGTTAACATTTTTAGAATCATAATCTGATTTCCAATTGAATTGATTGGGTTGGTTTTATACATCAAAAAGAAAATTATAAGTCAACTGATTATTTTAAATGATTTAATCCTATTCTAAGTTTGGATTAGTCTACTTAAAACTCATACTAATTATGAGCCCAATCAGGATTATCTAGGCATGATTAACTTTTCGATAATTGTGACCCGAACTATTTAGGATTGATTTAATTAAACTTAATAATTTATTTAAAATTTTAAGTTTAGTTGTATTTAATGCTTAATTAGGGTATTTGGGCCCTTTAAAAATAGTAAGCACACTTATGTTTTGAATTAGGCTTGTAAATACCTCATTTTTGCCCTTAATCATTAATAATGTTCAATTTACAATTTTTTTTCAAATTTTTCTTTTATTTAGCAAAAATAAAATAAATAGAAAAAATATCCTAATTTTGGAAAATAATAGTATAAATAGTAATAAAAAGAGTTAAATAATTTTTACAAATTTTTAGAATTTTGAAATAATATAAAATTAATAAAAATTGCTACTTTTACATATTATTTCCACATAGACTTAAACTAAGAATTGGGCTAGTCCAGTGGGTCCGAACTATGGCTTAAACACGCATGTGGGTAGGGGTTGGGGGGTGGGCGCTCGGTCGCGAGTTCGAATCGCGGGAGACACAATCCGCATTTTGTATTTTTTTTTCCTTCGCCTAAGACAAGTGTCAGCTCGTGTTTTGCAATTTTTTTTTTCATTTCCCAGGACATGTGGCAGCACCTGATTGGACGGAGGGAACGTACGCGCCGAGCGCGTGATCATCTTCAACCTTCGTCCAAAACAGTCGCTGGCCGTAGGAAAATCTAAATCCGGTTGTTTTAATACAATTTGTTTGCACAAATCCACTAAATATTTAACTAAAATAAGACAAACATCATCTAATTAGAATCGAATCGCAATAAAATCAAAGATTTACATGAATCAAGAGCAAATTAGAGATGGGTTTCAATTGCAAATCCGATTCGTGCTTATCAAACGGAAATCCAAGTTTATTAAGCTCGATTTGTAGTGCCTATAAATAGAGCACAATGGGGGTAAGCCAAATCACGAATAAAAAGTGAGAAAAGAGTGAAAAATCAGAGGTTTCGAAGCTCGTCGGAGTTCCTCTCACACTGCGACCACTGATCAAGCTAAGAACTACCACCAGGAGATGTTTCTAAAGAAATCCACCACCATGTTTAGATTACCCACCCCCTAAAAGCTCGGAAGTCGCCTTCAAATGCCCATAAAACCGCTGGGACACCACCATTGAAGAACCTCTGATCGTCGCCTGATTTGACTTGGATTTGACTTGACTCGATTTGACCCGACTTGTAATCTACAACCTATACTCAAGTAAGTCGGTTTTCTAATTTTTTATTTTATTTATTTATTATTTATCCATATTTATTTATTTAGATATTTATTTCATTAGAAATTTATAATCTAGAAAATAGAGATAATAAAATAACGATGTTAGGATTTTAATTAGTTTTTTTTTTAGGATAGATATGTTTAATATAATATAAAAATAATAAAAAATGTAAATACTAAAAAAATATTGAAAAATATTTGAATAAAAAAAATATAAAAATAATAATAAATAATAAAAATATAAAAAATAATAAGAAATTAAAAAAAAATTAGGGTTAAATAGTGGTAGATTAATAATAGGAATAAAAAATAATGAATTATTTTTATCACTTAAAAAAATTTCTTTTAAAAATAAATCCAAAATTGGTTTTCTATAAATCGATTTTTTTTAGAAAATAAAATAATAAAGCTTAGGCTTATATTTGTTTTCCAAAATATTGAAAATAATAATGAATTTAAACCCGATGTGTTTTCATAATTAAAATTAACAAACCCACTAAAGCTTTTTATAAAAAAAGCAAACTACAACTTGTTTGATCCTGAATAGTTGGTATGAAGGCACCCTTATGGGACAACTCTAAAAAGAAATAAAAAATCTTTTTGTAAATTATTATAATTTGTTTTACATGTATCCAAAATAATTAAAAAATAGCAAAAAAAAAAGAGAATAAAAATAACAAAAATAAAAGAAAAGATATCAGAATATGGTCAAAATTTTAGAAAGATAAGGTGGTAACTTTAAGGTTTTAATAGGTTAATTCCTAAGTCGAGAATCTTTGGTTTTACTTTCTTCTTTTTTCATTTAAAAAAAAATAAAAGAGGAGATTTCATCGACTAATTGTCTAAATTAGAATTAATTCACTTAATTAGTTCTAATTCAATAATTTTTCCTAACCTCAGTTAGGTAGCGAATCCAAATAAAATAAAATTCCTAGTTCAAGTCAAGGATTTATATTAGATGAGCATAGTATCCAATATAAATCGGATTAAGAATATAAATGAAAAAAATAAAAAAATTAGACTCAATAGGATGGTGACTTCGCTGAGGACCTCAGTAGGTTAACTACCTAAACCTTCTAAAATCACCATTTCCAAATGTCTTTCAACCATTATATAGTGAGATATTACTGATACTAACATTTTAGAGATCTAGTAAAGTTTATAATTTATTTATTTTGTTAGTACGGTTGAGTCTACATGCATGTAATCGTCTGATTAAATTCGGTCAGACCTAGATTGTCTTAGGATCCTAGGACGGGGGGCTATTGTGTAGATTTTGGGCGAAGTGATATGATCACCATTTAAGGCTGATTAGGCTACCCCACCCAATGCTTCAATATGGTCTGAGATCCATTTCTTCGAGAATGCGGGAGGCCATAGAGCTTGGGAACCTATTAGAACCCACCTATTTGTATACATGAAGTCATGGGTTGAAAATTGATTAATGGTATAATTCATTTGTTCCCTTTTTAGTGTTCAAACACATTTACTTGTAACAACATCATTTGTACTTTGTAAAACTTTTGTGTAATTAGAGATTTCTATTGTAATAGATGGCCAAACCTACAATTGACCGTCTACTCCGCAAGGAAATCCGGGTCTGCAAACCTCTAGATCCAAAATTGGTACTGGTCTACTGGTTCACTTTGTATGACCTTAGGGAACAGGCCTCGTCTAAGAAAAGATAGGGCTCATTCTGTAACTAATGAAGATGGAAATGAACCTAGCTTTGGTTCGAGCTATCTTACACCTTTAGGAAATTAAACCCATAACTTTCTTTATTGGGTCGCATGAGATTACACCAACCCTAGAAGAATATACCCAACTTCTGCAGGCCTCATCACTTACCAGTGGGATATATGTGCCAAATCTTGAGGCTAGGTTGGCTGGTATTTTAAGTAAACTATTGGATATTCGCAGGACAGTGATCAATTAGGCTTTGGCGAACTACAATGAATACTGCCTCCGAATGGACGAATTATAAGCCTGGTTCATAGCTTGAAATGATGATGGGAACATAAGAGATATACTATGTAGGGATCCCAAGAGTTACAAACAAAGAAGGGTGTACGCTTTCATCTTAACAGCATTTTCAACCATACTCTTCACCAGCGGGATCTTTCATATCCATTACAGAATCGTAGAGTTGGTAACCCAATTTCTAGAAGGAAAGTCGTATATGCCAGCCCTACTAGTTGAATAGATCCGGAACCTAATTTTCGTCAAAAAGAAGGGTCATGGAATTCTCTGCTTGAACACTAATCTCATCTTAATATGGTTTGTAAGACACCTCAAATGTTTCAGGTTGAACATGGTCCGAAAATCCCTAGCTCAACAAGTAGATCTCATGGACTCCTGCATAGAAAGGATAAAGTTACTTGACAATCTTACTAGCCATAGTTGGGTAAAAGTACTCAAGGGCTTCAGTGCCAATGACATCCTCTAGACTACTAGATGGAGTTGCTGTAGCAAGGTCATCCTAACTTGCAGAAACTTTTAGGTTGTTCCTTTAATTGGTACCAATGGGTGCATAGGTTATCATCTGCACTCGGTGGTTCGTCAGTTTAGTACCAACCAAGATATAGTCTACAAGCCATCGTTGGAGGGAATCACATTTGAATACTAAGATCCAAGTCTACTAGTGGCTAAGAAGATTGTTAAGTTAGTAGAGGTCAAAACCTTATGGGAAGCCTAGATTGAGAGCCCCAACATAGACTTTAGAGACTTCGACGGTGAAGTGGGCAAACATTAAGCCACCAGAGATTTCTTAATCTACCAACTATATCAAACGGGAGAAAAGGCGTACTGAGTCTCGGATGTCACTCAACCCCCATCGGACAATGTAGATTTAGAACTAAAAACCTATATAGAGCAAGTTGAGGCTCGGATGGAAGTATACTTTGAAGCTGCAGACCTCAAGAAAGATGTCTAGAAGGGTAGGTTTAAAGAGTCCGATCAAAGGAACAAAGCTTTAGAAGCTCAGCTGGAGAAGACCCATGCTATAGTCAAAGAATTGGAAGCCATCATTAGCGGAGAACCGACACCTACACAATTGAAGAAGAAGAGGACTAGGAACTAGATTAGCGTTGTATTTTTCCTTTTTTTTTCATGTTTAAGTATCGAACTCTAAATTTTCAAATATTAATAAAAATAAAGTTTCAGTATTATATCATTAATCAATTGTTGGCCCCTTTTTCTTTTTCTTTTAAGCATCTATATGATACATGCATCATATTTATGTATATACATCAAAACTAAAAAAAAAAAAAAATGCAAATCCAGGTGTCAAAGATAACTCCTAAACAACTGAACCTTCCAAAGAGCTCAATCCACACCCACTCTAAGACCAAAATGACAAATAGTGGCAATAATAGTGACAATCGCAACAACGTCAATGCTGATATTGCCTCAGACCCAAAGATCGTATCCCTATAACAAATGGTCCAACAACTGGCTGCATAAGTCCACCTCCTGATTGAGAGTATTGGCCTCCTTTGCACCACCCAACCAACTTAGGAAGAATGTTCAGGAGCTAGAAAAGGAAAGGTAGTAGAGGGTCAACCTTTAGAGTATGAGGAAATCAACTCCCACCTCAACCCAGCATTCGAG
Organism: Laguncularia racemosa; assembly: GCA_037954665.1. Classification (NCBI taxonomy): domain Eukaryota; kingdom Viridiplantae; phylum Streptophyta; class Magnoliopsida; order Myrtales; family Combretaceae; genus Laguncularia; species Laguncularia racemosa. The sequence continues at coordinate 3,993,080 of JBBMOL010000060.1, read as the reverse complement.
TATGAACCGAGAGTTAGCCTCGATCTGACCTCGGATGATATCAAAAAGGAAATGGAGGATAGGCAAAAGGAGATGGAGCGAAAGCTTTTCCAGCAACTAGTTGATAAGATGAAGACTTTAGAAGGACTTGACAGCTTTGAGCAGGTCGGAATCACCAGCCTACCGATATATGGGGAAGAAGCTTATCCAAAGAAGTTCAAGGCCTCAAAATTTGAAACATATGATGGCATTGGATGCCCTAAGATGCATACAAGGCTGTGTGTGTGGAAGATGAGAAAATATGCCCAATATGACTAACTCATGGTACAGACCTTCCAAGACAGCCTCACAGGCTCCACCCTCGTCTGGTATGCACACTTGGACTTTAGCTAAGTCAACACTTGGGAAAGACTCGCTTGGGTATTCCACGACAAATATAAATTCAACATCAAAGTTGCCCATTCGGTAATGGATTTAGGAAACATTTGAAAGAAACACACTAAATCCTTTAAGGAGTATGCCCGGTGCTGGAGAGCTCAAGCTGCTAGGGTAATAACCCCAATCTCTGAAAAAGATTTAACATTAATCTTCATCAACACTTTGGAGAAGACTTACTTCTCACATCTGGTAGGTTAGACGTCATCCATTTTCGTAGAGGTAGTGGTAGTAGGGTACCGAATCGAGAATTCCATTACGTTAGGGAGACTTCAGATAATCAATCATCCCGGAATCACATCATCTCAGAGGCTCGTGGGAGGTAACAAAGCTAAGGAATCTACTGTCAGCATGGTTAATTCTAGCAAATTTGTTAGGGTTGGGTCCCATGTAACATTTCAAACCACGAATGCCCCAATCCAACAATCACCAATGAATCACACTCAGACTACCAGGGTTACGAGACAATTCACTCCAATACCGATCCCGCTCAGCTAGGTCTTTGCACGGTTATGAGCAGATAATTTGATCGACTTTGAGATTCCTAGCAATTGGTATAAGCCAACAAATTTTGACCCGAACCTCAAGTGCGATTATCATATGGGACAAGAGGGTCATTCCACAGATAGATGCTAGAGGCTCCAAAACAAGATTTAAGATTTGATTGACGCCGGAATAGTGTAGTTAGATTTTGTCAACGCATCGGCACCCAATGTCAACACCAACCCACTACCCAACCACAAGCCTACCATCAATATGACTCCAAAGTAGGTAAAGATAAAAGTGCAACAAGAAAGTCGTTTGCGCTAAGTCTTAGAAAAAACCCCCGAATCACAGATCAAGAAGAGGTAGTTAGCCGGAGACCCAACAGTCGGTACCCTAAGGTAGCGTTTGGTTGGTATTAGAATCTAGTACTAGACAAGACAAAATTTTTTGTCCTCCGTTTAGTTGCCATCCATGAAAAAAGTACTGGACAAAACATCAATATAGTATTGGACAAAATCACAAAATTTTGTACCGCGTGTAATTCGGTACAAAAAATACGGTATTGGACAAAAAAACAATTTTTTTTCGAAATTCCCAATTCGCCCTTCATCATGTTAAGCTGCTGCACACGAGTTATCCCTTTCCTTCGTGAACTTTGTTTCCTCCAGCACCGCACCAACTTCGGAATGAGGAAGTACGATAGCTCATCGGCATCGCTCCTTCACTGATGCTCGTCGTGGAATCGGCCGCAAATTTGACCATCGCCGTTGTGAAGCCAGAAGTCGCCATCACTCGAAGTAATCATCCTCATTCAAAAACCTAGTGATGAATCTATGTTTATCAGTTTACAGATTGAAGACATCTGCATTCTCTCTTGAGGAATCTTAAGGTCAGTCCCATCTGCTCACAATCTTTCAAATCTTAGTATCATCATTTGTTCTATTCTGTTCCTCTTCATTGCTCGTCATATTGATTTCCTTGAATTAAGTTTTTTTTTCTTTTTTTAATGGATAAATGATTTTAGTGACTGCTCTGATAGTTATAGGGGTAAAAGGAAATGGTTTCTAAAAAGCTTGTTTTATTTAGAAATTTGAGCAACATCTTTGGGGTTAGTCCTCTTGTCTTAATGCTGACTCAAGATTAACCTTCTAGAGTTCTCTTTATTTCTTTTATGCATTGCCATTACGCATGATTGAATAGAAATCGGCTGACTGCTAGGAACATAGAAATAGTAATACTTGATGAAATGTTTGATGGAATCAAGTGTTTTTTGATTGTAGTGCAGTAGGATACCCTATTGCAATGATGGATACATGATTTTTAGTGCCCGAAGCAAAATGCCAGAAGTTGAATGAAATTGGAGATGTTGGTCTAAGATCAGGGTTGAATGATTTGCCTGATGAGAATATTCTGTACATCCTTTCTTTTCTCTTAGCAAGAGAGGCCGTGAGAACGAGTGTGTTATCGAAAAGGTAGAGGTACTCGTGGCCTTGTATGTCTAAGTTGGACTTTTGTGATGGTTCGAATATACCTACTCATTTCATGAACATTGTCGATAGAGCATTTATTTTTCGTGATTCATCTAATATAGAAACATTTCATATAAGTTCGTTCGTGAGAGATAACATAATTACGTATCGTTTGAGAACTTGGATTGTTGCTGTAGTAAGACACAAGGTTCAGCGGCTCTTCATAGATTGTCAGTCTCGGCTTGTGTGTTTACATGTAAAACCTTGGTCGAGTTAAGATTAAGTATGTCAATCTTATGGGATTGGTATTGAGTGAGCAGAAGTTTAGTTTTGATTGTGAAGTACCTTTTGCAATCCTCACAAAGTTTCCTCATCTCGAAAGAATTACATTTTATCAGGTAGCTCTTTAAGATAAATTTTGTTGTTTAGCTACTTCTGCTTGAATGCATTTTTCTTTTGAAAAACTGAAGAAGTACTTTGTGATCTTCTAGGGAATAGAATTGAAAAGGAAGTGGGAGAATTATAGTAAGATATTGTACCCTTTTCCTACGATTAACTCTTTAATTTGGGCTCATTGAAGAGAACCCAAGATTCTCGTGGGATAAGTGTTTTTGTTGATAAAATCCAACCTGCCCTTTCATTCCTTGTCTCCACTCTAAGTAGTATAATAGATCAGTTGGTTAGTTACATTGCTTATCTAGTCCTCCTAATTCTACTCCCACTACTTTTAGCTATACTAAATTGTAAATATTTTAATAAAGTGAAAAGATGTTGAGATGAACTTCAAGCACTAAATGGATATCCAACTTGTTCCTATGGTCATATGGATGACTGTACGAGTGGGTGTAAGGAGAAAATGGCAGATTTTGAATCATAAAACAAGCTTATGTAGTTCTTAATGGGGTTAAATGGGATTTATGAGTGTGAGAAATCATATCTTGTCAATGGAACCTCTACCTAGTGCCAATAAAGCCTTCTATTTAGTGGAAGAAATTGAGAAACAAAGGCAAGTAACATCTTCTTTGTTGAGTCAAATTATTTTCTTATGTTCATGGTAATTTTAGTTCTAATGTTGTTGTTGATTCATATGTCCCTGATATGCCACAAATGTCTCATAATTCTATCCCTAATGATTCAACTTCAATTGTTTTCTTACATCATAGTAGTAGATCAATTCATGTTCCTTCATATTTGTTGAATTATCCTCATGAGATTAATCTTGTTTTGCTACTATATATAATTGGATACTCTTTCGTCGAATTATTAATGCATTTACTCTTTTGTCTTGCTACTATATATAATTAGATATACATTGAATGGATGTTTGCAATGCCTTTTTGAATAGTGATTTACACTTGGCTTATGTTTTGTATTATGAAAATGATCTGGGGATCCCCAATGTTGCCCTCATACTGCTTTCCTTCGATATGTCATATAGATCATGGATCATCATAGATTTCTGATTTTCTTTCTTAGATGGAGAGTCTATATCAATATCCTTACAATGGTTACTGCTGGTTTCTATTATATGAACTTTGTTTTGAATAGGAGGGTAGAGAGGGGTGTATTGAATGAGCGAGCATTAGCTAGATATGAAACGTATCAAGAGGTGATCGATTCACTTATTAATGGAAGTGATACGAATTGTTTATGGGAATTAAGGATGTGTAGGAATAGTTTTGCACGTCTTTGTGAACTCCTTAGGGTACGAGGGGGAATGCATTGTAATGGAGGAGCAAAGATTGAAGAACAAGTTGTGATTTTTGTTAACATCCTTGCACATCATACAAAAAATAGGAGTATTCAAGTGAGATTTCGTAGATCAGGTGAGACTATTAGTAGAAATTGCCATCAAATGTTAGCTACTGTGTTAAGGTTACAAGATATCTTACTTGCAAAACCCAATCCAGTACTGGAATATTGCATTGACGAATGGTGGAAATGGTTTAAGGTAATACGAAGAATTTTTTATGTACCTTTAGTTTATCGACGATGGTTATGATTACTTATAATACAATACGATTTTTTTTTGTTTGTTTGGGAACATATTAAGGTTTCTTGGTAGCATTAGATGGTATCTACATTGCAGTTATAACATCGGTTGCAGATAGACTTAGGTATCGAATAAGATATCTTACTTGTAAAACCCAATCCAGTACTGGAATATTGCATTGACAAATGGTGGAAATGGTTTAAGGTAATACGAAGAATTTTTTATGTACCTTTAGTTTATCGACGATGGTTATGATTACTTATAATACAATACAATTTTTTGTTTGTTTGTTTGGAACATATTAAGGTTGCTTGGGAGCATTAGATGGTATCTGCATTGCAGTTATAACATCGGTTGCAGATAGACCTAGGTATCGAACAAGGAAAGGGCATCTTGCAACGAATGTCATGGGTTTATGTGATCGTGACATGAAATTTATCTACATATTAGTAGGTTAGGAAGGGTCTGCATTAGATTCTAAAGTATTACGTGATGCAGTCATTCGATCTAATGGATTGAGGGTTGCACCTAGTATGCACTTTAAAAAAGAAAATTATTCATTTTATCTATTCAATTGAAACTTTTCATGTAAATTTATGTGGTTACACTTTGTTTTAGGTTCATATTATCTAGTGGATGGTGGATATTCCAATGCACCAGGGTTCCTTTCCCCTTTTAGAGGGAGGCGTTATCACATTCAAGAGTGGGCCACAAGTTAATGTAGGCCTAAAAATTGTGAGGAATTATTTAACTATAGACATGCAAGGGCAAGGAATGTTGTAGAGAGATGTTTTGGAATTTTGAATAAACGATGGGGTATTCTAAGGAGTCCATCATTTTATTGCATCAAAATACAATGTCGAATGATTCTAGCTTATTGTCTACTACACAACTTCATTCGAATGTACATGCTACTAAACCCGTTGGAGCACACTGTAATAGAAGGTGATGAAGTTCCAATTGGAGAAAATGGAATTGATGCAATTGAAACAATAGAACCTACTGAGGAATGGACTAAGATGAGGAATACCTTAGCACAAGAGATGTACAATGAATGGATGACACATCATAGGAACTAGAATGTCTCTAATTGTTGTACTTTATTTGATTATATATCTTGGATCAATGTCACCATTGATTTTTCGTTAGTTATATATTATTGAAATCATTTAGTTATTGAATTTTCACTTTTATGTTGTGATGTAAATTGAAATATTTTATCTATTATTTGTATGCATGACTTACATTTTATTTGTTTACTTTTTGACTTACAATATGGATTGGTTTACCATCATGGATAGTAGGGATAAAAAAACTAGGCGTTCTTGGAGCCAAGTTGAGGAAGAAACGTTATTGATAGTGTTGGAGGAGTTGGTTGTTGAAGGATACAAAGGAGAAAATGGCACTTTTAAGAATGGGGCTCATGAAGAAGCTTTAAAAAGGATGAAAAGTCACATTCCAGAAATTAATCTCAATGTTAGACAAATTGTTAACAAAATGAAGAGGTGGTCAATTAAGTTGGCAGAGGTTGTTGACATGATGAATTGGTTTTGGTTGGGATGAGGTTAAAAAATGTGTCGTAGTTGATAATGATGCGGTCCTTGTCGAATATATGGAGGTATAGTTAATATTATCTTTATTTTGAAATATACTCATTTTTTAAAGTTAATTCTTTGTTGTTATAATAACTATTTCTATTGTCTTGTAGAAACATTTGAAGGTTGGTAATCATGCCAATAGGGAGTTTAAAGAGTTTGAAAGGCTTCAAGGGATTTTTGGAAAGAATAGAGCAAATGACAAAAGGGTAGAGACACCAGTAGATGTGACACAAGACTTACAAAATGAGGGTGAAGATACTTTTGATGAAGATATGGAGTTATAACAAGTACCACAGTCTACTGAAGCCTCTAGCTATGCCTCGTGATCCATCTATGTGACTTACTCGCAAGCGTCCTATGGCAGAATATGCTGCAGAATTTATATCTACATTTCAAAAGAGCATAAGTGATGTTAGGAGTGATTTTTCTTTACTTTTAGGGAACATTGCTAATCCTCCTAGGGATGATGTTGTTGTAGAGTTGAAAACGTTAGGGTTATCGAAAAATGAAGAGTTGGATGTTCTTATGTAAAAGGCGACAAATCCACAATATGAAAAGTTTTTTTGGATGCTCCAAGGAGAACAATGCCTAGCATTTGTTAGGTGAATTATTGGTTGATGAAAAACATGTTTGCAGTATTTGTGTAACCAAGACTTCTTTCATTGACTTTGTATTATCGAACCTCTCTACACTACCTTAGTACCTCACATGGTTAAACTTGTTTTCATATTTTGTAGAAGTTGTAACCTCATGTATCTCTCGCAATAGAGTTGCTAGATTTTCTATCAAATGTAGTTGGCAGGTCATAATCATGGAAACTACTTTGACTTTTCCTTGATACGATTATTATCTTATCTATGCCCATTTTTGCCTTATCCTTATGAAATATAAAAGTGGTTGATGTTCCAATCTAATCGATCTAATTTGTGGATGGATTTTGAAATTTTCAGGTCCTTGAGTGACTTATTCAAAGTGGTTGATGGATTTGTGGATGTTCCAATATAAAAGTGGTTTATGCCCTTGATTGACTTATTCAAAACGATAAGTAACTATCTATTTTATTAAATATTAAAGAAATTTTTACACAAATTATTTAATATAATATATTAAATCTTCAAATCGTTTTTCCTTATAGTAATATCAAATATATAAAAATAACCATAGTATAATTAAAAAGGACAAAACTTTCCAATTTACTATGTTTAGTCCAGTACTTTGTAATTCCAAACATTGCACAGTACGATAATCTTTCTCTAATAATTAAAAAGGGTAAAACTATCAAATTTACTATGTTTAGTTTAGTACTTTGCAGTCCAAACATTAGACAACATAAAAATCCTTGTCCAATTCTAAACAAACCAAACATAGTGCAAAATTGTTTTTACCCAGTCCTTCTTGTTTTGTACTATCCAGTACTCCTTGTTCTGTCCAGTACAAGTAACCAAACGCTACCTAGGTGAATCACATGGGAGGTTCGAGTATCTAGTGAATCACTCTTTCACCCCAACCAAGTATGAGCCACCTAATGGATGGGGGCTCAAATTTGAGAAAGAAGATAGCCCACCAAAGGAAAAAGAGGAGTCTATAAACATGATAAAATCAGATCCCAAGCTGATAGTCATAAAGTGTTATGAGGGACAGGTTATTGAGGTATAAATCTCGAAGAAGAGATATGTATTCAATGTCCCAATACCCTCAGAAAGGTATAAGGTGACACCATTTGACTGTTAGGCCCTTGAACAAGAAAGACCCCCCATCGTAGGAGGAATCACCCACTCTGGGAGAATTTATGACCCTAAATACAAGATCTCGATAGAAGACCCCAACACCGTGGTAGAGAAAGAGGAAGAAAAGGGGCTCCTTACATTCATGAAAATGATCAACATGAGTGAATACAAAATCATGGAACAACTTAATAAAGTTCCAGCCCAAATACCACTCATGGGCCTCTTCATAACATCTAAGCCTCATAGGGAAGCACTCTTCAGAGTACTCAAGCAGGTCAAGCTATCAGAAGGCATCGTAACAGAGAAATTAAGCCATATGGTTGATTTAATCTTCACCATGAGTCAAATATCTTTCTCTCTTGAAGAGCTGAGAGAAGATGGAGACCAACACACAAAACCACTGTTTATAGTGGTGAAATGCAATGACACAATTGTATCCATAGTACTCATAGACAACGGATCTTCTCTTAACGTATGCCCTTTAGCCACCCTTGACTTGCTGGGGGTCGATGTAAGCAACATCAAGCCGAGCTCGATAGTGGTTAAGACCTTTGATGGGTCTAAGAGAGAGATTGGTCTACAGATATTCCACATCTCTTTCTAAGTACTCAACATCCCAAGATTTTTTAACCTACTATTGGGGAGGCTGTGGATATATACCACTAGAGCCATACACTTTAGTCTACATCAGAAGGTCAAGTTCATAGCAAATTGACAGATCATCACCATACTGGGAGAGCTAGACTATGCTATTTATAAAGAGATTGCCATAACCTACATCGGGGAAGACAGTTTTGAGGACTTTGGGCTCTAAATATTCAATGAAGTGAGTATGGTAACAAGCAAGGAGGGCCATCAATTCAAAGAGGGACGGTAAGGGACGTTTGGGTTAGGGTATGTTCCTACATCTCAAGAAGAGGCACAAGCAAGAGGTATCAAAGGCAGAAGGAAAGAGAAGCTAAGCGATACCCATATGCAAGGATGAGTGAAACCGATGTCAACAATAAAGGCTCAGCCTCTTGCACATCTAATTAGTATCAAGCTCTTAACAATTGGTTATGTTATCTTGTTAATAACACTAAGTCAGCTCAAGACTAGGGAAAAATTATTTAACAAATTTCCATTGTGGTTAATTATTCTTCAAAGTCAATAAATTGCAGCTTATTTCGTTATATATATATATGTTCTCGCTCCACTTTCCCGACAAATTCCCTACCATTGAACATCAAAGACATTTCGTGCAGGTAAGTAATGAAAACTTCGATATCGTTTCCAACACTGCTGGGTCAGCTGATGGAAGCGATGTCCTTAACCACGAAATAATACAAGAAAATTGGAAAAAACATAAAAAAAAGTAAAATCTCAATTGACAAGCCGATGGAGATAGTAAATCTAGGAAGCACAGAGGAACCCAAGAACCTCAAGATTATGGCCAATTTGAGTGATGAGCAAAAGCATGAGATAACCAAACTGTTAACTGAATATGTGGATGTATTTGCTTTGTCATATGGTGACATGCCAAGACTCGACTAGTCAATAGTAGTTCACAAACTTCCCACGAGAGAAGATGTTAAACCTAAAAATTAAAAATTGAGGAGGTTTAGGCTCGACATCTTACTAAAGATCAAAGAGGAAGTAAAAAAACTACTAGAGGTGGGGTTTATTGAGGAATTAGACTACTTAGAATGGGTAGCAAATATAGTCTCCGTTCTAAAGAAGAATGGGAAAGTGCGAGTGTGTGTAGACTTTTGAGACTTAAATTAAGCTACGCTTAAAGATAATTTCCCTCTACCTCGCATCAACGTCTTGGTAGATAATACTGTAGGGAATCATCTCTTTTCATTTATGGATGGTTTCTCAGGATATAATCAGATAAAAATGACTGAAGAAGATAAAACTAAAATAACCTTTATCACAACATGGGGAACTTTTTGTTACAAAGTTATACCTTTCAGTTTGAAAACGCTGAGGTAATGTATCAGAGAGCCATGGTCGCGATACTTCATAAATGATGCATCAAGAAGTGGAAGTATATGTTGACGACATGATAGCTAAGTATAAGGGAGAAGAAAGCCATGAGGTTATCCTGAGGAAATTGTTTAAGTGATTGAGAAGGTTTCAACTCAAGTTAAATCCTAAAAAGTGTACTTTTGGGGTCACAATAGGCAAGCTATTAGGGTTTGTCATAAGCCGAGAAGGTATCAAAATCGAACATGACAAAGTAAAGGCCATACTGGAACTACCTTCTCCACGCATTATCAAAGAGGTGAGAAGTCTGCTGGGAATATTGAATTACATAGCCTGTTTCATCTCACAACTCATAGACAAATGCTGCCTACTATTCCGTCTGCCAAAAGAGAATGCCACGGTAGAATGGAACGATGAATGCGAAGAAGCAATCAGAACAATCAAAGACTATCTCACAAATCCTCCAGTCTTGATAGTTCCAAAATAAGGAAAGCCCTTATTCTTATTGAATTCATGGGGCGCGTGTTAGGGTAGAAAGATGAGGAAGGAAGGGAACATTCCATATACTATCTAAGCAAGAAGTTCATAGACGGAGAACAAGGGTACTTTGAAATAGAAAGGACTTGTTGAGCTTTGAATTGGGTTATGTGCCGGTTGAGGCAGTACACCCTTTACTATCCTATTGAGTTGCTAACAAGACATAACCCTCTAAAATACTTAGCAGAGAAACCCATTTTGTTAGGGAGAATCCCCAAATGGCAAATGCTCTTATTAGAATTTGATATCACTTATATAAATCAAAATTCGATAAAAGGGCAATCTTTCGCTGGTCAGTTGGCAGAACACCTAATTGAGGGAGATTTTTGAGAATCACAAGCTTAATTCCCTAATGAAAATATATTAACAATGGAGGGCGAACCAACAGAAGATCACGGGACATAACAAAGCACTAAATGGAAGATGTTCTTTGACGGAGCTGCTAATGTATTCGGGTATGGGATCGGGCAATGCTAATATCACCAAAAGGAATACAATGCAACCAGGTAGGTTGTTATAAGGTGCCCAACCGGGGTATTATAGTTTTTAATAGGTTTTGGGACATGATTTAAAGCCCAAACCTTATAAGGTTTAAGGTTAGGTTTTGAGACTTGAAAAAAACCTAATAGGAAATCTAACTCGATAAAAAATAATATATTAATAATAATATTTATTCTTAACCATCATTATATGCATGCTCTACACCAGTTCGACACTATACAATGCTTTTAATTTTCAAAATTTATTTATGTATAAGTTAGTAAGTATAAAATTAATCTTATCTAACTATTTTCTACTATACTTTCTCCTTATTTTGTCTAAACTCTATAAAAACCCAACTCACCCCTATAGAGTTCAAGACTCTATAGGGTCATGTTTTGGTAACAGGAATAATAACAATATAAGGTTTTTATAAAGTTTTGGAAAAAGCTAAAGCCTATAAAGGTGACTTAAAGTTTTATAAAACCCATTTCAAACTCACCCTAATTGCTTTTTTACCCATTCGTCTAAAATGTTACGATCTTTATGCTCCTAGGTTATTGTACACAAAAATCCAATCCCTACATGAGCATAAACATAAAAGTGATAAATATCAGCAATATACTTTCAAACATGATGGGGTACTTAAAAAAAATACAAAAAAAAAAAAGAAAAATAATTTGTCAACATGGAAAATGTACAAATCGATAAGAAGCCTTAATTATTTATACAATGTAATGTGTTATTCAAGCATATTATTCTCCAAAGCTAAAATTATTAAATAGACCTTAAGAAATCCTTCAAAAACCACCATGATGGTTGTCAAAGTTGTTGGTTAATTGGACTTCAACCATATTTCTCAAAAACATGAAATTTCATGGACCTTACCGAAAAATAAACCTCTTCAAGTCACCATGACTATATCCCAAGCTAAAAATCTTTCCCAAACAACTTTGGTAGATACTAAAGCTAATAGTGGGTTGATCCATGGTAGATTTATAAATGGTACCTAAATGTAAGAATATATCACCAACATGAATCAATTGTTTTTTAAAGAAGAAATTCAAGTCAAGTACAATGATGTCCCTCAAATTTCCCCTAATAATCAAGCGAGAATATAAACAAAATAATAATAATAATAATCATAGTGCCCATAGAAATTGGAAAATGTCTCTTCATAGAAATGGGAGAAACAAAAACAGTAATGAAATCACTCTGTATATATGGATGAAATAATTAATCCCTAATAATAAAAGATAATTATTGGCATATTTTAGTAAAAAAAATAATGGTATATATAGCTAATGAAAATTGATGATGTTATAAATAGAAATGACGAATGAATAAATAGAATATAGAAAGCAACAACTTCCGAAAATATGTATTTTGTTATGGCATGATATGTACTATAAAAAAATGGAATACAAAAAAGGAATCATTTATATCTAAGTTAAATTTAATCAAAGTATTTTAGCAATTTCCTTATTTCCATCCCTAAGCATTTTAGATTTCACATTTAAAAAAAAAAATCCATTATTAATCCATTTTTCATCAAATCATATGGATTAATCTAGAAATAATAGAATTTATATTTTATTCATTGAATCACATGAAAATCATATGGATTAATCTAGAAATAATAGAATTTATATTTTATTCATTGAATCACATGAAAATTTACTCCATATAATTTAGTACACAATTAAAGCATGTGGCCGCCTTATAATTTTGGAGATTGTCTGTCCAATCCAAAAAGAGTTGACGTTAGCCTTGAATTTTAAATCTATAAACCGTATACAATAAAAAAAAAACGTTGCTGATTAACAAACCAAGAATATGTCTTATTTAGATCCTGTCACCAACAAGGTAGGCAACTATAGTACAGAATCTACTAATATTTAACCAGAAGAGCAACACTGCAATTTTAAGGCTAACTTCATATAACACACTATGGATCTGATTAGCGGAGAGAGCACCATTCTCCAAGCCCAGGGCCAAGTCTGGAACCAAATATTTAATTTCATTAACTCCATGTCTCTTAAATGTGCCATGCAATTAGGCATACCAGATGTTATCCGTAACCACGGTCAACCCATGACTCTTCAAGAGTTAGTCTCAGCTTTGGCAATTACACCTAACAAATCGCATTGCATCGACCGTCTTATGAGAATTCTTCTTCATTCTGGCTTCTTTGAGTTAAAAAAACTTGGTCCGAATGATGAAAAATTAGGATACGTTCTAAATCATGCATCTCAACTTCTACTCAAGGACAACCCCTTAAGCATTAGAACTTTTGCTCTTGCCATGCTTGATCCTATATTAACAGATCCGTGGCATTACCTAAGCACTTGGTTCCAAAATGACAGTTTGACACCATTTGACACAGCACATGGAATGACATTTTGGAACCTTGCAGGGCATAAGCCAAAGTTCAATGATTTTTTCAATGATGCCATGGCAAGTGATGCCCGATTCGTGGCGAACGTCATGGTTAATGAGTGTAAAGGGGTATTTCAGGGATTGAAATCATTGGTTGATGTAGGCGGGGGGACTGGAGAGATGGCAAAGGCGCTGGTGGCTGCCTTCCCGGAGTTGAAATGCACAGTGTTCGATGTTCCTCATGTTGTGGCTGGAATTGAGGGGGGTGATAGGGTGAAGTATGTTGGAGGGGACATGTTTGAGAAAATCCCCCCTGCAGATGCTATTCTATTGAAGGCAAGTTACTAATATACTTCATGTTTATTGCATTTTCTTCTTTGTTTGCATTTATGTAGTTGTTCATATCAAAATATGAAATCAAGTGAAATGCCATACGTAGTACAAACTATCAATGATCAAAGGCGCATTATGTTTTTTATTCCACCCCCACCACCCAAAAAAAAAAATTGAAAAAAGAATAGTGCATTATTTTACAGAAAAATCTATAATTTTTAATGTTGTTATAATTTAATATAGACAGATGATGCATCATGGTGTGTATGCTGAATAGTTAATGTATCAAGCCACCGATTTTTTTTCTTCTATTTTTTCTTTCTTTTTTCCGGTAATAATTGCCATCCATATCAAAATTCACATGAATACCTTGACTTAATTACACATTAATGGATGCTACATCTGCGTTATAGCGGTTAGAAAATTATTTTTATTAAGTAAATAAATCTGGATTCGTTTTAAATATATATATATATATTTTAATGTAATAGTTATTATTTATCAAAAAAAAAGTAGACACATGTCATTATAACTCCATACCAAATAACTTCTTTGTACCCTCTCATATGTTATAATTTTCACTTCGCTATTCTAGAAGTAAGGTCTATATTTAAAAAAAAATTACATAGATAACTACACTAAAATATGTAAAACACCAAAATTCCTCTGTTTCATTTAATAGTATAGATAATACCAACTAATAGTCTAATCAACATAATCTAGCCTTCTAAATCAACTGATCAAATTATAAATTCTATTGTAAAAGTTTTCTTTTAAAATTGGAATCCTTTTCTCTATGCCTAACTAAGCTCGACATACTAAATATTTCAGCCAATCCTTTATTGTTGTCATCAATTGTTTCATTAATGTTTGATTGGACCAATAATAGTCAACACTTTGAATCGAAACTCATTTATTTTTCTATCAAAACTTTTATGACTTAGAGACATGAATACTAGTTTTGAACTTAAATGAACTATGTTTAAATCTCTCATCCCCGACGTAATCAATTAAAGAAAAATTATTTTTATATGTTTATATATTTATATATATATATATATATATCCTCATAGTAATGGGAGGAAACTTCTTATAGCATACGAATAAAAAGTAACTATTTATGTACTTTTAGATTTTAGATATTATAAATCTTATAGATCTGAGATATCCAAATACATATAATCTATACAAACTAGAATTAATAATAGTACTCTATACAAGATCGCTCATAAAACAACAAAAAGATCATATATAGCAATAGCTTTAATTAAGAAACACATCAATAACGAAATTGATATTTGGTTCTACCGATTACTTGCACTAGGTTAATATAACTAATATTATTTAAAAAATCATTGCAAGAGAATTAGGATAGAAATTTTATAATAGAAAATATCTATTTATGAAAATATCAATAAAGGACAAATATGTAATAACATGAAAAGGACATCATTTTAAAATTTTATTTATTTTCGCAACAAAATCTTGGATTGAATACCAATGAATTTGCATGGGAATAAATTTGTCGCAAGTCCATTGTTGATTCTATCACGAGAAATGAGAAAATTTTGGTCAATATTTTTTTTTTTTGGGACTTTGTTGCAAATTTATTTCTAAATATAAAAAATATAACCTTGGCTTTTAGAGATGAAAATTTTGGTATCAATGAATACTTATTAGTGATAGAATTGTGATGAATTTGCAATGACAAATAAACAATGTCTTAATATAATTTCATTTGGTTTTTTATAAGGAATCTAACTTAAACTAAAAGTAAAATTTTTGGGGACTTAATTTTGTTACAAATTTGTTTCTAATACCACAACAATAAATGTTAAAATTTTATCACAACATTTAAAATTTAAAATACTATTACAAATCTATTCCCAAGTTTATTAATAGTATAATATTGAATTTTAAAGATAAATCAATTTTGTCTCTTGAAGTATATAATATATATACATAAATAAATAATATAATATGCTGTAATAAATTATGTATTTTAATTTCCAATCTTTTATATAATATTATATATTATTTGATATACTTATATCATATAAAATACTTATTTACTATATAATATACTAAATAATTATTTTGAATGATATGATAATATGTCACATCTTCTTAGATATAATTTATTGTAAATTAGATATGTTGTAATTGTTTAATAGATAAATATAAGAAAATGTAACTTTAATTATGAAAACATGGGTTAGTGTTGCAGTTATGAGTTAAACAAAACTTTAAAGTTGAGTGGGCTAAGGGAAGATTATGTTAATAGGGGATTATTTGTAAGGAATTTAATGTGAAAGTGAAATAATTTTGATATAAAACTACACATGTGGATATAAAATATATAATTAGTCCCAAATTTTCATGAATACTAATAAACTTTTTTTTTTTCTATAAAAACAAAGGAGAGATTATCATAGATGTTCAAGCTTTTAGAAAGGAAAATATTTGGCTTGCCTAAAGTACAATCAATTGTATGTTATGATTTTCATACATTAACAATAATCACGTAGTGCATCATGTCAAGCACCATGATTGAATATTAATCTAACACTGTTAATTAATATGATTGAAATGGAAAATCCAGTGGATCATCCATGATTGGGCAGACGAAGATGGCATAAAGATCTTGAGAAAATGCAAAGAGGCTATTTCTTTGAGAAAGGAAAAGCGCGGCAAAGTAATCATTATAGATATAGTAATGGAAAGCCAGAAGGGTGATCATGAGAGAATAGAAACACAACTCTTTTTTGACATGATGATGATGGTCTTGGTTCCTGGAAGAGAAAGAACTGAGAAAGAATGGGCTAAGCTTTTCTTGGATGCTGGTTTCTCTGAATATAAGATATCACCCATACTTGGTACAAGATCTGTCATCGAGGTTTATTTGTAATTTGCTAAGTTAGATATACCTTTCTTCTCCCCAATTTATACTATATATCAACATTGTTGTGACACAGTATACTACATGTTCTTTCCAATATTGTGCTAATAAATAGTTTGTTGTGACACAATATACTACATGTTCTTTCCAATGTTATGCTAATAAATAGTTTACTATGACTATGTAGTTTTGGCCCTTTTATATTAACTAATCACTCTTTTTTACTTTAAAAGCAATTTAATTCTTCAACATCAATACACCATATAGTTTGTAAGTTCCATTATATCAGGGCCACACATATTAAGGATTCACTTGTAATGATTTTATCGGTCTATCTTATTACCTTACTCCTATAGGTAAGTGCACTTACCAATTCTATAGTATAGTGGATATACATATTGAGTATCAATTCTACAGGGATTACGATTACTAGTAATTACCTTTTTTTTTATTATCTAATATGAAAAATTAAGTGAGTAAATAAAATTAATAATGAATAAACTAAGGAAAGCAATAATTACCAAAATTTTACCCAGATATTGAATCTCCCTAAAATTGCTAATATAATTAACTAATTATTATTTAATTTCCTTATTGTATTCTTAGACTATGGAAATTCCTAAATTGAACTGATAGCTTCTCAAATCTACTAATTCTTAATTCCAGGTTGATTAATTGGAATCTCTTTTTAATTAAAACCCTTAGAATTACATTATATTTGAATAATGAATTTCACTATTATGTTTGACCCTAATCTAGAAGATTTATGTTATCCTATCTCTAGGTTTGCATGCAACTCCTTCTAGTTATACTAGATATATTCTAATATAGAATCTCTCGATCTTAATATAAGAAATCATAATTCAAATTGATGCGTCAGCAATATTAAATTGAAAGCAATGAAAAACACATAACTGGATCACAAGAATGAAAAATAAATTATTGAATAATAAATCAGAAAAATTGCATATTCAATCTAAGGTTTATCATACCTAAGTACTAAGGAAAGTTTAAGCTAGTAACATATTAAATCTAAAAGTAGAAATATAGAAAGAATGCATAAAGAAAAGCGTTAAAACTAAAAAACTAAAAATCCCTAATACTCTAAATAAATCTCTCTTCTAATCTTTGTTCTAATCTTCTCTTAAATTCGTCCTTTTATAAGCATCAACTCGATGGCACGATGATAGCACTAGTATGTAGATGCCTATGTTCCAATCTATGCAAGTTTTGCCTTCAACACACCCACCAGTATAAGCATTTTTGTGCTCATGTCATCCTATACGGCTGATTAACACGTCTCTTTGCATGGTGGCTTTTGCATAGTTAGACATGATTGTATTCCTCCACCGTATTAGTCTTCTAATCATGTAAAATTAATATTACATTTGAACTATGAATTTCACTATTATGTTTAACCTTGATCTAAAAGATTTATGTCATCCTATCTTTAGATTTGCATGTAACTCCTTTCAGTTATACTAGATCTATTCTAATATAGAATCTCTCGATTTTAATATAAGAAATCACAATTCAAATTAATGCGTCAGCAATATTAAATTGAAACCAACAAAAAACACATAACTGAATCACAAGAATGACAAATAAATTATTGAATAATAAATAAAAAAAAATTGTATATTCAATCTAAGGTTTATCATACCTAAGTACTAAGGAAAGTTTAAGCTAGTAACATATTAAATCTAAAAGTAGAAATATAGAAAGAATGCATAAAGAAAAGCATTAAAACTAAAAAATTAAAAACCCCCAATACTCTATTCTAATACTCTAAATAAATCTCTCTTCTAATCTTCTCTCAAATTCATCCTTTTATAAGCATCAGCTTGATGGCACGTTAACAACACTGGTATATAGATGCCCATGTTCCAATCGAAGCAAGTTTTGCCTTCGACACACCCACCAGTACAAGCAAGTTTGTGCTCATGTCATCCTACACGACTGATTAACATGTCTCTTTGCGCGGTGGCTTTTGCATAGTTAGACAAGACCGTGTTCTTCCACTGTATTAGTCTTCTAATCATGTAAAATTGATTTTTTTTTTCTTAAACTTTCACATGATTCTTTTATTAAGTCATAAACTATATTTCAAGGCTCTAAAATCAAAATATAGATTAATTAAGTGCAATATTCATACAAAATATAAAAGAATAAAATAAAAGGTTATTATAAATGTTATAAATAATAAGTATTTTTTAAACTTTATCCAATTCCCCCACACTTTAACCTTTGCTTGTTCTCAAGCAACAACAAACCCTTAAAGATCAAGGATAAATTTCTTAAATATCAATCATTATATTTGTACTTAAACAAATTAAATTTACCATAAAGTCATTTATCCTTAACATCCCTTTTTACCTAATCCTATTTAGTGTATTGCAAATACTAAAAGTAGGGTTCAAAAATTAATTTATGTAATATTAAAGTTTATCATGCCATTTAAACAAAAATTTATAAACCCAAAATGATACTAAACATTACTCAATTAAGAAGAAAGTTTTACTTAATTAAGGTATGTACTTCTCCTTTTTCATCCCCTTAAGTACTATAATGTCCAACAAAAGCTTTTCTCTATCTATCCCTTGAAAGTCCTTCCTAAAATTTATTTTATAATTAATAGAAGAGTTTGTTTTTTTTTTTTAATAGTATGAAGTAATTTCATTAGTTAGTATGTCCTAAACCAGATAATCTTAGGCTACTGGGTTTTGAGATACCCCTTTAAACCTCCATTAACTCCATTACTTATTTCAATTGGTTCAGTTTTCTCAAACTTTTCTCTTGACCCATATAGCGAGCTTTAGGCCAATGATCTAGAGTTCATCACTCAAGTTAACAGGTGTTATCCCACAAAGAGCACCTACAGGCTTAATTGCTTGAGTCAAGGAGGCCCACTACTAAAGTTTATTTATTTTATGCTCCACTTTTACTTTATAGGAAGAATCTTCAAAAGATAAATTTCGTTAGTTCAATTGTTCAAGATCATAATACTCATAAGGACTTCTAAGAGATAGGTATACATCAAAATAAGTTTAAAAACTCCAATTCTCAATCCTTGATTAGTAATATCCTTCCAATCTAGAGTTTTTAAATTCCAAGCCTAAATAACATGTAACTTTAATTTATAAAGATTTCACAATTCAAGTTTAATAAAGTATTCGTAGTTCACTAATGAAAAGGTAAAAATATATCAATAACCCACCAAATTATGAATGCAATTTATTTAGTAATAGTGATGTTGAAAAATTTAGGCTTGTTATATTATGTTACTCCCCCCTACACTTAAAATGGTACATTGTCCTCAATGTACAAAATGGAATAGCAAAATAACTAATAGGGAAAAATAACAAAATACTTCCCTGATAAGGCTAAATGAAACTTGAAGCATGATTCTTAGCTTTCTAAAAGAGAGAGTTCCTAGCACAATTGATGGACACAAGCTTTTAGACTTCGATGTATCTTTAGTCTTTATTTCTTGTGTCCTGCAATTGAACTTCATGATACAAAGATGAAGTGAAATTTTATTTTATTTGAAATAACTAGGTGTAAATAACTAAAAAAAAAATTATATTAAACTAAATTGTAAAACTAAGTTAGTACTTAGGTTACCTCTTGTCACGCCCCAAAAGGGGGCCTAGAAGCCTCTACTAAAATTATCATGGCATGTGTGTACCTGTTACATAATAATTGTCTTACTAGTCAGAGATCGTAAGACTCTAAGTAAGTAATTACATCTACAACAAGTTATAATACATATGATTAGATAATAAAATATCACTATGGAACTCGAATCCTACGGTCAACCATGATCGTAGAGAATCGGTTTCCCCTACCAATAAGTAAAATATGATAAATCCTAAGTTTATCAATTTAAAATTTTCTATTTACATTAGGGTCCTAACCTTCCATTTAAACAATTTATCATCCCTAACTCTTACTTTGTCATTTTGGTCTTTTAGAATCTTTTGACATTTCACATCTTATCCCATCCCACGCTTTTGCTATCGTCACCTGTATAAAGTCTATGAGGGGGTGAGTACGCCATGGCTCAGTGAATGAGATGGTAATACTTTCAATACTACGTACATACACACAAACAAACTTAAATCAAATATTAGATAGACGCTATATAAATACACAAGAAAATTCACATCGAGTTATTAAACCTATGCTATGTACACAAGCAAGCAAATTCAATTTAAAATATTAAACGTATGCTATGCATGAATAACCATATGAATACAGCATCTTAAGTGGTCTTCCGGTAACCGACATGAAGTCTAGAGTTTATGCCCCCCTTGACCTTAGGTTAGGGATTTCGAAGTCACCATCAGTGCCCAAGTCATTACCCGGTTTATTTATCTTATCACTTGGTTAATTATGATATCTTATTAACTTAACAGTGAACGCTCTCGTGCCTCTTTGCACTAGACGGAGAAAAACCCTTAAGGACAGGTCAGACTCAGAACCGTCTAGGCGCGACAATCCCCTAGTCACTTAGTTTGCACTTGGCGGAACAACGATCCTCTTGATCACTTCCGACGCATCTTGTGACAATGATGACTTTCAATCTCATGCAATGTCTCGTGAAAATGCATGTCAAGTTTTGATATCGTCCAATTCATACTTTAATTGATTTATTTAGTGATTAAACAACATTTACAATCACAATCAATCATACCACATAAGTAAACCTCAAACATTTCATTTCACTCATCACAAGCAAGGATTATGCATTTCTTGTTACGCAACACCGACACTGAACCCAAACCCCGTGGACGTAGACCTATCCCGTTTTACAATGGATTAATTATCTCGGCACCTCTCTAAGCCATTTCTTTTAAATGTTAAATCGCTCGAGTCGACTTACGATCATTTTTGACACCTCTATGTCATTTATCTCACATGTCAAACCAACCACTCGGGGTTGATTTACATTAATCATCTTTAACACTTTTGTGCCATCGCACTTCTCAAGTGCTTTATCATTTTCACACTTTCAAGAGCCAGAAAGGTTGTCTCGTTTCTCTTTCAATGACTTCAAGACGTTTATACATGATATATATATTTGTGTGTATACATATTTCTATCACATCTCTAATTAAGGACAACTTACTAAATGCTTTTCCTTACGAGCTTAAGAAAGTAAGAAAATATGGTCGTTGATTTGTAAAAATTAAGGTTACACTCATGATTTAGTATGGTTATGTTCATGAGTGTGTTTCGTAATTAAAATAGGAAAATAAGTTTGTTAAGTATATGTATACACATTCAGGAGTCAACTCTGACATGTATGTATAATGATACCTATACACCATATTCCAGCTAAGCATACCTATTCGGTAGTTATAAAAGGAAAGCTAAGTTTCTATATTTTGGTTTGTTTTAAAAGAAAACAATTTGTAAAACATGGGTTAGGCTTGTGGTTATAGCACTAGTAATATGACACTAGGTGCTATCATTAAGGTAATGACATCTAAACTTTCTAACCATTCATTCCCCTATATTCTTCATGACTTTTTACCTAACTTGTTATTCTCTACCGCATAACTTAACTCAACAACAATCATATCAAATAGCAGCACAATAAACATCAATTTCACATGCACAACATTCCACATACAACACAACATAGTAGCATATCATTAAGTTTTCCACTCACTTGTTTAGGGTTGTCGTAGTCCTAGCTAGAGTCGAGTGATTCTAGCGGGTAACTCCTTTGCGTTCTTCTTAAAGTCAGTATCCTTCTGCAATGCTTTCTCAACCCAATCATAAAGCCGCATCTTCACCTGACTTTGGTAGTCTATTAGCACTTGATATGTATACTCTACTCATCTTGTGGTTGATGACAAGGCGTGAAGTTTCCTCCTTATGGAACTTCGGGCGAGCAAGATTCGAATGTTGAACTTCCTTTGAATTGGTGCTTCTAACACCTCAAGTTGTTGTGATCGACTATCTGCTTTCCTTATGTAGAAGTCGAGCAATGGAATGTTTTCGACTTGCTAAATTTGGAACTCCTTCTTCTACCTCTGTAAGATATCCTTGAAAAGGACAACTAAAGATCTTGCATTAGGGTATTTGGTCAAGAATGATCTTCTTCGACATCCTTTGAACATTCCATTGTGAAATCCATCTCATTCCAACCATCTCCCAAGCCATCATCTTGGATATTGCTTGAATTACTTCCTTCTCCAGTTACATCATCATAGATGCTTCTCTCGTCCATGAAGTATCTTTGAACCTTTCATTTATCCAATTGTCTTTAATATCTTCTAACGGACTACTTGTAGGATAACCCGCAGGATTTAGCAGTTCTTAAAGGTTTGTATCATCTTCTTTCTTATCTTCTTTGTTGATGTTTCCACCTACGAGTTCCTCATACTTTCTACTGGTTTTCATCCTCACTCACACTTCCATCATACATACACCAACCTTTTCCACACACCACATGCATACCAACATACACATATTCTTATCCATTTACTCTACACATATTACACACTTCCTATAGCCATACTTATATACCCACACCATACATCATCTCATACACTTACTCACATTCTCCATATACATCTTACTCCATCAATATACGCCCACATACTTTGCACATATCACATTTGCCTTCCATACCCATACATACATATTCATACTCTACACATCGTCTCATATTCGTACATACATATCCCACATATATTATCCTCAACTTCCATATATGTCCATGTACCATACATTATTTCACATACATACTATACATACCACTCTTTCCTTATACATATATACATGCCACATATTCCACACATACCATCCATATACACCCTAGTACCACACACCCTACACTTTCCATACATATATACACACACAATACTCCACACATCCCACACCTTTAATACACCTATATACCTTCTCACACACACCACATATCATCACCAACACATACACACATCCTCACACACCGCACACCATCAACCACACATACACATATACACACCTCATTCACACACACATACATTTCGCATATACTACATCACCTCATACACATGTGCACACACTCACATGCATTACACACACATGGTTCCTCCTTCTTACACATACATACACCCTCATATATATCACACACTATCTCATACACATGCACACACCCTTGCACACGCTACGAACCATAACTTACACTTACACACATCCGTACACACGCCTTGCACTATCACTCACGTTTATACATATCTCTATATACCTCACACCCACCATCACACACACCACACTCCATTATCCACATACATACACACTTTCCCACATACATCATACACATCCCTACACACATACGCATATACCTCACACCCACCATCACACACACCACACTCCATTATCCACATACATACACACTTTCCCACATACATCATACACATCCCTACACACATACGCACCTTCCTCAACACACATACACTCTCGTACATTTACCCCATCATCCACACATACACACACATCTTCCTCATCCACGCATACAACCACATATGTACACACAAGCTTCACACACATCAAACACCACTAGCACGTACATACACACATACTCTGCATACATTGCATACCACTGGCGCATACATATATACGCTCGCGCACACACCACACACACCTACTCATATACATATATCTTGCTCTTCCTCCCATTTGCTTTTGTAGTTGCTTCTGTAGTTGTCGTCATAGCCGCCGACGTGGTTGCTGCTGCCACTGTTATCGCGGTCCTCTTCCCTCGTGCACATACACGTACATGCAACTCCTTCTCTCCCTTTCCCATTTTTCTTTTCCTCCTCCAACCGCTACTGCCGCCATTGCCTCCATCATCAGAGAAGAAGATGAGATGAACACGACTTGGAAACTACTGCCACCGTTGTCATCGTCGTCACTGTACCGTCGCTGTTGTGGCGGTCGTCACGGCTGCCGGCATGGCTGCTGCTGCCGTTACAGTTGTTGCGGCCGTCGTTGGGTGGCTGTTGTTGTCATTGCCTTCACCGTTGCCGTTGCCGTCGGAATTGTCGTCGGATGTTACAGCCACTGCTGTCGTCGAAGTTGCTGCCGTTGCTATGGTTGCTATTACCGCTGTTGTAGGGAAAGGAGACCGGACGGACATGATGCCAAGCCGCTGTCCGTTACCCCGCCGTTGCTACGATTGGGGCCACTGTGGCTGCTGCTATGGAGATTGCTATTGCTGCCGCTATTGGGACCGTCACTGCCGTTGCCGTTGCTGTGGTCGAGGTTGCCACTGTCACTACCATTGCCATTGCTATTAAGGGTCGTGGCTGATGTTGTCGTTGTTGTTGACATTACCGCCGTTGCTGTCATTGCCGCTGAACATTGTCATCGCTGCTGGAGGCCGAGAAGGGAAAAAGGAGAACAGAAGGGAAGAAGAAGACGACCGAAATGAAGAAGAAAAGAAAAGAAAAAGGGAAAGGAAGAAAGTGAGGGAGAAGCAGAACGGGAGAGAGAGGGGTAAGGGGCAGGGGGGACCGGGTCTGGAAAAGCAGGGGAAGAAAAGAAAAGAAAAGAAAGGATGAGACTTTTTTTTTTTTTTTTCTGTTATATATATTTATATATTATATTATAATTATATTTTATTTAAAAATATCTCTATTTTAACCTTTCGTACACGTACGGGAATATTTTTAAAAATTACATCTTTAACAATTTATTATGAATTTTTACGTCTAAGTTAATTCAATTATTCCGAACATAAATTTTTGTTCTAAATTTCTATTTAAAATTCCTAGATTTATAATTTAAATTAATTTCATTATTCAACCGAATATTGCATAAAAATTATGTTTCGAGAAATTTATTCTTTTAATTTAATTTACTCGAACTAAGGTTAAATTTTACAATTATTTTCATTTATCCGTTTATATTTCCATATTCAGATATTTTCAAGTATGTCGCTTCCTAAATTTATTTGGTAACATAATTCATAAAATTTGATTTATTACGTTCATCATTTTATCTTTCTTACGAAAGTCGTTCTTTCTAATTGTTTAAATTTTTAAAACCTATTATTATCACAAATTTAAAATAAAATAATATTTATTATTCTATTTATTTCCCTTTAATTGTTTATATAATTTTTCAAAATTTTTCGGACTTCACACCTCCCCAAAAGTGCTATTGTTTAATGCCGTTAGCTCGACAGGTGTTACCTCCTTTATTTAGTCAAGGGGATGACAATTAAATTTTTTATGTTTAAGTTTCTTGAATTTTCCTGAACCTATTCATTATCGCGAATGGGATATTATTGTATTAAGTCTTTATGAATGCTATCCTACACACAAGTATAATTAAGTAAATTACATGTATTCAAGAAATAGTAGGTATTGTCATTCTTTGAAGGGTGTAGGATTATGTTAGGCTTTTTGAAAGTTTTTTCTTCATCCCTAATTTTCAAAACTAATTTGCGATTGCCTATATCTATTACTACTTTAGTAGTAGCTAGGAAAGGGTGCCCTAAAGTTAGTGGTGCCTTGTTGTCCTAGTCTGCATCTAAGATTACGAAGGCAACTAGAAAGATGAATATTTTTACCTTAACCAACATATCTCTAATGATACTAATGGGGTATTTTCCTAATCCTAATGTTTATGAATATGTGGTATGGCATCAGATTTATACTTGCACCTAAGTTAACTAGAGCTCTATTTATCAATAAATTTCCAATCAAACAAGATAGAGTAAAACTCCGTAGATCTTTTAATTTCTTCGGTAGTGTGTTTTGTAAGAGTGGAGCATTCCTCACTAAGGGTGATCGTCGAGACTTCTTCCAATTTCTTCTTTTTTGAAAGTAGGTCCTTAAAAAACTTTGTATACTTCAGCATCTATGACAAAGCCTCTACAAAATGTAAATTTACGTAAAGTTGTTTGAAAAGTTCCAAAAACTTACTATACTACTCCTCTAAGCATTCTTTCTTGAGTCGAGTTGGGTAAAAAAAATTTAGAATATATTATTTGAACCTTAGGGGATGCTCCTCTTCCTCTAGCTTTTTACCTTCCCCTTTAGTTTCCCCTTCTCTTTCATTCATTAAGAAGATTGCCTTAACTTGTTCCTTATGATTAGGTTATAAATTTCTAAGTAGAGTTCCCTAGGGTCTTTGTGGAATCATGTTGGCAATATGTCTAACTTGATTTTCTAGATTTTAGATTAAAGCTTCTTGATTCTTTAACAATGCTTCTACAACTTAAAAGTGTGTTTCAATGGTCTAGATAAACTTTATCATCAGGCCTTCCAAATTTGGCTTTTGTTTCCATTGGTGATATGCTAGTTGGAATCTAGGTTGACCACTCTTTTGTTGATTCCCCAGGTAAAATTGGGATGATTTCTCTAACCCAAATTATAAGTGCTACTATAGGGATTATTTTTCTGCCTATTCGAGAGTCTTACAAAATTAAGTTGTTCATTAAAATCAGAAACAAACTTTGACTAACCTGGTTATTGTGCCATGGATATTCCGTCCATTTTCTTACTTAATGCTTTGACTTGTGCTGTTAGGGTAGTAACAGTGTCTACATCATATGCTCTTACTACTCTTGATTCTCTAGCTCTTATCGCATTCCATTGGTAGCTATTCATGGCCATATTTTCTATTAAGTTATGTGCCCCTTCAAGAGTTTTGTTATTCAAAGTCCGTCTAGCAATTGCATCTACTATATGTTTAGTAGTTTGATTTAGCCCTCTATAGAAACTCTGAAATTGCATCTACAATGGAAGATTGTGATGTGGGCATCTTCTCAATAGATCTTAATATCTCACCCATGTATCACATAGGGTCTTAAACTCTATTTAAGCATAAGAAGAGATAATGTTCCATAATTTCACAATTTTTACTAATGAAAAATACTTAGTAAGGAATTTTTCTATCGTCTAATCTTATGTAGTTATTGAAACCCTAAGAAGAGAATTTAACCATTTTTTAGATCTATTTCTTAAGGGAAAAGGGAAAAGGGAAAAGGGAAAAATCGTAACTTGATGATGTCATCTACAGCCCCATTGATTTTGAAGGTGTTGCAAATTTCTAGATAGTTGACAATGTGTGCACATGGATCTTCATCCTATAACCCATCAAATTAAATAAAATATTGAACCATCTAAATACTATTGGGTTTAATTTCAAAGTTGTTAGCTACAATTATAGGCTTAACAACACTTGAATTCGCTCCAATAAGTGTTGGTCTTATGTAATCAAACATCGTTCTCTCATCTTGCTCATTGGCCATGTTAATCGATTGGTTATTGTCCAATAAGTCCATGTTCATGACTCTAAGAAAAATCATTATATTATCTTGCCATGCCTTAAAATTTATGCCATTTAACATAGGAATTGAATTTATATTGGTAGAGATATTTGTAGTAGAACCAATAATTGAATAGAGAATAAAATAAGTAGAACATAATTAAACTCACATTCATACTAAAGCAAACAAACTTGTAAATTCAAATAACGACTAGTCCCATCATAAGATACATAACATTGATACCTAGTTTTCGAATAGGAATTTTAATTTGTAAATAGTGGTCTTGGTGTAGTGATCAATCATTAATAATTAAAGTCTGTCATATGATTAGGCCTTTTTCAAGCCAACCAATCATTCATACAGAACTAAACAATTGTCACACATTTATCACTGTATGGACATAAACAAACCGACCAATTAGTAATCTTCCTTTAAGTTGACCAATAATCACATGATTTACACACACCTAACCTTTTCTATTTATTTAAAAGAAACAACTTCCATAGTATACATTACTTTAGTAACATGTAATTTCAATCATTCATTTCAAATAATAGATATATTATAGTTTGCCATAATTGGATTAAGTTTCAAAATACCCACTTCCCAATTTTCTTTTTTTCTTTTAATTAAACTTGAGGGTTCACTAATGGAACATGGTCGTGTTATAGGCCATGTTCTTTATTCCTAAGGTACATGAGCATAAACATAAGTGTATTTTTTATTGTGTACTTTAGATGCACCGAAATGGATAAAGTACATGGCTATGAACACGATTATGTTCTTAGCTATGTACTTAGCATGTTTCCTTGTTGAGAGGTTCGTGACCTAGAACATAGGCCATGTACCTCTTAGTCCCTTTTAATTACATGACAAACTCATGTTTTTTTTTTTCTCTACAAGATGAGATTGGTTGTTAATTTGTTGTAAGTCTGGTTACACTTTAGTTACTTTCTGGTTGCAACTTTGGTTATAACTCTAGTTGCCATTGGTTGCAACTCTTGCCACAATTTTGGTTGCTACCAGTTGCAACTCTTGCTACAATTTTGATTGCAACTTTAGTTGCAATTTTTGTTACAACTCTGGTCACACCTTTGGTTGCAACTCTAGCTATAACTCTAGTTACAACTTTGGTTGTTCTTTAGTTTGTCCCATAACTACCTAAAATCATGTTCTTTTAGGAAAACTTCTATTATCATGCCATTCTCCTTCAATGTGCATGGCCCAAAACATTGCCATGTATTTCAGGAGTGTACTATATACAAATTGAATTCTTCTTAATTTTACATTTTGTAAACTCTAATATGATTCTAGTTTCAATTTTATCTTTAATTAAAGGCAAATTGTGATCATGAGTGTGCTACAAATTCGTATAATACCTATATTTTCAATCCAAGAATCTTATTTCATGCAATATCTTATCAACCATAATTACAAACATGGCCCTCAAATAAGATTCATAAAAAATTAAAAAAAAAACTTTAGTAAAATTTGACTCTAATCTTGTGCATGAATGCTTTGATATCACTTGTTGGGATTTATTTGTAGCAATTCCCATATCAAATTCACCTAGGAACAATTCATGCACTAAATTAGAGCACAAAATATAAAAGTTTTGAAAGGAAGTGTACTTAAATCGATGAATTGTGAAACTCTTTATTTGATGTGGTAGTGTTAGTCTTTCAAGTCAACAGGATGTCCCTTAGAAATTTCTTGTCTCTTATACTCTCTTATGATAGGGCATTAGAGAGAACAAAATAGCACCATTTGCAACTTGAGGACCATGATCATATGTATACCCATAGGTTAATTATCTATTAACTTTTGTTATTTTCAATTTTTCCCATCATAAAATAGGAAAAAATATCATTGGTCTCTATACATAATAAGCAATACTTCTTTTAATGCATTAAAGTCTATATCTTTATTAGATCACTGTATTTGGATTTTATTTAATATGAAACCTTATTACATAATAATAATAATAATAATAATTATTATTATTATTAATACATATAACCCCATACGGTTTTATTTATAAAATAAACCTAACTTGGTATCCCTAACATTAAAATTTTGATTTGATAGAATACTTAGATACTAACTACATTGGTTATGAAGTAGTTTGGAAACTTTCCAATTTTTAAGGTACAAGTTGATTTCTGTCTTTTGAGAAACGGATCTTTATTACTATGATACCTTGTGGTTTGGAGTCATTGTATAGAGCTAAATCGATGTTTATCGATTTAGTGGTTATATAATAGTAATAATAATAATAATAATAATAATAATAATAAAATAATAATAATAATAATGGCATATTTAAAATATAAGATTTGTGTTGAAATCATATTGTAAACAATGTAGTCACATATATGCACTTATATAATATTAATTCGTTAAATGAAGACAATGCAAATTATAAGCTATGACCTAATAAAAATAAAATAAACAAACAAAAGCATTTACAAAGCAAGATGAACATATCTAGTGGGAAAAGCCATCATGTCCGCTAAAGAGAGTAGGATGCTGTATATAAAAAGGAAAAAAAAAATACACAAGCACGACTCATACTTACATCTAGAAAGAGAAACATAGGGATTTTCAACATAAATTCCTCCCAAGACCCATGTTACCATCAACCCTCATTCAACCAAAATATTCCTAGAAACTACATACACATGCAAATTGATGAAGTACTAGCAGACAAATGTAAGTAGCAATTTAATGTAGATTTGAAGGTAAAACCAAGAAATTGAAGAAAACAAAGCTCGAACATTAGTCAAGGTGGGATAACGATCTAACAAGAGCCACTTCTCAATGGCTTTGGGGGGTTGAAGGAGGGTGGCTAGGGAAGACTTTCCAATAAGGGTTTGGCTGGAGACGGTGGCGAAGCAACCTGCGCTGGTGAGTTTGTTTTCTATCTAAATTTATTTAATTTTTTTAAAGATACTAAATGTTGCTAATTCAATATGAGAAAATGTGTTCTAGCTTAATTTTATGTGTGGATTAGTGTGATAATTTTAGATTGTTAAAATTTTGAGTAGATACATAATGTGCTTAAGAAAACCTCTATTCTAATCCCAACTTCATTTAGATTTTTGAATCTTTAGACAACATAGTTTCAACTTGATTTTTAGTATGTGAACTCTAAACATAGTATAGTAAATTTACCTAAGAATTTTTTCAGGAAGTATGACTTTAGAATTTATAGAATTTACTTTGAGATAAGCTGCCTGTTTCATTTAGCAATGTATAGAGTGCTTTTGTTTTGTTTTGTTTTTGTTTTTTGTTTTTTAATTCAAATCATTTGATTGTGTGAAATGGGCTTTTGAAGTTTAATGTCACTAATAAAGTGATTAATTTTAATCTTAGATTCAAAATCATGTAAATGATGTAACTTACTTAATGGTTATAGAGGGGTTGAAATTTGCTATATTAACTATTAAGCTAAGCCCATTATTTATTTAATCTTAACTCCTTAGGCTAGGTAACAAGGCTTAAGGAGTCCGGTCAATATTTGGAATGATTCAAGGAGAATTGGCTTGGTGGGCTCAAACTAGGGATCTTCGAACTGTTCCATCTACATCTAACATTTCTTATATAGGTTTATCCACTCATGAAGATAGTTATTAACCTTAGCCCACCAGTAAGTTGATTCAAGATAATCATAAATTAAACAAGTTTCATCACATTTATTGATCACTAAAATGATCAAATGGCTATCATGGAACCTAAGAGCCTATACATATTTAACTACTCCTTATTTGCAACATTACGCTACATTGCAAGTGATCAAAGCAATGGCATTTTAGTGCACTTCTTTGCTCTTAAAAATAAAAAAATAATTCAAGTAATTACAATTCTCAATCGCATAAGCTACAAAGTTGATGCATAAGGTTTTCTTAAGCTCTCTTGTTTGTCACTTGTACATACATGACACTAAAATTACCTATTCCTTCTCCCTACCACTCTCTCTTTAAGTCATTCCACTATATTCCATCTTCACATCACTACTCTAAAGTCATATATAGTGTGAGACTTATTCACATCATGCATGTGATCAGTCCAATCAGAACCCCTCGTTTACATTTTGGTGACTCCACTAAGTAATACAAGTAAAACGATAGCAGCAATGTCATGGCACCTTAAAGGAAGAGAGCAATTCGTAATTTTGATGCTACCTCTCAAGAGCAAGAAAATAATTTGAACTTAGTGAGCAAAGCCCACTTTCACTACTCAAGAACATTAGTTAGGACAATTCACAACATAAGGCTCCTATAGACCCTACACAAATGATGTAGGCAATGTAGGAAAACATGAGGACCCTAAATCAATTCATGAATATGATTTCTCAATTCATGCCATGATTTGCTACCATGGTTGTAGCATAACAAGGTACAACTTAGCCAAGCCCTGCCATTGCCATACAGTAAGGTGCTAACCCTTCAACTCAACCAAGCAATATCCTACCTCCTCTTAAGGACGACATTCCTAAAAGAGAGAGATAGAGAGAACAAACCCCTCTACCAAAAACTATACAATAATTGGCTCTTAAAGTAAAGAATGTAAGGGTCCAACCTAGTAATTCTTCATCCTTACATGTTCCTCGATGCACCATACTAGGTGGACCTACTTTTGCTTTAACCCTACCCTTACCTTGTTTGTTGTATTCACAATATCCACTCTAAGGGCTCCTTTGTGATAAAGGAAGACATAGATGCATACATGAAGAAGATACAAACAAAGTTGATCGTGGGGCAAAGTTGAAACTTCCCTATCATTAGTATATTGCTGCAAAGCCTTACCTTAAAGACTATGTTAGTCTTAAATTCATGTAGTTTAATGGCAAGTAGGTTAGTGCCAAAGAACGTTTACTTAAATTTATTGAGAATCTAGAGGTTTATTGTGTAGATAATGACCTAAAGCTTAAGAAGTTCTCTAAGTCACTGACTAAGAAGGCATACACCTAGTATGTCAATCTTTCGATTGGGTCAATCCATTCATGGAGGACTATGAGCAAGCTCTTCTTAGAGAAATTCTTCTCCACTCAAGAGTATGTCACAATCATAGATATGGGAAGGATAAAGAAAAACCTGAAGGAAAATTTAATGGATTATATAGAGCACTTTAAAAAGCACACATTGGATATCTAAGATAAGCATGATGAGAAAAAATTTGTCAAAGTTTGTATTTGTAGAATGATCACTGAGTATGTCATCCACCTAGAAAACCTTAACTTAGGTTGTTTCTCTACACTTGTTGAGACCATAGGAAGAACTAATAATTTTGTTACAAGGCCATGGGAAGAAAGCTAAAGATTGGACAGTGAGCAGCATTAGTTAGCTCAGCCTAAGGTGAGAGCTTGAGGGATAGTAAGGAGTCAAGGAATGACAAACTAAGGGGCTCTACACTAGCTCTTTCATTCCCATGCCCGATGGGTAAAATACAAGCTATATTTGACCAATAGCTATAGGATGGAAGCATTATGCCCTCAAGGGTAGAACATTTGCCTACTACAAATGACAAAAAAGATCCCAAGTTCTATAGGTATCATAAGGTAGTGGGTCACCCTATTATAAAGTGTTGGATCCTAAGGAAAATATTTAATGATAGGGTTCATAATGGGGAACTCGTTATAGAGAATAATGGCGTCCACACCAATTGACTCCCTACACATAAGGCATAATAGGGAAAATGCTATCAGTCATGATCTAAGGAAAGAGGAGGAAGGTGTGTCATAAACTTAGGTATATGGAGTGAAAGAGTGGTTGTCGCCTTAATGATGACTTTTAACTATAGGAAGTTCTTTAACCTATTAGGGTTTGATGAAGACACATGGCTTGTAATAGCAATTATACTTACCTAAACCCCTGAGAGATAGTATAGGGAGTATAGTGTAACATAACTGGTATGAAGAATGGCCAACATGCATGAGCATGCGATACTTTTTATAAACGCAAACATGTGCGCTAAGAATCCTAATCACAACCATCCTCTTTATATGTAAAGTATGCTCAATGGGCATCTTATTAAGCAGACATTCATAGAAAATGGCTCCTCTATAAGTATCATGCCAATGTTTACATTCAAAGTTACAGAGATAAACAACCATTACCTAGTAAAGCAACCCATTGTGGCAAATAGTTTCACCAATTTGTCCACAAATATAGTAAGTTATGTCAATGTGGACTTGAACATTAGCCTTAAATAGGGCTACACATGGTTCTGTATGATCGACATGCCCATATCCTACCATCTTCTTATTGGAAGGAAGTGGCAGCATGATCATAATCTCATACCTTCAACATGATACCAATGTATTAATGGCCACTAGATGGTTTACGATATCTTCACTCCTACTACGAAGAATCCATTCAAGCACAATGAGTCATATTTTACTAAAGCTGCTTTCTTTGGTGAGTATGTTGAAGAGCATGAGACTACTATTGTGAAACCCTCTAACACACCACTACCCACTTAGAAAGAGACCTAGGAGAAGCAAGAGAAGAAGTGGAAAATGTGAGGCACTTGCAAGGGCAAGATAAAGTAGAAAAGAACTAAGGAAATAGAAAGTTACATTAGGGTTGATGGGTGATAGGTATACTACTTGTGATGATCTTCGAGATCTAAGGAAGCTGTCTAATCTTCTTCAAGTCCTATACCAATACAAGAAGCTTAACATGCCCCTACCTTAAATGCAAGACCAAATGAAGCCATAGGCTGAAAAAAATTAAAAAACTAGACTTAGTGGCACCACGGAGCCCCTACAATCCATCTTTATTTACAAAAGCCTCTTATGGGAAATTGAGGACCACTCAATAGAATTACTAAAAGAGTATAGTTCACTTGAACATATGATGAAATGCAAGGATTAGATCCTATCAAGCCTAATTTTATATTTTTCCTTAATTTAACCTATATTAAACTTAGCCTACTTAATATTAGTTACTCAATCTTAAAATTAAGGAAAAACTATATATTTTTTTATTATTTTAAAAAATAGAGTTGCCACCAACCTAATTTGGAAAATAAAATGAGTCAAGACTAACTTGGTGGATTAATCTTAAATAACTATCAGCTTATAAATTTTTCTATTCTATTAAAATCTAAATCACTTGTTTTTTTTTAAGAAATTGAATTAAAGGATTTATTAAATTCCCTTCTTTTTATTTTGATATAAACATTCACAAGCAGAATATAAATCTACTTAAAATATTCTTTTATTATATTCTATTTTTTTTATAGAATTTTTAGGATAATAATTTTTTTTTATTTTTTATCAATCACCCCATAGGTACCTATGTATCCGCTATTTAAAACCAGACTATCATAGCTCCTTCTTTTGATAAAACTTTAGTGTATTAGTTGATTTTATTTATGAAAAAAGGTCAAGTTTACTTTTTTTTATCATTTTAATTTTAACAATAAAAATTCTAATACCTAATATTTTACTTCCTAATTTTGAAAATCCTAAAAGACCTAATTTTTTAAAACACCAATTAAGGTTTTATTTTATGGAAATCATTTTTTTTAAGTGATAAAAATATTTCAATAAAACATTTTTCTATTATTATTAAAAAATTAACAAAAAAAATTATTATAGATAGTAAATCATTCTAACATTATTATTATTATTATTATTTATTCTCACTTTTTATTTTTATTTTACATACTTTATATTTTATTATCATTTAACATTTAACTATTTATGAACCTAATTAAAACTAGGTGATGGTTACACCATCACACCTAAAGCCTACAATGGTTCCTTCATAACAAAACATTTATCCTTATTATCTACCAAAATTCTAAAAGTCCAATGATAGAACATCAACCAAATATATCCATCCTATAAATATGCTCATTTATCATAATCAATTAATTATATGAAAAACATTTCGAATGTTATATTTGCTACATGCAACCAAATGCAATAAGCATACAAAGCCATTTAAATACTAATGCTAAATTTTCCATAGTTAAGGATTGAAAGTATTATCATCAGTATTATTATTATTATTATTATTATTATTATTATAATTACTCGACATGAAGACAAGAGGGATCAAACACATGATTGCATGAATCTCATATTGTAATTACTGGGACCCTCCTTTTTTATTATTGTTATTTTTATTCATTTTTTTATGTTATTATTTGTTTTCTTTCTTTGAACATTTCCAATATATGGTTTTATGACAGCAATGCAATGGGAACTTGACCAAAGAACACCAAACAGAAAGACTGATAAAAGCATTAGAGATTGACCTGTATCCTCATCAGTGAATTGGATTAAGCTAAGGTTTAAATTGCAAGTTCAAATCTAGGTCTTGGACCAGAAACCAAGCACAGGCCATATGAAGCAGATGTGGTAGTGGTTGTCGAGTACTCCACCAACGGTATCGTAATGGTGGTTGAGGCGTGGAAGAATGTCCGCCTAGACTTCTGAGCAGCACAACAACAAAAAATGGAACACTTCAAGATGCTAAAAAAAATGTAAATCACAACTCCAACGTGTAGCTCAAGATATCCTAGTGAAAGAAAGTGAAGTTGTGGGTATTTAACCCTAGAGAGAGAAAGTGATTCATCAAAGCTGTTGAGTGCCGATTGTGAGATTTTAATGTGTCTTTTGAGTTCGTAGGGTTGAATCTAATTTATAGATGCATTTAAACTAGTTCCATAAGCTCGATTGGTTATGATTAGATGAGGGATATAAATGAATAAAACCCTAATTTTATCATGTTTTGATTTAAATTGTTTTTAGTTATTTTGATGTAATATCCAAAGTAATTTGTTGATATGCATAAAAAAAATGGATAAAAATGTATCAAATGGCTTAGATTTTCTAGTGTGTTTTTTCCCATTTTTTGTGCTCTATCTTGATCAAAGGTAGGGGATGATTACATGCCTAGCACATGACCCTTACCGCCCAATAAGATGCTGTCACATGGCAACTTACTCCCACAAAACTTTTTTTCTGCTAGAATGCTACTTGGGAAACTCAAACAAACAACCTAAAGCTTCCATGTTCTCGCAAGGCTTAGGTCCTAGCCAATTGGGCAAGGCTTTTTTCTCAACTCTTTATTACACTAAATATTTATTCAAGCTTGTAATGTAGCCTAGCCATAGGCTTGGTCAAGAAGAAGCAATGGAAAACGTTCACACAACTCATCAATCTAATGTAATATTTGATGAGTCTAATGACTCCACCTAACAAGGTAGCAAAAATGATTCAAGTAATGTGAAAACTTAAACATTTTATACATTATTATCTTCTGATAAATTTGTTAGACATTTTTAATAATTTTTTAATTTACTATTGATGATTGCAGGTGGTAAGGTTATTAAGAAAAAAGTGTGAGGCCCCACTTATATGACCAGTATTTGGAGTAGATAAGTTGGAAAGCTTACTAACGTAGCATTTAATGATTTCGGGCAACCAAGATAAACAAAACACCAAGGTATTAGCTCATTTCCTGGGAACCATAGCACGGAGTGTCAATTATGCTTCTTTAGAATATGAGACACCTTGGTGTGATATCCCTTAATCCGATAAAACCATATTGATAGCGGTAGTGAAGGTCAATGGTTATCATGACTTGTGTTACACATATATTCTTGTTATTCTCCTCTTCATTTTAGCCAAATGCTCTTGCATGTGTAGTAAGATTTGACATACCACCCGATGAAGAAAAGTGTATTTTCGATTCCATTAACAAGAAATGGATGACTTGGAAGAACTATTTGAAGAAAAATTATTTTGATCCACAAAAACAATTAGAGGAGTTAGAGAAACCAGCAAATGATCCAAGGTTAAAAGATGTCCAATGGAAATCTATCTTTTGATATTACTTAAAAGAAAAGACAAATGTATGACTATTAGTAAAGTCTCACACCATACTATTTTTTCTTTTATATCTCTAATTATCTATATGGTATTATCTAAATAATTGTAAGAAGTGAGCATTCGCAATAGTAAAAATAGAGCACAACAAAAAAATGGTCAATTGTAAGTAAAAACAAGCTTTGCAATCGTAAGAGAGTAAGAGGTAAGAATATAAGTCATTTGATGTAGAGTTTTGCATACTAGTGTCTCGGGCTCTTATAATTTATTTCAAATATATTTGTCTAGTCTTTTAAACATTTAATTAATTTATTAAAAGAACAAATATTCTTTCAATTGGCAAAGAAGTGCTTGATTCCTTATTTTTCTGTATGGATTCAATTATACAAGAATATAAGATCTGTACACATTTGTGTCATTTAATAGTCGCAGTTTCCAGTTGATATAATCTGATTATTTGAATACTACAATATGATTTTTATCTGTCACCTTGATTATTTTGCTTTTTGATGATGCTGTAAGAATGAGCAATATCGTTTAAGCTATTTGGTTTCTTTAGAAAGAAAGATTAGGTCATTCTCTATCACGTTTTGAGATGTAAATGAACCCGCAGGAGAAGCAATTGTAAGTTATACATAAATGATATATATTGACTTTTCTTTTCACCGATTATGTACTTTCTGTAACTGTTTATTATTATGTAATAGGCTAAAATGAAAGAGATAATTGTTAATTTTCCAAAAGAAAATGATAGGGATATGGAAAAGGATGCTTACTCGAAGATTATGGGGAAAGATAAATTCAGGTGTGCTCGCCTATATGGTTTAAATGTTAGTTCTGTTGATGTATATGTTGTAATACCTAGTCGAGCTGCAAGCAATAGGATTGCTATGAAAGAAAAAAGCAAAGTTGCACAATTAGAACAACAGGTTGACCAAGAAAGAAGCAAATTAAAGTTGCGCGATTGGAACAAAGACTTAACAAATTAACAACTGTTGCTATGCAAGGTAGAGATTCAAGTGGGAGTACATCATTATCTGCAGATTTACAAACTCCTAATTATGTACCAAGTCTTTATGAAAGGTCCTTAAATCCTACCACCGAACGTCATGCCCCGATCGTTAATTCTGTACCCAGGCCTCTATGTAAAATAGATTTTCTTTTAATCATACTTGTTATTGATATTGAAGTTATTATGTAATTGAGCAATAATAATAGAATAACTAAGGTTTAATTTTGTTTTGGTGAAGGGACTCTGTCATATTGTAGCATTAGCTACTGCATTATTCTTCCATGATAATGCACATTGCTAAATATGTACATAAAGATGTATGGAGAATGTAGGAATATTATTCAGCTATCATATATATATATAATGTTACTGCAGTATTCTAGGATGCTTTCTATAACTAGAGGTTTACCTTTGATTATAAATAGGATTGTTGATAATAAATAAGTTAGAATTTTTCTCTCCTTTAAACAGTAAAAAAGAATTACCTTTTTCATGCTGCTAATTATTAGTTTTAAATTTTGATTTATAGGTTGGAGATTCTATTTTCTTAACAAGCTTGTTTGATAAGAACAAAAAGGTTGCTATTGGAAACATTGTCAACAGACCCATCAAAAACAGTAGGATGAGAAGTTGAACCACTTGGTCTGAAGTAAATATTTAGGTTACAATAAAACGAGATGAGCACTCAATAAGGTCTTTTAGCATTTTGAAGTTAATAGGAGATGCCTCTAGTGTAAATATTGCTTGACCTTCAAATAGGGTAGGTTTATTTTATTAACTTTTACTAAATATTGAATTGTTGTATTTATATATACTTACATAGACTCGTTATATGCATATTTCATTGAACGAAGAATAAGATTGGTAAGAGAAACAGGATATGAAGATTCTTAGTTTTGGTTTGAGAAATATATGGATCTGTGTGTTAGCTACTATATCCAGAGAAGTGTTATTTAAATTTTGATTTTATGAATGGTTTAATGGTATGTTATGATATGTTTGAAACATATTAGTCATATACATACTTTTTTATATAAGGGATTCATTTAACACAAACATTTGATCTCTTACCTTATTTTGTGAATTTATTGATTTTGTTTCATATGATTATATATGGTATAGATGCTATAGGTTTCCAAATGACTTGTTATTTAAAAAAAAAAAAAGAAAAATTACAGGAAATGTTTTGGAAAAAAAATAACCATATTAGTTGTTAGAATGCTAAAAAGAGTCATAATAATAAATTTCCAATTAATGTTTCTAATTATTAGTATGTAAAGTCCAATGTCCTTAAAAATAATACAATGGCAATATGTTTTGTCCTATTAACTCTTTAAGACATAAAGACATGTCATAGTTTGTCAAACAAAAATTCATGATGATATTTTACAACACATTTATGTGTCCTTAAACCATATGAAGGTGATATATTGTGTCCCTATTAACTTTTTAAGGCACAAAAACATGTCATAATATGTCAAACTAAAAAGCATTATGCAACACCTTGAAACCAAGGAGCATTATGGTTCACGGAGTGTCCTTACCAAGCAAGGGCACATTAAAGCTCTAAACCTACTCTAATACCATTAAAACCTATAAACTATATTACTGAACATTCATTAATTAAATAGTTTTCATTCTTCCAACATAATATAAATACATCCAAATTCACCTTTCCAAATTATAGCAAACCTTAATCATTCATCCATGATTAAAACCTAAAGCAGTTGAATATATCTATTATCCTCCAAAGAACTCACTATTCACTACATATAAATAACAATTTTTCCACTATAGTCTAATTACTATATTAATAATGGAATTCTTCTTCTTCTTCCCTCTCCAGTATATTCACTCCCAATTCTTCTTCTTGGTTATTGATTCCCTTAATACTTACATCTAAAAAAAATATAATTCCCGAGGGTTGAGCTAATACCTAGTACATATAACAACAAGCACATACGCATGTATAAGTAAGAACCTAATTCACATACATTTATGCAGAACTTAAACATTAAATAGCAAGTTCATAATATACTTAAGTCCACAAAGCATCAAAGGGGTACTTATGACCCCATCAAACACATTCAAAATGATATGCTTCAATTGATGATAGCAATTAAACAATGACAATTGAAGAATCAACCAACAAGCCACAAGAATGCATGACTCCAACACACTCTAAAACCCCTAAAACTCAAGTGACATCCACACAAATGATAATCAAATTGTAATTTGGATATAACACAATTAAACAACACACTATAGAATATAATTCCACTAAAATGGCGTGAATACAATAATAGATTTGGAACCCTAAAATGGTGTGTAAATAAGAACTTAACAAGAACAATCCAATTCACATTAGATATGACACATTAGTATAAAATTAGAATCAACTTAAGGGATTTGATATTACTCACAAATCCTCAAGCCTCCACTCACCACAACTCTTGAAGAAGTTGATAAGGGTCTTATGAAAATAGAGATAAATCCTCTCTTTCACATGAAAATGGGCAGCAAAATGTAATG
Source organism: Laguncularia racemosa (assembly GCA_037954665.1). Lineage (NCBI taxonomy): Eukaryota > Viridiplantae > Streptophyta > Magnoliopsida > Myrtales > Combretaceae > Laguncularia > Laguncularia racemosa. The sequence continues at coordinate 3,952,128 of JBBMOL010000060.1, read as the reverse complement.
TTCAAAAAGTCCCCTACAAACCCTAATTAGCAAGTATTTATACTTGCTCCAATAAGGGTTTAAATATCTAAATAATTACACATATGCCACTAAATGGCCAGTTCTAATCAACAAAAAACAAATAAATCAAAAGTCTCAAAAATGAGTAAAAGTGGTTGGTTCAATAATGAAGATACAAGTACAAAAGATGATCTTCAAATGACTGATTCTTCAAGTCAATTGAGTAATTTGTTGGACCAGATCTTCTTTGGTTTATGTCGGTCCGTGAATAACCCACAAGTTGAGTTTCAATGAGTTTGTCCATCGCCCTGTAAAACCTGACAAGTATGCCTGTTAGATTGCATAACAAATAAGTAATAGAAAAGAAGTTAGTATACAAGTATTTTAGGGGTCGGTTTGTTCAAAGAGGACCCTCATCGCCAAATTTCGTAATCCTTTGGCTCTTGCCCTAGTGATAGGTCTTGTAGGATTTTGATTTCTATCATCTCATCGGGCCTTAAGAAGATTTTTCCTCAAATCTGATAGGTCAAATATAGTAAAGATTTTGTATCCTCCTAGCAAGTTATCTGTAGAATTATCACTATAGTCTCTTGGTACCTGAGATACCATCAGAGGTGGTTGCTCTCACCCCTCCATCTCTAAGATATGACTCATTTGCAACACATCTAATGGTCTATCATCCACTAAGACCTCCCCTAACTCAAACTGTCCCACCAATAATGTCATCTCCTTCCCTGTTTCACCTGTAAGTCTTTGAACCTCTTAGTCATTTGATGGTTTACTCATCTGCTCTTGAACCTTTTGGACCTTTGATGGTTGACACATCTGCTCTTAAACCTTTTGGTCCTCTAAAGGTTGATTCATCTGACTATGAACCTCAGGAACCTCTGATGGTTAGCACATCTACTTCTGAATAGCTTGGTCCTCTAAAGGTTGGCCCATCTAACTATAAAACTCAGGAATCTCTTATAGTTGACTTATCTGTCTTTGCATCTCTTGGATCTCTGATGGTGACATAGGGTTTACTACTATACATTTACCATCCTACTAGAACATATAAGTATTTCTATAACCATCATGTAAGACCATCTTATCATATAACCACGGCCTGCCAAGCAATATATGGAATGCACACATGGGAAGAATATCACATTTAATCTCATCATAATATTTATCCCCTATACTAAAAGGTACCCTAGCACTCTAAGTCACATGGAGATTCCCCTACTCACTCAACCAATGTAATGTGTAGGGTTTTGGATGTAGGGTAGTTATAAGTTGTAATTTTGATACTAATGAGGCAGTCACAACATTAGTACAACTACCACCATCAACAATAATGACACACAAGTTACCTTGTACCCTACAAGAAATATGAAACAAATTTTCTCTTTGCCTATCATCAATGGTTGGAGAAGAAGTCAAGACTTAACATAGTACATTAGTAGAAAGATACAAATCATTTGACATAGTTGCTTACTAATTTCAATAAGCCAACAACACACTTCAGTACACACCATGTCACAATCAACACTCCTTAACCTTACACCACACCTACACTCATGATGCAATACACACAAATGCACTTCCACTGTACAATAACAACTAGTGCAAACACATACCCTAAATGGCTTAACACACACATTCCCACAATCATGTTACACACACTTCCACACCCACGGTTCACTTTATTTTATAGCACAACACACACACTTTCAGTCAACAACAATACTCTAATGCTATACAACAAACACTATGAAAGAAAAATCAAAACTACACTTAACTTCACACACTTCTACACTTCAACACACATGCACTTATACACCCATGGTGAAACAAGTCACCAATGCAACAAATACTTCTCTGTGCTTCAATTGTAGTAAAATAAATTGAAGTAACAATTAAACACTTCCAAGTAGTTAACTTATTGAATTCAACTAAGCAAGTTTTTAAGTAATAATACTCAATAACTTTCGCACTTAAATGCTTTTTTTTGAATTTCAAACTTCACTACTTAACTTCTTTTCCTAGTCACGGCACACACACACACTTCAATCTCCATATGCAGCACCTTCCTCACACATAACTCCACAACAATTCATACCGCCACACACACTACACACACACGGTGCACTCACTTCAACCACCACTACACGCACAACACCTCACTCACGGTGCAACACCCTTCAACTCAATATACACAACACAACTCTACCAATTCAATACTCCTTTACACCGCTACATATACATGCACAAACATGGAAACAATTTCAAATTGACACCCTTAATGCAACTTTCTCCACAAAGGGTAAGAATCAATTTCAAATTCAAATGAAATGTAATCAATACCACTCAATAACTACTTCAAGGTTAATGGATGTGCTTGAATTCAAATGATTTCCTTTTTTCCACACAAGCTCAAATCTGAAAATTGTAAAATGCACTCCTTCAATTCTGAAAACTCTTACAAGAATTCACTTCTCTTTTATCACAAAAAATGTATTTCCAATTTCACAACAAACACTTGGAAATACACTTCTTATACCACCAATTCCCTTCTTGGCAAAGTCAAGAACAAACGAGCTACAAGATATCCACTTCTACTACAACAAACAACAAGTATGACTCCGCAAAAAAAAAAAAAAAAAAAAAAAACAAGTACTTCAATTCCACCTCAACACTTCAGATCAATAAATAGAAATTCAAGAACCCTAATTTCAAGTTGTGATGATCACGAAAATTCCCTTCTCAAAAACCAATACTTTGATACCAAATTATGATATGCTTCAATTGATGATTGCAATTAAACAATGACAATTGAAGAATCAACCAACAAGCGACAAGAATGCGTGACTCCAACACACTCTAAAACTCAAGTGACATCCACGCAAATGATAATCAAATTGTAATTCGGATGTAACACAATTAAACAACACACTTTAGGATATAATTCCACTAAAATGGTGTCGAGTCTAATTTTTTGAATTCGCATTCCTAATCCGATCTAAACTAGACCCTATGCTCATCTAATCTAGATCCTCAACTTGAGTTAGGAATTTCGTTTAATTTTTGGAGTCGCCACCCAACCGTTGTTGGGAAAATTGAATTAAGACTAAAGGAGCGGATTAGTCTTAATTTGGACTACTAGTCGTCGTTCTTTCCTCTTCTCGTGTTTGTGAAAAGAGGAAAAGGGAAAACCAGAGTTTCTAAGTTCGGGGGCTAACCTATTAAAACCTTTACGGTTACCACCTAATCTCCTAAAACTGTTCATCTTTAGAAATGTATTTCATTGTGTTTCTGTTACTTTTTATTATGTTTTGGAATTAATTTGAGAAAATGATTTTTCATACATTTTAGGGGTTGACCCGAATGGGTGCCTACGTACCTGCTACTCAGGATCAAACGAGCCCTAGTTCGCTTTTCTGAAAAACTTTAGATTTGTTTGTAAATTTTAGTTTTGAAATTTCTTATGATTTATGTTCTTAACATTTTTTGGACTTTTTCTAAAAAATTCTAAGCCTAAGCTTTGATTTTATTTTGAAAATGATTTTTAGGGAAAACATCAACTTTAATTTGTTCGAAGAAAACGATTTTTCTAAGTGCTAAATTTTTTTTTTCGAATTTTCATGACTTTTCTGATTTTTTATGATTTTATGATTTTTTTAACGATTTTTATAATTTTTATAAGTTTTTTATGATTTTTATAATTTTTTATTTTTGTTGAAAATTTCATCCTAAATTTACTTTCTATCCTATTTTGAAATCTAAAACTTTATTATTACTTTCCTAATATTTTTATTGTTTTTCTTCATTTTATTACCTTTTTTTATTATTTTTTATTATTTTATTTTATTTTACATTATTAAATTCTAAAAAAAACCTAATTTCTACATTTTTCCTATTTATTGAAAATAGAAACAAATAAATAACTAAACTAAACAAATGACAAAAACCAAATAACAATAATAACAAATAATAAATTTGGAATAAATAAACAAAACAAAATAAATAAAATAAATAGAAAAAATCTGGAAAATCCGACTTACCTGGATCCGGGTCGGTGCGCGGGTCGGGTCGGACGGGTCAAATCGGGTCGGGTCGGATCGGTCGGACACGGCGGCGGGGTTGGCTCGTTCACGGCGTTCCGGCGGTCGTTTGCGGCGGGTGAATTGTCGAATCCTAGCTTCTTGAGGGTGCTGAATCCGATGGTGGTGGCGGTTTACTCCCAGAACGTCTCCTTGCGGTGGTTTGAACTCCGATCGGCGGTCTCGGCTTCAAGTTCCTCCGGCGTACTCCGATTCGCTCCTTTCTCTCTCTTTCTCTCACTTTTTCTTCGTGCTCTGGCTTCCTCCTGTTCTCCTCTATTTATAGGCACCTCGAACTCCTCTTGGATAAGCTCGAATCGACCGATTTAGATAAACCCATATTTTTCCGTTTCTTAGATTCGATTTTATCCCGGCGATTTGTTATTAATCTCTTGTGTTCCTTTGGTTTATCTGATGGATTTGGCCTTATCTTGACTTTAATCTAGAAGATTAAAAAGAAAACGGCCGATTTCGCCTTCGTCGGACTTCTGTCGGATTTTTTTCCTCCGGCTGGGCGAAGAAGACGATCACGCGCATTCACGCGTTTCCTCTTGGCCAATCACATGCTGCCACGTGGCAGCTCCAGAGAAAAGAAAGAAAAATTTGCATCGAGTGCTCGGGGGAAGATTCGAACTCGCGACCTCCAAGCCTCCCGCACGTTCCCAGCGCACGCATGAACCAGCTGAGCTGGCCCAATTTCCCGATTTTATTTACATCGCAAATTGTACATATGCGATGCAATTTTTTTAATTTTTTTTGTATTTTTTTTGAAATTTCAAAAATTTGTAAAAATTGTTTATTATCCATTATTGCTATTTTTGAAATCGTTTTTCGAAATTGAGGTGTTTTCCTATTTATTTTTATTTTTTGTATATTTTTATTATTTATGCTAAATTATGGAAAAATTGGGAAAAATTAGAAAAAATTGAAAATTGATTATTGATGAGAATCATTGGTTCCTAGGGCAAAAATGGGGTGTTTACAGCTGCCCCTCTTTGTGGTAAAGTTTGAAAAACTTAACTACAAAGACAAGAAAGACGCCATTTTTGGCCTCTTGAATGAGTTTTGGTAGGAAAATGCCCCAAGAGCTGATAATCCTACGATTTGAAGATGTTCCAAACAATTCAAGGTAATGTTCATTCTCCAAAAAGTGCTTTATGAGCTAACTAATTGGCGACAGGACATATCTCAAGCTTTGAGTAGAAATGTATGAGAAATGATGATAGGAAGCGTCTTATCAGACTTGCAACCTTGGAAAGAAAATTTACTTAGGAAGCGCCCTTATGAGCTGGCTACCTGTTGATAGAAGCGTCTTGTTAGACTAGCAACTGTTTGGACGAATGTTTCCGAAAAGTGCCCCAAGAGCTGACTAATCGGGAGAATCTAGGAAAGTGCCCATATTGGGCTGACTAACCTTAAAATAGATTTTTAGGAAAGTGCCCATCTTGGGCTAACTAACCTGTGGTAGTGTCTCAAAAGGTGCCCTTATGAGCTGACCCTGAGAACGGGTTTTTTCGGGAAAGTGCCCATATTGGGCTGACTAACCCTTGGTAAAATTCTTAGGAAAGTGCCCATCTTGGGCTAACTAACCTAAGATAAAACTGTCTCAAAAGGTGCCCTTATGAGCTGACCCTGAGAACCGGTTTTTCCGGGAAAGTGCCCATATTGGGCTGACTAACCCTTGGATTGATTTTTAGGAAAGTGCCCATCTTGGGCTAACTAACCTAAGATAAAACTGTCTCAAAAGGTGCCCTTATGAGCTGACCCTAAGAACCGGTTTTTCCGGGAAAGTGCCCATATTGGGCTGACTAACCCTTGGATTGATTTTTAGGAAAGTGCTCCAAGAGCTGACTAACCTAAGATAGAACTGTCTCAAAAGGTGCCCTTATGAGCTGACCCTAAGAACAGGTTTTTCGGGAAAGTGCCCATATTGGGCTGACTAACCTTTGGATTGATTTTTAGGAAAGTGCCCCAAGAGCTGACTAACCTAAAATAGAACTGTCTCAAAAGGTGCCCTTATGAGCTGACCCTGAGAACAGGTTTTTTCGGGAAAGTGCCCATATTGGGCTGACTAACCTTTGGACTGATTTTTAGGAAAGTGCCCTAAGAGCTTACTAACCTAAAATAGAACTGTCTCAAAAGGTGCCCTTATAAGCTGACCCTTAGAATAGGTTTTTCGGGAAAGTGCCCATATTGGGCTGACTAACCCTTGGATTGATTTTTCTAGGAAAGTGCCCCAAGAGCTGACTAACCTAAGCTAGAATTGTCTCAAAAGGTGCCCTTATGAGCTGACCCTGAGAACAGTTTTTTTTTTTCGGGAAAGTGCCCATATTGGGCTGACAAACCCTATTAAAGGAAATGTCTAGACACGTGCTTCATTATGAGCTGACTCATCTGGTGCTCTTGAACATGCTTCTTACTAAGCTAGATGATGTGATACCCTTCATGATGGGATGCTATTTACCTATTTTAATATGCTTGCCAGTTTATCTTGGATAGCAACCAAACAACCAAACCTTCGTGTTGGTTTGCTCCTGTTTCTTTTCTTCTTATCTTGACACTGGATTGAAAATCTTGATGTGCCTCTTTTCTTTATGCACAAAGCTCTTTCGACGGTAATGTTATCCTAATAATGCGCTCAGTTTTAATCCTTAGGAGTAGACAAAATCATATCACAAATTACATTAAGATTCATTATCATTTTAGTGTTTATCTTTTATTGACAAAGTGATGGGTAATGTGTTTAGGTGTATTTATTGTGATGAGAATTGATTGGGATTGTTGACCATTCAGGGATATTAGCTTTGCTTGTAGAAAAGTAAAAACTCGACTCAATGAACTTTATATCGAATATTGGCTTTCATAAACATTGGCAAAATTTCAATTCCCTTGCCTAAGGATAGTACATCTTTACAGCATCTGTGTTAACGGGGTCTCTCAATTCTGGACCATCCATCTGAGTTAATATTAGAGCACCACCTGATAGAACCTTTTTCACCACATACGAGCCTTCGTAATTTGGAGTGAATTTTCCTCTGGGGTCTTGGGCGTTCGGTAGAACTTTCCTTAGTACCAGGTCGCCTTCTTTGAAGTACCGAGGTCTCATCTTTTTATTAAATGCCCGGGCTATCCTCTGTTGGTAACACTGACCATGACATAGTGTGGTAAGTCTTCTTTCATCAATCAGGTTCAGCTGATCAAGCCTTTTCTTTACCCAATCCGATTCCGTTAATTAAGTTTCTGACAAGATTCTGAATGATGGTATTTCGACTTCCACTGGTAGCACTGCTTCTGTACCATATACCAATGAGTAAGGGGTAGCTCCCGTAGATGTTCTTATTGAAGTCCTATAAGCCATGAGAGCAAATGGTAGCATTTCGTGCCAATCTTTGTAAGTTGTTGTCATTTTCTCGATGATCTTCTTGATATTTTTATTAGCTGCTTCTACTGCCCCGTTCATTTGAGGTCTGTAGGGAGTTGAATTTTTGTGGTTTATGTGGAATTGTTGACATAAACCTATCATCGATTTATTGTTGAGATTGGTACCATTGTCGGTGATGATTGACTCAGGAACTCCATATCGGGCTATTATGTCCCTCTTTAAGAAACGGACTATTACCCCTTTTGTGACGCTGGTATACGATGAAGCTTCTACCCATTTGGTGAAGTAATCAATTGCTACCAGTATAAATCTGTGGCCATTGGACGCCATTGGAGCGATAGGGCCTATTATGTCGATCCCCCACATGGAGAAAGGCCATGGCGCCGATAACAAATGTAGCTCGTTGGGTGGAGCATTTACCCGGTTTGCGTATACTTGACACAGATGACAGTGCTTGACATACTTTATGCAATCCGATTCCATGGTTAACCAATAATACCCTAACCTCATGATTTTTCGGGCCAACATGTAGCCGTTCATATGGGGTCCACATACCCCTTCATGCACTTCCTTCATGAGTTCGCATGCTTCATTCTTGTCCACACATCTCAACAGGGTGGTATTAAATGATCTTTTGTAGAGTATAGACCCACTTAATAAGAAATGGCTGGCTAACCTCCTGAGCGTTCTTTGGTCATTCTTGCTAGCCATTTCAGGGTATTTACCTTCTTGGAGAAAGGTTTTGATGTCGTGATACCAGGGCTTATCATCTTGCATCTTTTCAATTGTCAAACAATAAGCGGGCCGACTTTCGACGTCTATTTTTATCGGATGAACTTCGGCTCCCCCTGTTATTTGAACCATGGATGCTAATGTGGCTAGGGCATCTGCGAACTGATTCTGGGTTCTCGGGATGTACGTGAAGGTGATTGCCTTAAACTCCTTAATTAGCTCTGTCAAGTGTTGATGGTACGGTACCAGTTTGGGGTCTTTAGTTTTGTATTCCCCTCTTGTTTGTAGTATGATGAGCGACGAGTCACCGTACACCTCTAATTCGCGAATTCCCATTTGGCAGGCCATCTTGAGGCCAAGAATGCATGCTTCATATTCCGCGATATTATTGGTATAGGGAAATGATAGTCTTGTCGCTGCAGGGAATTGAGTGCCGTCTAGGGATATCAATACTGCCCCAACCCCACAACCAAATACATTGGCAGCCCCGTCGAAAAACAATTTCCACTCAGCATTTTGCTCTCTCCCAGAGTCTTCTACCGGCATGTCTTCTACTGTTAATATGTTCTCGTCCGGGAATTGGACTTGTATTTCTTGGGTACCTGTCTCGACAGGGTGTTTGGCCAACTGATCGGCTAAAGCTTGCTCCTTTATCGAGTTCTGATGCACATATGTGATGTCGAACTCGGATAGAAGCATTTGCCATTTAGAGATTCTCCCCATCAATGCTGGCTTCTCTGCCAAGTATTTCAAGGGATCATGTCTTGTCAACAGCTCAATATGGTAGTAAAGGGTGTATTGCCTTAGTCGATGCATGACCCAAATTAACGCACAACACGTCTTCTCCACCTCTGAGTACCTCTGTTCCCCATCAGTGAACTTCTTGCTAAGATAATATATGCAACGTTCTCTTCCCTCTTCATCTTTCTGCCCCAGCACACACCCCATGGATTCGGGGAGTATGGTGAGGTATAAGAATAAAGGTTTTCCTTGTTTCGGGACTATCAAGACCGGGGGTTTTATAAGATAGTCTTTGATCGTCCTGAACGCTTCTTCACATTCGTTGTCCCATTCTATTGCGGCGTTCTTTTTCAACAGACGGAATAGCGGCCGACACTTATCAGTGAGTTGTGAGATAAACCGAGCTATATAATTTAACCTTCCCAGCAAGCTTCTTACTTCTTTAACGGAACGTGGGGAAGGTAACTCTAATATGGACTTTACCTTGTCAGGGTCAATCTTGATGCCCTCCTGGCTGATGACGAACCCTAACAATTTCCCCGTTGTAATCCCGAAAGTATATTTTTCCGGGTTTAACTTAAGCTGGAATTTTCTCAGTCGTTTAAACAACTTTCTCAGGATATCTACATGGCTTTCTCTTTCTTTGGATTTAGCTATCATGTCGTCGACATATACCTCAACCTCACGATGCATCAGGTCGTGAAGTATGGCGACCATGGCTCTCTGATACGTTGCCCCAGCGTTTGTCAGACCGAAGGGCATGACTTTATAACAGAAAGTTCCCCACGTCGTGATGAAGGTTGTTTTGGTTTTGTCTTCCTCGGCCATTTTTATTTGATTGTATCCTAAGAAACCGTCCATGAATGAGAAGAGATGGTTTCCTGCGGTGTTATCCACTAGAACATCAATGTGAGGTAGGGGGAAGTTATCCTTTGGCGTGGCCTGGTTTAAGTCCCGAAAGTCGACGCATACGCGCACTTTTCCGTTCTTTTTCATGACGGGGACTATATTTGCCACCCATTCTGGGTAGTCGGATACTTCGATGAACCCTACTTCTAGTAGTTTCTTGACTTCTTCTTTGATTTTTAGCAAGATGTCAGGCCTAAATCTTCTTAATTTTTGTTTTTTAGGTTTGACATCTTCCCTTGTGGGAAGCCTGTGAACTACTATTGACTGGTCTAGCCCTGGCATGTCACCATATGACCAGGCAAACACATCTGCATATTCGATTAATAGCTTAGTTATCTCACATTTTTGCTCAGCGCTCAAACTGGTCCCGATTTTGAGGTTCTTAGGGTTGGCGATGCTTCCTAGATTTACTATCTCCATAGGCTCGTTGATCGAGATTCTGCTTTGTTCACGTTTTAGCCAATTTTCTTGTATTATTTTGTGGTCTAAGATATCGTCTTCAACAACTGACCCAGCAGCGTTGGAAACGATATCAAAGTTTTTACGTTCTACTTGCGCGAAATATCCCTGATGTTCGATGGTGGGAGATCTGAGTGACATAAAAGATGAAATCATATATAAATAAAGAAACAAACTGTAATGGAATTTGATAAATAGTCTCAATAAAACTTGTTCAATGATTTTTCTACTCTTGAGCTAACCTAGCACTATTGATAGGACAACAAAACCAGTTGTTCAGAGCTGGACGTTGGTTGGTCATGCGGGAGATTGATTCCCTTTTGTTGTTGTCCTCTTTGTTTATTTGAAGCTCTTGAATGGTATTTGCCCTTCTGAAAGATTGTTGGAGAGGTGGAATGCACATCTGAGTGTCAATCAGCTTCCCCTTCATTCTGCCCCTTACTTGTGCTTCTTCCGCGGCCGTAGGAACATATCCCAGTCCGAAGGTCCCATGCTGCCCCTCTTTGAACTGATGGCCCTTCTTGTTGGTCACCATATTCACTTCGCTGAAAATTTGCAACCCCAGGTCTTCTGAACCTTCACCCCCGATGTAAGGTATGGCAGTCTCTTTGTATATGGCGTAATCCTGCTCGCTCAGTACTGTAACTATCTGCCCATTGGTGATGAATTTGACCTTTTGGTGGAGACTAGAGGGAATGGCACCAGCAGCATGTATCCAGGGTCGTCCAAGGAGCAGGTTAAAAGACTTTGGGATGTCGTGGACCTGGAAGGAGATGTGGAATACTTGTGGACCGATTTCCACGGGCAGGTTCACTTCCCCCACAATGTCTCTCTTCGACCTGTCGAAGGCCCTGACCACTGTGGAGCTAGGTTTTATGTTGCTTGGATCGACCCCCAATAAGTCAAGTGTTGCCAAGGGGCAGACGTTGAGGGATGATCCGTTGTCGATAAGTACCCGAGAGACAATGGTGTCATTGCACCGGACCACTATGAATAGTGGCTTGGTATGCTGGTCTCCCTCTTCTCCTAGCTCTTCTGGAGAGAAAGATATTTGATCCATGGTAAAGATAGAGTTTTCCACGTGACCCATTTTGTCTGTAGCAATACCTTCCGGGACTTGAATCTGTTTTAACACTTTAAAGAGTGCTTCCCTGTGGGGCTCAGACGTGGTAAGAAGACCCATGAGAGATCTCTGCGCTGGAACTTTATTTAATTGTTCCATGATCTTGTATTCGCTGGCCTTTACCATCTTCGTAAATGCAGCAAGGCCTTCTTCCTCTTCCTCCGTTTTTTCCGTATTGGGTTCTTTAGTCGGGCTCTTATATTTCGGATCGTATAATCTCTCAGAGCGGGTGATACCTCCCACTATAGGAGGTCGCTCTTGTCCGAGAGCCCGATAGTCGAATGGTGTAGCCTTGTAATTCTCTACCGGGGCGGGAACATTGAATACATACCTTTTTCTCGGGATTTGTACCTCGGCTGATCATTCCCCATAGCATTGTATAACCCGGGGTTTTCGATGAGAGTCGATCATGTTGATAGTCTTCCCCTCTTCCTTTGCTACATTGTCTTGCTTTTCAAATTCCGGCCCCCACCCACTAGGCGGCCCTTGCTCAGTTGGGGTGTAAGAATAGTTTACCAAATATTGAAACCTCCGTGTGATTCTCCCAAAGTGCCAACAGTTGGGTCTCCGGATAACCATCTTCTTTTAATGTGTGCCTTTGGTGCTTCTTCGGGAGCTTGAGGCTTCTTTTGTTGTTCCGTCGTATGATGCTTAGGGGCTTCAGCGGGAGTCGACTCCTCAGATGTGATCATATTAATGGTAGGCAGCGGGTTGGTGTTAACATTGGGTGTTGGGGCATTCACGAAATCCAGTTGTATGATTCCGGCATCAATTAAATCTTGGATTTTGTGTCGGAGCCTCCAGCACCTATCTGTAGCATGCCCCTCCTGACCCATGTGATAGTCACACTTGAGGTTGGAGTCGAAGTTCTTGGGCTTGTATCGGTCGTTGGGGAGTTCGAAACTAATCAAGTTGTCGGCCCTCAACCGAGCAAAGACCTGACTGAGCGGTATGGGGATTCGAGTGAACTGCCTTGGGGGCCTGACGGCCTGTGTATGACCCGTCGTAGGTTGCTGGGCTGGGGTGTTCGTGGTCTGGAAAGTTACCCAAGTCCCAGGTTTCTCTGCCTTACCAGAATGCACTATACTGACCGTAGGCTCCTTAACTCGGTTTCCTCTTAAGGGCCTTTGGGTGGGTGTGACCTTAGGAGGTTCCACTGATTGTATCCTACCGGTGGTGATGGCATTCTCAATCCTGCAACCTGCTGCCACCACTTCTGCAAAACTAGAAGAGGTCTGGCCTACCAAATGTGAAAAGTAAGTTTTGTCCAAGGTGTTGACAAATATGGATGTCAACTCCTTTTCAGATATCGGGGTGGCTATCCTGGCGGCTTGGGCCCTCCAGCGCTGAGCATATTCCTTGAACGGCTCGGTATGTCTTTTTCGGAGACTTCCCAGATCGATTACAGATGGGGCAACTTCGATGTTAAACTTGTATTGATCATAAAAGGCCCGGGCTAACTTTTCCAGGTGTTGACAGTGTTGAAGTCGAGGTGAGCATAGCAGACCAATGCGGGGCCTGTGAGGCTGTCCTGGAAGGATTGGAGCATAAGTTGATCGTATTGAGCATACTTGCTCATTTTCCGGGCATATAGCCTGGTATGCATCTTGGGGCAGCCGGTTCCATCGTACTTTTCAAAATCTGGGGTCTTGAACTTGTCAGGGTATGTCTCCTCCCTGTATGCCGGCAGGTTAGTGATTCCGGCCTGTTCAAAACCATCAGGACCCTCAATAGTTTTCATTTTGTCATTGAGCTGTTGGAAGAGTCGCTTCTCCATCTCCTTTTGTCTCTCTTCCATTTCCTTCTTCAGATCATCAGAGGTCGGCCCCTGGCTGACCTTCGGCTCATATTCGAAGGCTGGGTTAAGGTGGGAATTGATTTCTTCGTATTCCGGAGGCTGTCCCTCCACTGCTTTTCCTTTCCGGGCCCCTGAATACTCTTCTTGAGCCGGCTGGGTGTTGCGCAGGAGGCCGATGCTTTCAGTCAAGAGGTGAACCTGGGCAGCCAGCTGTTGGACCGTTTGCTCTAGGGATATGATCCTGGAGTCTGAGGCAGCTTCAGCGTTGGTGTTGTTGCGGTTGTCACTGCTGTTGGCCATTTTTGCTCTTGAGCGTGTAAGAACTGGGCTTCTGGGCGGGTTCGATTGCTTGGAAGCTATTTTGATACCTGGATCCGCATTTTTATTTTAGTGTGATGGATGCAAGAATGATATGCATATGTCATGCGGATGCTAAAAGATAAAAGGGTTGACAACTGATTGACAATGTAATACTGAAACTTTACTTTTATTAATTTAAAAATTCCGGAGTTCAAAGATCAAAATGAAGATTACAAATGATGCCCTATTTCCTAGCTTTTTTAGTTTTCTGTTGTGGAGGCTCGGACTTCCCACTGATGACGGCTTCTAACTCCTTGACTTTGGCTTGGCACTTCTCCAATTGTGCTTCCAAGGCCTTGTTTCTTTGGTCGGATTCCTTGAAGCGTCCCTTCCAGATGTCTTTCGTATAGTCTGCCGCTTCGAAGTACACTTCCATCCGGGCTTTGACCTGCTCCAGGTAGACCTCTGTTTCTGGATTGATCCTATCTGGTCTTGGTTGGGTGACGTCTGGAACCCGGCATGCACTTTCCCCTATCTGGTATAGCTGGCGGATTACAAACTCCCTGGTGGCTCGGTGTTTTCCCACTTCGCCGTCTAGCTCTCCTAGGTCCACATTTGGGCTTTCAATTCTAGCTTCCCAAAGCGCTCTGACCTCTACCAGCTTAGCAAACTTCGCGGCTACCAACAGGTTTGGATCTTGATACTCAAAGGTGATTGCTTCGAGTGAAGGCCGATAAACTATGTCTTGGATGGTACCGAATTGGCGGACCACTGAGTTTGGGTGATATCCAATACATCCATTGATCCCGATTAACGGCACTGCTTGGAAATTACTGCAAGTCAAGATGATTTTATCGCAGCAACTCCACCTGGCTGTCCATAGAATATCCTCAGTGCTAAGGCTTCTAAGCAGATCTACCTAACTGTGGCTGGTAATGTCGTCGGGTAGCTTCACCTTTTCTATACAGGAATCTACCAGATCCACCTGTTGGGCTAGGGTTTTCCTGACCATGTTCAGCCCGAAGCACTTGAGGTGGCTTACAAACCATATTTGATGCTGGAGCGGAGGATCCCATGGCCTTTCTTCTTGAGGAAATTTAAGTTCCGGATCTGTTCTGCCAGTAGGGCTAGGATGTAAGATTTCCCCTCCAGGAATTGGGTCACCAGTTCCGCAACCCGGTAGTGAATATAGAAAGTTCCAGTGGGGAATAGTATAGTGGCAAAGGCGGTCAAGATGAAAGCATTCACCCTTCTCTGCCTGTAAGTCTTGGGGTCCCCACATAGGATGTCCTTTCTATCCCCATTGTCTTCTCGGGCGATAAACCAGGCTTCTAAGTCATCCATGCGTATGCAGTACCCATTACAGTCTGCCAGGGCTTTGTTGACTGCTGTTTTGCGGATGCCCAGTAGTCTGCTGAATATACCGGCTGGCCCGGCCTCGAGGTCTGGCATGTAAATCTGATCAGTCAGTGCTGGGGCCTGTAGTAACTGAGTGTATTCTTCCAGGGTAGGGGTAATCTCATGCGGCCCGATGAAGAAAGCTGCGGGCTCGATCTCCCATGACTGGAGCATGGCCCGGACCATAGGTAAATTCGCCTCTGTCTTAGTCAGTGAGAGGATGGGGCCGATCTTTCGTTGGATGAAGGCCTGTTCCTCGGGGTTGTACAAGGTAAACCAATGGTCCAGCACCAACTTCGGGTCCAAAGGTTTGTACACCCGAATTTCTTTGCGGAGGAGGCGGTCGACTACACTGCTAGCCATCTATTACAATAGGAAATAGCCTAGTTACAAACAGAACTATGAAAATGTTACAGGGAAATAGTCCTGAACTCCCAGGACAAAATAACAAACCTTTACATTGTCATCAAATTGTCAACCCTTCGTATGATGTTATGTATGCAAGTAGGTAGGTTCTAACTGGTTCCCGAGCTCTATGGCCTCCTGCATTCTCGAAGAAATGGATCTCAGGCCATATCGAAACATAGGGTGGGGTAGCCTAATCGGTCCCGAACGGTGAATCAACTCACTTCGCCCGAAACCTACACAATGGCTCCCCGTCTTAGTTTTCTAGGACGGTCCGGGTTCGATCGCATCTACTCACACAGACATATGTATGCATGCAAAAACCCCCACAGTGAAAGAAAACTAAAATCTAATTTAAATTCTGCAAAGTTAGTAACAGAGTAACGATTGAAACACATTTAAAGAGAATGATTCAAGGATTCAGGTGGCTTAGCCCACTGGCATGGGTCCCCAGTGGAGTCGCCATCCTGTCGAGTCTAATTTTTTGAATTCCCATTCCTAATCCGATCTAAACTAGACCCTATGCTCATCTAATCTAGATCCTCGACTAGAGTTAGGAATTTCGTTTAATTTTTGGAGTCGCCACCCAACATCGTTTAAGCTATTTGGTTTCTTTAGAAAGAAAGATTAGGTCATTCTCTATCACGTTTTGAGATGTAAATGAACCCGCAGGAGAAGCAATTGTAAGTTATACATAAATGATATATATTGAATTTTCTTTTCACCGATTATGTACTTTCTGTAACTGTTTATTATTATGTAATAGGCTAAAATGAAAGAGATAATTGTTAATTTTCCAAAAGAAAATGATAGGGATATGGAAAAGGATGCTTACTCGAAGATTATGGGGAAAGATAAATTCAGGTGTGCTCGCCTATATGGTTTAAATGTTAGTTCTGTTGATGTATATGTTGTAATACCTAGTCGAGCTGCAAGCAATAGGATTGCTATGAAAGAAAAAAGCAAAGTTGCACAATTAGAACAACAGGTTGACCAAGAAAGAAGCAAATTAAAGTTGCGCGATTGGAACAAAGACTTAACAAATTAACAACTGTTGCTATGCAAGGTAGAGATTCAAGTGGGAGTACATCATTATCTGCAGATTTACAAACTCCTAATTATGTACCAAGTCTTTATGAAAGGTCCTTAAATCCTACCACCGAACGTCATGCCCCGATCGTTAATTCTGTACCCAGGCCTCTATGTAAAATAGATTTTCTTTTAATCATACTTGTTATTGATATTGAAGTTATTATGTAATTGAGCAATAATAATAGAATAACTAAGGTTTAATTTTGTTTTGGTGAAGGGACTCCGTCATATTGTAGCATTAGCTACTGCATTATTCTTCCATGATAATGCACATTGCTAAATATGTACATAAAGATGTATGGAGAATGTAGGAATATTATTCAGCTATCATATATATATATAATGTTACTGCAGTATTCTAGGATGCTTTCTATAACTAGAGGTTTACCTTTGATTATAAATAGGATTGTTGATAATAAATAAGTTAGAATTTTTCTCTCCTTTAAACAGTAAAAAAGAATTACCTTTTTCATGCTGCTAATTATTAGTTTTAAATTTTGATTTATAGGTTGGAGATTCTATTTTCTTAACAAGCTTGTTTGATAAGAACAAAAAGGTTGCTATTGGAAACATTGTCAACAGACCCATCAAAAACAGTAGGATGAGAAGTTGAACCACTTGGTCTGAAGTAAATATTTAGGTTACAATAAAACGAGATGAGCACTCAATAAGGTCTTTTAGCATTTTGAAGTTAATAGGAGATGCCTCTAGTGTAAATATTGCTTGACCTTCAAATAGGGTAGGTTTATTTTATTAACTTTTACTAAATATTGAATTGTTGTATTTATATATACTTACATAGACTCGTTATATGCATATTTCATTGAACGAAGAATAAGATTGGTAAGAGAAACAGGATATGAAGATTCTGAGTTTTGGTTTGAGAAATATATGGATCTGTGTGTTAGCTACTATATCCAGAGAAGTGTTATTTAAATTTTGATTTTATGAATGGTTTAATGGTATGTTATGATATGTTTGAAACATATTAGTCATATACATACTTTTTATATAAGGGATTCATTTAACACAAACATTTGATCTCTTACCTTATTTTGTGAATTTATTGATTTTGTTTCATATGATTATATATGGTATAGATGCTATAGGTTTCCAAATGACTTGTTATTTAAAAAAAAAAAAAAAAATTACAGGAAATGTTTTGGAAAAAAAAATAACCATATTAGTTGTTAGAATGCTAAAAAGAGTCATAATAATAAATTTCCAATTAATGTTTCTAATTATTAGTATGTAAAGTCCAATGTCCTTAAAAATAATACAATGGCAATATGTTTTGTCCTATTAACTCTTTAAGACATAAAGACATGTCATAGTTTGTCAAACAAAAATTCATGATGATATTTTACAACACATTTATGTGTCCTTAAACCATATGAAGGTGATATATTGTGTCCCTATTAACTTTTTAAGGCACAAAAACATGTCATAATATGTCAAACTAAAAAGCATTATGCAACACCTTGAAACCAAGGAGCATTATGGTTCACGGAGTGTCCTTACCAAGCAAGGGCACATTAAAGCTCTAAACCTACTCTAATACCATTAAAACCTATAAACTATATTACTGAACATTCATTAATTAAATAGTTTTCATTCTTCCAACATAATATAAATACATCCAAATTCACCTTTCCAAATTATAGCAAACCTTAATCATTCATCCATGATTAAAACCTAAAGCAGTTGAATATATCTATTATCCTCCAAAGAACTCACTATTCACTACATATAAATAACAATTTTTCCACTATAGTCTAATTACTATATTAATAATGGAATTCTTCTTCTTCTTCCCTCTCCAGTATATTCACTCCCAATTCTTCTTCTTGGTTATTGATTCCCTTAATACTTACATCTAAAAAAAATATAATTCCCGAGGGTTGAGCTAATACCTAGTACATATAACAACAAGCACATACGCATGTATAAGTAAGAACCTAATTCACATACATTTATGCAGAACTTAAACATTAAATAGCAAGTTCATAATATACTTAAGTCCACAAAGCATCAAAGGGGTACTTATGACCCCATCAAACACATTCAAAATGATATGCTTCAATTGATGATAGCAATTAAACAATGACAATTGAAGAATCAACCAACAAGCCACAAGAATGCATGACTCCAACACACTCTAAAACCCCTAAAACTCAAGTGACATCCACACAAATGATAATCAAATTGTAATTTGGATATAACACAATTAAACAACACACTATAGAATATAATTCCACTAAAATGGCGTGAATACAATAATAGATTTGGAACCCTAAAATGGTGTGTAAATAAGAACTTAACAAGAACAATCCAATTCACATTAGATATGACACATTAGTATAAAATTAGAATCAACTTAAGGGATTTGATATTACTCACAAATCCTCAAGCCTCCACTCACCACAACTCTTGAAGAAGTTGATAAGGGTCTTATGAAAATAGAGATAAATCCTCTCTTTCACATGAAAATGGGCAGCAAAATGCAATGTTCAAAAAGTCCCCTACAAACCCTAATTAGCAAGTATTTATACTTGCTCCAATAAGGGTTTAAATATCTAAATAATTACACATATGCCACTAAATGGCCAGTTCTAATCAACAAAAAACAAATAAATCAAAAGTCTCAAAAATGAGTAAAAGTGGTTGGTTCAATAATGAAGATACAAGTACAAAAGATGATCTTCAAATGACTGATTCTTCAAGTCAATTGAGTAATTTGTTGGACCAGATCTTCTTTGGTTTATGTCGGTCCATGAATAACCCACAAGTTGAGTTTCAATGAGTTTGTCCATCGCCCTGTAAAACCTGACAAGTATGCCTGTTAGATTGCATAACAAATAAGTAATAGAAAAGAAGTTAGTATACAAGTATTTTAGGGGTCGGTTTGTTCAAAGAGGACCCTCATCGCCAAATTTCGTAATCCTTTGGCTCTTGCCCTAGTGATAGGTCTTGTAGGATTTTGATTTCTATCATCTCATTGGGCCTTAAGAAGATTTTTCCTCAAATCTGATAGGTCAAATATAGTAAAGATTTTGTATCCTCCTAGCAAGTTATCTGTAGAATTATCACTATAGTCTCTTGGTACCTGAGATACCATCAGAGGTGGTTGCTCTCACCCCTCCATCTCTAAGATATGACTCATTTGCAACACATCTAATGGTCTATCATCCACTAAGACCTCCCCTAACTCAAACTGTCCCACCAATAATGTCATCTCCTTCCCTGTTTCACCTGTAAGTCTTTGAACCTCTTAGTCATTTGATGGTTTACTCATCTGCTCTTGAACCTTTTGGACCTTTGATGGTTGACACATCTGCTCTTAAACCTTTTGGTCCTCTAAAGGTTGATTCATCTGACTATCAACCTCAGGAACCTCTGATGGTTAGCACATCTACTTCTGAATAGCTTGGTCCTCTAAAGGTTGGCCCATCTAACTATAAAACTCAGGAATCTCTGATAGTTGACTTATCTGTCTTTGCATCTCTTGGATCTCTGATGGTGACATAGGGTTCACTACTATACATTTACCATCCTACTAGAACATATAAGTATTTCTATAACCATCATGTAAGACCATCTTATCATATAACCACGGCCTGCCAAGCAATATGTGGAATGCACACATGGGAAGAATATCACATTTAATCTCATCATAATATTTATCCCCTATACTAAAAGGTACCCTAGCACTCTACGTCACATGGAGATTCCCCTACTCACTCAACCAATGTAATGTGTAGGGTTTTGGATGTAGGGTAGTTATAAGTTGTAATTTTGATACTAATGAGGCAGTCACAACATTAGTACAACTACCACCATCAACAATAATGACACACAAGTTACCTTGTACCCTACAAGAAATATGAAACAAATTTTCTCTTTGCCTATCATCAATGGTTGGAGAAGAAGTCAAGACTCAACATAGTACATTAGTAGAAAGATACAAATCATTTGACATAGTTGCTTACTAATTTCAATAAGCCAACAACACACTTCAGTACACACCATGTCACAATCAACACTCCTTAACCTTACACCACACCTACACTCATGATGCAATACACACAAATGCACTTCCACTGTACAATAACAACTAGTGCAAACACATACCCTAAATGGCTTAACACACACATTCCCACAATCATGTTACACACACTTCCACACCCACGGTTCACTTTATTTTATAGCACAACACACACACTTTCAGTCAACAACAATACTCTAATGCTATACAACAAACACTATGAAAGAAAAATCAAAACTACACTTAACTTCACACACTTCTACACTTCAACACACATGCACTTATACACCCATGGTGAAACAAGTCACCAATGCAACAAATACTTCTCTGTGCTTCAATTGTAGTAAAATAAATTGAAGTAACAATTAAACACTTCCAAGTAGTTAACTTATTGAATTCAACTAAGCAAGTTTTTAAGTAATAATACTCAATAACTTTCGCACTTAAATGCTTTTTTTTGAATTTCAAACTTCACTACTTAACTTCTTTTCCTAGTCACGGCACACACACACACTTCAATCTCCATATGCAGCACCTTCCTCACACACAACTCCACAACAATTCATACCGCCACACACACTACACACACACGGTGCACTCACTTCAACCACCACTACACGCACAACACCTCACTCACGGTGCAACACCCTTCAACTCAATATACACAACACAACTCTACCAATTCAATACTCCTTTACACCGCTACATATACATGCACAAACATGGAAACAATTTCAAATTGACACCCTTAATGCAACTTTCTCCACAAAGGGTAAGAATCAATTTCAAATTCAAATGAAATGTAATCAATACCACTCAATAACTACTTCAAGGTTAATGGATGTGCTTGAATTCAAATGATTTCCTTTTTTCCACACAAGCTCAAATCTGAAAATTGTAAAATGCACTCCTTCAATTCTGAAAACTCTTACAAGAATTCACTTCTCTTTTATCACAAAAAATGTATTTCCAATTTCACAACAAACACTTGGAAATACACTTCTTATACCACCAATTCCCTTCTTGGCAAAGTCAAGAACAAACGAGCTACAAGATATCCACTTCTACTACAACAAACAACAAGTATGACTCCGCAAAAAAAAAAAAAAAAAAAAAAAAAAACAAGTACTTCAATTCCACCTCAACACTTCAGATCAATAAATAGAAATTCAAGAACCCTAATTTCAAGTTGTGATGATCACGAAAATTCCCTTCTCAAAAACCAATACTTTGATACCAAATTATGATATGCTTCAATTGATGATTGCAATTAAACAATGACAATTGAAGAATCAACCAACAAGCGACAAGAATGCGTGACTCCAACACACTCTAAAACTCAAGTGACATCCACGCAAATGATAATCAAATTGTAATTCGGATGTAACACAATTAAACAACACACTTTAGGATATAATTCCACTAAAATGGTGTCGAGTCTAATTTTTTGAATTCGCATTCCTAATCCGATCTAAACTAGACCCTATGCTCATCTAATCTAGATCCTCAACTTGAGTTAGGAATTTCGTTTAATTTTTGGAGTCGCCACCCAACCGTTGTTGGGAAAATTGAGTTAAGACTAAAGGAGCGGATTAGTCTTAATTTGGACTACTAGTCGTCGTTCTTTCCTCTTCTCGTGTTTGTGAAAAGAGGAAAAGGGAAAACCAGAGTTTCTAAGTTCGGGGGCTAACCTATTAAAACCTTTACGGTTACCACCTAATCTCCTAAAACTGTTCATCTTTAGAAATGTATTTCATTGTGTTTCTGTTACTTTTTATTATGTTTTGGAATTAATTTGAGAAAATGATTTTTCATACATTTTAGGGGTTGACCCGAATGGGTGCCTACGTACCTGCTACTCAGGATCAAACGAGCCCTAGTTCGCTTTCTGAAAAACTTTAGATTTGTTTGTAAATTTTAGTTTTGAAATTTCTTATGATTTATGTTCTTAACATTTTTTGGACTTTTTCTAAAAAATTCTAAGCCTAAGCTTTGATTTTATTTTGAAAATGATTTTTAGGGAAAACATCAACTTTAATTTGTTCGAAGAAAACGATTTTTCTAAGTGCTAAATTTTTTTTTTTCGAATTTTCATGACTTTTCTGATTTTTTATGATTTTATGATTTTTTTAACGATTTTTATAATTTTTATAAGTTTTTTATGATTTTTATAATTTTTTGTTTTTGTTGAAAATTTCATCCTAAATTTACTTTCTATCCTATTTTGAAATCTAAAACTTTATTATTACTTTCCTAATATTTTTATTGTTTTTCTTCATTTTATTACCTTTTTTATTATTTTTTATTATTTTATTTTATTTTACATTATTAAATTCTAAAAAAAACCTAATTTCTACATTTTTCCTATTTATTGAAAATAGAAACAAATAAATAACTAAACTAAACAAATGACAAAAACCAAATAACAATAATAACAAATAATAAATTTGGAATAAATAAACAAAACAAAATAAATAAAATAAATAGAAAAAATCTGGAAAATCCGACTTACCTGGATCCGGGTCGGTGCGCGGGTCGGGTCGGACGGGTCAAATCGGGTCGGGTCGGATCGGTCGGACACGGCGGCGGGGTTGGCTCGTTCACGGCGTTCCGGCGGTCGTTTGCGGCGGGTGAATTGTCGAATCCTAGCTTCTTGAGGGTGCTGAATCCGATGGTGGTGGCGGTTTACTCCCAGAACGTCTCCTTGCGGTGGTTTGAACTCCGATCGGCGGTCTCGGCTTCAAGTTCCTCCGGCGTACTCCGATTCGCTCCTTTCTCTCTCTTTCTCTCACTTTTTCTTCGTGCTCTGGCTTCCTCCTGTTCTCCTCTATTTATAGGCACCTCGAACTCCTCTTGGATAAGCTCGAATCGGCCGATTTAGATAAACCCATATTTTTCCGTTTCTTAGATTCGATTTTATCCCGGCGATTTGTTATTAATCTCTTGTGTTCCTTTGGTTTATCTGATGGATTTGGCCTTATCTTGACTTTAATCTAGAAGATTAAAAAGAAAACGGCCGATTTCGCCTTCGTCGGACTTCTGTCGGATTTTTTTCCTCCGGCTGGGCGAAGAAGACGATCACGCGCCATGCACGCGTTTCCTCTTGGCCAATCACATGTTGCCACGTGGCAGCTCCAGAGAAAAGAAAGAAAAATTTGCATCGAGTGCTCGGGGGAAGATTCGAACTCGCGACCTCCAAGCCTCCCGCACGTTCCCATCGCACGCATGAACCAGCTGAGCTGGCCCAATTTCCCGATTTTATTTACATCGCAAATTGTACATATGCGATGCAATTTTTTTATTTTTTATTTTATATTTTTTTGAAATTTCAAAAATTTGTAAAAATTGTTTATTATCCATTATTGCTATTTCTGAAATCGTTTTTCGAAATTGAGGTGTTTTCCTATTTATTTTTATTTTTTGTATATTTTTATTATTTATGCTAAATTATGGAAAAATTGGGAAAAATTAGAAAAAATTGAAAATTGATTATTGATGAGAATCATTGGTTCCTAGGGCAAAAATGGGGTGTTTACAAATGGCATGAATACAATAATAGATTTGGAACCCTAAAATGGTGTGTAAATAAGAAATTAACAAGAACAATCCAATTTGCATTAGATATGACACACTAGTGTGAAATTGGAATCAACTTAAAGGATTTGATATTACTCACAATTCCTCAAGCCTCCAC
The DNA here is from genome assembly GCA_037954665.1 of Laguncularia racemosa. Lineage (NCBI taxonomy): Eukaryota > Viridiplantae > Streptophyta > Magnoliopsida > Myrtales > Combretaceae > Laguncularia > Laguncularia racemosa. Next base: position 3,927,965 of record JBBMOL010000060.1, on the reverse strand, counting down.
TTGCCACAACCCTTAAAGAAGTTGATAAGAGTCTTATGAAAATAGAGATAAACCCTCTCTTTCACTTGAAAATGGGTAGCAAAATGTAATGTTTAAAAAGTCCCTTATAAACCCTAGTTAGCAAGTATTTATACTTGCTCCAATTAGGGTTAAAATGTCTAAATAATTACACATATGCCACTAAGTGGCCAATTCTAATCAACAAAATACAAGGAAATCAAAAGTCCCAAAAAAATGAGTAAAAGTGGTCAGTTTAATAATGAAAATACATGTACAAAAGATGATCTTCAAATGGTTGATTCTTCAAGTCAATTGAGTAATTGCTATACTAGTTCTTCTTCGGTTTATGTTGGTCCTTGAATAACCCATAAGCTGAGTTTTAGTGAGTTTGTCCATCACCCTGTAAAACCTAACAAGTATGCCTGTCGGATTGCACGACAAATAAGTAATAGAAGAAAAAGTTAGTAGACAAGTATTTTCGCGGTCGGTTTGTTCAAAGAGAACCTTCATCACCAAATTTTGTAATCCTTTGGATCTTGCCCTAGTGATAAGTCTTGTTGGATTTTGATTCCTATCATAAAAGCTTAATCCTTAAACTGGTTTTAGGAATTGCCACTATAGGCCCAAACACTCATGAGTCCTTAAAACATTTTCAAATTGAATGCATACTAACTTAACAAGCATAAGATGATAAACAAGTTACACGTATCTAGAATCATAGTCCTAAGTACAACTAGTCTTAAACTTAAAGTGTTCTAGAATCTGTCAAAACAATAATAATTTCCTCTTAGTATTACCCTAAGAATAATCTAAGTTTTCTTAATTCTCTTCTCTAATCCGTTGTATGATTCCTTTTCTCATGTTAACAGAGTTTCTAGGTTTACGCTAGGTTTTTTAGTAGCATGTGAATTCGTTTAAATGTAAATTAAATTCATAACAAATTATAATTACGTACACAGTTGTGTTTTAGGCCACATACCTTTATGTAACTTTTAATGTTTAGGCATGCCTCAAGTATACCGCCATGTAGGGTGGTCGTGTACCTTTTTGTAAAATTTCCATCTTTAACTTTCCCTAGTACATGGCTATGTTGATGGTCATATACCTAACTATGTATTTTATATATTCAACACACCCTAGTACACATGCGTGTACTTCAACTGTGTACCCTTTATACACACATGAATTCCTACACGAGCCAGTACATAGGCACATACTTGATTGTGTTCCAAGTTATTCTTCACAAACCCTAATTCCTTTCTTTCAATTCATGCCAATTCTTAAATTTCTTGATCTTATGCTTAAATAAATCCTAAAACTTGTCATTTCTAATTGAATTTCATAAGTTAGGGAACTTTCTTTTTCAATTTCCATGAATCAAATCCTTAATCAGTTGATCTCCATGTTCAATCCGTCCCTTCCTCGATCTAATTTATAATAAAGAAAGAGTTGGAAAATTTTATTCCTCAATTCTATATTGACAATAACAATTCAATTATTAAACTTCTTACTTGATTGAATCATGTTAGATCCTTATGTAACCCACTTACTAAGTTATCTTATATTCCGAAGAGTTTTCTTATCTTATCAATATATAAATGGCAAAAAGAACGAGTGCCAGGTCATCTTGGACTTATATACCACATCAAGGAACCCTAATTCCTTTCTTTCAATTCATTCCAATTCTTAAATTTCTTGATCTTAAGATTAATTGAATCCTATCGAATTTCATAAGTTAAGGAACTTACTTTTCAATTTCTATGAATCAAAACCTTATTCAGTCAATCTTCGTGTTTATTCTGTCCCTTCTTCAATCCAATTTCTAATGAACAAAGTGTTGGAAATTCATTTATTTCTCAATTCTATATTCACAATGACAATTCAATCATTAAACTTCTTACCAAATTGAATCATGTTTGATCCTTATGTAATCTACTTGCTAGGTCGTCTTATATTCTAAAGAGCTTTCTTATCTTGTCAATGTGTAAATGGCAAAAAGGAGCGCTAGGTTATCTTAGACTTATATACCATGTCAAGGAACCCTAATTCCTTTCTTTCAATTCGTTCCAATTCCTATATTTCTTGATCCTAGGCTTAATTGAATCTAAAAAACTTGTAATTTCTAATAGAATTTTATAAGTTAAGGAACTTAATTTTCAATTTTAGTTAATTGAATCCTTAATTGGTTGATCTTCATGTTCGTTCTGTCCCTTCCTTAATCCAATTTCCAATTAACAAAGTATTGGAAAACGTTTTATTCCTCAATTCTATATTCACAATAACAATTCAATCATTAAACTTCTTACCTGATTAAATCATGTTCGATCCTTCTGTAATCCATTTACTAGGTCATCTTATATTCCAAAGAGTTTTCTCATCTTGTCAATGTGTAAATGGCAAAAAGAAAGAGCACTAGGTCATCTTGTACTTATATACCACATCAAAGAAATGACCAAATTAACTGCCCCCTACATTATTTAAAAATTACACTTCCAACCTTAATTATATTTTAGGATATACGTTAAATAAAAATTTTATCCGGGTATTTTCATTCTCCTCCCCTTATAAATACTTTCATCCTTGAAAGTTACCTAATTCTAGAAGAGCTTTCAATATTTCTTCCTCATCTTTTCTTCTAATTCCCACATCACTTCTCGTTCAGTCTGATTTGTCCATTATACCTTAACATAAGGAATCATTCTTCTTCTTAGCACTTGTTTTTCTATGTCCACAATCCTGACCAGTCTTTCAATAGAGGATAAGTTTAGTTGCATGTCTAAGGGCTCTAAAGCCACTATTTGGTCTAGGTTAGGTACATATTTCCTCAACATAGATATATGGAATACATCATGTACCATAGTCAAACTTAGTGGAAAAACTAACCTGTAAGCTAATGTACCCATTCTTTCTAAGATTTTAAATAAGCTTACATGCCTCGGGTTTAGCTTCCCTCTCAAACCAAACTTGATTACCCTTTTAGTTAGAGATACTCTCAATAGAACCTTATCTCCTACTTAGAATTCCAAAGGGTGCCTTCTTTTATTTATAGAGCTCTTTTGTCATAATTGAGCTATTTGTATCATCTACCTTATTAATTTCACCTTGTCCACTACCTCTTGGACTAATTCTAAACCCCATCATCTAACTTTCTACTACTTATCTCAGTGTAATGAGGACCTACATCTTCTTCCATAAAGAACCTCATAAGGAGCCAACTAGATGGTTACGTAGTAGAGACACACTCAACTAGAGATATATGCTTAATCTAATTACCTCCAAAATCCAATGCACATGCTTTGAGCAAATCTTTTAGAATTTATATAGTCCTCTTAGATTGCCTACCCATTTGAGGGTGGAATGTAGTGCTGAACTACAGTTTAGTGCCCAAAGCTTTATGTAAGCTATTGCTGAATCTGCTTACAAATCTAGTGCCTCTATCAAAAGTTATGGTCACTAGCACTCTATGTAATTTGACTATTTCCTATATATATATATATACGATAGTTCCTCCAACCTATACCCCACTCTAATAAGTAGAAAATGAGCATACTTGGTTAACCGATCCACTATTACCTAAATTACATCTTGCTTCTCTTTAGTATTTAGGAGGGCCATAATAAAGTTCATTGTCACATGCTCTCATTTTCATTCTAATACTAGAAGAGGCTATAATTCTCCAACTAGCCTTTAATGCTCAATTCTGATCTACTGGCAAGTTAGGTATCTAGCTATATACTTAGTTATTTCTCTTTTTATATTTCTTCACCAATAGTGACTCTTCAAGTCCTTATACAATTTGGTGCTTCTAAGGTGAATTGTGTAAGTTGAATAGTGTGCCTTTTTTCATTATCTCCCTCTTCAATTCCATATCCCCCCACATGCATAACCTAATTCCATATCTTAAGATCCCTCTATGTCTATGTTGAATTTGAGACCCTTGCCTTGTTCCATTTTGGTCTTGATCTCTCGTATATCCTTATCCTCTTCCTAACCCGTCTTGATTATGTCTATTAAGTTTAGCTGTATGCATAAAGAGGCTATTTTTGCTCCCATTTCTAGAGTTAAAACTTCCAACTCCAATCTATGCATGTCATCTAATAACTCCCACTGTGAGGTGATGAGAGTGGCTACATTACTCTATTTCTTTCGACTAAGGCATCTGCCACCATATTAGCTTTTCTTATATGGTATTAGATTTCCAGGTCATAGTCATTTATTAGCTCCAACCATCTCCTCTACCTCATGTTCAGCTCTTTCTATGTGAATATATACTTCAAACTCCTAAGATTCGTGAAGATCCTACATCTTTCTCCATACAACTAGTGTATCCATAATTTTAAGGCCAATACCACAACCTCTAATTCTAAGTCATGAGTTGGGTAATTCTTCTCATAGGGCTTCAAGTGGCAAGATGCATATGCTATCACTAGTCTACTTTGCATCAACATGCGTCCTAACCTTTGGGTTGTAGCATCACTATATACTATAAACTCTTCTCCACTCTTGGTTAATTCCAAAACTAGCACTAACACAAGCTTCTCCTTAAGCAGCTAAAAACTGGCTTCTTGTTAAGAGAAGTTGCTATCTTAGAAATCACTTAACAAATCTTTTGTAGTAGCTTACCAGACCTAAGAAGGTTCTTATATCAATGACTGTTTTTGGTTTGTGCCAATCCACTACAACTCTTACCTTTTTTGGGTCTATAGATATCCTATCCTTGTTAACTACATGACCCAATAAAACTAATTGCTTTAACTAGAATTCACATTTATTGAATTTAGCATATAGTCTTTCTTCATGCAACCTATCCAACGCCAATCTCAAGTGCAATTCATGTTCTTCATTGCTTTTCAAGTATATCAAGATATTATCTATGAAGATGATTACAAATTCATCTAGAAAGTCCCTAAGTACTTTGTTCATTAGATCTATGAATACTGCAAGTGCATTGGTCAATCTAAAGGGCTTTACAAAAAATTCATAGTGCCCATATCTAGTCTTTCTTCATGCAACCTGTCCAATGCCAATCTCAAGTGCAATTCATGTTCTTCATTGCTTTTCAAGTATATCAAGATATTATCTATGAAGTTGACTACAAATTCATCTAGAAAGTCCCTAAGTATTTTGTTCATTAGATCTATGAATACTGCAAGTGCATTGGTCAATCTAAAGGGCTTCACAAAAAATTCATAGTGCCCATATCTAGTCTTTCTTTATACAACCTATCCAACGCCAATCTCAAGTGTAATTCATGTTCTTCATTGCTTTTCAAGTATATCAGGACATTATCTATGAGGGTGATTACAAATTCATCTAGAAAGTCCTTAAGCACTTTGTTCATTAGATCTATGAATACTAATAGTGCATTGGTCAATCTAAAGGGCTTCACCAAAAATTCATAGTACCCATATCTAGTCTTTCTTAATGCAACCTGTCCAACGCCAATCTCAAGTGCAATTCATGTTCTTCATTGCTTTTCAAGTATATCAGGATATTATGTATGAAGATCATTACAAATTCATCTAGAAAGTCCTTAAGTACTTTGTTCATTAGATCTATGAATACTGCAAGTGCATTAGTCAATCTAAGGGCTTCACAAAAAATTCATAGTGCCTATATGCAGTCTTTCTTCATGTAACCTGTCCAACACCAATCTCAAGTGCAATTCATGTTCTTCATTGCTTTTCAAGTATATTAGGATATTATCTATGAAGATGATTACAAATTCATCTAGAAATTCCCTAAGTACTTTGTTCATTAGATCTATGAATACTGTAAGTGCATTAGTCAATCTAAAGGGCTTCACTAAAAATTCATAGTGCCCATATCTAGTCTTGAAAGTTGTCTTCTATAAGTCTTGTTCTTTAGTCCTCAATTGGTGGTATCCCAATCTTAGGTCTACATTAGAAAATACCTAAGCTCTTTAAAGCTGGTCAAGTAGGTCATCTATCCTAGGAAAAGGATACTTACTCTTGATAATGACTATGTTCAACTCTTTATAATCTATGCAGAGTCTCATTCTTCCATACTTTTTCTTGACAAAAAAGAACGATCCACCCTAAGGGGATACAATAGGTCTTATAAAACCCTTATCCTGTAACTCTTATAACTACTTCCTCAATTTTTCTAATTCAACCGATGCAATCCAATATACTAGTTTTGATTTTGGTACTGTATCTTGTATCAAATCAATATTGAACTCTATCTCTTTAGCTAGGGGTAAAGTAGGAAGGTCCTCTAGAAACTCTCTCACTATAGGCAATACTTCCTAGTTGGTTTCTTCACTAGCTTCAATAGATACTGCTGTCAACATATTCTTTCCCCGCAACACATGAGTGGGTAACCTAGTTGGTCTCTAAGCTTCTAGCTTATATTCAAAATAATCTTCCTTGGGTATGTTAAATTGCACCACCATGTTGTGACAATCAATGGTGGCATGGTACTTTGACAACCAATTGACACCTAGAATGATGTCAAACTCCATCATCTCCAATATTAAGAGATCTACTAGCATCACCCAACCTTATATTTCTATTCCTATTCCTTTGCATATTCTATTTATCCTCCCTCTAACTCCTAAAGGAGTACTAACAGCTAGAGTATCATCCATATGCTCAGCATTCAACATACATTCACACACAAAGTTTGTAACGACCCTATAAGGGGCCTAGTAAAATTTCCTGAAAGTTATCATATCACGTGTGCACCCATAATATGAAACTCGCCTTGCAAGTCAAAGGTTGCAAGATTCTAATTTGATAATTATTTCTCATCATAATTGATAGTACACATAATTAGTTATTATGAAAATAATTATGGAAATCAATTATTACAGTTCTCTATAATCGCAAAGAATTGGTATTCCTTACTAAATAGTAAAACCGAGTGATCTCAACATTTAAGAACATTAGTATGAAAAAGTGTTGGAGAATGGCAAAGTTTCAAAAATAAATAGCTTTACAAATTCTTCTTCTGATATGCTTCAAGTCCAATTTCAAGTACACAATGATAATAGGAGATGCAAATGAACAATAATCAATCAATTAGGTGTGAACCTTAATTGATATGAAGCCTAATTTGACGTGAATTAAGAATGAAAAAGGATCCCAATTCCTTACCAGATGTAACACACTAGTTGAAATTAGGAATGACTTGGAATTGTTGATGTTACGTACAACAAAATCAAGCCCACTCGCCACAATCCTAGCTTAGAATTGATAAGAGTATTTTGTGAAGAGAGAAAACCTTTAAACGTGAAAAGCAAGCAGCTGCAAATGATATTCAAAAGTCCCGTGTGTTCCCTTTTTACAAGTATTTATACTTGTTCTAAATATGGAAAAATTAACAAAAGAAAATAACTACATAAGCTTGGTTCTCCCATGGTTAATGGAACAATGTATAGCCGGTTTCTTCTTGATTTATGTAGGTCCATAAATCACCCATAAACCAACCACTAGTGTGTTTGCTCACCATCCTATAATACCGACAAATGCACCTAATGAAATGCAAAACAATTATATAAAGTAAATGAAGACACTAAACGAATGTCTTTGGGTTCCAATTGTTCAAAAAATATCCTCATCACTAAGTTTTGAAGCCCTCTAGCTCTTTGCTCGGTTAATGGATTTTGTGGTTGCATTGGTTTAATTCCCATTGTCTCCTCGGGCCTATGGAAGATTTGCCCTCAAATCTAATGAGTCTTTTCCTAGACTAAAAACATTTGTTTACGTATGCTTGTCGCCCTAAAGTCTTGATTGCATAGTAGTTTTATTGATCTGTTCTTGGAACTCATATACCTCAATTGGTGACATAGGAGTCAAGGAAACCCATTCACCATCCTTCTGAAACACATAGGTGTTTCTAAACCCATCAAGGAACACTCTCTTGTCAAATAACCAAGGTTTACCCAGTAGTATGTGTGATGCATACATAAGAAGAGCATCACAAACAATTTCATCCTGGTATTTTTTTTCCCCTGTGTTAATAGGAACCTTAGCTCTCTGAGTGATATATAGACTATCTTGTACACTCAACCAATGCAATTTATAGGGATTAGGATGTGGACTAGTGACTAGTTGCAATCTATTTACTATTGCAACAGCTACTACATTTGTGCAACTACCACCATCAATAAAAAGAGCACAAAGATTACCTTGAACCTAACAAAGAGTATGGAATAGGTTTTCCCTCTATATATCCCCAACATCTAGAGATGTAGTCATTACCCTATGTAATAGCTAGATATTTATCATTTCCCTCGTCTTTATGTGCCTCAGCATCTAGATCATCATAATACTACTGTAGCATTGTTGACAAATCAATTGGTTCAAGTATTCCTTCCTTACCATCCTTATTTTCCACCTCCATAGTAGTCATCACCCTTTTGTTAGGACACTAAGCAGTCATGTGTTTAAAGCCCATGCATTTGAAGAATTAGGTTTGACGCATCTTTCCACTTGATGACCTTGGCACTGTTTGTCGGATATTAGCCCCAACAACTGCTTTTCCCTTTCTAGAAATTTCCTTCTCCTTATCAATAATAGTTGTATTTAAGTCCATAGTCTTATCAATTCCCCCTATTCCCCCCTTGTTTAACCTGCTAACTATTTAACCCATGCAGCTTATTAGTGGCTTTAAACTTGTTACCCGCTGCTCGAAATGGATTAGATCGTCTCAATCTCTCCACTTTCAGAGCTAACCAGATGGCTTCATTAAGGGTATCATACCCCTAGAGCTCCATAATACATGTAATTTCATATTTTAACCCTAACACAAATTGTGTTAAGGTTTGTTCAAGAGGTTCGACTAACCCACATCTGATCAATAGTGTTTCAAACTCCTGTATATATTCATCAACATTTTTGCCTCCCTACCTCAATGTCTAGAGATGCGTGAGTAACTCCTATCTGTAGTGCGCTAGTATAAACCTCCTCCTCATAACTTGTTTCATTTCCTACCAGGTATGTATCTCAGCATCACCATTCCTTTGTCTATTAGCTATAAGATTCTTCCACCATAAGGCGACATAGCCTATAAACTCTACTATTGCGAGATGAACTGAGTGTGATCATTAATTTCATAACACTCAAATAGGCCCTTTACCTTATCTTCCTAGTCTAGATAATCCTCTACAGAACTCCTGATAAGTCGCAAAATACCCTTATCTAGAGTAATGAAATTGTGCTTTATTATTGAATTTTTAGATGATTTGTTGAAGAAAAGGATGCTTAATGGAATGAATGTTAATTTCAGGATCTTCTAGAGTATTTTGGAGCTAAGAGAAGGAGTTTTGAAGAGTCGGATCAAGTTTGGAAGGAATTGGATACAATACATGTGAAGAAAAGAATTCTGGAAAGTACACAAGCGAGATACATGCCCATGTACTTTGCTTGTGTATACTGGAGCGGATGTCTGGAAAGTACGCGAGCAAAGTACAAGCCCATGTACTTTGCTTATGTATCTAAGTTTTGTTGCTGTTCAACGATGTTTCAAATACACGACCAATGTACACTCCCATGTACTTTCTCGTGTATATTCACATAAGGACACTTGGAAGCAAGCATGAGATACACGAACGAGATACACTACTCGTGTATCCGCTCGTGTATGTATCCAACTCGGGTACATGTATAAATAAACCGTTAGTTGCCCTAAAACGAGAGGTTACGAATTTCGTACTTGCTCTGACTCTCATAACAGCAGGGGAAATAAGATTCTATCGATTCCAAAGGAGATTGAGGACCCACGAAGAAGAACATTCTATTTTTAAGGGTTGTGACTATGAATTTTATTTATTCTTCCAGTAATTGCATTTCTTTTGTCCAATTTATGGAGGAGTAGACCCTAAATCTAGATTTTATTCGAAACTTCTCTGTCATGTGATGAAGATTTGGTTTTTAATGCGAAGTTGTTGACTTTCTTATGATTAATTGCATGCCCTTCAATTGTTTCTTAGATTCATAGATCCGGAATATGAATTTATGCATGATATCATATTAGTTAATTGAGAAATTGCTCTTATGATTAGATTTAATGCAATTAATGAGATTTGATTGTTCTTCTAGAGATAGGAAACAAGAGTCTTCTGTTTACATCGATTATTTTGATGCGAATTCATGTGCTTTATGCAATTCTAGGTTGCTATTAACTAAGGAGAGATCTTATTTGATAAACCTAGGATTAGACAGGTTAATATACTTGAGAAAGTAGTTAACTTGACTAGGGAATTCGACAGTATAAGAAGTCAATTACGCCAATCTTCATAAATCTAATGAATTACATGATAGAGAAGGAGTAGAATAAGATCTAGGTTGCTTTTGTTAATTGATAAATCTTCAGAACCATTGTTGTTAGTGAGTTATTAGTTTTAAGATTAGAGTAATTAAGTTTTAACCAACATATTTAAGCGGCGGTTAGATAATAGGAACGGAGTTAGTACTAGTAGTTGGTGTATCTCTAAGGGACGACCTTGTGCTTACTCGCTATATTACGCTACGATAGGTGCGCTTGCCTATTGCTTCGTAGTAGGATTAAGAACAAGAATTCAATTTATTAAAACTACGATTGGCAACGATCAACTCCTTCCAGCAAATGAAGGCATCTGCAACTTTACATATTCCAGACCCCGAGGCGGCTCCCAAAGTTATCATCCCTTTCCTTCGAAAAAGCATGATAATCTCCTCCCAATCTCCTACCCCTATTTCCTCTAACTGCTCCATCCCTATGAGCATTATGATGGGCTACCTAAGGCGAGGGTGCCTGTGGATTTGCCACTGGTGGTTATGGCAATGTCATTTGATCAACCCATGTTGCTAATGTAGCAACAATAGTGGTGAGATCCTGCAATTTTTCTTCCAAAGTTCTTCCACCTATAGCACAATGTCCCTGACCTCCTCTAACCTGACCGTTAGCCTCATTCCTAATCCCACCATTCACACTATCATTTGACATGGTTGCTAAATTAAACCTTGATAATTTTTTTTTTTATACACACAGTCACACCTTCACAACACAACACACTCCAAGGTACTCACAACATAACAACAACACACACTTTACACCAACAACAACACATCTTCACAACACAACACACTCCACGATACTCATGATACAATAGCAACACACACTTCATGCCAACAACAACACACTCTACGGCACATTTTTTTTTTATACAATCACACCTTCACAACAATGATTTCTTCTAACCCAAAATACACTCATCACTTCAAACACACATCCCTTCATCACTCAAACACATACAGCACAATACCTTACGGTACAACACACACACTCACGGCACAAATGCTTCCAATCTCAAGTCAAAAGTGCATTCATAGTAATTTAATGCATAATTACTACACAATTACACTCTAATGGAATCAATTATAATGATTTCTTAAATTCATCCATAGCAAGGAACTCACGGTGAGAAATGTAGATCTGATTTCCACAACTTCAATCCGCAATAAGCAATGTAATCACAGCCCAAATCAACACAATGTCTTCAATTTCACTTCTCACCACAACGATATCTAAATTGCATGGCAGGAACCCTAAATTCCCAAATTAAAATCATGATTTCCCTTTCTCAAACTTGGCTCTAATACCAAATTATGATATACTTCAAGTCTAATTTCAAGTACATAATGATAATAGGAGATGCAAATGAACAATAATCAATTAATTAGTCATGAACTCTAATTGATATGAATCCTAATTTGATGTGAATTGAGAGTGAAAAAGGATCTCAATTCCTTATTGGATGTAACACACTAGTTAAAATTAGAAATGACTTAGAATTGTTGATGTTACGTACAACAAAATCAAGCCTACTCACTACAATCCTAACTTAGAATTGATAAGAGTATTTTGTGAAGAGAGAAAACCCTTACATGTGAAAAGCAAGTAGCTACAAATGACATTCAAAAGTCCCCTTGTGTTCCCTTTTTACAAGTATTTATACTTTTTCTAAATATGGAAAAATTAACAAAAGAAAATAACTGCATAAGGTCGGTTCTCCTACGGTCAATGGAACAATGTATAGCCGGTTTCTTCTTGATTTATGTAGGTCCATGAATCACTCACAAACCAAGTACTAGTGTGTTTGCTCGTCATCTTGTAATACCGAAAAATGTGCCTGATGAAATGCAAAACAATTATATAAAGTAACTAAAGACACTAAATGAATGTCTTTAGGTTCCAATTGTTCAAAAAGTATCCTCATCGCTAAGTTTTGTAGTCCTCTAGCTCTTTGCTTGGTTAATGGATTATGTGGTTGCATTGGTTTGATTCCCATCATATTCACTCATCCTAGACTTTTAGCTATCCTCTAATTCTTCAACTATCCATCACGTTTGAGTCTAAAACACTCATCACTTTGATCCTAGCCCATTTCTTAGCTTTAAAATACCCTACAAGATAAACTATAGGGGGGTGCAAACTATGGCTTAGTGAGTTTGCCCATCACTACTACCATTTAAGCAAGTTACCAAACATTAAGTAGCACATCATGAAATCTATCTACATATGAAATGAATGCATATGTGATGAATGCAAGCAATACATTCATGGGAGTCCAGAACCATGAAAGGTATAGATTTACATCGTCTATACTTCGATTGACCTCCACACTTACCTGCATAGAGCACCTCACCTTACCTAGGAGATTGTCTAAGGGCACAACCCCCCAAACAAACTTGATACTTACCTGTTGCCAAGAACAAAAATGCCCCAAGGGCCAATCTTGGTGAATTCCACCTCGAGCCATTCACCATTAATAAAACAATAATGCCTCTATGACTAAATTAGTTAATCCCTCATTAGGGGATCAACCTGCAATCAATCTATTAGTAATACCTTACAAGCCTTAAACAAGAGTTGTCCCAACAACTTTGCCTCTAACAAATTCAATTTTGATAAAATTAGCATCGGCAACACCGAGGTTTTATAAACAATAACCTCTAAGAGCACATGTTGGATCCTAATTGTCATTAAGTGATTTCGATACGTGGTCCCTTCACTAAACATAGTATCGAAGGATTAGCTATAGCAACTCCACGTAATTTTCGTTAGATTTCTCGATCTCCTGTTAACTCATATCTCTTCTCAAACTCTCTAATGCCTTTCCCCACACTCACATGCACAATCATTTCACTAATAGCACATCGCATTTCTAAGACTTCCTTTTACAACTTGAACACTAGATCAAGCTACTCGAGTCGTTGTTTCTATATGGATGACACCTTCTCTTTCCAATCAATTTCACATACATACACACTTGCTTTCTTCATGAAATTCCCTTTTCCTCTTCGACTTCACTGTTCCATTCCTTCTTCTCTCTTTTCTTTTATTATTCTCCTTTTCAGAATTTCCTAAATTCACCTCTCCTTTAAATGAAGTAACTTTGAATCTTTCGTTTATCAATTTGTTTCTAATATCTTTCAATGAACTACTTGTAAGACAAACCGTAAGATTAGCAATTGCTAAAGGTTTTATATCACCCTCTTTCTTCTCTCCTTTTTTGACATCTCCACCATTAGGGATCCCATCCTCTCTATCAGTCTCCATCCCCACTCATGCTTCCATCACTATACATACACTGGCCATCCTTTACACACATGCCCACCTCTATTGTAACAATGTCATACACACATACACATAAGTTTCACCAACACAAATATACAGGATCAATACCCTCTTAACCTCATCTTCCAGCTCTTCTTCTCTTTTCCTCACCCTTTTTCGTCTTCAATTCTCGCTTTCTCCATCTTCCAACTTTTCTTCTCCCTTTCTCCTTATTCTCTTCTTCTTCTTGGCTCCCTTACCCATAACTTTCCCCCTTGCTCCCTTGCTAGACTCCCTTCAACCCTTGGACTTCTCCACTTTCTCACTTCTTCTCATTTCTTTTCACTCTTCTCCAGCCTACATTTATGTATGTATATATTTTAAATCTTTCCTTCTAATGCTCCATGTTTTCTTCTTCCTAGACATCTTCCATTTTCCATTTCTTTTTCTTCATTTCCCAATCCTTTTTCCTTAATTCTTTTTCCTCTTCTGCTTCATATCTCCTACACACCGAACACCACATACACACCATACACACACACACACATATTACATACACACTAGCATACGCCTACACATACACACATACAATCATACCAAGCACACAATTACACACATACGTAGACGCACTTCACAACCCTCTCTTCTCCTCAAGTCCTCATGTACACACACACACACACACACCACTCCCTCCTTGGCTTTCTTCCCCTTACTACTCTTCTCCTCTCATGCTTACCTAGAGTGCTTGGATGTCACGGCTTGTTGCGATTCTCTTCACTTGGACATTGCTACTTGTCTCTTAGTCGGCCAAGGAAAATGAGGAAGCGAAAACGTTTACTAGAGCCCTTAGTTGTTGGTGAGAAGGCCAAAACCCTATCTTATAACTTAGGAAGTTCATCGACTTCATGTGGAAATAAATCAGACTTATGGAAGATAGTTGCCCCAATTTAATGAATGTTGAACCAAGTTGGAGCACTTGCTCCTAAAGCCATGAGGCAGACTTTTGCCATCCGCTTTTCTGCTTCTCCTTTATGAAGCCTCCTATATAAGCCCCTTTATGAATTCTCCCAGTTGGAGTAGGGCCATAAACTAGAGCACAAGTCACATGCACCTTATTTGATGCAAACTTAGGAGAAGGTGATATGGAATAGTAGCATGGCTATAAGCGAGGAGCTATGGCAGCAAAACATGCCAAGTGATGGCTTTATAGATGGGAACTCATCCATAACCTCAAGGAGAGTCCTTTGGCCAAAAACAATCCATTTTGAATACTCATCTTTCCCTTGAGGCGATGTTAGAAATTTAAGTCTCTCTTCTTCTACAAGATCAGTAACATGTGTAGCCAGAGCAACTAGAGCAACCTTTCGAGGAGGGTTCAAGAGATCTACATAACCTATTGTTTGACCACAAAAGATAGTTTAGGTCTGACAGTAACAAAAAGTTGGCACAAGACATGATTATTGGACTCTACTCAAACTTACACATAAGTGGATCCTTTACAACTATGAGTACTAACATCTGGAAGTGCCCTTGTTGCTCTATGATGTAGTTGCTCTTTTCTTATTAACTTCATTGTCAATATAGTTGTTTTACCAATGCTTGATCACCCAAGGATGAAAGAACTTTTGGGAACATAATCATCTCCTTTTCTTCATCTGTTACTTAAAAAGGTAGATTCACTTCTCTACCATCATGATCTAAAAGCAAATATTTTTCTGTATCTGAAGACCAGGAGTAGAACTTCATCAATAACATACTTTCACTCACTTTTGTGTTCTCAACAAAAATATTAGAATCAGATGTCTCAGTGCTAGAACCACTCCTAGCTTAGACTTCACTCAAGCTTTTATATCGAACAATATCATAGGAGGTATCCCACATCTTGGGTATTTCAAGATTCCGTATGAGGCATTTTTGCTTGCAAAGGCCAATATAATCGTCAGTGTATCCTCTATAAATTTTATCACTTTTTCTAATAACAATTTGTCTTTGCATTTGACAAATGAGCCCAGATATCTATATGTTATTTTATTTATCTAATAACAATTTATCTTTACATTATAGCAGGTAAATTTATCAGTTTTTATAGGATGAGGAATAAAATTCACTAAGGATCAATTGTGGGCCATTCATGGGCTTACATTAATCAAAAGAACCGGTCCAACAATTGTTCCATGGAAGTAAAGAACCAGCCACTTTTGAGGGTTTATTTGTAATTTTCTTTTAGTGTTTAAACCTGTGACTTGTGGGTTTTACTTGTAATTTTGTTTTATTGAATTTACCTTATTTAAAGCAAGTATAAATACTTGTTAAGTAGGTTTAGAAGGGGACTTTTTGAACAATACACATTTCGGCTACCTTTTTGCATGAAGGGTTTGACTCTTTTCACAAAATACTCTTATCAATTCAGGTTTGGATTGTGGCAAGTAGGCTTGGATTTGTTGTGAGTCATATCAACAAATTACAAGTTGATCCTAATTCCAACTAGTGCATAATATCTGGTAAGGACTTAGTTGCTTTTATGTTGTTCTTGATTATCACAATTAGGGTTCGATTTTCAAGCTAGGATTCATGCCATTTAATTAGAAATTGGAAACAATTGTGCTTGTTTCTTTGATTGGTATTGGAATTCCAATTGAGTACATTGTAATTTTGTATCAAAATCAAATTGGTTTATGCTATTAGGGTTCATGTAGAAGTGGAATCACGCCATTTTTGTGAATTGTGTTGAGTTGATTGTCCAATTGGTTTTATGTAATTGTAATTGGATATGAGGAACATTGATGGGAATCAACGTTGTGGTTCCAGTAGTTGGGAAACCTGAGTTGGGTTTATGAGCCAAGAAATCCACATATGGCCACATTTTATCTAATAATGTTTTATTTTGCACTTTAGTAAGTATATTTATCGGTTTTATAGGATGGCTAAATAACATGCACTAAGGATCAACTTGCGAGATATTCGTGGAGTCACATCTAACGACCCACAAATTGTTCAATTGAAGTGAAGAACTAACCACTTGAAGACCATTTGTATTTGTAATTATTGCTTATGAGAACTGACCATTTTATTTTGTATTTTTTTATTTGTGTCTTGGAAAAACCGGCCACTTAATGGCATCCTTATAATTTTTGTGGTTTTTTTACCCTAATTGGAGCAAGTATAAATACTTGCTTACTAGGGTTTTTAAGGAGCTTTTTGACAATTGAGAAAATCATACACTTTGTGTCATGAGGGTTTGTCCTTTGCATATAGAGATCTCTTATTAATTTCTTAGTGAAATTGTGGCGAGAATCAACTAGAGTAGATTGTAAGTCATATCAATCTTACTCTTGTTGTTTTACAAATTGCGTTTAGTAAGTAATATCTAAGTACAATTTGTTGGTTACTTGTTTTTATTACATGAATTAGGGTTCTTTATTTTTCATATTTGATCATTCAATTTGAGATTGAATTATAGTTCATTTCCGTGTTTTTTTCCATTGAAGTTTATACACTTGTTTGTTCCTTACATCAATTTTAGTGTTAAACTCGTGAATTGGGGTTCCATTTTGAAGTAATTTGAACACGCCATTTTGTTGTTGGAGTTTATTGTTCATGCCTCTTGATTGATGTGTTTGCCATCCATTTGGTTAGGCAAATCATAATTTTTTATATCAGAGCAAAGGTTGTAGAGTAGGGTTTGCGTGAACTTCATTTGAAATTTAAGGTTCTTGAATTTTACTTCTTGACCCAAATTGTTGAAGTGAAATTGTACTAGTTTATTGTGGTTTTTGTTGCATTATATTTGTGATTGTTGAAGTGGAAGTGGAGATCTTGTAGTAGCCCTTGTGTTATTGAACTTGCCATGAGGAGAAGGGGAAGTAGGATGTGTGTTTCCTTGTGCTTGTTTTGGAGTTGGAGATACATTCCTTGAAGTAAAAGAGAAGTGAATTCTTGTTTGTGGTTTTGGAATTGAGGATTGTCAATTGCATTTCCAAATTTGCCTTACGTGGAGAAAAGAAAAATTATTTGAATTCAAATGCATTCATTAAGTTTGAAGAAGTTATTGTGTAGTATTGATTGAATGCTATTTGAATTTTGAATTTCTTCTTACCATTTGTGGAGAGGCTTCATTAAGAGTAGCATTTGAATTGTTGTGCCATAATTATGTTGTGAAGTGAGTGTCTTGTGGATTGAAGAAGTGTTGTACCGTGAAGTGTAACTGTGAGTTGTGTTTGAAGCTTACACCGTAGTTGAGTTGTATGTGAGTGGTGAAATGAGTGTGTAGTTAAAGGGTGTTGCAACATGTTGTGTTGTTTATGTTGTGGTGAAGGGTACTGCACATAGATTGTAAGTGTGTATATGTGTCGTAATTGAAAGGGAGTTATAGTAGTTAAATTTGAATTTCAAAAGCAAGCATTAAAGTGTGGGAGTTATTATGTATTAATGCTTGGACACTTTGCTTAGCTAAATTCATTAACTTACTATTGGAAAAGTGCTATTATTATTTTTACTTGTTGTTACCGTAATTGAAGTGTAGAAGTATAAGTGAAGTTAAGTGGAGTTTTATGTGTACTTTTGTAGGATTTGATTGTTGTGTGGTGTTAAAGTGTAGTTGTAGTGAAGAGAGTGTACTACATTGCTTTGGATTATCTTGGTAATTCGACAAATTAATTCTATAACTATGTTGAATGATAGTGTGAATGGAGGAATTGGCAATGAGGCCAATAGCTAAGTTGGTGGTAAACAAGGTCATTGTACTGCAAGTGGAAGAACTTTGGAGGAACAGCTTTAGGACCTCACCACCATTGTTGCTACATTAGCAACAATGATAGATAGGATGATGATGCCACTACCACCAATGGGAAATCCTTAAGCACCAACACCTAAAGTAGCTCCTCAGAACGTTCAAAGGGAGGGAGCAATAGGAAGAAATGTGGGAAAGAGAGTGGAAAGAGATCATCATGCTCTTAGGGAGGAAAGAGATGATAATTTTGGGGCTAATCTATACTTGAATAAGGATTCCAGGCCACCTAGGGGATTATAATATGTGAAATTGTAGATGCCTTCATTTGATGGTAGAGGCTTAGCAGATGATTACCTGGATTGGGATGATAAGGTTGAGAGCCTTTTCGAGTATTATGAGATTCATGATAACACTAGGGTTCGTCTTACAACTGTGGAGTTCATAAGTTATGCCGCCTTGTGGTGAAAGAATCTTGTGATCAGCAGGCGAAGGGATGGGGAGGCTGAAAGACACACCTGGAGAGACATGAAATGGGTTCTGAGGAAAAGATTCATACTTGAGCACTATAGGTAGGAATTGTTTATGTGTCTCCAAACACTGAGACAGAGAGGCAAAATAGTGGATGATTACGTCTAGGAGTTTGAGATGTTAATGATTAGATATGGATCAATTGAGCCCCCTAAGCAAAGCCTAGCACATTTTATGTCTAAGTTGAAATACGAGATAGCCTGTGTTGTTGAGCTACAAAAGTATAATACACTTGATGAGACTATACAGTTAGCCTTAAAAGTGGAAAGGCAGAGGTGATCCAATCCATTCCGGGCCACTAGTAACAGACATAGTACTACTACTAAACCTATGGGGGCAAATGGTTAGATGGTGGGACCAAAGGGGGTAAGCAAACATGTTAAGGTTGTAGATAGAGTTATCACTAGCATTGAAAAAGAGAAAAATGTTTCTAGGAAAGGCAAAGAGGTAATTAAATCTTATGTTAAGCAGACAGTACCAAGGTCAACCAGTGGGAAGATGCGCTGGATTAAATGTTTCAAATGCATGGGATTTAGACATATGCCTGCATAGTGTACTAATAAAAGGGTAATGACTGTTATAACTCTCTACATTTTGTGTTGTAATTATGAGGTGATGAAAGGTTAGTGATGGTTTTTTGAGTGACTAACACTAAGGAAGGAAGGAAAAGAAAGATTTGATTTTTCATAGGAAGAAACTCGATACCCCTTTCTATTTCATTTCTTTGCTTTATATCTTGTTGATTTACAATTGTAATATGTTATTTTTGCTATTTTTCTATTATTTCTAGTATATTTCTCAAACTAGATACACGTCATGCAATGATTGGTTGAAAATGCAATCACCTAATGGAGTTAGAGCAAACAGTAACAACTAACAACTATCACTAAAAATACTAAAATTAGCATTAGAAAAGATTTAAATGGTTGATTATAAAATGATCTAAAGTTCTAGGACAACATTAACTCTCTTTTTTTTTGGGTGAATAATAGAGCTTAATATTTCATATCCACAATACAATAAAAGTTTCAACTGCTAGCAAGCATATTTACATAGGAAGAGGGTCTTTGCTGGCTAATGACAGATTGATCGTTTGACATAAGCAACATATAAGTTCATTACTACATCCATAACCATTTACATTAGGAATAAAAAATTGTAGTAGTTTTAGAGGTGGTGCTTCTAACAAAATTTCTGCTTGTTTACAGCGTTGTATCTTGGTTGCCATCCAGTTCGCTACCTTGTTGATTTCGCTTGGAATTATGTCAATTATCATTTGCAAACAGAGGGAGTTTTTCCCTATAAGCCAAAACAATATTATTATAATTAAATTGGCAGTTTTCAGCATTTTTTTTAAGTTGGGTAGTAGAATGTGATTCAACATTGATTTTAAAATTTTAAAATCCTTTTTATAAACAATAATACCTTCCCCAAAATATTCCCTAATGTTTTGATACTACAATGTCAACTTTCCCTAATTGGATTTGAAATCTAAGTAACCATCTGCTCGCAGTCATCTCGTAGCACTCTTCCTATAGTTACTCTACTTCTTGTCGTTATTATCGAGCCATCCGTATTTACCTTTGTCTAACTTTCCTATGGAAATTTCCATCTAACTGGTGTCCATTCTACTTCATACGTTTTTCTTTTTTTCTTTTTTTTTTTGTCTCTTTAGATGTGCATAATATTCATAACCTATGCATCGTATCCGTGTTTAAAGAGTTTCCCTCGTCGTATGACCTCCAAAAAATTTGGCATTTTGACATGTCCAAAATTTCCAAATCATCACACCTCACAAAAAAGCTCTAGGAGGCCAATTGTTTTCTAGCTCTTTCTTTGTAATATTGCAACTGCTTTTAATCTAATTGAGAAGATCTTTTAGAGTAGTACTATTGCCCTTAAACGAAGCAGAGCCCATAAATGTACTACTTTTGATATGTTTGGATAAAGTCTGAATACACGATTCATATCTTCTTCCACCTCCCCACAATTTGGACAATAGCTATCAACTTTGATATTTCTTTTTCGTAAGTTAATTGTGGTTGCAAGGCTATCATGGTGTATTGGCCATAGCATCAGTTTAATTTTTTGGGGGAAATACATTATGCTAAATCCAATTCTATTTGAATTTTTCTATGTCATCATGTTAATTCAACATAAAAAAAAAAATAGATTATTTTGATGCACTAGATTTGTATGTATTATGTCTTGTTTACTGTTGCTCAAGTGAATAGGTCCAATGGTTTCTAATAAAAATTTTGATATTTGAAATCCTATTTTTGTTTCATTCCATTCCTTTTCATTTATCCAGTAATCCCGGATCGAGAGATGGTGTGCTTCTCTTGTTAAGGGGGCTATAAATCAACTCCCTAACAATATTGTTTCTTGCTCATCAATCAAACCAAAATTAGGTTCTCCTTCCATCTATCAAAACAGTACATTCATGTGTTTCTTGCCATTCATGAGCTTTTATGATCTCCTTTGTCCGTGTATATAACCTTTGTGCCTTTTGCAACTGCTCTCATCTCCATAGCCTCTTATATTTTACATGAAGGAGATCTCTCCAAATGAGAGTTCGTTGCTTACATGGTTCCCAATTGCGTTTGATCATGCAAGTGTAGTTCCTTCGATGCAAATGAGCTAATCCCAATCTCCCCTCCTCCTTAGGTCTAGTTATGTTCTCCTAAACTACCCAATGAGTTGATGCTCTATTGGCTTTTCCATGCCATATAAAATTTCTAGTAATGGTTTCCGACTTGTGAATGAGTTTAGTCGTTAATTGTTGAACGTACATATAGTATATTTGATGGGAAAATTTCTAACACTGTCGACCTTTTCAGAACCCAATTTGGATTATGATCCAAATTGCTCATATTTTACCTTATGTCTTTATTTCTAATAAAAATTTGAGAATAATCTTATAGGTGCAATGATAATTCTCCATGGGATGCCAATATGTCCTACAACTCCTGTTGGACATAGAACGTTTTTCAGGATGACAATCAAAGACCCGCTGCGATTGTTTTCTATTCCGAGGTATTGGATCATGAAGACTTATGTTATTTTGTATCTTGTAATTGTTTTATGAACTATTTTTGTTGTATTTTGGTTTTGGGACACTTTTATTTCCTTGTAATTTTCATTTAGGGTTAGCCACCTTAAAAGTGGCAAACTTGTAATTTTGACCACTTTTTAACCCTAGGAGTAGCAAGTATAAATACTTGCTTAAGAGAGGGTTTGAAGAGGCCAATTTTTACAGATTTGAGAGACACATTTCACATGTGAATTAGGGTTCTTTCCTTAGTTCCAAACTCTTATCGATTTCAACCCAAGAATTGGAATTGTGGTGAGTGCGACGAAGGTAAATTGTGAGTCATATCAATTCAACTTTGTTGTATGTTAATTTCTTCTCTAGTGAGTCATATCTAAGGTAGATTTGGATCTTTCTTGGACATATTTGTGGTTCTATTTTCGTGAACAACAATCTTGTAAGATTGATTGTTTCATTAAGCACTTGAATTACATACTTCATTGTTATTGTTGGCGTGAATTTGTGATTGAAAGGGAAAGTGGATTTTATTGGTTTATTGCTTTCTTTGATCTGATTTCCACGTGATATTTCAATCCTTATTGTGGTTATTTGGTTAATGTTATCAATAGAGATTACAATTAAATCATTTGAACAACATTTTCCATCAAAATCTTCAAAGGTGTCACGTGAATTGCTTCCTTAGTGGACCGGTTTTGTATGAGACTTGAGATTGTTTTCTTGAGTCTTTTGATTGTGCTTCCAAGTGGATTTGAGCACATCATCTTTTGGTATCAGAGCAATCTAATTTGGATACTTAAGATTTATCACATCCTCATTGGAAGAATTGGTTATAAACATTGAGATTTGACACCAT
This sequence comes from Laguncularia racemosa, assembly GCA_037954665.1. NCBI lineage: Eukaryota > Viridiplantae > Streptophyta > Magnoliopsida > Myrtales > Combretaceae > Laguncularia > Laguncularia racemosa. The sequence continues at coordinate 3,905,240 of JBBMOL010000060.1, read as the reverse complement.
TGTTCATGTGATTGAGACTAGTTTGATTGACATTGTTTCTTTGTCTTTCAAATTGGTTTTTATATGTGCTTAATTTTGGTTTTAGGCACATCATCGTTTTGGTATCAGAGCATCATCATACTTAGATTCATTATTGATTCACATCTTAGTTGAAGAATCGGTCATAAACTTTGAGGATTTGACGTCATTGTTCATATGATTAAGACTAGTTTGATTGACATTGTTTAATTGTCTTTCAAATTGGTTTTGCATGTGCTTAATCTTGGTTTTGAGCACATCAATGTTACTAAAAGCTCTAAAACTGATTTGGCCAATATAATTCTCCTGACCATACTCAGATGTTTAGCTTTCCACCCATCTAATTTCTTTTGTGCCTTCTCTATTATCATATTTAATTGTACTATGCTAGTTCAATTTCCCCTATCTAAAGGAAACCCTAAATATCTTCTAAAATTTACGGTTTCTTGTATTCCTAATATGCCCAATATTTCTTATCTTTTGTCCTGTTATACATTTATGGAGAAGAAGACTATTGATTTTGTAGCATTCATTATTAGACCAAATATCTAATGGAATTGTTGAAATATTTCTCTGATAACCTAGGCATCATTCCCCATGGCTTTAGCAAATAATACCACATCATTCGCAAACATAAGGTGTGATAAGTGGAGGTTACTTCCTCTGATCCAATAAGGCTACCACTGTCCATGTAACACCAATTTTTCAATTGTTCTACTCACAAACTCTATGGCCATTATAAATATGTAGGGAGACATTGGGTCTCCTTGTTTAAGGCCTCGATTGGGTTTAAAGGATGGAAGGGATCGCCTATTCACTAGTATTTCTAAAGATGTTGAGCAGATGTATTTTTTTATTAGCTTTCAAAATGAAGTTAGCAACTTCAAACTCTCTGAACTCCAATGAACAAAGTCCCATTCTAAGTTGTTATAAGTTTTTTCCAAATCTAGTTTAATGATCACCAAACCCTTTTTTCCTTTTTTTTTTTTTTTTCCTATGACAAGAGTGTAGTATTTCATTCAATATAAGAATATTGTTAGAAGCTTTTCTACCTTTAATAAAGCTAGTTTGCTTAGGGTGGATAATCTCTTCTAATTGGGGTCTTAGTCTTCCGACAAACACCTTAGATAGTATTTTGTATAAAGTTGTACATAACCCTATTGGTTAGAATTGCCTAACTTGTGATGCTCCCATTTGTTTTAGTATTAATACTAATTGAGTTTGGTTAAGCTGGATTGGAATAGAACTTGAAGTGAAAGAGTTATTGATCACATGAATCACAGAATTTTTAATGTGGAGCCCATCTTTCCCTGGAGCCTTTCAAGGTCCAATTGATATCATTGTCTTCCATACCTCTTTCTCTGTAATCATTTTCCCTAATTCGTTGCAAATTGTATCATTATAGTCATGACGCAACTCCTCCGGAATGGGATTATCTCTTAGCATGCTTTGTTTCTTGGAAGAGAATAAATCTTGATAAAAATGTGTGATAAGTTGATTGATTTCCTGTTCTTCATACTTCATATGTCCGAAATTATCCTACAATGCTAAAATTCTATTCTTGGATCAACGTTTGTGTACTAGATTATGATAATATTTGGTGTTTCATTCTCTGTCCTTAATCTATTTGGTTTTGGCTTTCATTCTCCATAGACATTCTTCCTGATTTAGCACCTGATTTAATTGATTTCTTATCCTCGATTCTTCCGTAAGTAATTGTGGTGAAGGGTGTAATGCGATTTTCCTTTCTAGGTTCGTTAGCATTTTAAGTAGTTGCTTTTTCTTACCCAATACATGTCCAAATGCTTTCTTACTCAATGGTCTCATAGTTGAAGGAAGTTCTTCTAGGGCCTAAATAAAGTCATTCCTGTTGCGACTCCAAATCTGTTTTAGCAAAGGCATGCATGTTACATGCGAGAACCACATTGGCTGAAAATGGAAGGAGACAGTATGAAATGACCGACTTTGTTAGGGGTGGGTTTTAAGCAATAAGGGGTAGTGATAAGACAGCCATTTTTGGATGTGGTATACCTTAGCCTCAGGTAAATAATCTTCATTCATTGTTACACCGGCCCCTATCTAATCTTTTTTTGAATTAGTTGTGTTATTCATGACCTCCAACGCTTTGCACCCGTCATCGTTATTTTAAATGCTATGACTCAAAATTATTTTATTTTATGAATCAAAGTTACATTTTGGTTTTCTTGGGGGAGAAGAATGTGGGTTTTCTTTTAATTGTCCTTTGGCGGAACGCTAAAGAGGAGATATCAGGAATTATGAATCTACAAGTATTACAAGCTAATTTGGACTTGTAAACGTGCAAATGGCTAAGAAAAAAAAATCAATAATAATAATAGGGAAAAAAAGGTGTGCCAGCACCTTGTTTTATCTCCTACTAGATAATATCCCACATTACTTAAATTTAAAATATTTTTATTACAGCATATATATATATATATATATATATATATATTCAAACAATTATTACAATTAACAAATCAACAATGATATTCATAAATAATTTTAAATATGATGTGAATACTATTATTTAATTATATATTATATCTTTATATGATTTTTTTCATATTTATATAAAATGATTTCTCATTTAAAAGAATTACAATCCTTTAAATTATGAAGATAAAATATTATGCATCAACAATTGTATCATCCTGCATTAAGTCATGCAAATATTTCACTATGTATATAAATGATTTCCCAAAGGTACTATTAGTTAATAGGTGCAAAGAAAAAAGCTTCTTAAATTATATATACCAATTAAAGCTTTACGTTTGACACGAATTTTGATTTGCAACATATGCATGTCAATTAATAAAATAATATAATTAAATCACTTAAAAGATTTATCACAATTAACATATTGTAATTGTATATTTATAAAATATTTTAAATATGGTATGAGCTATAATTTAATTCTATAAATATATATTATATATTTATCGTATATGATTATTAATATTATATTCCTTTAGAAAGAGTTGCAACTTTTAAAATGTCCATAGAATTATGTATTTTTATAGTAAGTCACATAAAATCCCAACTTTTATGATTATTTGTACAAAGGACATATATGTTGAATGCATAATTGAAACAAAAATTGTAATGCTACAAAATTATTAGTAATGGAAAGGTATAAATTAAAAAAAAAAAAGCCAAAAGATCCTACTAATGAAAATGTGCAAATAACAAAAGGCCTTCACAATTATATATATACATATATTTATAAAATGACATCACATGTCAAGCAACCATTGGCTGAAAATGCCACATCGCCTAGTGGATTATGGATAAGTAATACCGACTGTAGTTGAAAGTTCAACTGGTAATTGAAATTAGCATCCAAAAAATTAAGCAATTTGTCCGAAAATAACCCAAACCTTACATACCAAATTTAACATTAACTATTTACTTTTGATAAGCAGCATGATATTATGATGTACAAGGTGGGTGCATATTCCACAAGTTATTTTATAAGAAATAGATTTTTAAATTTTCATTTCGCCAATTTCTTTTAATTTATAAATTAATAATTAAAATTATTTAAAATTTTAAATATATCCTATGATGTCATTTTGAGGTGATCTATAAATCATAATTATTTTTTTTAAACCCATTAACTGCATTATGGCTCAAGATTCCGATGAAATGAAAGTTAGAATTTGATTTTTCCATTTTATTATTATTTTTTTAGGTAGAGGGATTGGGGATTTTCTTTGTCCTTCTGGAAACGCCAAACAGGAGATAACAAGAACATTGAATCTCCAAATATCACATAGCAATTTGAACTTGTAAACATGCAACATGTAAGGAGAAATGGCTAAGAAAAAAAAAATCAATAAAAAAAAATGTGTGGCAGTGGCACACCGTAGCAGAACCTTATTTTATCTCATACCAGTGGCACACGTTTATTTGTAACTTACAAATCTTAACAAATTGCGATTAGATTGTGTGTCTTTCCTCTTGTCCTTCGAACTCACAGAAGACACCATCACAAAACAGATCAATATGGCAAGCAGCACCATCCTAACCCCTGCAAACCCTTCACAGGTATTGTACATACAGACACATCCAACGTAATTAACATCCATGGTTATTCTGGGTGTTTCTGTTATTTCAGTGGTTTTTCTAAGTATAGTTTGATGTTCTTACGAGACAGTTATGTTCGGGCAAGAGTGCAATGTTTTCTCCTTCCCAAGTTCTTGTGAAGGCATCAAGAACACAACTTGTGTCAAAGGACAAGGAAGTGAGGAGAATAGAGTGCCAGGCAACGAGTATCCCTGCTGATAGAGTTCCCGACATGGGAAAGAGACAGCTTATGAATCTGCTCTTGTTGGGTGCTGTTTCTCTTCCCAGTGCTGCCATGTTGGTTCCTTATGCCACCTTCTTTGCCCCGCCAGGGTAAGTGATGTCCTTTTCCTTTCGATTGGCATTTTTCATTTGTTCATTACATATGTTTGCCCTTCCTTAATCTTGTTCCTTTTGGTTTATTCCGCATCCAATTATCTCATTTAATCGGATCCATCTAATGGACTTCAATCAGTATTTTGGTAAATAATTATGGATTATTCTGAACGTAGTAGAGGAGAGGACTTTATAGTTCTGGAAGCAGGAAGCCACTCGAAAAGTTCTAGTTCATCAAAATGTAAAATTGCTGCTAGTTGCATAGTTGTAATGCTGATTCATCGATTTCTTGCTGGTTTGGCAAGGGATAAATGAGAGCGAGCATTATGTGGTATGTTTAATGTGTTATGAGCCTTCATTAGATCAATTGTTGCAACATTAATGCTTCAAAGACTTATTTACTAGTATTATTTTTCTAATTTTGAGTCCATCTACTAGTATTAGTTTCCTATCTTGCCAAGAAATGGAATCCCCTACTGGCTCGGCTACTCTTCATTTTACAATATCCTATTTCAAATTAGTATAGCCACTCTATATTTGTTAATTAAATATCTGGAAAATATCATCCGTTGCTGCTGCTGCTGCTACAGCTACTGCTGCTGCTCCATTTTAATTCCTTGCCTTTGTTAGTCATGTATATGAGTTCCGCATTGGCAAATTTTTGCCTACCTCTGAAGAAAATCCATCATCCTGTTCTTTTAGCCTTGCAAATGGTGAATATTTAGTGCAAGAAGATGCAGCATGAGTTAAATTTGGTCCTTTAATTTGGCTTACACTTACAGGTCAGGAGGTGCTGGTGGTGGAACTGTTGCCAAGGATGCTATTGGAAATGATGTTCTCGCGGCTGAATGGCTAAAGTCACATGGCCCTGGAGATCGCACCCTCACGCAAGGATTGAAGGTAACAATATCTTGTTCCATTTCACCTAAGATTTTCCTTAATGTAATACCTAATGAAACCATGTTTACTGCACTGGAAAGTCTTCATTCCTTACTTGAAATTCACTAATGAAATAAGTCACGACTATAACTATAGAGAGACTCAAAACTTAGCGATCCATTTCAGGGTGATCCAACCTACCTTGTTGTGGAGAAAGACCGCATGCTGGCAACATACGGAATAAACGCTGTGTGCACCCACTTGGGTTGCGTGGTACCCTGGAATACAGCTGAGAACAAGTTCATTTGCCCCTGCCACGGATCCCAGTACAATGACCAAGGAAGAGTTGTGAGAGGACCTGCACCTTTGGTAAGTTTGCTGGCATCCTCACTCAATTCGGGTTTTTATTTGCACACGCAACTACCAATCTGCAGATTCCTAACCAACAACATATTTCTAACAACTATATGTTTCTTTTCCTTTTTAATTTCCTCTACCACTTGCAAAACTCTAAAGAATGGAACAAGTTCACTAGTGATTTCTTGTTTCTAGAGGTCACATGCATGTTAAGGCATCAGTGCTGGCACTGTGTGCTGGTGAAAGGGGCTCGATCACTGCTTCCTCCTCCCACCTAAATGAAAAATGTTAAGCCCATTAGTGTTGCAAAAGAATCTGATTTTTGTAAGGCCTTGTTTGACCATGGAACAGAATTGCAAAGAATTTAAATTTCAATTGTTTATCATAAGATCTCGATGAACTTATAAGGTATATATGTAACACAAAGTTCCAAGTTTTCTAGAATTAGATTCTAATGTCCCACCAGTTTATAGGATTCAAAGCAATTAAGAGCTCGGAAATAATATGTTTTGATCGTTCTGTCCTAAATCCTCATCCAATCTCATGAAAAACTACTTACATTTGGATTTTTTAGAATCCTATTCCACGTGAACAACTTACTCTGATGTTTTATTCATGATTATCTCCGTGAATGAATTAATTAACTGGTGCGATCAAACAGTCCTTGGCACTGGCGCATTGTGATATTGATGATGGGAAGGTGGTCTTTGTTCCGTGGGTTGAAACAGATTTCAGAACTGGGGATGCTCCGTGGTGGGCTTAAACTACCTCTCTTGAAGCAAGTAAAATGTTGTTATACATATATATGTGTCTGTACAATGTGGTTTAAAACATTGATGAATTTCCATGTAACCCATTGACTTGAATGATCACAGAACAGTTGTTTGTGTTTGTTCTTCAGCATATGTAAAATGCGTCTGCTTGAAAAAGTTCTGTACTTGCGAAACGGTTTACAAGTAAAGAGTATGTAGCAGTTTTTCAAGTTTTCAAATCACCATCAGAATTTAATTTACTTGTTCTTATACATGAAATCACAAAATCATCCGTTAAAGGAATTGGCATATCACCTCTAGTTTGACATTGCTCCGGTCCTTCCTTTTTTGAGTCGTGCTTTACTATGTATTATGAACAAAGATTTTAAGAAAGTATCGATCAGGTCTCATTCTACAAAACCCAAGTTTAGACAAAAGGTGTAAATTTAGGAGATACCGAGCCTTAGCAGCTAGCCCATGGGGCTATGTTTCCTGGATAGCCCAAAACTTCACGCCCATGTTGGCGTACACCCGATCTTTAAACATTCTGCTGGTAGCCGGTGGGTGGGTAGGGTCAATGAAGATCGCATAATGCGATTATTTTAGAGTGCAGTTTGGTTTAATCTTTCATACGCATTGCTCAATGTGGGGGAGCCATCTTTCCATTTTTTATAAGTTCATGGAACAGATGGAAGTTTGAGTGTTATCTGGGGATTGTATGTACATAATTTTGGATTTTAGAAAGTAGTATTTTCCATACCATATATGTTGTTCCTTCCATGAAATAAAATATGCAGTAAAGTGGTAATCGCCTCCCAATCGTCTGCATTGTGACATTAGTAGTACTGGATATATATATATAATATATCATGGGCTTCATACCATCTCATCGAAGGAAAAGTTGAATTTGCATTCTGTTTTGCCATTAGATTACCTAGCTAATTTAGATTATTTTCAGTAGTTTTTATTTTCTTGCAATAAAGCAAATACCATCCTAATCAACTTCAAAGAACAGCAACATTCTTCTTCAAAAATTATTAAGAAAATAAAACCGCCCCCCCAAAAAAAAAAAATTAGATGCAAGAGCAAAATCAATGCCATTGCAACATGTGTTGTATCTAAAAAAGGCATTAACATTATTTCATTAGAAAGATAACTTAAGATGAAAAATTTTATCGGAAGTTGGTCATTGGAAACCTAGAGGATGTGTGAGTTTATGAACTTCATAATTTTTTTTTTCATTTTTTGTTTTTCATATGATGTTGCTTAAAATGTGCTAAATTTTGTAAAGTTATTTCATCGTGCTAAAAATCAAAATTACTATTTCCTATCAATTTTTCATCTAATTTGTTAAAAGTGTTGTAAATCTTGTAAACATGTGTAGATCATGGTGAATCATCACATTTACAAATTATTACCAACTTTTCATTTAATTTAGTAAAATTATCAGATATCTTGTAAAGATCTTTTGTCGTGGTAAATCGTCAAATTTATTATCTATTTACCAACTTTTTGAATAATTTGGCAAGAGTGTCCTAAATGTGGTAAAATTGTTTCATTTCACTAAACTATCAAATCTATAATCTATGATCTATAACCATCTATTTGTCTGATGTGGTAAAGATGTTTTGCACCTTAGAAAATTATTCGATTGTGGTAAACTGTCGAGCTTATCATCTATTCCTAATGTTTTGCTTGATTTTATTAACAGTGTTACAAATCTCATATATTATCAATTTTTCATTTAATTTGATAAAAGTGCCACAAATTTAGTAAATATTTATGATCGGAGTAAATCTCAAACTTATAAGTATTATCAACTTTTTATCTAATTCGGTAAAATTGATGTAAATCTAGTAAACTTATGTGATAAAAGTAAATCGTCAAATTTATTAATTACCAACTTTCAAAATAATTAGGTAAAATTGCTCGAAAACCTCGGAAATTCTAACAAGAGAGCTGATAAATTAAAACATAGAATATGCTATTCGTGCTAAGAAAAACCACCATCGTCCGTCATGCAAGAATGCTGTTAGTGATACTTTTCAAGAGCAATGCAGGGGAATCTCAGAGAGTATGCTATTCAAGCTGCACTTTCATGCTTGATGCTATATAGCTTAAAAATGAATTGCAGACAGTGTATAATTAGCTTGCATATTATGCAGACTAATTATATATTTTCTATATACATCCGATTCGGTTTAGTCCACCCCACTTGATCTCAACCGCAAATTGATAAATATAATCCAAACTAAGTAAATCAAATCATATTATAAAAATAGAATTTTAGGTTAATTTGATTCTATCTGATTTGATTTATGAATCTACCTATTTTTTCTCACCTCTGTTAGCATTTTTATAGAAAGAATCCTTCCAACAAATTCTTTTCATTTTGTTAGTCTTGAATTTAGCAAGACTTGGCTCAAATAGTTAAGTAGTCAATAAAAAATAAAATAAAATAAAGAATTGAAAACTTTCAATGTTATTTAGTTGTGTAAATAGAAAATTAGTAATAGCACTTAGTAATAAAAGTTTCAATTAATTTGTTATTCTTTACTCATAAGTAGTATTTAAATTATATTCACTTCATTCTCTCCAATATATATATATATATATCTGTGGTATCTTTGTAATAAAATTTACAAAACAAAACAAGTAAATTGTCAAAAGCAACTATCACTTTAAACATTTCATGAATGAAAAATAATATGTAATAATTTAGAGCAAACCCCCATTTTGTTTCATATTATATGAGTTAATAACAATAATAACATGAATCGGAGCATTTATTTTCCAAACGCACCTATTTAAATGATTTCAAAAAGCACAGTATCGGTTTTAGTTGATGTTACAACCTGGATGGCTATGTGACTTTGTATGCTGTTTTATTTAATGTTAATGTTTCGAGTTTACTCAAAAAAAAAAAGAACAGTATTAAAAATATTTCATTTGTAAATTAATTTTGATCTATAAAACATAAGACTAATCCGTGAACAAATAAACGGTACACTAAAATATGTGGAATCCATAATTGCATGATAACGATTGATCTATAACTAATTAATCTAAAAAGAAAAAAGAAAATCCAACTTTAGGCAAACAAGTTACAAAACAGAACCAGCCCAAAAAATTTACATTTTACCCAATAAAAAAAGTTACAAAACAGAACCAGCCTATAATACCAACGCTTCAATATTAAATATTGAGTACATTTAAACCATTGGAGAATATAAACAAGTTGCAAGTAGAAGACATCTATTTATTTTTCATTTAAAATAGAAATTACCAAATTTTTATCATATTTAGTTGATAGTTAAATTTTTAAGAATTTTAATCCATCTCTATCAACAAGTATCTATATCACTTTACCTTGTATTGCTATTTTATCTTACCTTAACAGTCTTTTTACTTCGCTGAATAAAATAGGTTTGTAATAGAATAACTATTACTGAAAAATAGAATAGGTAGTAAATTGGTACGATGATGTTTACCTGAATATCATTGAATTAGGACTATATTGTTTATTTAAGGAAATAAAAGAAAGAATAAGGATGGAATAATAAATTGAATGACAAAAATACCCCTAAATGTTAATAGACAATATTGAAGCCTCAAATTGGATTACATCTCCAAAAAAACCATAATCTCGAATTGACATTCTCAAGCAACTACCTAAAGCAAAACAAGAGGACCTAAAAATGCCCATAGGTTATAGCAACAACATTGAAAAAAAAAAATCCCAAAGCAACAATAGGAATGATGCCTTATGACACTATAGAAAGGGAAGATCACTTTTGTCAGCCATACCTCACTAGACATGAAAGAAGACAACGGCGGTGGAGACACTTAAACCTAGCTCCAGTAAGACATTGAATGGTCGATAAGATACTACAATGATCACCACTGATGGAGATCCAGTGACATGATCGATGCTTTCCTAAGTGAGAACAATGCAATTTCTAAGAACATTCTATAGATCTCCACTTTCTCCTACGATGACGACGACGATGATGACAATGATGATCGATCATTTCCCTCTCTCTCCAGTTTCCCCTTTGCTCGAGAACTTGGCTTTCCTTGCATATCTATAGTCTACAATTAGGGCAAATGGAGAAAAAAAAATAAGTCACTTCACTAAATTGAAATTCTATCGCTTTTCAATAAGAATAGTTATTCATCAATTTTAGTAATAGCAATTCATCTCTAAATTCCTATTTTGTATTTTTGATGAAGTAAATATTGTAATCTCTATTCTACATAAAATAGAATTGTAATAAAATTCTTATTACGGTAAAGTAAATAAAGTATAAATTTGGGATAAATTTGCATTTACCTCGAGTCTCGCCTTTAAGCAAAGTCTCAGCACCATCTTTAGTTAACTTCCACGCGGCGATGATGTGGCACTCTTCCGTGAGGGTGGCCCCCACTGCAAACCTCAATATATATACCCCACCCACCACCGTATGCGTCATGTATATCCGTCCCGTTGAGTTCACCCGCTCTAGCAGCTCCCTATTCAATTTGTTGGTCTCGCCCAATCTGACCCGTAACCAAAAACAAATTAACACAAATCTTCTTGGTACCACAACTTCAAACCTCGGATCTTCGCTTGATAAACTCCTCAAATAACTTAGACAATTGTACATCTGATCTAATGTGTCCTTATAAATTGATAACCCCATAATTACGTAATAAAAGCTATAACTGCAGAGATTTGAACCTACCGCCCGTGTTCACTTGCCAATCTTTATAATCTAACACGGAGTCGGACTCGTTAGGCCGGTTTCTAAAATACTCTGAGTTTGTACTCAGAACCTTCACTAACAAATCCGGTTTCTTAACCTACAAGCAACAACAATCTAAATAAGTAAGAGGCCATTTGTAGAACACAAACTCAATAATTGGCTCGCTCAATCTCATTAAAGTAATGCCTTAACTTGGGACAAATGCATACACTCCCACCATAAGTAGCATCCACTTGGAGCCCCGCATTGATCTCCCTAGCAACATCAGCAATGTCCTCTAAAGGATCTACAGCTGTTGACTATTCATGTAAAGGGGGATAAACCTTACTACCACGTCAACTCTTACAACTCCACAAAGCCATTTTGAGGAAAGAGAGAATCCCGTTTCTCGCCCCGCTGCTATTTGTGCTATATTACCAGGGTGGATTCCCACCAATTTGCAACCTTTGTAAAAGTTGAGTGCGTTTGATCAGAGCCATACACAACAAGCTTTCGTATATTTTCGACCCTAATTGCCTCGGCAACTTGATCACCTGCGACAACAAGAGTGACCAGTATCGATTCGCTAGTGGTGTTTTGTATCACGTTGACAGGAGCAAGCGCGGCAGCTTAAGCATGTTGCCAAGCTAGTCCTGGACTAACTAACTTGAGCTCCATCGCGGCTGGAGAAGTAAGCCACGTAAACCTTTGGAATATGAATTTATACAATTCTAATGCAAAAACTAATAACCAGGATTTCTTATTGTAATGCCCTAAAACTTAGAACAAATACAACTTATCACGTATCGTTACTAAATAAAGGCACGTAAAGGCTTAGTACTTACTAAAATTCCACACATATACAAAGTCATCATAATATCATAGATGAAATCTCTACATATATTAATGAGTAGCTTTACAAAATCTTATTCGGTCTCTACATATGAAAAGGAAACTACAAAAAATAAATTGACCACACAGATTAAACTAGAGTCTATCTCCTAAAATTAATCGCAGTAGAAGCATATTAAAACACGAATCTAACTAAAATCTCAAACGTAACGCAACCAGATACATTATTTTAGGAATTATCCTGTGTGTAGCCTACCAATCATTTATCAAAGTACACATATTCCATGTTTTCTCCTAGGTCTTGATTTGTGTTAACTAAAGTCTCGTCATACCTAACTATCTCACAAGAAGAACTTGTAATTGAAAAAGGTCCCACGAATAGGGAGCTAAAACCCAATGCAGTATATATTGACAACCAAACATGCATGCTATGCCATACTACAAGCACAACCAATATGCAACCGAGATATATAAGCACTAAACACCTTAAATCTACCCAAATCATTTCAGTATGCGACTCCACTAAGAACAACGTCGAATACTCATCATCGGGATACACCTTGTGATCATTGGTATTCTCGATTCCTTTAGTTCAACCAAGCACAAATACACAAATACTTAATTTCCAAGTGTAATTTAAGTTAATTTATGATTCTAACTTAACACACAATAAAAAAAACATGGTATATACATACTTAATAGAACAAAGAAGAATGATCTCTTCATGACTCTTCAATCTCTTGAACTTCAAGCCTATTTAAATTCATAAACATATACACTTAAGGATCCTACAACAACAAATTTAACCTTTTTTTTTTAAGTATTTGAACAGGTTAGAAAAGGTTAGGGATCGGGATTAGGCAGAAAAATCAACCTTGGAGGGACATGGGTTCAACACAGCCAAGTACATAGGTGCGTTCATGTCCGTGTACTAAGTATGTTACGAGTGGAGGGAAATGAGTAGGAATACAACCATGTCTCTTTCTCATGTACTTCACTTTACATTTTTTTTTTTATTTTCTTTGCATGGGCCTGTAAAACCTCTAAATAACCGTACACTTGTACTATATGGGTGTAGCACGGCCATGTTGTGTCTGTGTACCCTTGGAACTCATCAATTTTTCAAAAATTGCAATTTTCTTCAAATTTTCAAATCCCTTAATCACAACTACCCTCTATTCCATTTCACCTCCAAGGATTTTTGTAATCCCACTATTAATTCACAACAACAATACTTTTATTTCGTTCAAATTACAATAGATTTAGAAAACTTACTCAAATTGTCATCCTTTGAATGATCTCCCAAATTCCCATTATTGTAAACACCAAATCGTTCTTGTACAATTTCCTCTCTAAGATTGTTGAGATGATTATGTTTTTAAAATGATTCCCCACTTTTAATTAAAGCAAGGTATTGTCACTTTGCCTCGTTTAGCAAATTTGAACGTTAATTAAGAGATTGGCCTTTTAAGGATGTGATAAGTTTAAGAGGAATAAAAAAGAATAAAACGTATGTTAATGACTTGTAGGGGTTCCAACTTCTTAATTAGAAAAATAAATCCCTTTCTAGTTCTTGAAATTCTAATATTGCCCTCAGGTCTAAAACTATTATTTAGTTTATTTGCTTCATTTATTTTGGTTATTACATCCTCACCTCCTCAACCCCCCCCCCCCCCCCCCCCCCCCCCCTAACCTGGATCATGAAAAAGCTTTGGATATTTCTTTCTTATCTCTTCATCCAATTCCAAAGTTACTTCTCTTTCTGTTTGATTATTCTATATAACCTTGATATACTTGATCACTTATCTTCTTAAAATTTGTTCCTTAGTATCCACAATCCTGACAAGTATCTCTATTGTTATGAGGTTTGGTTACACCTTTAGAGGCTTTAAAATGGTCACATGATCTAGATTTGATATATATTTTCTTAACATGGAAATGTGAAACATGTCATGTACCCCAGCTAGATTTGATGGTAAGGCTTGCCTATATGCTACCATTCCAATCATTTCCAAGACTTAAAGGGCCCTATATACTTGGGGTTCAACTATCCTCTTAACCTAAATCTCGCCACTCCTTTGTAGGTAATACTTTTAACAAAACATGATCTCCCACTTTAAACTCTAAAGAGCATCGTCTTTTATCTCAATAAGACTTTTGATGGCTTTAACCTAACTACATCCTCTATCAATTAATTTGACCTTATCCACTACATTTTATATTAGGTCTGGTCTCAATACTTGTCTCTTATCCACTTCATCCCAATGTAACAACGATTGTCACTTCCTACCATATAATGCTTTGTAGGGTGCCATTTGAATCATAGCTTGGTAGCTATTATTATAGGCAAACTCTACTAAAGGCAGGTGCTTATCCCAACTTCCACCAAAATCTAGTACATAAGCTCTCAACATATCCTCCAATATCTTGATAGTTTGTTCTAAAGGCCATTCGCCTGTGAGTGAAAAGTCATACTACATTGCAATTTGGTTCCTAGTGGCCTATGTAAACTCTTCCAAAATCTCCCGACAAACCTTGCATCTCTATCCAAAACTATTGTGACCTATACCTCACGTAATCTTATAATTTCCTTGATATAAAGCTAAGCTAACTTCCCAAGTTTATATTCAATACTTATAGGTATAAAATGGGCAAATTTAATAAGTTTTTCCATGATTACCCATATGATATCCAGTTTAGTCACATTTTTAGGTAGTGTTATGATATAATCTATAGTTACATGTTCTTATTTCCACTTTACTATTAATAGAGGTTGTAACTTACCAGTGGGTCTTTGATGCTCCATTTTGATTTGTTGATAGGTTAAACACCTAGGCACATATCTTACGATTTCTCATTTCATATTCTTCCACCAATCGTGGCATTTCAAGTCTTTATACATTTTGGTACTCTTAGGATGGATAGAATACCCAGAATCATGTGCTTCCTTTAATATCTCATTCTTTATTTCAAATGCAACTAGAACGCACAATCTATTACCATACCTTAGTACTCCTTCTTTATCCACATTAAACTCCATTACTTTTCCTTCTTCCATTCATTTCTTAATTTCTTGCTTTTCTACATCATCAGTTTGTGCAGCTTTTATCTTGTCTACTAATATAGGCTATATGTGCAAACTAGCCAGTCTCACACCAACCTTCTAGGTTACAATTTCTAGTTCTAGCCTATGCATGTCTTCTAAAAGGTTATGTTGGGATGTGATTAAAGTTGACAAATTATCTTGTCTTTTCGTATTGAGTGCATCAATAACTACATTCGCTTTCCTAAGATGATATTAAATTTCAACATCGTATTCTTTTATCAATTCTAACCATTGTTTCTATCTCATATTTAACTCCTTTTTGGTAAAGAAGTATTTGTGACTCTTATGATAAGTGAATATCTTATACTTCTCTCCATACAAATAATGTCTCCACCATTTGAGTGCAAGGATGATGTGCCTAAAACCAAGTTTAAGCACATGCAAAACCAATTTGAAAGACAAACATACAATGTCAATCAAACTAACTTCCAATCACGTGAACTTCTTCTACTCATAAATCGATTCCACTAACAAGGATGTGATCAATATTGAATATCCAAATGTGATTAGCTCTGATACTAAAAGATGATGTGCCTAAAAGGGAGTTTAAGCACATGCAAATGAACCAATTTACAACCCCAAAAGGACAAGATCAAAATCGATTCAAAGTAAGACAAAAATTGCGTGAACCCTAATTGATGGAATATGATCCGAATGATAAAAATCAATAAGATTAAATCACAAAGATGATAATTCTCAATTGAATCACGTAATCAACTCAAGTTCCAAGAGAATTCCAATCAAAACATCAACCATAAAACTGTAACCCCTCCTCATAACAAGTCCCTTCCACGTAAAATAATGTATAGTGAAATTGATTGCAATAACAAGTGACAAAAACCAATCAATGATATATAATGACAAAAGAGGATACAATTGATGCCAATTTGATATCAAAGAACCACCCCAATTAACCCTAGATATGACTCACTAGTGATGAAAAGGAAAAACACAACATAGGGAATTGATATTACTTACAATTCTTTATGTTACAACTCACCACAATTCCAATTTTTTGAATTGAAATTGATAAGAGCCAATGAAATTAGGAAGAACCCTAATCCCTCACACGAAAAGTGTATGCTGCGAATTTCAACTCTATCCCCAAAATTTCAACTCCCTTTAGGGTTAAAATGTCTACAAAATTACAACTATGCCACTTTAAGGTGGCCGATCCTAAAACACAAATTACAACCAAATAAAAATGTCCCAAAAACTTACAACATAAATGGTTCCCAGAAATAAATTACAAGTACAAAATAATCTTCAACAAGCTATCTCTTCAATGGATTAGTCAGTCTAGCTCATTGCCAATTTAGGTCGGTCCATGAATAACTCACAAGCTGATTCTTAGTGAGTTTGTCCACTGCCCTGTAAAGCATGATAAGTGTACTTGTTAGAATATACAATACATGAGTAATAGAAAAGAGGTTAGTAAACAAATAATTCCGGGATTGATTTGCTCAAAAAGGACCCCCATCACCAAGATTTGAAATCCTTTGGCTCATGTTCTAATGATAGGTCTTGTAAGATTTTGATTCCTATCATCTCCTTAGGCCTCAAAAAGATTTGTCCTCAAATCTGACAGATCAAATGCAGTAGAGACTATGTATCCTCCTAGTAAGCCATCTGAAGAAGTGTCACTGCAAAATCCCTATATCTGAAATACTACAGGAGGTGATTACTTTCTCCCATCCATTTCTAGAATGTATCTCATCTGTAACACAAATAATGATCCATTATCCACTAAAGTCTCCCTAACTCAACCCGTTCCACTGATATTGTTGCCTCCTTTTCTAACTCATCTGTATGTCACTGACACTCATAGCCCTATAATGGTTGGTTCAACTGATGATGGCCCTCTGAAACCTCTAAAGGTGGACACAACTATCTCTTAATAGTGTGACCCTCTGGTGATGAGCTCATCTAACTATGATCCTCAGAATCCTCTAAAGGTTTACTCAACTGCTCATGAACCTCTAGAATCTCTGAAGGTGAACACAATTGCCTCTAAATAGTTTGGTCCTCTGGTGGTTAGATCATTTGACCATGACCCTCAGGATCCTCTAATGGTTGGCACATTTGTGTTTGACAAATGTTGTCTTCTATATGTTGGCTCATGTAACTAAGAGCCTTAGGAACCTCTGAAAGTTAGCATGTCTGCTTTTGCATAATATGGCCCTCTGAAGGTTGGTTCATGTGGTTATGATTCTCGAGAATCTCTGATGGTCTACGAATCTGTTGCTGAATCTTTTGGACCTCTAAAGATGACATCGGATTCAGAATGATGCGTTTACCCTCTTACTAGAATACATATGTATTCCTAAAGCCATCATGTAAGACTCTCCTATCATATAACCATGGCCTGCTAAGCAATATATGGGATGTACTCATAGGAATAATATCACATTCAAGCTCATCACAGTACTTATCCCCTATACTAAATGGTATCCTAGCCCTTTGGGTCACATAAAGACTCTCCTGATCATTTAATCAATGTAATGTGTAGGGTTTAAGATCAGGGGTAGTTATAAGTTTAAATTTCGATACTAATGATGCAGCTACAACATTAGTACAATTACCACCATCAACAATAATTACGCACAAGTTTCCTTATACCCTATAAGAAGTATGGAACGAATTTTCTCTTTGTCCATCATCAATAGTTGGAGAGGAAGTCAATACTTTATGTACCAAAATAGTAGAAGTATGCACATCATTTGACATGGCTATTAACTAACTTCAACAAGTTAACAACACACTTCACTACAAGAACCACAACAATACACCCTTATACACCCATGGTACTCACACTTCAACCAATACAAGAAATGCTTATTATTACTTCAAGCAAAGTCAAGTGAAATAATTGAAGCGCAATGAAATAATTTTTGGTACTTCAAGTAAAGTTAAATAAATGAAGTACACACAATTACTTCTAAGTAGTTTAGAATTAAATTCAATTACAAGTATTTAAGTAATGAATTTAATTACTTTCGTACTTTAATGACTTGTTTGAATTCAAATTCTATTACTCAACTTTCCTTTTCTTATTTTGGTTTCACACTAATTAACTTCATAATGGGCAGCACCTCAACACAAGCACAAATGCACAACTTCACCACCACAAAACTCCCCTTTGTCTACGGTTCCACAATGTTCATGCCACCAACAACAATTATTTATACAACACACACAACAACCAATGCTAAATACACACACCCTTCACTAAATTTACAAAAACACAATTCTACACACACACCTCTTCAAGTCATAGTGCACTTCCCCACTTCCACACAATATATCAAACTGCAACTACAATAACAAAGGAGGCTCAAATTTCAATTTCAAATTTAAGTTTAATAATTGCAAGATTCCACAAATGGTAAGGAGCTATTTTAAATTCAAATGAACACACAATTAAACAATCACTTAATGTATGTTTTGAAATTCAAATTGCTTCCTTAACTCACACCTCAATTCTAAAAATTCAAATATGAAAATCACAACTACTACTCCTCAAATCCCAAAATACACAAGACAATTTACACTCCTCCAATTGATCACAAAGGATCAACACTTCTTACTCCTTACGGTTCACCTCAAAGACACTTTACACTCACGGTCAATTCTCAAGGAAGCCAAGAATGTTACAAGTTTCCAAGTATACAACAACTAACAACAAGGATATCACTTCAACAACACAATTGAAATAACTCAATTCCACTTCACAATTCGGATCAAGGTGCTAACTCAACAACCCCTAATTTCCGAATTCCAAATTCGATCAACCCCTTCTCAAAACCTCAAGCTCTGATACCAAAAGATGTTATGCTTAAAACCAAGTTTAAGCATATGCAAAACCAATTTGAAAGACAAACATACAATGTCAATCAAACTAACTTCCAATCACGTGAACTTCTTCTACTCATAAACCGATTCCACTAACAAGGATGTGATCAATATTGAATATCCAAATGTGATTAGCTCTGATACCAAAAGATGATGTGCCTAAAAGGGAGTTTAAGCACATGCAAATGAACTAATTTACAACCCCTAAAGGATAAGATCAAAATCAGTTCAAAGTGAGACAAAAATTACGTAAACCCTAATTGATGGAATATGATCTGAATGATAAAAATCAATGAGATTAAATCACAAAGATGATAATTCTCAATTGAATCACATAATCAACTCAAGTTCCAAGAGAATTCCAATCAAAACATCAACAATAAAATCGTGGCCCCTCCTCACAATAAGGCCCTTCCACGCAAAACAATGTATAGTGAAATTGATTACAATAACAAGTGACAAAAACCTATCAATGATATATAATGACAAAAGAAGAAACAATTGACGCCAATTTTAGACCAAAAACCACCCCAGTCAATCCTAAATATGACTCACTAGTGATGAAAAGGAAAAACACAACGTAGGGAATTGATATTACTCACAATTATCTATGTTGCAACTCGCCACAATTCCATTTTTTTTTTATTGAAATTGATAAAAGCCAATGAAATTAGGAAGAAACCTAATCCCTCACACGAAAAGTGTATACTGCAAATTTCAACTCTATCCCCAAACCCTACTTAAGCAAGTATTTATACTAACTCCTTTTAGGGTTAAAATGTCCATAAAATTACAACTATGCCATTTTAGGGTAGCCGGTCCTAAGACACAAATTACAACCAAATAAAAATGTCCCAAAAACTTACAACATAAATGGTTCCCCAGAAATAAATTACAAGTACAAAATAATCTTCAACAAGCTATCTCTTCAATGGGATTTGTCAGTCCAGCTCATCACCGGTTTAGGCCGGTCCATGAATAACCCACAAGCTGAGTCTTAGTGAGTTTGTCCACCACCCTATAAAGCATGATAAGTGTGCCTGTTGAAATATACAATACATAAGTAATAAAAAAAAGGTTAGTAAACAAATAATTCCGGGGTCGATTTGCTCAAAAAGGACCTTTATCGCCAAGATTTGAAATTCTTTGGCTTATGTCCTAATGATAGATCTTGTAGAATTTTTATTCCTATCAAAGGACTACAACCGCCAATTCCAGATCATGTATAGGGTAACTCTTCTCATAAGGTTTCAACTATCGAGATTCATATGTTATAACCCTCTCATTTTGCATCAATATGTATCTTAGTCCTTGTATAGACGCATCGTTGAATATGATAAACTCCTCACTACTAATAGGTAGTGCCAAAACTAGTGTTGAAACTAACCTTTCCTTCAATGTTATGAAACTCTTTTCACATTTATCATCTCATTCAAATTTCATTCCCTTTTGAGTTAATGTAGTTAGAGGGGTCGCTAATTTAGAAAATTTTTACTAACCTCAAGAAGCTTATAATATCTGTCACTGTCTTTGGTCCAGGCTAGTCATTTACAACCTTTATCTTTTTAGGTTCTACAGATATACCTTCTTTATTAATCACATGGCTTATAAAGGTTACATGATTAAGCTAAAATTCACACTTCTTGAATTTTGCATATAATCTTTCTACCTGTAGTTTGTTCAACACCATCTTCAAATGTTGTTTATACTTCTCTTTACTCCTAAAATATATCAAAATGTCATCAATAAACATGATTACAAATTTATCCAAGTACTCCCAGAACACCTGATTCATCAAATTCATGAAAGTTGTCGGTGCATTCATGACTCTAAATGGCATCACTTGGAACTCATAATGATCGTACCATGTTCTAAAAGCGGTTTTTTGAATTACCTCCTCCTTGATCCTCAGTTGATGATACTTAGATCTTCGATCAATTTTTTAAAAGATTTGAGCCCTTTGTAGTTAATCAAACAAATCATCTATCCTTGGAAAGGGGTATTTATTCTTGATGGTAACCTAATTCAGATCCCTATAGTTAATACATAACCTCATACTACCATCCTTCTTCTTCATGAATAGCATAGGTACACCTCAAGTTGAGACACTAGATTCGATAAATTTCTTATCTAATAACTCTTGTAGGAGTAATAGAAGGTGAGGGGGATTGATCTCTCGATGCATGTCTTATTGTTGTAACCTATCTTTCTACATGAGAAGAAAGCACCCTTTGGCCACTTACACTTACTCAATTTATGTGGCCCAAAGCACTTAGTACATCTACAAACATGTTCTATCAGCAAAGTCCTAACTTGAAAGAAGGGTGCTACAATGACCACAGGTCTAGCTTGGAAAGTTTGAAGCTTTTTACCCTTCTCTTGTATAATAATACCTTAAGCAAGTCTCATCCCCAATGCTACTCTGATCCCTTAAGTCTTCATCTCATCAATCCTCTTATGACTTTATTCTAGGAACTTAACCTTATTCACTACTTTAGAGTATGAGTTCAATTGAAATGACCCTACTTCATGCTATAGAGTAGAATCCAAACCCAATACAAATCTTTGAGCCTTAGACCTCTCATTTGTTTTGAAGGCTGTTAGCATGAACTTCACTAGCCAATTTAACTTCGCCATATATTCTTGTACTGATTGATTTCCTATGTTGCCTCCATTTGGTCCCCATATACTAATCAAGAAGTACTTCTCATCGAACAATTGTTTGATCTCTCCCCAAGTAATGGGTCTTACTGTTAGTTTTGGCATGCTAGACTATCATTTTGAAGCCATACCTCTCAATATATACATAGCATAGTCTACCTTCTTCTCTTTTAGAACTCCAAATGCTGCAAAGGCTTTCTCCAATTCTTCAATTACTGCTTAGTATCCAATGGATCATTCACCTTTAGCTTAAACTCTCTTATCAATTGTATAATCTGATCTAAATTGATTGAGCTAGCTAACCTCTCCCACCATCTATCCTTATTTGCCATCCATCATTTGTAATTCATGTATTTGCTATTGCTGCTGCGCCACTACTCCCACTAGGGGATTGACCGCCTCTATCAATTATGTAATGCGGTCTTCATTTGACTTTTAGCCATGTTGAGGTGGTATAAGTGGAATCCAGTTGTCAGGAGCATCACCTCCAACACTTGGCATCAAACTTGGTTTAGAAATTCCCCTAGGCATTTTATAAGAGGACATTCACAAAATAAAGGAGACACATAAAAATAAAAGCTTTATTAGGATATCTAATATCCAAAAGTGATATAGTGAACATCATTGAAATGAAATCATATATCAATAACATCGGCCCCATTTATTACCTATTCTCTTCATGCCTCACCATCTCAAAGATTTCATTCCTAAGTAGTCTATGGATCAATAAACCTAGGCTCTAATACTACTTAAGTTATAATGCCCTAAAACCTAGAATGAATATAGCCTGTCATCACTAAGTGAAGGCACGCAAAGGCTCGATACTTACTAGAACTCCATGCATTTATAAAGTCACCGTGACATCATAAATGAAATCTCCACATATATTAATGAGTGGCTTCACAAAGTCCCACTTAATCTCTACATATAAAGGAAATTGCAAAGAACAAACTGACCACATAAATTAAACTAGATTCTATCTCCTACAATTGATCATAGCGAAAGCATATTTAAACACAAGTCCAACTGAAATCTCAAGCGTAATGTAACTACATACATTGTTTTAGGAATTATCCTTCGTGTAGGTTGCCTATCATTCAACAAAGTACATTTATTCTATGTCTTCTTCTAGGTCCTGATTTGTGATAACTAAAGTCTTGTCTTACCCAACTATCTCATCAGAAGAGCTTGCAATTGAAAAAGGGTCCCATAAGCGTTGAGTTAAATCCCAATATAGTGTATACTAACAACCACACATGCATGCCATGTTAAAATACAAGCACAACTAGTATGCAACTAGGATATACAAGCAACAAATTGTTATCTTTTAAATTAGTCATTAAACTAACACAGCACTAGGGTAACATAAGACCCTGTACACATACAACTATATTTATAATACATATATACGTATACAATAATAGGTAGCCCTTTGTGTCCATGAGTCCAAACACCCTAAATCTAGGGAGCACTTATAAATATTGCATTTAAAAAAAAAATTCACAAATATTATATCCATAAAAATTATTCCCATAATAGGTTTTGAAGGTGTAGATCAGGTTTATGACTTCTTTTTTTTTTTCCAAAATTTGCAAAACTAAAGGCCCAAACCAAGTTTGCTTCTTTAGTATAATTTGTACTGAAGGCATAGACTCCATCCATGCTCTCAAGCATATTGCTTAAAGGCATAGATGTTGTCTACGCCTTTAGTTTTTTTTTTTTTTTACACTTTGGTAAATAGAAACATAGCAATTTGACCCATATAAAAATATCAAATGGCACTACGGTTTGATTCTAGCTATAGTATAGTCAAATAAGTCTTTTTTTGATATATTATGGGCTATGTAACCCCGAATAAGCAAAAATTTATGACCTTTTAAAATTGGAAAAAAAAAAACTAAAACTAATACAATTTTCTTTTCCAACTTTAAAGGATCATAACTATTTGCTCGTTTGGAGTTACAAAGCCCATAATATATAAAAAAAGATTGATTTGAGTGTACTATAGCTAGGACCAAATAGAGTTACCATTTGGTATTTTTTATAAGGGTCAAATTGCTATATTTCCATATGTCAAAGTGTAAAAAAAATGGAAAAAAAAAACTAAAGGCGCAAACAATGTCTGCACCTTCAAGCAATATACTTGAGGGCGCAGATAAAGTTTGCACCTTCAATACAAGGTATAGACCCAATTTACGCCTTTAGTTTTGTAAATTTTGGATAAAAAGAAGTCGTAAACTAGGTCTGTGCCTTTAAAACCTATTTTGGGAATAATTTTTGCGATGCAATTTATGAGTGTTGCCTCCCTTAAATCTACCTTAATCATTTTAGTATATGACTCTACTAGGGATAATGTTACATACTAATAATCAGGGTGCCACCTTGAGATCATTGGTATTCTCGGTTCCTCGAGTGTAGCCAAGCACAAGCACACAAATACTTAATTTCTAAGTGTAATTTAAGTTAATTTACGATTTTAGCCTAACATACACAATCATCAAACATAGTATACACATACTTGATAAAATAAAGAAGAACGATCTCTTCACGACTCTTCATGAAATTTAAACGTATTTAAATTTATAAACATATATGCTTAAAGATTGTACAAGAACTAATTTAACCTATTTTTAGGTATTTGAACAAGTTAGAAAAGGTTAGGGATCAAAATTAGAAAATTCAACTTTAGAAGGACAAGGGTTTAACACAGCCAAGTACATAAGCATGTTCATGTCCATGTATTGAGTTGAGTATATTACGAGTGGGGGGACATGAGTAGGAACATAGTTATGTCTCTTGCTCGTGTACCTCATTGTACATTTTTTATTTTCTTTGCATGAGCATGTAAAACCTCTAAATAACCGTACACTTGTAGTATATAGGTGTAGTTTGTGTCAGTATACTCCTAGAATCTCATCAATTGTTCAAAATTGCAATTTCCTTCAAAATTTGTAATCCTTTAATCACAATTATTTTCTAATCCAATCTATCTCCAAGGATTTTTGTAATCCCATTCTTAATTGATAACAACAGCACTTTTAATTTCGCTCAAAATACAATAGATTTGGAAAACTTACTCAAATTGTCATCCTTTGAATAATCTCATAAATTCCCATTAATGTGAAAGTCGGATCGTTCTTACATGGTTTCCTCTTTAAGATTGTTGAGATGATTCCATTTCTGAAACAATTTCCCACTTTTGATCGAAGCCAAGTATAGTCACTTAGCCTTATTCAACAAATTTGCACATTAATTAGGGGATTGGCCTATTAAGGGTGTGATAGGTTTGAGAGGAAAAGAAAAAAAGAATAAAATGCATGTTAATGACTTGTAGGGGTTCCAACTTCTTAATTAGACAAATAAATCCCTATCTAATTCTTGAAATTCCAATATTTCCCTTGGGTTTAAAACTATTATTCAATTTATTTGTTTCATTTATTTTGGTTATTACACTTGTAGTGAGAGCTTTGTTGTGACGAGTGTCACAGAGGCTTTTGTTACTAAATTTTATTTATTTATTTTCCTATATAGTCTTGCTAATGGAAACCACATATTCTTGAGTACTTGTAGTGAGTGAGATTCATAAGTAAAAAATAAAGGGTAATCATCATATTTAGTACTTAAATTTTATCTATTTTACAATTAATTACTTAAAGTTTTAAAATATTAATTTACCATTTGAACTTTGAATGTTTTTGTAATTAACTATCTAAATTTTATCAATTTTTACAATTAACTACCTAAACTTTACTTATTTTTATAATTAACTACTCTATCCACACATTAGAGATGACATCGAAAAGTTAGTAATTAGTAAATTAACACTTTTAAACATTAATTAGTTAATTACAAAAATAGATAAAATTTAGGTACTAAATGTGATATTTACTAAAAAATAAATAAATAAGTATAAGCAACTAGGGAGAATACATAATAATTATTTTATGATATCCCTATTATTGAAGATATCAAATCTTGATTCATAATGTCATCCTAAGAATAGTTATTAACTTGCTATTCATGGGCTCCTTCCACACCTTGTCATAAAATACCATCACCATATACAACTACTATCGGACATAAAATTGCCACTAACCACCCATTACCACGTCTAGTCACACTAGGCTCATCACCTCCATAGTCATATAAATAATAAATTATAAATATCAATAAATATAAATAATTTTAAACTAAAATTATGATATTACATAATAAATATGCTAATGTAACATTATAATATTTTGTTGATAGGTCATATCAAATTGGGCTTAAGCTTGGTTTAAGCCCAAGCCCAGCTTTACACAAAAGACATGGTCTTGAGCCCCAGTGGCAACCCGAACTCTTTCTCCTATAGTTTTTAGACTCGGTCAACTACAAATAAGGCTTACTTCAAGTCGTTAACCCTCTTAGCTATTCACTATCCCATTGCCCAAACACTCTAGATGTGCAACTGAAGGGATACCCCATGCTTTCCATGACCAACTATCTAACAACATCCTTTGTAAATGCTTAGGAATGTTTACTAGTAAGAGGATATGAAGCTTAATCTATCTTACTTATTGTCGAGTCTAATTTTTTATTTTTCATTTTCATTCCTAATCCGATTTATACTAGACCCTATGCTCATCTAATATAAATCCTCGACTTGAACTAGGAATTTCATCTTATTTTGGAGTTGTCACCCAACTGTAGTTGGGAAAGATTATTGGATTAGGACTAATTGAACAGATTAATCCTAATTTAGATAACTAGTCAGTGAGATCTCCTCTTTTCATTTTTGTGAAAGAGGAAAGGGAAAACTAGAGTCACTGGGCTTAAAGGCTAACCTATTAAAACCTTAAAGTTACCATCCTATTCTTCTGAAATCTGAACCTTATCCTAATGTCTTTTATTGTTATTTATTTTTTATTTTTTTATGTTTTTGAATAACTTATTCTAATGGAAAAAATGATTTTTTTTATTTTTTTTAGAGTTGCCCCAAATAGGTGCCTACGTACCTACTATTCAGGATCAAACAAGCCGTAGTTCGCTCTTCACAAAAACCTTTAGTGAGTTTGTTAATTTTAATTATGAAAATTATTTCTGGTTTACGTTTTTATCATTTAACATTTTTTGAAAAACAAAATTCTAAGCCTAAGCTTGATTATTTTATTTTTGACAAGTTTAGTTTAAGGAAAAACCAATTTTTGATTTATTTAAGAAAAAAAAATTCTAAGTGATAAAAATTATTTTTTATTTCCCTATTATTAACCTACTATAATATTCTTATTTTTATTTTTATTTTTATTTTTTTATTAATTAAGTAATTATTATTTTTTCATTTTTATTATTTTATCTACCTTGAACTAAACATAAAAATCTAAATTCTATCATTTTTCCTAATATATATTTTTTATTTTTTATTATTTTATTATTTTTATTATGTTTATGATTTTTATAAATTTTTTTGTTATTTATTTAATCCTAAACTAAACCTAAAAAAAAAACACTAATCTAGATTCTAACATTTTCCTAATATTATTATTTTTAATTATAAATAACAAATGAATAAATAAATAAATAAATAAAATACGATAAATAAATAAATAATAATAATAAAAAAAAAATCCGACTTACCTAGATCCTGATACGGTGCGTGGGTCGATCACGACGGCTGGAGCTTCTCGATGGTGGCATTCCGGTGACTTTCGAGGAGGTTGAGAGGTTGTTTCCTAGCTTTTTGAGGGTAGGGAATCCAATAGTAGTGGTGGATTTCTCAAAAAAACGCCTCCTAGTGGCGGTTCGAAGCTTGGTCGGCGGTCGCGGCTTGAAGAACTCCGACGAGGCTTCGATCTCTCTTATTTTCTCTCCTTTTCTCACTTTTGATCCGTGCTTTGGCTTCCTCCCCTCGATTCCTATTTATAGACACCAGAAATTGAGCTAGATAAGCTCGGATTTCTTCCGATTGGGGCAAACCGGATTTCAGTCGAAAAACCCATCTCCGATTTGT
Source organism: Laguncularia racemosa (assembly GCA_037954665.1). Lineage (NCBI taxonomy): Eukaryota > Viridiplantae > Streptophyta > Magnoliopsida > Myrtales > Combretaceae > Laguncularia > Laguncularia racemosa. Next base: position 3,877,628 of record JBBMOL010000060.1, on the reverse strand, counting down.
TGAGATTCGATTTCGATGGGATGATGTTTATCCTATTTCGGTTAAAGATTTGTTGGATTTGTGTAAAAAATCGAATCAAAACAGTCGGATTCCATTTATTCCACTCGTTGGCAATTATTTCGATTGAAGAAGAAGAAGATCACGTGCCAGGCACGCGCGTCATGTCGTCCAATCGCGAGCTAACACGTGTCTTAGGCGAGGCAAAAAATTGCAAAACGCGGAATCTGCTTCCCCTGCGTTTCGAACCCGCGACTTGACCCCCTTCCCCGCACGCACGGTCATGGCTCAGACCAGCTGGGCTAGCCCACTTACTCGCTTTTCTTATTTACACAAATTGTACATATGTAGTATAATTTTTATTATTTTTATATTATTTTGAAATTCCAAAAATTTGTAAAAATTAATTAACTCCTTTTATTATTATTTCTACAATTATTTTTCAAAATTGATGTATTTTTCCTATTTATTTTATTTTTTTGAATAATATCAATTTGTAAAAATTGAAAAAAATTTGAAAATTGACTATTATTAATTATTAGGGTAAAAAATAGAGTGTTTACACTTATCTTTAAACTTTCCTTCACTACTTGCATCAATATTCTAACTTGAGTGTCAGAGTGGCACCCCTTTAGCTCACTATTTGATTATCTATTGTAGGTCTTCACATCTCTAACCAAATCCACAAACATATTCATTACAAGAAAAGTGCCTAATCGTAGCCAACAAATTGGGGTAAACAATATTTTACACAAAGAAATTTATGAAACTTTTATCAAATCCAACAAAACCCTTATATATATATATATATATTGTAATGTAGGTTTCATTGCATGTATTTTTACGTCATTAAATCCCATGCAAAAACTAATAGCAAGGATTTTGTGTAATGAGATCCATGTTGTGACAAGTGTCACATAGAGAGGCTCTTACTGTTAGATTTGGATCCTCTCAATTTTTCTTAATTTATTATCTTAAGATTTTGTTATGTATAATCAATAACTGATATTATAAGGAAGTTGATGACATAATAATGATGTCATTAGATTATTTAAATTTCTAAGCAATCTTAACCATTGATTTATAAATTGAGAAAAATTGAGGAGATGAAAATTGAGAGGATCCATTTCTCTCGCAATTAACTTTTATTTACTTATTTTCGTACTTATGTAATCTTGCTGATGGAAACTGCATATGATTCATATTCCTAAGTACTTACAGTGAGTGAGACTGCATAAGTAAAAATAAATAAATAAATAAATAAATAAATAAATAAAAGTGACAAGGGAGCAGCTTGGGGCGCACCATGTGTTACAACAAGGTGCTCACTACAATATGTGTTTCCTATAGTGAGTGCCTCATTACTATACCTTCCCTTACTCTAATAAAAGGTAATACTCTTCTCTAGAGTAGGAATCATGTAGCCTATATGTCTTCGTGTGCTAAAAAATGTGTATCTTGCATACTAGTGCTTTCATGTGCTAAAGCTTAATGTGTTCGCATGCTTTTTCTTTGCTTATGCTACCTGTCGGTTGTCTATCTATTCACATACTACTTGAGTGCTTTTAAATGGGCTCAAATACCTTTGTAATTTTTTTTTTTAATTTACAATGTTTTTTTAATGGTATTATCATATTGCTATGTACAAAAAATATAGAAGATAAAAGTTAAAAGGTTAATTTAAAATTTATTTGAGATTCACAAATTAGTTAAAAAGGTTAAAAAAAAATCAACACTTGAAATTTGCACTTTATGTTAATGGAAATTAAATATTGAAATAGTTTTTGAAAGTTTTATATAAACTTTACATGGAATCAATAAATTAATTGAAAATGTACTAATTTATAGTTAAATAATTTGAATTTTGCACATTAATGTCAATGGAAATTAAATGCAGAAATATAATATTCAAGAGTTTTATTAAATCTTATAAAAAATTCATAAATTAGATTAAAATATTTCAATAAGATGAGTAACTATAATTTAAAATTAGTTAAGAAAATTAGTACAAAGTTATCTAAACAAATTTTTTTAGTATCTTAGTTAAAAACAACATCGATTGAATTAATCAAGTACTTTGTCCAACAAAATAAAACTATTCAAATATTATTTCAATATTAACTTTAATTAAAAAATTAAAAAAAAAACTTGCATTCCACTTGTATGCTTGTGTACTCAGGTGCTCGTTCTTGGGCCTATGAACTCCATCATATCTCACATTTTCATGCTCAAGTGCCAGGCCTAAGCTTGTGCATGTGTCATGATCCATGACAACAAAGTAGACTTGGAGGATCAACTTGCTTTGAAGGTGGGTTTAGCCACTCGTAAACAAACTAATTGAGAGATGTTACCACTTTCCTAACAATGGCCATGGCAGGACAAAACCAATTAAAAAAGTTGGTCTCCTAAAAAATAAGTGGGACCATGGCAAAGCTAGATGATGGAATTGTAGATTGTACCATAATAGGTAAGATAGTTGAATAAGTAGGTGAGATTGTATTATAACCATTATATTAGAGTAATTTGGACCATTCTAATATGGCCTTTTGTATATATAGAGGATTTCCTCTCATTTGTATATCATCCATTTTATAATGAATTACCATTCTCCCTAGAGCTTTTCTCGCTACTTTCTCTCTCTAAACTCTAGTGTTGTATGTGTTTAAGCTGAATTTAGCCTGCTTTTTGTAAGTAAGAGTGTTAAGTGCCACATGAGAGCACCTTGGAAAAATAGTTCCATGACAATTGGTATTGGGGCTATGTTGAGAGAAGAAAGAGATTGAAGATGCATTTTGGTGTAGAGAATAACGGTGTGGCTATTGCAAGTGAGACCATCCTAAAGGAACATCCCAACACTAGGCATAGAGTTCACTTAAGGGCTAATGACACTAGGCACCAAGTTAGAGGAGTCATAAGCTTGCATTGATGAGATTGAGGAGAATCTTTGTGGAGAATTACATGGAACTTTAAACTGCACAATGGAAAGATTATATGCTTGGAATAGTGCTCTTGAAGCCCAAATAAGAGACTTGAGGGCCAGGACTAGTCATTTGGAAGCCAAGATAGTAGGAATGATGGAAAGAATGGATGCATAATACATAATTACATTATGTAATCAATTCTGAATTAATTCATCATCTATTGTACTTGTAAATATACTCTACAAAGGAATGAGTTGAAGCATAATACATAATTACTACATTAAGAAGTGAGTGTCATGTAATCAAATCACACACAACTTACAACTAATGGACCATATAATGGATTATTATCTTTAAATAGGTAGCTAAATACAATACAGTATTGGTGTCCTAAAACTTGGAGTAACTCATTACTCAACAAAGTGCATGCACACATACATACACATAACACTCACAAGTTCAAACACATATAGTTATGCTAGCCTAAAACCATTATTGGATTAGTTATTATGACTATTGGTCTATTGTAATCACCTATAAAGGTGTTATATACTACTAGTATAATCTAACTACATCTTCTTACGAGAAAATTAGTTTGTATCTTATACAAGTCCAAATCAACATCTAATTAACCATCGACTGCATGCATATGATAGCATCAACACCTAAACCAACCTCATTTCGATTTACCAATTGCACTTGAAACATTGCAATTATTAGTCAATGGTTGCCTAACCGATCACCAATAGCTTCAATCTTTTGACCCCATCCAAACAGAATTAGCAAATATTTAAAAGTTTTAACATATTTAAGTTTGTTTGACTTCTAGCCTATTAAGCACATCTAATATGCAAGCAAATCACACATTTGACTCATGCTTGTCCAACTTAATCAGATTAATCAAACTATCGTTAGTTGTCTAACATTACTAGTATCAAGATACTAGTGAACATCTTAATCAAAACCACTTTACCTACATTTGATAGTAGATATCTCTTCTTAGTAGGGGTAGGTGTGGTCGGTTCGATATGGTATAGTTTACCACTCCAAATCTAATATTAGAGTTTGGTTATTTTCTTAATTCAAACTTAACCTTATGATTCAGTTCATAAATTTTTTGAACCTAAAAAAAAAAGGTGGTTCCATTCAATTCAGTTTGCACATAAAAATCTCACAATGTTTAGGAGAAATGTTCATATTTTCACATAAGTTTTTGCGACCATCAATAGGAAAAAAAATATTTTTAATGAAATTTCAAGTTCAAAAACTTGAAATTTTGCCCAAATGTAGCATTTTTCATATCTTACACAATCCATTAGGGCATTACATATTGAAACGGCTATTAAATCTTACAATAATTTAGTTAATACTTCAAACATTAGATAACATTGAAATCGTTACAAAAAAAAAAAGAATAAAGACATTCTTCACTTATTTCCAAAGTCTACAAAATGTAAGGCAGAATATTAGGCTTTAAACAATTCATTCATATTCTTATTTAGAGGTGAAAACATAGATAGATGGACAAAAAAATTTCATATTATTTTGAAAAGGGCACTATCATCAATTTTTCACAATCAATATAGTGATTACTGCAATTTTTTAACATCTCAAAATTTGGATCAGTTCATAATTTTTTCGAACTTAAAAAATAGTTAGTTTTGGTTGGTAATTTTTTTAACCTAGTTTACAATTTGGTTCAACTCAATCTAATTTGATTTGTGGTTCAATCTTTTTTTTTTTTTTTTTTTGTCTAGCCTAACTTCCAACCCTTAAGTTTTGTGTAGATTTAATCCTTTACGCAGGAAAATGCTAACTTTTTTTTTCTTCACCAAATTGTAGGTAATCCTAGATATTTCTCTAGATTTTCAATTAAGTGGATATTTATGGTTGCAAATATCTTGTCTCACCTCTCCATGCTAGTATTTCTATTGAATAAAATATTAGATTTTTGTAGATTAACTCCTTGATCCAAGGCTCTACACTAGTTCTTAATCAATTTCTTTAGAACCTTTAGATTATATGAGAAGCTTCAATAATAATAATAATAATAATAATAACAATTATAAAGAAAAAAGCTTCAGCTAATGAAAGATGCAACTAAGTTAGGTAAGTGTGTTTTATTTTGAGTCCAGTGTCTTTCCCATGAATTTTTGTAAAAGGTGTCAAGGGCGTATGTATTAACCCTTTGAAAATTATTGTGGCAATTATCTCCCTAATTATGGGTCTTTTGTGATAAACTTAGCATTATAAATACTTATACACACAAACAAATAAAGCTAACATCTTCCTTGCAACAAGAGGTGTAGCCACTGCAACAGTCGCATTTTTTTTCTATTAAGCTCCCACAACCATGCCTAACTTTGGCAACCAACCATGCTTCCTCTTCATTGGCTTCAATCTCACCTTCACATTGGAAAACCTAGCACCATCACCACTAATGGAACTCCATTGCGCAAAAGCACCAACTAAAGCCAAAGAAACAACCATAGTTGTTGTCTCCATCATTGCCATTATTGTCATCGAAGCAAAAGCTAGAGTAGAAATCTTGAAACTTCTATCCTCCATCTTGCAAATCATTTCACATTAATTGATGCTCATGGAATATTCATCACAATGAAGCAATTCTCTATCCTTGAACAAATGAGTAAGAAGTTCTTGAGTAATGGTAGTAGTAAGAGCAATAGAAGACGTCTTTGTTTGATCATCTCCTCCTCCTCCTTCTTTCTCCTCTTTTTGATTATGACAATAATTTTGAAATAATTGCATATTGATTAAAATAAGGGATAAAAAATCTTGTCTAATCTTAATCTAAGATTAATTAGAACATTGATTCAAGGATTAAAGCAAACCTTAAATTTTGTGAAAGAAGAGTGAGAAAAAAGGGTGTTAGCTTAGGCTTAGCTAATGTGTGCATGGAAATAAACTGTGAATCAATGTGACACAAAAAAAAAGAGTAAAAATGTTTTCACTCTCTTTTCTCTCACCTTTTGAAGAATTTTTTTTCTTTTTTTTTCCTTTTATCTAATCAAGAGAAAATTGAAAACAAGAGTATAAGCAATGTGGGATAGTATTTATTTATTTATTTATTTTTAAGGTAATGCTTCTATAGCTCTTTCTTTTTCAACTCTTTCCCTTGATTATCACACAAGAAAATTTTCTTACACAAACTTACTAGTTATTTGTCCTACCAATCTTGGGTGAATTTTTTCAAAATGCTACCTCTCTTATTGTTATTGGTGCATCGAATAAGGGGGTAAAAAAAACAGAAAAAGAAAGAGTGAAGAGGGACTATGTGACATCATCGATCAGAAATGATATTTTTCTTTGATTGGGTTTTTTTTTTTTGGTTGAATTTGATTCAAATTTTAGTAATATAAAACTAAAAATTCACCTAAAAAAAGTGTAGCTTAAAAGTTAACTAGATTGCATTTACAATTGCTTGCATATGTTTGGCTTTGACTCATTTATTTGCTCTTGTTCCTCCAACTTATACTCAATTATATATATGGATAGCATCATGGTTTTTAGGACAAACTTAAACCAAACTTGAGAACAATTCCATTAGGAGTTATACTACATCTATCGATCACAAGAATACAAAAAGACACGCAATTCATGACTTTGAGGTATCATTTAATTGTTAAAAATTTGTAGTATTAGACTGAACAAAACATTTTATTCTTTATTTGATTTGTATATTTTCTTAATTACAGATAAAATAATCCTAAAGTATTAGATAAAATACTTATTTTTTATACCAATAAAAATTAAATTCACTAGATAAAAACACAAAAATCCTTATTTAGTACTCTATATATCATGTTTAACATAGTACTTTATAATCAAAATATTGGATATCACAAAAATTCTTATCTAATGTTATACACACCAAACGTCATACAAAAAAGTTATACTATCTTATTTTCTTTGTTATGCATTATTCAATTCTTTTTGTACTATTTAGTATTACAATCCAAACTTTATATAAGTTTCAACAATTGACAAGTTCATAGTCCAGCAACTACTGAGATTTCTCATTTGTGAAGTTATATAATTAATATTTATAGTTTAGATTGTATGCCAAGTGGCAAGATAAAATGGCGCCATGTGGTAACATTAAAATAGAAAGTTAATTAATATAGTTGGGTACTATAAATAGCAGAGGAATTACTTTACTATAACAGAGTTTCCAAAACAACAAGAATAAAGAATACTTTTCATTTTTTGGTTTCAATCATTCTTCAACAAACATACACATTCATTTGTTACATTACTACAGAATTAAAAGCTCACATGGTATCAAAGTAAATCAAGGTTAATTCATTTTTTGTAGAAAAGGTTTTCTTTCATGGTTTAAATCTGCAGTACTATAACTTGCAATCAGAAACTTTGTTATAGTAAAGTAGTCCCTCTGCTATTTATAGTACCTAACTATATTAACTAACTTTCTATTTTAATATCTAATCCACTTTATATGATTTGGATCATTTTCTTTTGGTTTCAGAATTGTTCCATCAAGATATCCTAATTTTAATTTTGCTCCTAACTTGTGGGATATCCCGATGGTTTAAGGGAAAAAGAATTTGGAAAACAAAGCAAGCAAACATGGTTTCTCAAGAAAAAGCAGATCAAATTTTGGAAATGCCATTTGATGATACAATTGCATTCAAATAACCTAGAAATGTAGATAGAGAGTTGATTAATAACATTTGTGCTTAAGTGATGTGGATGGTCAAAGATAAAGATGGAATAGGAGACTCGCATGCCAATCTAGTTCATTGTGTAAGTACATTTGTTCCTTCTTCTTTTTGTTATAGAATTTTAAGTAATCAATCGACTCATTAGGTTGTAGACACTAGTGCAATAAATCATATTATTGCCTTTATTGAAATATTGCATAACATCAAACAAGTAGCAAAGTCTATACCAATTAAATTACTAGATGGAAGAACGATGCATGTTGACAAAGTTAGATATGTCAATGTTACCCCAACACTTATGCTTCAACATGTATTCTATATACCTTAGTTTACATACAATCTCTTATTAGTTTGTAAACTTATCAGTGATCAATCTTTAATAGTTAAAATTGGTAACTCTAAGGTGAATTTCAAGACCAAAATGAAAAATGAGTTGTTGCCAAAGCAAAGCTACTAAATGGACTATATATTCTTCAATCAAATTCATCTGCTGATAAAAATCATATAGACCTTTTACATGCTTGGTTAAAACACGTTTCTACTTCAATGCTACAACATTTAGATGTTTGTAAGCATGAAAATTTCAATAATTTCTTCTATCATACATGCCAAGAAGCAAAATTCCATAGATTTCCATTTCAAAGAAGTGTTAATTTATCTACTTTTCCATTCTAATTACTTTTTCTAGATGTTTGGGGACCATATAATATTCCTACCATAACTAAAGCTAGATATTCTTTAAATATAGTGGATGATTACTCAAGATCTACTTGGACCTATTTGCTTCATCATAAGTTGCAAGTACCAACAGTCTTGGCACAATACTTCAAACATGTTTCTAACTAGTTTGACATTATTCTAAAGAAAGTTAGAACAGATAATGGAACGGAGTTTTATGTCAAATGTTTGTTAAAGCTTATTTCATGATACAAGAATCATTTATCAGCATAGTGTAGTATCACATCACAACAAAATGGAAAAGTAGAAAGAAAACACAGACATCCATTGGGTATATTTAGAGCATTACAAATTCATGCAAAATTGCCTAAGAAATTATGAGGTAAATGTATTCTAACAACTATTTATCTTGTAAATAGGATGTCGATGTTAAATCTGAAATGGAAAACTCCATTTGAAAAACTTTTTGTTAAACCTCCTTCATATGATAATCTGAAAGTACTAAGATGTCTTTGTTATGTACATAACAATCTACCTAGTCAAGATAAATTTGATTGCAAAGGAATTTGTTGTGTGTTCTTAGGATATGGATTTGGACAAAAGTGTTATAAAGTGTTTGATATAGATAAACAAAGAATTTTAATAAGTTGTGATGTTAAATTCTTTGAAAACATATTTCCTTACAAAGAATTTAATTCTCAATCTGCTTCACGTGATTCTATCATTCCGATTAATGATGTTTCTTTTTCAACTTCTCATCCTATTGGTTGTCCAAATGATGAAACTTATTCTACCGATGATAATAATAATATTTCCATTGGATCAGATATAGTTGCTACTCAATCTTTAAGAAGATCAACTAGAAATCATAAACTTCCTTCTTAGCTTAATGATTTTTTCATACAATCCACAGCAGTATATCCGATAATCATAAAACTTCTTATGTTCTTTATCCCTTGATTAAACAATACACTTTTTCTTCTTTTCCACATGATTATGTTGCTTCATTAGCTAATGTACTTGCAATTTAAGAGCTTACTCATTATTTAGAGGCTATTAAACATAAAGAATGGACAGGTGCAATGCGTGATAAACTTACTACATTAGAATTAAATTATACTTGGGAATTGACCTATTTGGCTAAAGGTACGAAAGCTATTGGATCTAAGTGGATTTACAAAATAAAGTATAAGGCAGATGGGAGTATTGAAAGGTACAAAGCTAGACTGGTTGCAAAGGGATTTACTTAGGTGGAAGGACAAGATTACAATGAAACATTTTCTCTTGTAGCCAAGCTTAGCATTGTTAGAGTTCTATTAGCTGTTGCAACTACTAAAAATTAGAAACTTCATCAAATAGATATCAACAACGCATTCTTACATAAACATATCGATGAGGAAATTTAAATGAATCCTCTAGAAGGATATGTAAAAGCAACACCAAATTAGGTGTGCAAGCTCAAGAAATCACTTTATGGATTAAAGTAAGCATCTAGGCAATGGAATATTGAACTTTCAAATGTTTTAATTGGATGATGCTTCAATTAATCCAAACATGATCATTCATTATTTGTGTTGACATCTGATGTTGGAACTATCATAGTGCTTCTGTATGTGAATGACATGTTGAACTCTAGCGTAAATGAAAAGGGTATTTTTGATCTCAAGAAAGCTCTGGATTCAAAGTTTTCTATTAGGTCTTGCTCGCTTCTTTCTTAGTCTGGAAATCTGCAAAACAGAACAAGGGACTTTGATCAATTAACAAAAGTTCATCCTAGACATGGTTAGTTCAGCTAGTTTATCTATTGCAAAACCAGCACAAATGCCATTACCAAGTGGTTTTAAAACTAATAATACATTTGGGGATATGTTAGATAATCCAACATTTTATCGAAGACTCATTGGGAAATTGATGTATATCACTCTTACTAGACCAGACTTGAGCTTTGCAGTTCACTGCTTAAATCAGTTTCTTACACAGCTGAGGTCTCCGTATCTTTTATTCTGCAACATCTTCTTTGAATTTTTATGGCTATTCTGATTCAGATTGGGGTTCTAATGTAGTTGATTGAAAATCTTTTTCCGGTTACAATATTTTCCTTGGTAACTCATTAGTTTCTTGGAAGACTAAGAAATAGTCGATAGTTTCAACTTCAACAATTGAAGTAGAGTATCGAAGCATGGCCACAACAATGAAAGAACTTCTTTGGATTTCTTACATCATGAGAGACTTGGGACTACCAATTCCTTTGCCTATCCAACTATTTTGTGGTAATCATTCAACTTTAGTGATTGCATATAATCCATGTTTGCATGGAAGAACTAAACATGTTGATATAGATATTCATTTTGTACGAGATCATGTCAAATCTAGCTTACTGCAACCTCAACATGTTTCTTCTTCAAATCAAGTTGTAGATATACTTACTAAGTCCATTCATCAGCCTCAATTCCTTCATTGTGTTCCAAGTTGCATTTGCGGGTAGATCCAACTTGAAGGGGGGATGTGAAGTTATATAATTAGCATTTGTAGTTTAGATTGTGTGCCAAGTGACAAGATCAGATAGTATCATGTGGCAATATTAAAATAGAAAATTAGTTAATATAATTGGATACTATAAATAGTAGAGAGACTACTTTATTGTAACAGAATTTCCAAAACATCAAGAATAAAGAATATTTTTCATTCTCCAATTCAATCATTCTTGAACAAACATACACATTCATGTGTTGCATTACTACAAAATCAAAAGCTCATGTTATTTTGCATTTTAAACTCTTGAAATATAATTTTATTTTCATTTTATTAAAACTAAAAAAAAAAGAAATTATGTCTTTTCATAATGTAATAGGGACTATAGGCGGTAAATGTGTGTGTATAAATTTAATAAAGATAGAATCGTATTTATCGAACTTAGGACCCAATATAATTTATATTTTTTTAGGTAAAATTTTTTGAGTCCTCAATTTTAATTTTTGTATACTTACCATTTTAATTTTGTGAAAATTACACTTAGATCCCCACCGCCACTAGAAGCACTTTTTAGAAGCATTTTATTGACATATTTGGGAAGAAAATGTATTTTTTGGAAAATTAGGGGATTTAAGTACAAATTTTTAAGAGTTACAAGTTAAGTAAACAAGCATACAACTTGAGGGGCCAACTTAAATATTATAATGTGTTATTGGCCAATAGAGAAAAGCTTTACTTCCTATGAGAGACAAAGATTGAGGCGATTCCCCGAGAGCTAAATGGAGTTGCGGACTAGATAGCGGCAAGAAATCAACAATAAGAAGATGAATAACTCCTGTTTTTTTTTTTGTGCAATCTCCAACGAGACTTTGAAACTTTTGCCATAAGACGTAGAAAGCTATGGTTTATATAGAAAATGTAAATGTGGATACAATGACAAGGCAAGTAGGACTATTGCATGTTCTCTAATAGGCAGCAGGATTGCCTTTACATAAATATGCTTTTATGTTAGTGATTGATAATTTACTATATATATAAATAAAAAAAAGTGAAAAACTGAAGGGGTCAAATTACAATTTGTTCTAACTTTTGGATCATAATCTAATTTAATTGTCTTTTTTCAATCATAAACCCCGGTTAGAGTTTTGACCCAACGTTGGGACAAACATTCAACCGCGATTCTCTCCCTAGAACCAGTGAAAGTTCATGTTTCTCAGTAAACTATAAAATATGGAAGTTCATGTTTCTCAGTAGTAAAAGTACTATAAAATATGGATTCAAATCTCACTTTCTGAGCATTCACGTTTTACGAAGGACATATCTTGAATAAAATATACATATATAAGTAGATATATACGAACAAGCTTTTTGTATTCATTATTACAAATCGACCAACATACTCGTTCTAGCTAGGGGTGCTCCGTGATTAGGTTTTCGGAAAAAATCAAAGGTAAATTATTGTTCATCAACATCAAAACGGACAATAATTTAATTAGGATATTCTTCCAACAGTACACATACAATTTTGAACTTTTCGAGATTCATCGGTAATATCTTTGGATGAGATTATAAGTTAATAGGTGTTGGTAACATGCGTGATAACAAAAGGCCAAAAAGAATAATACAAATAACTTGACACCAATATTTCTTTGGCAATTTATTATAACTCGAAACAAAACATACAAGCCACGTTAGCTTTATCGTCCTTTCATAGTTCATAACACTTCGTAGTTTTCAATAAATTAAACATCATACAATACAAGGTTGTAACTAAGGGGTGAAGAAAACTACAAAACAGAAGGTATAGCGAACGACGACGAAACATGGGCACAAATTCATATTAACCTATTTGGGGACACGATTGTTTTAATAAAAATGAATGCCTTATTAATGACGTTATTCCTGAGAAAAGTTTTATTGTTGTTAATATGTCCTATAAATAAATTAATTATAAGTATATATATTAATAAAATTTTTATATGTAAAATTATAAAATAATAGTTTTTTAAAAAAATATCTACTATCATTATCATTATCAGATACATATTTGAATATCATTGCTAATTATTCACTATTCATTTATAGATAATGCATGAATGAATTTTTTTTGGTCATTCCTTAAGCTAGAGAGCATATCAAGCCACCATGATTTGCTATCGCTGCCACTGAACAAAGACACACCAAGGCCTCTGTAGCATCTACGGAGCCCAATCCCCTCACACCTAGCCATTGGCAAGCACCTTTAAAAGCTAAGCAAAGCCTAATATGCCAACAAGAAACACACAACGTCATGCAGCACGCTCTAAATATAGTCCAGCCAAGCACTACGACTGTCAAATTTCATCTTCACAATTCCATTTATTCATGACTAGACACATTATCAAATAGAAATTACCTCTTCTAGTTTCTCGATCTGATCCAGCCTCTTATATTTTACTTGCTCAATATTACATATTACAAGAAAATAAAAAATACATTGAAACTTTAGTTACAAAATTAGTAACTGTTCTTCAATTAATTAATTAGTTAGAATGATTTAGAATAGAATTAAAAAATATAAATAGAAGTTTTATTTACATATTTGACATCCAATTTCATAATCAAGAAAATAATATCTATTCTTCAACAAGTCTCTAAGAAAGCTCCTCATCTCAAATTGGGAAAAATATTAGTGATAGAATATCGGTACGATCTCAACAATAATCAATCATAACAATTTGGTGTTCTCGTTAATTGAGTTGTACTCATGGCAAACAATGATTCAGTAACTAAGGAATTGAATAAGCAAATTCACATAAATTTATTTGATCTAACTAACGCAACAAGTTAATGTAAAAAAACAAGATCAATCAACGATTGATCTTAGAAAAGTACAAGAAAGTGATAGAGTCTTACTCTCAAACAAGTTTCAATTCATAATATGTGATAAGATCCAATTAGAAACAAAAAGAATACTATAAAAACCCTAAAACGTGATTAAACATAGTCTTCAGCAAGAGCGTATAGAAGCCCGTGTATCATTCTATGGAGTTTTCCTTCAACACTCCACTTGAAAAGAACTCGACCCCGAGTTCTCGTTTGGATACAAGGGTACATCGTCAAGGTAAAAAGGAAATATATTAGCCACATTGAATGTTTTTGAAATGCTTATACTATTAGGTCATCCAACTAAATAGGCATTATCATTAATCTTCTTCACAATCTGGTATGGGTCATACTTCTTAGGCTACAACTTGTTGTATTTCCCCACTAGAAACCTCTCCTCTTGTGGGAACACCATTACTTGATTACCTACTAAGAACAATTTTGTCATGCGATATTTATCTGCTGCTGCTTTATACTTGGCATTGGTTTGTCCTATCTTCCCTCACACCTCTACTGTTAGTATTTGTTTCACACTCAACTACTTAATTGTGAGGAATGAACGTCCCTCCACCTTTGAAAGTTTAGAACCACTCACTAACTTCAAGGGCGAAATAGTAAACTTCACTCTATCTTTTTCTACTTTGTACACATTCTCTCTACCCATATGCTCGGCATTGACATCATACTGCCAAAGCCTACCAAACAGTAAGTGACAAGCATTCATATCCACTATATCACAATACACCTCATATCGATATTTATCAATGGAAAAAGGTATTTTGCAGTGTTCTTTAATCTCAATCTTCTTTTTTGTCTTAATTCATCCAATGGTATATGGATCGGGATGCTTCTTTATCTATAACTGCAGCACTTATATGGTTTCCTTGCCTATGATATCCTCACAACTGCTGCTATCCACTATCAATTCAAAAAGCCATCCATCAATTATACACTTGGTGTAGAACAACTGATACCGTTGAGTCTTATCCTCCCGCTTTAATACCAACATCAATTTCTTGATTACATAAACCTGCTCGGCATATTCATCCTCTTCCTCGTAGTACTCATCACCCCTATTAGGCTCACAACGAATTCCATCCTCTTCATCCCTCTCTACTAAGTTAACCCCTCTTCTATTAGGGCACTCATTAGACTAGTGTTCTAGTTGATTATAATGGTAGCACTTCCCCAATATAGGTTTCACATAAGAGTTGTTCTGTCTTTAAGTATCCTCCATCTTAGTTAGCTTTTTATCTGTGGCTCTCTCTTCTTTCTTTTTAGTAACTACCCTTGGTAACTCAAATGTGGGTTTACTCTTCTCAATTACAAGCTTACTCGAACCTTCTACCCTGAACCTCTTACTTCCCCCATCAAATCTACTATTCTTCTCCTATAACATCCACTCAACCTTAAGAGCCATATTTTTAGTTTCATTCAAAGTACACATAACATATATCCTAATTTTGTCTCAAATTTGCAGTTTCAAACCATCCAAACATTTGGCCACCTACTAACCATCTCTCTCCCTCAGGTCATTCCTTTCTACTAACCGCATGAATTTCGTGGTACATTTATATACAATTCTCTATCTCTATCTCTATCGACACCTCTGATATTGTTAAAAAAGATTTACTCATAATTGGGAGGTAGGAAATCCTGCTACAATAATTGTTTCATTCTATACTAGGTGTCGAGTCTAATTTTTGAATTCTCATTCCTAATCCGATCTAAACTAAACCCTATGCTCATCTAATCTAGATCCTCGACTTGAGTTAGGAATTTCGTTTGATTTTTGGAGTCGCCACCCAACTGTTGTTGGGAAAAAGTGAATTAAGACTAAAGGAGCGGATTAGTCTTAATTTGGACTACTAGTCGTCGTTATTTCCTCTTCTCGTTTTTGTGAGAAGAGAGAAAGGGAAAACCAGAGTTTCTAAGTCCGGGGGCTAACCTATTAAAACCTATATGGTTACCACCTGATCTCCTAAAATTGTTCATCTTTAGAAATGTGGTTCATTGTGTTTCTATTAATTTTTGTTATGTCTTCGAATTTATTTTAGAAAAAGGATTTTTTCATTTATTTTATGGGTTGACCCGAATGGGTGCCTACGTACCTACTACTCAGGATCAAACAAGCCGTAGTTCGCTTTTTCTGAAAATCTTTAGTGCATTGGTGAATTTTAATTTTGAAATTTCTTTCGATTTATGTTCTTACCATTTTTTGGGATTTTTTCCTAAAAAACTCTAAGCCTAAACTTGATTTCATTTTGAAAATGATTTTTGTAGGGAAAACATCAATTTTGATTTATTTGACGAAAATGATTTTTCTAAGTGCTAAAACTTATTTATTTATATTTTTTATTAATTTTTATGATTTTTTATGATTTTTTGTTATTTTTGTGATTTTTGAGAATTTTTGGGGATTTTTGTGGGTTTTGGGAATTTTTGTTGATTTTCGTGATTTTTGGGAATTTTTTTTTATTATCTATCCTATTTGACATCTAAAATTTTATGATTCATTTTTCCTAATTTTTCTATATTTTTTTTATTTATCTATTTATTATTTTTCTACATTATTAAATTCTAGAAAAATCTAATTTCTACATTTTCCTATTTATTAAAAATAACACATAAATAAATAAATAAATAACTAAATAACAAATAATAAATTAATTAATTAATTCAAAACAAATAAATAACAAAATTAATTAAATAAAAATAAAAAAATCCGGAAAATCCGACTTACCTGGATCCGGGTCGGTGCGCGGTCGAGTCAGTCGGGTCGGATCGGTCGGACACGGCGGCAGGGTTGGCTCGTTCACGGCGTTCCGGCGGTCTTTTACGGCGGGTGAAGTGTCGAATCCTAGCTTCTTGAGGGTGCTGAATCCGATGGTGGTGGCGGTTTACTCCCAGAAAGTCTCCTTGCGGTGGCTCAACTCCGATCGGCAGTCGCAACTTTGGGTTTCCTCCAATCTACACTCTTTTCTCTCTCTCTTGCAATTCTGATCTCTGTTCTTGCTTCCTCATCTCCTCCTCTATTTATAGGCGCTTGAAACCGAGCTGGCCTTATGAGCTGGCTATCTGTCGACAGAAGCGTCTTGTTAGACTAGCAACTGTTTGGGAAGGATGTTTCCGAAAAGTGCCCCAAGAGCTGACTAATCGGGAGAATCTAGGAAAGTGCCCATATTGGGCTGACTAATCTTAAGATAGATTTTAAGAAAGTGCCCATCTTGGGCTGACTAACCTATGGTAGTGTCTCAAAAGGTGCCCTTATGAGCTGACCCTGAGAACGGATTTTTAGGAAAGTGCCCATGTTGGGCTGACTAACCTTAGATAGGACTGTCTCAAAAGGTGCCCTTATGAGCTGACCCTGAGAACAGGTTTTTTTGGGAAAGTGCCCATATTGGGCTGACTAACCCTTGGTAAAATTCTTAGGAAAGTGCCCATCTTGGGCTGACTAACCTTAGATAGAACTATCTCAAAAGGTACCCTTATGAGCTGACCCTGAGAACAGGTTTTTTTCGAGGAAAGTGCCCATATTGGGCTGACTAACCCTTAGATTGATTTTTAGGAAAGTGCCCCAAGAGCTGACTAACCTAAAATAGAACTGTCTCAAAAGGTGCCCTTATGAGCTGACCCTAAGAACAGGTTTTTTCGGGAAAGTACCTATATTGGGCTGACTAACCCTTGGTAAAATTCTTAGGAAAGTGCCCATCTTGGGCTGACTAACCTTAGATAGAACTGTCTCAAAAGGTGCCCTTATGAGCTAACCCTGAGAACAGGTTTTTTTCGGGGAAAGTGCCCATATTGGGCTGACTAACCCTTGGATGGATTTTTAGAAAAGTGCCCCAAGAGCTGACTAACCTAAAATAGAACTGTCTCAAAAGGTGCCCTTATGAGTTGACCCTGAGAACAGGTTTTTTCGGAAAAGTGCCCATATTGGGCTGACTAACCCTTGGTAAAATTCTTAGGAAAGTGCCCATCTTGGGCTGACTAACCTTAGATAGAACTGTCTCAAAAAGTGCCCTTATGAGCTGACCCTGAGAACAGGTTTTTTTCGGGAAAGTGCCCATATTGGGCTGACTAACCCTTTTAAAGGAAATGTCTAGACACGTGCTTCATTATGAGTTGACTCATCTGGTACTTTTGAACATGCTTCTTACTAAGCTAGATGATGTGATGCCTTTCATGATGTGATGATAGTTACCTATTTTAATATGCTTGCCAGTTTATCTCGAATAGCAACCAAACAACTGAACCTTCGTGTTAGTTTGCTCCTGCTTCTTTTCTTCTTATCTTGACACTGAATTGAAAATCTTGATGTGCCTCCTTTCTTTATGCACAAAGCTCTTTCGACGGTAATGTTATCCTAATAATGCGCTCAGTTTTAATGCTTAGGAGTAGACAAAATTATATCACAAATTACATTAAGATTCATTATCATTTTAGTGTTTATCTTTCATTGACAAAGTGGTGGGTAATGTGTTTAGGTGTATTTATTGTGATGAGAATTGATTGGGATTGTTGACCATTCAGGGATATTAGCTTTACTTATAGAAAAGTAAAAACTCGACTCAACGAACTTTGTATCGAATATTGGCTTTTATAAACATTGGCAAAATTTCAATTCCCTTGCCTAAGGATAGTATATCTTTACAGCATCTGTGTTGACGGGATCTCTCAATTCTGGACCATCCATCTGAGTTAATATTAGAGCATCACCTGACAGAACCTTTTTCACCACATACGGGCCTTCATAATTTGGAGTGAATTTTCCTCTGGAGTCTTGGGCGTTCGGGAGAACTTTTCTTAGTACTAGATCGCCCTCTTTGAAGTACCGAGGTCTCATCTTCTTGTTGAATGCTCGGGCTATCCTCTGTTGGTAACACTAACCATGACATAGCGCGGTAAGTCTTCTTTCATCAATCAGATTCAGCTGATCAAGCCTTTTCTTTACCTAATCCGATTCTGTTAATTGAGTTTCTGACAAGATTCTGAATGATGGTATCTCGACTTCCACTGGTAGCACTGCTTCTGTACCATATACCAATGAGTAAAGGGTAGCTCCCGTAGATGTTCTTATTGAAGTCCTATAAGCCATGAGAGCAAATGGTAACATTTCGTGCCAATCTTTGTAAGTTGTTGTCATTTTTTCGATGATCTTCTTGATATTTTTGTTAGCTGCTTCTACTGCCCCGTTCATTTGAGGTCGGTAGGGAGTTGAATTTCTGTGGTTTATGTGGAATTGTTGACATAAACCTGTCATCGATTTATTGTTGAGATTGGTACCATTGTCGGTGATGATCGACTTAGGAACTCCATATCGGGCTATTATGTCCCTTTTTAAGAAGCGGATTATTACCCCTTTGTGACATTGGTATATGATGACGCTTCTACCCATTTGGTGAAGTAATCAATCGCTACCAGTATAAATCTGTGGCCATTGGATGCTGTTGGAGTGATTGGGCCGATTATGTCGATTCCCCACATGGAGAAAGGCCACGGCGCCGATAACAAATGTAGCTCGTTGGGTGGAGCATTGATCCGGTTTGCGTATACTTGGCACAAATAGCAGTGCTTAACATACTTTATGCAATCCGACTCCATGGTTAACCAGTAATACCCTAACCTCATGATTTTTTGGGCCAACATGTAGCCGTTCATATGAGGTCCACATACCCCTTCATGTATTTCCTTCATTAGTTCGTATGCTTCATTTTTGTCCACACATCTCAATAGGGTGGTATCATATGATCTCTTGTAGAGTATAGACCCACTTAATAAGAAATGACTTACCAACCTTCTGAGCGCTCTTTGGTCATTCTTGCTAGCAATTTCAGGGTATTTGCCTTCTTGGAGGAAGGTCTTGATGTCGTGATACCAGGGCTTACCATCTTGTATCTTTTCAATTGTCAAACAACAAGCGGGCCGACTTTCAATGTCTATTTTCATCGGTTGAACTTCGGCTCCTCCTGTTATTTGAATCACAGACGCTAGTGTGGCTAGGGCATCTGCGAACTGATTCTGAATTCTCGGGATGTACGTGAAGGTGATTGCCTTAAACTCCTCAATCAGCTCTGTCAAGTGTTGATGGTACGGTACCAGTTTGGGGTCTTTAGTTTTGTATTCCCCTCTTGTTTGTAGTATGATGAGCGACGAGTCCCCGTACACCTCTAATTCGCGGATTCCCATTTGGCAAGCCATTTTGAGGCTAAGAATACATGCTTTATATTCTGCAATATTATTGGTATAGAAAAATGTAAGTCTTGTCGCTGCAGGGAATTGAGTGCCGTCTGGGGATATCAATACTGCCCCAACCCCACAACCGAATACATTGGCAGCCCCGTCGAAGAACAGTTTCCACCCACCATTCTGCTCTCTCCCAGAGTTTTCTACCGGCATATCTTCTACTGTTAATATGTTCTCATCCGAAAATTGGACTTGTATTTCTTGGGTATCTGTCTCGACAGGGTGTTCGGCCAACTAATCGGCTAAGGCTTGCCCCTTTATCGAGTTTTGATTTACATACGTGATGTCAAACTCAGGTAGAAGCATCTGCCATTTAGAGATTCTACCCATCAATGCTGGCTTCTCTGCCAAGTATTTCAAGGGATCATGTCTTGTCAACAGCTCAATATGATAGTAAAGGATGTATTGCCTTAGTCGATGCATGACCCAAATTAACGCACAACACGTCTTCTCCACCTCTGAGTACCTTTGTTCCCAATCTGTGAACTTCTTGCTCAAATAATATATGGGACGTTCTCTTCCCTCTTCATCTTTCTGCCCCAACACACATCCCATGGATTCGGGGAGTATGGTGAGGTATAAGAATAAAGGTTTTCCTTGTTTCGGGACTATCAAGATTGGGGGTTTTATAAGATAGTCTTTGATTGTCCTGAACGCTTCTTCACATTCGTCGTCCCATTCTATTGCGGCGTTCTTCTTCAACAGACGGAATAGCGGTCGGCATTTGTCGGTGAGTTGTGAGATAAACCGAGCTATATAATTTAGTCTCCCCAGCAAGCTTCTTACTTCTTTAGCGGAGCGTAGGGAAGGTAACTCTAATATGGACTTTACCTTGTCAGGGTCAATCTTAATGCCCTCCTAGCTGATGACGAACCCTAAAAATTTTCCCATTATAACCCCGAAAGTACATTTTTCCGGGTTTAACTTAAGCTGGAACTTCCTCAGTCGTTTGAACAATTTCCTCAGGATATCTATATGGCTTTCTCCTTCTTTGGATTTAGTTATCATGTCGTCGACGTATACCTCAACCTCACGAAGCATCATGTCGTGAAGTATGGCGATCATGGCTCTCTGATACGTTGCCCTGGCGTTTTTCAAACCGAAGGGCATGACTTTGTAACAGAAGGTTCCCCATGTCGTGATGAAGGTTGTTTTGGTCGTCTTCCTCGGCCATTTTTATTTGATTGTATCCTGAGAAACCGTCCATGAATGAGAAGGGATGGTTTCCCGCGGTGTTATCCACTAGAACATCGATATGAGGTAGGGGGAAGTTATCCTTTGGCGTGGCTTGATTTAAGTACCAAAAGTCCACACATACGCGCACTTTTCCATTCTTTTTTATAACGGGAACTACATTTGCCACCCATTCTGGGTAGTCGGATACTTCGATGAACCCTACTTCTAGTAGTTTCTTGACTTCTTCTTTGATTTTTAGCAAGATGCCGGGCCTAAATCTTCTTAGTTTTTGTTTTTTAGGTTTGACATCTTCCCTTATGGGAAGCCTGTGAACTACTATCGACTGGTCTAACCCTGGTATGTCACCATATGACCAGGCAAACACATCTGCATATTCGATTAATAGCTCGGTTATCTCACATTTTTGCTCGGCACTCAAACTGGTCCCGATTTTGAGGTTCTTAGGGTTTTCCATGCTTCCTAGATTTACTGTCTCCACAGGCTCGTCGATCGAGATTCCGCTTTGTTCATGTTTTAACCAATTTTCTTGTATTATTTCGTGGTCTAAGATATCGTCTTCAACAACTGACCCAGCAGCGTTGGGAACGATATCAGCGTTTTTACGTTCTACTTGCGCGAAATATCCCTGATGTTCGATGGTGGGAGATCTGAGTGACATAAAAAATGAAATCATATATAATAATAAAAGAAACAAACTATAATGGAATTCGATAAATAGTCTCAATAAAATTTGTTCAATGATTTTTTTCTACTCTTGAGCTAACCTAGCGCTATTAATAAAACGTAACTCTAAAATGTTCTGACAAAAGTATGTATATACTTCCCCGTAAAATATCTAAAAGGGAGAAATATAAACGTACACGTGGAGATAAATAATAATACGCATGTCTATTCCCTATCGTATACACGACCGTACCTCTAGGTCGTGTATATTTCTAGGCATGTGACGAGCGCAGTACACGACCGTGTCCCTGGCCGTGCCCGAACCCGTGTAAGCTTTTATGAAGATCTAACACGATACACAACCGTGTATCCACCCGTGTGTCAACCTGTGTCCGCCACGATGTCCGCATCAATTGCTCGTCCATATGAGAATGGACATCCAATTTCTCAACTCAACTCGCTCACTTTATCGCAACTTTATTGCCCACTACTAATCCCCATCGTCTGTTAGTCTATAACCAATCAGCACTTAGCATGCATGAATCAAGTCGACCCAGTCTAATTTCAATTTTATTCACATAAGTGTATACATACAAGGAGATGCTAAATAGTAACCCAAACAACATTTTAAGGGTGCTGTCCACTTACAAGGACCGCACCAATCAAGCATTAATATCATTTCTAATTATCTATTTAAGAAGGATGAATTGCAAATATATTTTGTTATATTTGTTTTAAATATGCTTAGACTCCTTACCTTAGTAAGTGCTTTTACAACTTTTACACCTTTTATTATTTTATCTTATATGTAAAAGTACGTTTCTTGAAGACTTAGCAGTCTGAATGCTTGATTATAAACAAGCTAAATATACAAAATTGAAATAAGTAAGCTAAATACGTCTGTCGATTGATGAAATTATAGTCGACAAGGCTATGTTATAATCTTGAAAATTAGATAAATAAATCAGTAAATATAGTAAGGTTGATTAAGAAATTGGTAGTTAGTTTATCTATAAAACAATATTTTAAATAGTTTTTTTTTGTAAAAACAACAAACATTATCACATTCATAAATGAAATTCAAAAAAAAAATTCTTTAAAAACCTTTTCTTTTTTCTCTATCTTAATTCTAGAAGTTCATTTTTTATTCAAACCAAAAGACCATATCATTTTCTTTTTCTTTTTTTTTAAATCAGGCTATGCCAGATGTAACATAGTACTCTCATTGATCTATTCTCTTTTTTTTCTTTGGAACTCTGTAAATATGCTGATACACTAGCTAATGTCTCTACAGTCTTACTCGTTCTTTACCTAAATTTTGAGGTTTCACTGTTGCTCTAGTGCTGTATTGATCTGTGACCAAAATCTATATTGCAATTATCACAAGAAATTTTCTGCCTGATTTCCTCCAAACCCAAAAGGTTATTATTACTTTAATTGATCTAGCTGTAAAAGGAATACTATAAAACACTAATTAACGGGATCCATGTCAAATTATAAATCTTAATCATAAGCTAACGGAAAAATAGCAGCTCTATCTAACTTTTGAGCAATTTACAGTAGGGCAAAAATGGACAAGGAACAGGAGGAACACACCCAACCCAACTAGCCCTTTGTGGCTGTGCCTTGTGTCTACAAAAGCTTCACGTGGCTGAGCTTGATGACACAAACCAACAAAAAAATATTAAAGGCACCCCACCCCAAAAAGCCGAAAACAGAGATGGCCATAGTTGACCTTTATTTTACCTAAAGAAACAAAAGCAAGATGATTAGGGGTAAAATTGGGGATAGATTAATTGACGGTGATGATGAGGTTTGGGTCTTTTCGAATTGTAGAGAATCAACGGCTAGTGGCATGTTCTCCTGATCTGGACTGCACTTGGACTCGTGTGGTGGGTAAGTACTGTACATCAAGGCCCTCAAGACCGCCGAAACGGTGGGTATGTATACCGTTTTGTTACGTGCTAGAAGCCAGGTCAGTCCCATCAGCTGACAATCCTTGTCGAACATCTTGCTTACCCTGTCGCCGGGATCTCTGGTTCCGTTCCGATGTCCTCCTTTCAGCTGTGCGACAACATATATACATGCAACATGTTTTAGTTATTATATAGGTTTCCGTTAAAATAAACTTTAGATACCAACTCTATAACTTAACTTTAATTAATTAAGGCTTAATTAGAGTTTTACCATAAGAAATAATATAGTTTTTTTTTTTTTTAAGGTTCAGAAGATATAATATAGATTAACGAAGGATATTGCTAGTGAAATTTTTTAAGTTATCACATTATGAAAAGTTTAGGGATTGCTTTAACAAATACAAATGCACAGGATTTTAATTGTACAATAAAAATAGTTTGAGGGTTTATCTTTGTTTTTGTTTTCCTAATGTAATAGCTATTCGGCGAAAAACAAAAAAAAAGTATTTACTAATTTTGAAGAAAATTCACTTGTATAACTGCGATTTAAATATAAAAACGATCACATAATTTAAGAGCATCGGAAAATCTCCCTATGAGTCATCCAACAATTATGTCATATCCATTAAAAAAATGTAGTAGATTCCAACACAAGATGATTATAATATGCAGCCAATCATACTTTAGCACTTTACTTTATCAAAGCCCAAAAGGACAAAAAAATACATCACATTAGCTTCATTTTTTATAAATTGAAGCTCCCGAATCACGATAAATAATTAACTGACAATGATATTACTTATACGAAACATGCTCCATGTCTGATCACTTTCCCAAAGACAAGATTATATTATTACACAACCAAATCTTAATATATATATCTAACCTTAGTGCCCCATTGGTGGAAGTAACTAGGAAGAGCAAACAAAGAAGTGAAATGGCAAAGTGTTTTCAGGGTTTACAAGGAATGCTTTTGGAGAGGTCACTTTCCAAACCCTAACAGACGCACTTCGGTTTGTTCCACAAAGAGGCCATAAAAAGAAAAAAAGAGAAAGAAAGAAGATGACACTTCAGTTCGCTTCACATTCATACCTTAGCACAAGCCATGTGCTTTTTATCACCAGGTAATTTCTACATTATATTATTCCACACCCAAATGGCCCGCACCACATATTATATAAATTGCATACCGATGACTAGGTGCAAAAATACAGATCAACAGCAATATGGGGGCACATAATTTTTATAACCCAAACAGTCCATTTATATCCCCATCAGACTCAACAATCCTTCTAGTCCTTTTTGTATAGCGATCCATCATTACAAAATAAGAAAAAAACAACATATATATATAATGTTCAAAAAATAAGACTAAAAAGAATTAAAAAATAAAAGGGTGCTTTGGAAGCTAATGATACAAAGTTAAATTTAATGATCTGAAAAGTTTTAAGGATTAAAAAAAAAAGAAAAAAAATACTAAAGAGCAAGAACAGATGATAAAAAAAAAAAAGCGAGCATAAGCCAACAGACGAATGATTACAAAAATATGGAAAGAAATAATGCTATAATAAACCCTAAATGAAATGAAAATTGACAATGTTAACTTAAATTTAAGATATAAGGTTGTATATATTACAAAATAAAAAATGCAGGATAAAAGAAGTACGCGTACTGTTATGTTACATACGTACCTTGTCAAGAGCACCAAGGCACTTGGTACAACCACTGTACGATGAATTCCTACAACTCTTTTCCAAACCCTTAACAGCAGCAGTTGGTGTAGCATTCCTAAACGACCCAGAATGCGTGACATTAAACGCCGCAGGACAGCTCAAGGACCCAATCTGGTGCAACCGAATCCCACAGAAGCACAGAACGATGTCGCAACTTGCGTTTGGCTGGGGAAGGTGCACGTTCTTCTCAACAAGCGCCGACTGCAACGAGTTGACACATTTCTGAGAATCATCAGGGACCATTGGAAGTGTCTCATCTGGCGAGGATGGTGACGAGGCAGAAGGTGGTGGTGGGATTTGGAGAGCGTACCGCGCGTGCGCAGCGAAGAGCCACGCGGCTAGGACGGGGCAGCAACGGCTTCGGTCTAGGTTTCGGCCGCAAGCTTCGGCTACGCCACCGAATAGTTCGGCGGATAGGTCGAGTTTGCATATCTGGGCTTGTGTCTGAACCGGGAAGGATGGAACTGTATTGGACTGGTCGTGGGGTTGAACCGGTTCGGATAGTAAACCAGCTAGAGAATACTCAAAGTAGAAAATGCTTGATGAGAAAACGAGGAATTGGAGTGCGTAGAGAAAGGTTGAAGGTTGCATCTTCAGGTTAATTCCGTGGAAGTGTCAAGTGTGTGATGTTGTTTTAAGGGTGAAACTGAAGTAGGTTGTGGTGATTTCAGTGGGAAAGTTGAGTTTTTTTTCAATGAGAAGAAAAGTAGGAGGAAAGTTTTGGATGGTTTCTTACTCGGAAATTGAAGCAAAAAGTGTAAAATCAATAGTCCTAAAGATTAAAGCTTTGGATGATTTGCTTTTGGTGATGGGTTGTTGCCTTTTGGTAAATAAATGATAGCTTCTTTTTGCTACTGTTTTAGGCTCGATGAAAGTGTGTGTAGCTTCTTTTAAGGTTTTCTTTAGGAGGACGAGGAGGAGATGCAGGAGATATTCAAAGGTTGTTGTTTGGGACACAGAATCTTTTCTCTACCGACTTTGCTTGAAGAACTGAAAATGGAGGATTATTATTATGCCCTTTTTTCCTCTCTCTCTCTCTTTTTTTTTTTTTTTTACTTTTCTTCCTCAGTCACACATTGAACGGACAATGGACATGCTGGTACACATACAGTGCAGTGTAGAGGTGATTTGAAAGGAAAGAGAGAGAGAGAGGGAGGACGCTGGCCGTGTGTGTGTAAGATAAGATGCCCTTCGTTCAGCAATCACAGGGCTAAGAGAGATAATGCGTGTGTTGTGTGTTTGGTGGAGGGAACGAAAGTGTCTGACAGCGACAATTTGGCAGCTTATGGATTTGCGTTTGCTATTTACCTTTTTCACTCTGTATAATGCTAAGTGCTAATGCTGATATGAAAGGGTTACTTTTTCTTTCTTTTTCCTTTTTATGTTTAAAATAAATAACGCTTTCCTCTAAAGTCTATTTTGCAAGTTGCTTTTGTGGTCTAGGCTGTGATTGGGAAAAGAAAATGTTAATTTGAATTTATAAATGGAATGCACCGTACCTTTGAGAAAATCCTATTTCTATGATATGAAAAAGTATGGTTTATATAAGCTATTTCCTATTTTATAAAAATGAGAAAAAATTATTTTTTTTATTGAGTTCTTTCTCATTAAAAAAAAGAAAAGAAAAATTGGAATATGATAAAAACTTAAATTTGTGTCAATTCTCTTAGGGTAATAATACATTTTCATATAGTTATTTCTAAAATACTAAATTACTCATTCATGTTTATGGTCATTGAACATTTTTTTAGTTCATTATTAAAGTCGATTCAACTTTGCAATTACACTGAAATATATAATTGTATACACAATGCCGAAGTAGTATATCAATTATCAAGGTATTTTAAAAATATAAATTGAGAAAAATATTCAAATTAAATATTATATATGATTCTATTGATTAAAATCATTTCAAACCCAATTTGACCTCACTTGTTGAATCGGTTTAATCATAATCCTTGACTCAGGATGAGTTGATAATTTGAACTCAAAAAATTATTGGTGAAGATCCATTTAGATCCGATCAACTCATACGGTCCAACCTTGATCTAAATAATTTAACAAATCATAATGTATATAAAAGTTTTTAGAAATATTGACAAAAAAAGTTGAAACTATATCATACGAAAGAAAAAAAGTAAAATACTATCTACTAAGTATACTTAAACATCAAAAGTCCAAATAGTAAAATTGAACCATTTTTTCTCACTTGATACTATTGAAGATACAAGAAACGATTAACAAATATTAAAATAAAGAGATGATGATAATAATTAGACTACATTTAATCAAACCATCAATTCAAATATACAGTTCGGGCAATATATGTATGTATGTATTTATTTAAACATGCAATTTATCAAATTGTATTCTTATTTCCATTTAAATTTATATGGATTTGATCCAATTTTGATTTATTTGAGTATATGATATTGTTGAAACCTTAGTTCAAACCTTCAACCCTTAACCCTAGCCTTAACCTAAGTTAAAGGCCAATTTGAATTTGACTACCTTGATTAAGATAATATTAATATAATAGAGATTAGAGATTGGGTGTAATATGTATGGTTCTTTTTGAAAAATTGCATCATACATGTACTTTATGTGTGAAAAGTCTTTCAAAATTATACATATGGAAGATATGGTTCAAAATAAAAGGAATGGTGCTAGAATTAAATCACTTTTTTTTTTAAATTACCTCACTTTCTCTTCATTTTGGGTGAAACAACAAAAAATAAGCTAAATCAAATCTAATTCTATACTCTCTGATTCTTTTCTTTCTCTAACCTTTCCTCATTCCAAACATAGTGCTAGTTGCCATTCATCCTTCTTTCCTCATTTTTCAATGTGATACCAAATAATTGCAATGGTTAGTACTTGTTGCAACTATGCTATTAGGTAACCTAAAGTGCTATTTTGATCCATTACTTAATTTAGCTATTCGATTGGGTTAAATTTTAACAAAAATAAACAAATAACTAAATAAATAAATGGAGCAAGATAGAATTTAGGATTCAAATTGATCCTTCCCGAGTAGCGGTACCAATTTGATACACCATTAAGATCGATTGATGGTTTGTCTAAGCTATTTGGGCAATGAGGAAGTGTTAGTAAATCACATTCAAACTAAGAATTGTACAAGAATATAGAGGTGCATTCTTTAAAAAGTTATATACATCCTATACAAAGTTTGTTATGGATTATGTGTACCCCTCATGGGATATAACTAAGTTTTATAAGAACAAGAAGTGTCAATTTTGTTGTTCCTAACCCCCACATCAATTCAATTAGTTTCAATGCTTCGTAGTTTCTCAATCTTTGGACATTGATAAGGAGAGAGAGGTTTTAGGAAACCACTAATAATAATCTATATAATAACTAACTCATGGTTATAAGTTTTAACAAAATACACTATTTCTTATACTTCTAAAAGGGCATGTCTATATGATTTGATTACTAAAAGTTGTTTCTAGTTATTTGATTTAGCTAAATGGATAAGAACTTCTAATTGTGATAGATTACATATGTGTTGTTTGAAATGATGCATCGATTCAATTAAAAGCCAAAAATTGTGATCACATACAAATATCTATAGAAGAAACATTGTTTGGATCTCACATACTTCATTTGAACAAGTGTATTCAATAAACTCTCTTCAAGCTATCAACATTACTTCTTTTGAAACCTACTCAATGAGATTTGAATAAAGTCCCTAACTCACAAGATATTAGAAAACAAAGGAGTACGCTTCATGGAATTTCATACATGAGATTCCAATAAAGAGCTTACATGCACATCCACCTCTGAGTCTCATGCATGAGATTTGAATGTTCTTTTATCATATCAATTCTTGACTTGATGAGTTGTTAAGCTCTTGATGCTTTCAAATTTCATTTGAACTAAGGATAAATAGATACGGCATTTCGGTAAGCGTTTTTAGTAGAAATTATTGATGTACATATTCAATTTGTGTTTTTATAACTTATTTTTGAAATAAAATTTTTAAATATTTTATTTTGTAAATTTTTTTAAAAAAATTACATTATTTTAGTGGTTTCATGGTATTGACTAGGGTATTATAGGAAGGGAGGAGGGCATCCTAGGAATTTGATGTTTCTGACTCTTTGTTTTTTTTCCAGCAAACAGTACCTCCTCAAACGGCTGAAAGCGTGAAGGTAGCCACCGTCTCCTCAGATTTCAGACAAGAATCGTGCGATGTGCGTGACTGACATCCAACGGAGAAAGCATCCAACCTCAACCCAACTTTTATGCTTTTGTTTCTGCATTCAGCATCCTATCTCCATGCCCCCCACGAACATTGAAGATAATTTTAAAAAACGAAATGCAGCACTCAAAGAGAGAAAGGTGTAGTTTTAAAATTCTAATTCACATGGAATGGGTATTTTTGCTTTTCTTAACGAGAAATCAAACACTTTCATATCATTTATGAAAGAAAGATAACAACAATCCTCCTTATACTAAATTGAATCCGCAGCAACTCGATCGTTGGCACAAAATAAGAAAACCAATATTCACCTCTTCATGGAATGGAAAAAATCATTAATAAAAAATCACGAATCCAGTTGGAGAATCCACTATGAAAGCTCGGTAGAGTGCTTGTGTAAATTTCTTTTTTTTAAAAAAAAGAAAAAAAAATATATCTAAAGATAATTGATCCCATCATTCTTGATTATTGATAACTGATGGTTGCTAAATATATGTTTCCATCTTTATTTATTTATTTGGATTCAGTCGCAACGTTAGAAAACATTGAATATGATACTAAGGATGTTGATTATGTACTTTATAAAAAATTTAAGTATATAAAATAATAAGAATACTTTTCTTTTAATGCTTAATATGCAACAACAAGGATAATCAATAACAATTTTCTTATTTATCTATGTACTTCCCTTTTTAAAATTTCTAATCAAGTTTACTAACTTATGAACTAGATTTAATTAAGCCATCAATTACATTTTCTCTAGTAAAGAGTTAACTTTTAATAAAGTTCAGGAAAATTGAGACGACAAAAGTAAAATTGATAAAATAAAAAAGATTAACTTTGCACCCTCTCCAATAAACAACGCTTCTTTTTCTTTTTTTTTTTTTTTTTTGGTTTTGTTTTTGGGGGCAAACAACGCTGACATATATGCGCAGGAGTACTTACAGGCTGTCTGAGCTTAGCGAAAGTTAACGGCTATTAAGGGAAAATGCAATAGAGATTTGATGGACAAATTTTTAAAATGTGGAAGGATTTGAATCAAAATTTTATAAGTTGGAAAATTATGATAAGACAATAGAATAAGTTTTTTTTTTTAAGTATTGTATGAACTTTTTAATAAAAAAGTATTTCTAATAGATTCATAATCGATTTATAAGGGATTTTAATTGAGATTTATCTCTTATAAATAATTTATTTAATTTTTTTTAGTATGAGACTTTTCTTATTTGGTAATTAATATAAATTACGAAGATTTTCATATTTTAAATATTCTCCAACACTTGCCCTGACACTACTCTAAATTTATATCCATAACAAACTTATCTAACCACCTTATCGCACTCTAATTTTCTGGCCTCACTTACTCGCTAGCCTAAGATATACATGGGTTGTGACACCACTAATACCATTCAGATCACCAAAGTTTACGGATTCATATGTATTCTTATGTTTTATTTTTGAAGGCTGGCTACCTAAGATTGCTATACACTTGTGCACTGAGATAATTGAAGAGGAATTGGGTAAATTTATATAAGATCCTATACACTTTGTCCTATTCATATTAGTTTAGTTTCCCCCTAAACAATATACTGAATACTGAATTCCTTAAGGTTCATTTTTTTCCAGAGAATAGTTCCTTTTAATATGTGTGACGTTGATGTCATAAAATAATACAGAAAGATAAATATAAAGTGCTAATGGCACTCGTGCCTATTAATTCTCACCAAAAGTCACTTTGGATCGAAAGCCTACAACTTTATCTCCAATACTTTTCCCCCACTTTTAGCTTTATCTATATTATCAAGCATTTTTCGACTTAACACTATATGAGGCATATGATCTTTAAAGAAAAAAAGGTAGCAAAACTGCGGTTTTGCATAAAATAAATATCTGAAAAGGCATTTGAACTTAGTGTTTCACCTTGGTTCTATGGTCTGTTTCAGGCATGGTCCATACTCCATAATCCCACAAAAGGAAAAGGAAGGGGTTCACCTTTTTCTACTTCTAACCAGTAACCATACCAGAATATCAGTGACGTATCATCATCATTCAGACGAAATAGATAAAACAGAGTTAAAAAAAGATATTAGGGAATGGAGCTTGGCAAGTCGTGGAAAAAGGTGTAATCATGGCGTTGCAAATCGGAGTTGATGGGCCCAAAAAGATCTTCCGATGGTATGCCAGTCCAGTCACCACCAGAGAGAAAACTGAGTGGTTCTTGGGGCTTTGCCCAGCTTTCCTAGCTTTACATACTCAGATTTCAGAAACAATCAGACGTGAGAGAGGTCTACAGCTAAAACGATGCAGGTAGATGTTGCACAGTTCAGGTGCCCAGGTGTCGCTAGGCTACGAAATTTTTACACCCCAGACGGCCAGTTGCGTTTGGGATGAAGAATATGATTTGATGAGTTTCTTCTTCAATATGAGATCGGACTTCGGGGAGAATCAAAATTTCCATTTGGCCATATCTATTTTAAGTCAGTCACAGTGTATCGGTCCCCCTAGTGAAGCTTTTATTGATCAAGCAGTACAACTATTAATTATCTCCTCAACACAATGGGCATGGCTAGCCCTCCTTATATTCTTATTACCGATTCCAATCCTACCCTCTCACAATTTCTAGTCCAAATTTATCATATAAACCTAGGAAAATAAGTTCCCAAGAGTGAGCTAAAAACCCAGCAAATAAAGCAATTTGCCGCACATACAAAAATATGTCAAATTGCACACAACTTAATTATTGTATGCATTAATCAATAACATGCAACAACTACAATTTAATTTATCTCGTTTAGTATGGATCTATTGCTTTTTGGAGTCATTTTTCGAAATATGAATCGTACAATCTCATGAGTCATTTTAAAATTGTTGAGCAAATATACAAAGTTCTTTTTAGGCAACATAACACTCAGTCCATTATTCATCATCTATCCACACACAATAACTATTAATAGCATAATATTAAGTTCATCAACTAAACATAACATGGACAACCAACAAGCAAACAATAGTAACTTACATGCTTTTCTGCAAACTTTATCTTGCTCTTTACATTATCAAAATATCCTATAATTTAATCAATAAATCTCATAAACTTTAATATGTTACTTTAATTTTTTAAAGATTATCCTAAGGTTTTGGATTTTTTAAAATTAATTGAGAGTTATTTAAAATAATATTTTAGTATTTTATTGTTTTTCAATCAATTAAATAGGATAGACACTCAACTTCATGTTATCAAGAGCTAATCAACTAGATGCATAAGGTGGTTGGCTGTTTTGTAACATGGTCAACTAAATTTAGACAAATTGTATTTTTTTTAGTTATTTATATACATTTAGACTAGTTATTTGTATACATTTAGACTAGATATTTATAGAGTTAAGTCTATGATTTAATCTTTTGTCTTCAAATATGTTTTTATTAATTATCCAATTGACGCTATTTGTCTTCTTATCTTGTTTCTTAAATCTTAACTATCATCTAGGTTTTATCTTATGTCCACTATGATCAATTAACTATCTCATCATTATATATCATAAACCCTAAAATTATTAATTAAAAGACCAACTTATTTATGAAAAATCTATTTTAAAATAAAAACCATATTATAATTTTATTAAGTTATTCATCCTTCTCTAGAAAACTCTTAACTCTTCCTAATCTTAAAAATGATAAAAATTAGAGTTTATTAAACTCTTAACTCTTCCTAATCTTAAAGGCTGACAGCCTTCATTCCAAAGGCGGCAGTGTTGAGCACAAAAGCTACCGATTTCATCAAATTTGGGGCATTTATCAACAATCTCCACCTTGCTACGAATTTGGTCATTCTTGTTTATCTCTAAAACTTCAACATACAATAAGAAATGTTTTCCTCCTCTTCCATAAACTTCAAAAAGTAACTATCAACAACCAATACCAACCAAGTTCAAGCAATATTCAAACTTGGTCATAGGAAGTGTTTTTGTCAACATGTCAGCAAGATTATTATGAGTGCTGACTTTACTCACCACAATTTCACCACGAGCAATAATATCACAAACAAAGTGATATCTAATATTGATGCGTTTTGACCTCTTATGAAACATTTGATCCTTTGTGAAGTAAATTGCACTATGACTATCACAATTAACAGTAATAGTCTTTATGTCATCACTGAGCTATCTAAATAATCCCTGCCATAGTTGTCAAAATCGCGAGTTAACTCGCACGTTTCTACGATTTTATGAGTTGGTGAATACATTCTTAGTCAACTCGCATGTAAAAACATTTTTGAGGTAAAATCGTAGTAAAATCGCGATTTTGAACAGTAAAATCGTCAAAATCGCGATTTTACTACGTTTCCACTGAATCCACAATATTGCAAAACTAAGTAAAATTTCAACCATTCGAATCCGAATAAACAACATGCTCATCGGTCATCACACCTCTCTTGTCAGTATGTTATGTTACATTGAAGTCTTTGTGTTTGTGTTCGTTGATTGTTAGTCTTCTTGTTCCTATTTGTGATCATGTTCGTATTAAAGCACTCGTGTTTGATTGCTACAACTTTTCTTATTTTAACTAATATTTTTGTAATAGTAAATAAAATAAAGGGTAAATAACTTTAACTTTATAAGAATTTTTTAGATATTTAATTTTATAGGAAAGATATAAATATATTTATATTTCTATCTTTTCAATATATCATTCTCATAGTTAAGTAAATGTGAGATATTGTTAAGTAAATATATTTTGAATTAATAATCATGAATAGTGCAAAAATTTACCTAGTAATATATAATTTTGAAGGTTTTTCTTATTATAGTATCCTCTTTATTATGTACTTTTGGTTAGTAGTTATTTGTTATTTTTTAATATTATTCATTTCTAATGGTATATCTTCGTTATCAATTTTTATTTATTAGTAATTTCTTAAAGTCACAATTGATTTTTAAATTTTATCTATTATCTTTTAGTTTTTGTATATATAATTAGGTGAAACTTGTTTTATACATGATTTATCATTTTAAAAATAAAATATCTATATTATACAACTTATGCTCGATTATCTATATTATTATTGCAAATTTGCAATTTATGGCTAAAATAAATACTTAATTTCCTTATTTCTATTATTTATTATATTTTTTAATGAATATTGTAAGTAAATTTATAATATTTGGAAGTTATTTTACATAGGTTGTAGAAACTTACGTTTCTATGTTCAGTTTCTACGTTCCGATTCTACGCACCCCTTAGCGATTCTACGTAAAATCGTGATTTTGACAACCTTGATCCCTGCAACAAAATAACTTCTTTAAAAGCTTCTATGATGGCCACATATTTAGCTTCAGTAGTAGATAGAGCTACTGTAGCTTGCAATGTGGCTTTCCAACTAATGGCATAACCTCCAAGTGTAAAGATATATCCTGTGAGAGATCTTCTCTTATCTAAATCTCCACTAAAATCAAAGTCCACAAAACCAATAAGACCATCTCTAACTT
Source organism: Laguncularia racemosa (assembly GCA_037954665.1). Classification (NCBI taxonomy): domain Eukaryota; kingdom Viridiplantae; phylum Streptophyta; class Magnoliopsida; order Myrtales; family Combretaceae; genus Laguncularia; species Laguncularia racemosa. The sequence goes on along the minus strand of JBBMOL010000060.1, from coordinate 3,842,526 downwards.
TACCAAACTGTAAACAAATATTAGTAGTACCTCTTAAGTATCTAAAGATCCACTAAGCTGCTCTCCAGTGTTCTTTGGCAGGATTTGCCATATACCTGCTAACAACACTCACAACATGTGACAAATCTGGGCAAGTACATACTATACTATACATAAGAGATCCCACAGTGCTAGAGTACGGAACCTTTGACATGTAATTTATTTCTTCATCTGATTTAAGAGATTAAGTAGACAAAAGCTTCAAATGAGATGCTAAGGGAGTATTGACAGACTTAGCATTCATCATATTGAACTTGCAAAGTATCTTTTCAAAGTAACCCTTCTGATTAAGAGGCAACATTCTTGATTTTCTGTTTCTTATAATTTCCATTCCAAGTATCTTCTTTGCTGCTCCCAAATCTTTCATATCAAACTCTCTACTCAACTGGGTTTTAACCCTTTCAATCTCTCTTCTATCTTTAGCTACAATCAGCATATCATCAACATATAATAATAAATAAACAAATGATCCATCATCACATTTCTTAAAATAGATACAACTATCATAACTACTTCTCCTGAACTAATGACAAGTCATAAAAGAATTGAATCTTTTATACCACTGCTTGGGTGATCGCTTTAACCCATAAAAGGGATTTCTTCAACATGTAGACATGGTCTTCCTTTCCTAAGGCCACAAAGCCTTTTGGCTATTGCATGTAAATATCTTCCTTAAGCTCTCCATGTAAAAAATCAATCTTTACATCTAGCTGTTCTAATTCAAGATCTTGCAAGGCTAAAATACCCAAAAGCTGTGTTTTACAATAGGAGAAAACACATTAGTAAAATCGATACCTAGTATTTGACTGTAGCCTTTTGCGATTAGTCTGGCCTTGTATCTGGGTTCTTCAATACCTGGTGCACCTTCTTTTTTCTTATAAACTCATTTGCACTTAACTGTTTTCTTCCCTTTAGGAAGCTTCACCAAATCCCAAGTATTATTTTTCTAGAGGGATTCCATCTCTTTTTACGTTGCAATCATCCACTTGTTAGAGTCTTCACAATTAACAGCCTCTGTGTAGTTGCATGGCTCCTGATTGGATTCAACATCCTCTGCAACATTTAGAGCATAAGCTACAAGATCCGCCTTTGCAAATCTCTAAGGTGGTCTAACTTCTCTCCTAGGCCTATCTCTAGCAATAGAGTATTGTGGCTGAGAAGGCATAGAGACAGGACTATCCTTTGTCTATGATAAAGGCTGAATAGAAGTCTTTGATTTAGAATCTGAACCAATTTCAACCTCCACCTGCATTAATGATTTCTGCTTGACTTCACCAGATGAAGGGTTAGATGACAAATCAGATAACATAGACACCTCATCAAAAATGACATCTCTACTCATTATGACTTTCTTCAATTTAGGACAACACAGTTTATACCCCTTGACACCAGGTTTAAAACCAAAGAATATACACTTAAATGACCGTGGTTCAAGCTTTCCATTATCAACATGTGAATATGCAGGACAACAAAAAATTTTCAATTCAGAATAATTACCAGGAGTGCCAGACCATACTTCAACTGGAGTCTTCTTTTCTATAGTTGTTGATGGAGATCTATTTATCAAGTAATATGCTGTAGAAGCAGCTTCTACTCAGAATGACTTTGGTAATCTTGCATTCGAAAGCATACACCGGACTTTCTCCATGATAGTTCTTTTCATGTGCTCTGCTACCCCATTTTGCTAAGGTATGCTAGGAACTCTTAAGTATCTCACAATTCCCTCTGCTTTGCATAGATTATTAAAAATGTTAGAACAAAACTCTAATCCATTATTAGTGCATAAACGCTTTACCTCTTTTCTGGTTTGCTTCTCAATCATTGTTTTCCATTCTTTAAATGTGGGTAAAACATCGTTCTTTTGCTTTAAGAAGAATACCTAAACATGTTTGGAAAAATCATCTGTAATAGTTATCATGTAAGCAGCACCTCCACTAGATGGCACTCTCAATGGCCTCCAAAGATCAAAGTGGACATAATCCAGAATACCCTTTGTATTATGTGTACCTATGGTGAATCTGACTCTTTTCTATTTTCCAAACACACAATGTTTACAAAATTTTAACTTACTGATGTTTTGCCCCTCAAGTAGACCTCTTCTACTCAATTTAGTCATGCCAGCTTCACTCATATGCCCTAGATGCATATGCCAGAGTTTTTTAGAATCTTCATCTGACAAGGATGAAGAAGTAACGGTAACATCACCTGTAACAACTGAACCTTGCAAAACATACAAGTTAACAACTTTTTTTTGCCCTTTCATCACCACCAATGATCCCTTATTGATCTTCAAAACTCCACCTTCATTGGTGTACTTGTACCCTTTAGAATCAAGAGTACTAAGAGAAATCAAATTTCTCTTCAAGGCAGGAACATGTCTCATATCACCAAGCGTCTTGACAACACCATCATACATTTTAATTTTAATTGTTCCAATACCTGCAATCCTACAAGAAGCATTATTGCCTAACAAAATGACACCCTTAGAAATCTTTTCATATGTTGAAAACCAGTCCAGATTTGGACACATATGAAAAGTACAGCTATAATCCAAGATTCATTCCTAACTAGTTTGTGAATTGTTGGAAACAAAGGAACTCACCATAGCTAATTTCTTCAGCAACATCAACTTCACCAAATTTTCCTGGCTGTTTCTCCTTTTGGTTATCATTATCTCTTCTGTTCTTGTTTTACAATTTATAATATTATGATTTTATATGTCCTTTTTTCTTGCAGTAATTACAAGTTTTATTCTTATTTGCAGACTTCATCTGCCGCTTGAATTCCAACTAGAATTTCTATCCCGACTCCTTCTTCGAGTAACAAGACCCTTAGCCTAGACTTAGTTCCAATAACTAGAGTTTTCATCTTTTCATAAGAGGCTAAAGAATCATAAACATCTTCCATAATAATTGTATCATGACTACAAGATTATATCTCTAAAATTAGAATATAAAGAAGGTAACGAACATAACAAAATCAAAGCCAGATTTTCTTCATCATACTTTACCTCCATGGATTCTAGATCTGATACAATCTCCTTAAAGATGGTCAAGTGATCATCTACATACCCTCCTTCCACCAAACAGTGTGAGTATAGTCTTTGCTTTAGATGCAATTTACTAGTAAGACTTTTCGTCATGCACAATTGCTCCAATTTCAACCATAGTGCAGTAGCGGTCTTTTCCTTTAACACACCCTACAAAATTTGATTTGAAAGATGAAGATGAATTTGAGAAAGGGCTTTATGATCTTTACGTTGTTTTTCTTCAGGAGTCCATGACGCAAGCATCTTATCAAACCCTAACAAAGCATCATCTAAATCCATTTGTGCGAGAACCGCCCACATCTTAACTTGCTATAGTGAAAACCTTGTGTTGCGATCTAACAGCGGAATATCGTATTTGACTGATGCCATCGTTTAAAACATAATCAAAAGAACCTTTGCTCCGATACCACTTGTAACAATTATGTTAAGGACAAAAACAATGGCAAAAGATAATTAATAATCGCAAGAAAATAAAAGACACACAAGATTTACGTGAAAAACCCAAATCGGAAAAACCATGAGCAGAGGAGAGTATAATTCCACTAATTTGAAATTGGAGTACACAATTGAGAGGATTTAACTCAAAGGACAAATCTCTCAAAGGAATTCGTATCAAGCCTCCTAATTCTCTCTCTTTCACATGTCTTCTAACCCTAAAAACACCCCATATGTATGTAAGTGCAAAACTTGGGAAAAATAAGATAGGCTAGTTCAAAGAAGACACAAAAGTTGGCAGCTTAAATACATATGTTGTCGACCTAAATCCTACGTCACCAGCTTAAATGCCAGCGACCTTCCAAGCTTCATACGTTAGCCTTAAAGGCTGGCAGCCTTCATTCTAAAGCCAACAGCGTTGAGCACAAAAGCTGTTGGCCTTCATCAAATTTGGGGCATTTATCAACATAAGCACATCTAATGATTTGAAAACTAGCTATCTCAATATCTTGCATGGCCAATAGGGTACCTAAAAGAAGATATTGTGATTATTTATGATCATACATATGTAATGCAGATCATAAATTTTCCACAATATTAAGATTTCTAATAAAAAAATTATTTAACATGTTTGGTATGACTATTCAATATATTTGCCACTATCACATTCGAATTGCTATTGATCGTATACTATACAATGACAAAATACTCTATTATGGTACATGTTCTTTAGCATATTTCAATATGGGTCCATATTATTACTACTTTTCAAACCAATAGTTCAAATATTTATTCAACATTCTTGAAGTGTAAAGAATTAATTTATTATTATTACATATTTATAATAAATATATTTTATTTACTATTGTGAAAAATAATTTATAAAATACAGATCATATTAAATTAACGTCACAATTTGGCAAAAAAGCAAATGAAAAATAATAATAATAATAATGATGGCCAAATGGCCATTGATTTTCAATGGCCAAAATTTGGCCACAATTAAGCCGTTGCATACAACGGCATTGTCTAGCTTCTGTCTCAATTATATTTTAGAAATAAAATAAAATAATATATGTGAGTACCGTTGCTTTGCATAGCAACTTTTCAATTTTTTATTTTATTTTATTATTTATTTATTTATTTTAAAGCTTGAGCTGCTTTCCCCGTATTAACAAAATAGGTTATTGGTATGAGAATTTATGCTAATTATCCTTGATAAAGTTACTCTTAGTGAATAGACTTGCTATAATGGTTCACCACAATAACCTTTAACTGCTATGTAGAGAATTACTCATTGTAATGGTGCCTATATAACCATTTTTCGTGGCAATAAATAGCTCTATTGTGGCAAGCAGCATATTGGAATATTAATCTCTCTAGCCTTGAAAGCCCTATTGCAATGAGTGAGTTGTTCATTGCAGTAGGTCTTTTTCTCTTTTTAAGTAGTTCAGTATTTACTTTTTTTAATTAAATATTCATCATAATTGTTTATTCTTTTAATTAAATTTTCTTTAAATAAAATATGCAATTCAATCAATTAAATTTTGAACTTAAAATGTAAATTTAAAAATCAAGAAAATTAAAAACTATAAAATAACACAATTAGTCATATAGATAACGCTAATAGGGAAATACAATTGAAAATACATATTGAAATTGTGTTTATTTTAAATATATACAAGATTAGAATGAAAGTGGTGAGTGAAGAAATAAACAAGTAAAAATAACGCTAACTGGGTAAGAGGGTTATGAATTAGGCAAGCCATGATTGACCACTAGTAGGTCATGTAGATTACCAAAGGGTTGTGGTTAACCACTATGGTTATGGTCGATCGCTAAAGTCTCCAGTAAACCTCTAAGGTTGTGGTCAACTGCAATGGGTTCATTAAAGTGTAAGTGAGTCGAGTAGAGATGATACAATATTGAACTCAAGTTCAAGTTCAAGTTCAAGTTTGATTTAGAATTTCAAAGCTTGAGCTTCATTCGAACTTAATCGAGCCTAAAGCTTTAAGTTTGAGCTAACTTGGAATTTTAAATTTCAAACTTGACTTGATTATGCTCATTTAAGTTCGATTTATTTAAAAATATATTTTTTTCTTCTAATATAATAATATTAATATTAAACTTGGCATGAACTAAATTAATACCTATACTTGGTTTGAGCTTGATTAGGCTTGTGAGTTAGTTGAATCGAACATGATAAAGCTAAAGCTTGACACAATTAATTACTTAAGTAACTCCAACTTGAGCTCAAGCTTGAGCTTGACTTGATTGTTTTTTTTTTTTTTTGTTGATCTCAAGCAAATATTAAGTTGAACTTAAGTAACTCATAAGTAGTTAGACTCATTTACACTCTTAGGGTTCATGATTGCTTGATAGTATTATGTAGCAAGTGAAAGTTTCAATTTTATATTTGCTTAGTATTCAAATCATTTTCCTTATGTGTATTAGGTAGGAAAAAATACACTTTTAACTTTCAACGTTTATCAACTTTTTTATTTCAGTTCTTAACATTTTTTTCCCTTTATTTGAGTCCTTAACATTTTTAAGACCTTAAAAAAAAAGATTTTTTTTTAAATTCGTTAATTTTTTGGTCCATTTAAGGTATGTGTTAACATCTTATTGGTCTTAGGGTTATTGGTCAAAATGATGAGGGTTTGCACTAATTTTTCCAACCACCTTTTCCCTACTTTTAACCATTTCTTTAATTTTTAAAAAATTATTGATTATATAATTAAATATATTCAATACTATTTTTTATTATATTAAGAAATTAAATATAAATTAATATCATCGTTTTACTAAATTAATTATTTTGATTGAGTTGGAGCAAATATGTGTTATGAATAGGAAGAAATTTTGTAATGTTTTGAAAACATTGATAAGTCAAATAGAAGAAAAAAAATAGAGGATTCAAATAAAAAAGTAAATAAATATTGAAGATGATAATTGTACTTTTCACTATTAGGTATTATAAGTAAGAGAACGAACCATGTAAATCACAAGAGACTTGATTGTGGGAGTATTCTTTAGAGTGGACGTAAATACTATACATCATGCTGTTACATTAATCGATACTTTTGTAATCTTGCATATGATTGTTCTTCCTTGTTTTTTTTAGGTTTCACATATGTGTATGTTAATTACTACTCTCCCTTTACTTATTTTTATCTCTTGTTATTATGTATTCAATAATCGATAATGATAAATCTAGATAACAATTTCAACAACTTGGTGTTAAGGCTATGCTTATTATGACAAATTGGTAATAGAGCCAAGGTTGGTGAATCGAGGTTGATGCTCAACTTCAAAGAGAAAGATTAGAACCATGGCAATTGAAGCAAGGATGGAGCCATGACGATTAGAGGAAGGTTGGAGCTACTATGACAATTTGGCTGGACTGTAGTCATGGTTTAATGGGATCCTATTTGTGGCATGTACTAAGTAAGAGTTGGTAATGATAAGAGGAGATCAAGTATATGGAATTTGTAATCTAAGTATAAAATAGAAAAGTAAAACATCAAAGAACTTGATGGAAACTGATGGAGATACAGGAGACACGGGCTAATGCATGGCTTGTTACACGGCCGTGTAATGAGTGAAAGGAACTCACAGAAGCATACACGGTCTCTACACACGGCCTGAGGCACGACCGTGTACTCGATTAAGGTATCTCACAGAATCATACACGGCTGGGAGGCATGGCCAGGGATACGGTCGTGTATTCGGTCAGGAACAGTCACAGAATCATACACGGCTAGGAGGCACGGCCAGGGACATGGCCGTGTATTCGGTCAGGAACATTCACAAAATCATACACGGCTGGGAGGCACGGCCATGTACGCGATAGATAATAGACTTGTATACCATTATTTATTTCCACATGTACGCTTAGTTTTTCCTCTTTTAGATATTTTACGGGGAAGTATATATACTCTTTTGTCAGACATGTTAGGGTTACGTTTTATTCACAATTTGAAATACACTTCGAGAGAGAATTATCTCCGTTTATCGGTTGTGCGCAACCAGAGTTTGCATCAAAGAGTTATTTTTTGTTGTTGTGAAACCAATCCATATTCGGATTCGTTTCGTTACGCTTTCCGCGCTGTGTCAGTTGGTATCAAAGCAAGGCTATTTCCTGTAGAGATGTCAACTCATCAAGGCGATGATAGCGGTCGTGTTCTTGACGGTGTTCAAGATGCGAGGTTACAAGGGAACCATCAGTGGGTTCCAAGGGCAAAGTTCGACGCAATGCATTAGAAGGTCGGGCGTATGGAACGGCGCCTTGATGAACTGATCGAGCGTTTCGATGCCTTAGTCGTAGACCCCAATAGGGTCGGAGACGTTGGTAGGAATCCACCATGTGCAGTGGAGGAATTCGGGGGATACGTAATCCGACTTGTCGTTGAGAACAGGTGGGAACGTGTAGGGGATGAGGAATCCAGCGAAGATAGTGATGATACGTATGGGAGTAGGCCACAGCGAGGACGCGGTGGTAGAGGTGGTGGTTATTGGATGACTCATCATGGGAACTACCCTAGAGACGGCGATTATAGGAGGAACTATGGAGGCTATGATCAGGGGGACGGCGGAGACTACTGCTTGAAGGTTGACATTCCATGGTTCGATGGCAGCCTTAATATCGAAGGCTTCCTCAATTGGATTGCGGAAGTAGATCGGTTCTTCGACTATATGGAAATTCCCGAAGAGCGTCGAGTAAGGTTAGTGGCATGTAGGTTGAAGAGTGGTGCCTCAGCATGGTGGGAGAGGCTACAGAGCAGGAGGCAAAGGGAAGGAAAACACCCAATGAGATCATGGTATCGCATGAAGCAGTTGCTACAACATGATTTCCTCTCGTCGGACTATGAGCAGATATTGTTCCAACAATATCAGTGGTGCCGCCAAGGACAACGTTCCGTGCATGAGTATACGGCGGAGTTCATGAGGTTGGCTGAGCGGAATGATTTGAGGGAGAGTGAAGGCCAGCAAGTTGCAAGGTATGTGGAAGGACTGAAGCTCTAAATTAAAGACAAAATCGGGGTTATGATGGTGAGGACTCTAGTAGAGGCAAAGAATTTGGCTCTCCGAGTGGAACTAGTGTTGCAGGAACAGGGGAGTAGATATGGAGGAGGAAGGAAGGGATATGTAGGTGAAGCTGTGGGTAGTGGTAGTAGGTCGGGATTTGAGAAAGGTAAAACTACGCCATACAAACCTACTGAGGACATTACCAAGAGGGAAGAGAAGAGTGAGGGGAAGAAGCCGATGGAGCAGAAGGGAGCCTAGAAGCAGAATAACCCCTATGCCAAACCTATTTTGGGCAAATGTTTCCGATGCAATCAACCGGGTCATCGGTCAAACGAATATCCTGCGAGGAGAAGCGTAAACATCCTTGATAGGGAGGACAATGAGGAGGTTTGTTGTGAGCCTGACGGAGAGAGAGAGTATTATGAGGAAGAAGAAGAAGCAGCAGAACCAACTTATGTGATTCGGCGCATGATGTTAACCCCAAAGCAAGAAGAAGTCATGCAAGAAGAAGTCATGCAGCGACACCAGTTGTTTCACACACGGTGTACTATCTTGGGGAAGTTGTTTGAGCTAATAGTAGATAGTGGTAGTTGCGAAAACATCATAGGAAGGGAGGTGGTGAAACAGCTGCAGTTGCCTATCGAGAAGCACCAGAATCCGTACACCATTGGTTGGATTAAAGCGGCCGAAAAGATTGAGGTCAAGGAGAGATGCAGGGTACCTTTCTCAATATGGAAGTACCGCGATGAAGCATTCTATGATATTATAGACATGGATGCTTGTCACATATTATTCGGGAGGCCATGGCAATTTGATGTGGACGCGCAACATGCGGGTAAGGAGAATGTCTATAGATTGGAGAAGGAGGGTGTGAGGTACACCTTGTTACCATTGAAAAGGGAAGGACGCGCAAAGGGAAAGAAGGTTGAGAGTCGTTCGTTCATAACCGTCACTTAATCAGAGAAGGAAGTGATGGAAGACTTAAGGGAGTCGCGGGTGGTACACGCCCTCATAGTAAAAGGTGTGGCAGAAGGAGAGGAGGAGATTGATGAGGAAGTACCCGAGGCAGTAAAGAGTCTACTGGAGGAATTTAAGAAGGTGGTTCCGGATGATCTACCTGAAGGTCTACCGCCACTGAGAGACATCTAACACCAGATAGACCTGGTACTTGAAGCAAGTCTCCTAAACCTCCCGCATTATAGGATGAGTCCCAAGGAGGCCGAGATTCTACACGAGAAGGTCCAAGAGCTTTTGGACAAAGGGTTTATCTGGGACAGCTTGAGTCCGTGTGCCGTTCCAGCCTTGTTAACCCCCAAGAAAGATGGAAGCTGGAGGATGTGTGTTGATAGCCGAGCTATCAATAAGATTACCATAGGGTATAAATTCCCTATCCCGCGCATCAAGGATATGTTGGATCGGTTGAGTGGCGCTACTATCTTCTCCAAAATAGATTTGCGGAGTGGGTACCACCAAATTCAGATCCGCCCAGGAGATGAATGGAAGACGGCATTCAAGACCAAGGAGGGGCTGTATGAGTGGCTAGTGATGCCATTTAGTCTTAGTAACGCGCCGAGCACCTTCATGAGAGTAATGAACCAGGTATTAAAACCCTTTAATGGTCGTTTCATTGTTGTGTACTTCGATGATATTTTAGTATTCAGTAAGTCTGACGAAGAACATTTTGAGCATTTGAAATGCGTATTATCTGTACTAAAAGCGAACAAACTATTCGCTAATCTTAAGAAGTGCACATTCATGTCAAGGCGACTATTGTTCCTTGGGTTTGTAGTTAGCAGTGAAGGGGTAATGGTGGATGACAACAAGGTGAAGGCGATTAGAGAATGGCCTGTTTCGAGAACTGTTACTGAGTTGAGAAGCTTTCTCGGCTTAGCTAGTTTCTACAGAAGATTCATCAAACACTTTAGTATGGTCGCTGCCCCCTTGACTGAGTGTTTGAAGAAGGGTAAGTTCCAATGGGGGAAAGAAGCTGAAACGAGCTTCATGAACTTAAAGCAACGATTGTGTGGCACTCCTGTATTAGCACTACCCGATTTTGAGAAGTTATTCGAGGTGGATTGCAACGCTAGTGGGGTTGGAGTTGGTGCAGTCCTGTCACAAGAAAGAAGACCAATCGCCTTTTATAGTGAAAAATTGTGCGAAGCAAGGAGGACTTGGTCTACATATGACAAGGAATTCTACGCCGTGGTGAGAGCCCTTAAAGTATGGGAGCACTATTTGATTGGGAAGGAGTTCATTTTGTACTCAGACTGCGGGGCTCTTAAACACTTGAGTGGTCAAACCTGGATTAGTAAGGATATGCACGCCAGGTGGATTGAGTTCTTACAAAGGTTTCCTTTCAGACTAATGCACAAGTCGGGTGTGCCAAACAAGGTCGCGGATGTCCTACTTACTTTAAGTGCGGACATTGTCGGTTTTGAGAAGTTAAAGGAACTATACGAAGATGATAGCGACTTTAAGGACACTTGGACTAAGTGTGCCAACAGAGAACTTTGTGACAACTATCATATCCATGAGGGGTACTTGATGAAAGGAAATCAGTTGTGCATTCCTGAATCTTCCTTATGGGAAAAGCTTATCCGAGATTTGCACGGTGGTGGATTGGCGGGACATATGGGTAGAGATAAGACCCTAGTCGCAGTTACTGAAAGATATTTTTGGCCTCGGTTAAGGAGGGATGTGTACCGAATTGTGGAAAGGTGCTACATTTGCTAGGTGTCAAAGGGGCAATCCCAAAACACTAGCCTATATACTCCTCTTCCCGAGCCGGAAAACATTTGGGAGGACTTGTCGATGGACTTTATACTTGGTTTGCCTCGTACCCAACGAGGTGTTGACTCTGTGTTTGTTGTAGTTGACAGGTTTTCCAAAATGGCTCATTTTATTCCCTGCAGAAAGACCGCCGATGCACGAGCTATTGCGCGGCTGTTCTTCAAGGAAGTGGTGCAGTTGCATGGGGTCCCAAAGTCCATTACTTCCGACAGAGATAGCAAATTCCTTAGTCACTTTTGGAAGACTCTCTGGTATATGTTTGACTCGTCTCTGAATTATAGCAGCACCGCTCATCCCCAAACCGATGGCCAAACAGAGGTAACTAACAGGACCCTCAGAAACCTCATTAGAAGTATCTGCTGTGAGAAGCCAGGACAGTGGGATCAAGCGTTGGCTCAGGCTGAATTCGCTTACAATAGTTCTATCCACCGAACTACTGGGAGGTCACCGTTCTCGGTGGTATATACTAAAACGCCACAACATGCGCTGGACTTAATCAAATTACCCAAGGACATGGTGGGTGATTTGGCTGCTAAACATATGGCGGGACAATACCAAACTACTACCGAGGAAGTTAGACGAAAGATAGAGGAAGCCAATACCCGATACAAAGGGGCTGTAGATAAGCATAGACGGAAGAAACTCTTTAACGTGGGCGATTAGGTAATGGTTTACCTCCGAAGAGAGCGTTTCCCTGTAGGTAGATATGGGAAACTTCAACCCAAAAAGTACGGACCTTATGAAGTTGTGCATAAGATAAATGACAACACGTATGTCGTACAACTTCCGAAAGATATGAATATTTCTTGTACTTTTAATGTTGCGGATTTATCACTTTTTCACCCTGATGACACGCCGTTATATCCTGACGAGAACTCGGGGTCGAGTTCTCCATTGGTGGGAGAGAATGATGGAGATATAGGAGACACGGGCTAATGCACGGCTTGTTACACGGCCGTGTAATGAGTGAAAGGAACTCACAGAAGCATACACGGTCTCTACACACGGCCTGAGGCACGACCGTGTACTCGATCAAGGTATCCTACAGAATCATACACGGCTGGGAGGCACGGCCAGGGACACGGCCGTGTATTCGGTCAGGAACAGTCATAGAATCATACACGGCTGGGAGGCACGGCCAGGGACACGGCTGGGAGGCACGGCCAGGGACACGGCCGTGTATTCGGTCAGGAACATTCACAGAATCATACACGGCTGGGAGGCACGGCCGTGCACGCGATAGATAATAGACGTGTATATCATTATTTATTTCCACGTGTACGCTTAGTTTTTCCTCTTTTAAATATTTTACGGGGAAGTATATATACCATTTTGTCAGACATGTTAGGGTTACGTTTTATTCACAATTTGAAATACACTTCGAGAGAGAATTATCTCCGTTTATCGGTTGTGCGTAATCAGAGTTTGCATCAAAAAGTTATTATTTGTTGTTGTGAAATCAATCCATATTCGGATTCGTTTCGTTATGCTTTCCGCGCTGCATTAGGAACACAACTTTCGTTGTAGAAAATGCGATCCTAGCTAGTACAATCAAACTTATGAATGTAGAAATAGGAATTTATTGAGTGTTGTGTTAGCCATATTGGAAGAGAAGATGGTGGTAGATTTATGATGATCTCTATGTGCTCTCTGACATCTTGATCTATGGGTTCTAAGAAACAACCTGCTAACTAAGAACAAATTAGACCATGGATTAAAGTGTGCATAGAAAACTCAAGCATAGTGGAAGAGTTTTAATATACATATATATAGAGAGAGTATTTACAGCCAGTTTTCAAATTTTAGTAGAAAAGGGATGAAAAAAGGTCTAATAATCTTTTCAAAACATTTATTATGGTATTTCATTTATTGGACATTATGTATCGATGATTCATGTTCTTCATGATGAAAAAATTGAAGCTACAGTTGTTCAAAGTTTAATATCTATTCCATTTGTTTGCATAGAAAATACTTCCGTTTAGACAATAACAATTTGGTAGATTATTGATTCCAATTTATAAAGAAACAATCGGGACTCTGTAATTGGGTCCATGTTTACGAGAAAAAAAGTATTAAAAGTGATTTGGTGTTGAAATTTCTAGATTAGGATCATTTTTTGTGTTTTTAATTCATTACGATTTTAATGATAAATTCATTGGAATGAGAAGTAGTAATCAAATTTTAAATACTCTGTTATACAATGCTATTTTCTTGATAAGAAGAGTAATAGCTATTCAGTTTTGATAATTGTGGCAAAGTTCGATTTATCTGGACATATTATATCATATTACTATTGATGAATCTTGGGATATACTTATGTCTTATTTTGCCATGTGACTTATATCTAGACATATTATATCATAGGATGATGTTCAACAATGCTACTCTTTTTTCTTAGATAAATTTTACATTATATTATTGTTTTATTAAGATAACATTTTCCTTAAATACTATTATATGAAAATTATGATCAAAATTTTCATTATTTATTCAGGACTAGCTAGTATAACATATTTTATAATATATATAAATATATGTTGTGAGATTATTGTTATCTACACATACACAAGCAAATGATAATCCAAGAAATAAAGGACGCAACTAAATTAAATCAAACGATGATCCCTAGTGAATATGACGTAATTAAACTAGTTTTAAACACCTTAATTATTTGGTTGATATAGTTTCAATATCTATGGCATTCAAACATTTTGCAAATAACTAAGAAATACGAGGTGATATTTTTTTTTTTTCTCGTTCATCTTTGGAAGAGGCATAAAAATTAATTAAATCCTTAGTTTACCTATCTTAACTGTACCATCGAGCTTGTATAAATCCTAATGAGGAACCACCTTTTTATATATCACACTCTTAATAAGAAGTGTTGCCAAGACAAAAAGACAAGAATCTACGTGCTGTTTATTCCAACCGTGGTAAAGATGAACCACACTACACAATTACTTTAATGCAAGGCCAACAAACAACACCAATTTGACACAACAACCGCAGTTTCCAACTCACAAAATTCTAGGAAGAAAACCTATAAAGGCATGCTTTATAGGTGAAGTGTCTAGCACAAAGAATTCAAACAAGCAATTGTTGATCTAAGACCCACTTTCAATACGATTATTAGATGTTTCAATACCTTTCTAATCATCCAATCATGTAGCACAGAATAATAATTCACTAATTAGAAAGCTTAAAAGAGAGAGAGAGAGCACTATAAATAGGCCCAAAAATTTTCATAATATGACATCCTGCCTTCGCCATTGCTCTTTTAGTTTAATTCCATATACGTACAATGATGAATACATATATATAATTCTATCTTCTATTTCATTTCTCCATAATTTTAATAATTAATGGAAGAACTTTGAGCTCTAACTTAAGCTTAACTTGAAGTTTCAAAACTCAAGTTTCACTCGATTATGCTAGTTCAAGCTTAATTTATCTAAAGATATTTTTTCCCCTCTAATATAATATTAATTTGTAAACTCGACATGAACCCAATTAATATCTATATTTGATCCGGGCTCGATTAAACTCGTGAACTAGTCAAATTAAACATTATGAAGCTCCGGATCGACTCAATTAATTACTTGAGTAGCTCTAGCTTGAGTTTAGCTTGACTGCTTTTGAGTCGATCTCAAGCGAATATCAAGTAATGTGCAAATAGTTTAACTCATTTACATTCCTATGGATCATGGTCACTTGATAGTATTGTGTAGTGAGTAAAAGTTTCAATTTTATATTTGCTTGGCATTTGAATCATTTCTCTTATTTGTAGTAGGTAGGCAAAAATACACATTTAGTTCTCAATATTTATCAATTATTTATTTATTTATTTGAGTTCTTAATGTTTTTAAAACTTTATAAAAATAATTTTTTTTTGTTAAATTTGTTAAAAGTTTTGTCCATTTTAGGTATGTATTAACTTCTAATTATTCTTGGGGTTGTTGGCAAAGATAATGGGGGTTTGCACTAATTTTTTCAACCCCTTTTTTCTTATTTTTAACTAATTTTTTAAATTTTAAATATTTTTGTTATATTATATAATTAAATAATTTAATACTATTTTTATCATATTAAGTAATTAAATATATATTAATATCATCATTTTACTAAATTAATTATTATGATTGAGTTGAAGCTAGCATGTGTTATGAATAGGCAAAAAATTTAATAAATCTAACAAAAATTATATTTTTATAAAGTTTTGAAAATGTCGATGATTCAAATAGAGGGCGAGCCATGTAAATCACAAGAGGCTTGACTGTGGGAGCATTCTTTAGAGTGGTTGTGGAAACTGCATGTCATGCTATTATTGATTCCAATTGATCAAAGAAACAATCGGGACACTGTAATCGGATCCATGCTTACAAGAAAAAACCATTAAAAGTGATTTGGTGTTGAAATTTCTTGATTAGGATCACTTTTTGTGTATTTAATTCTTTATGATTTTTTTGATAAATTCATTGGAATGAGAAGTAGAAACAATCAATCAAGAGATGGACTTGTATATATTATGTGTGGGCCAAATACAATTAATAAAGAAGATAAATAAGGCATTTAGTTTTGTTATAAGAAGTATTCAAATTTTTAATTACTTTGTTATACAATGCTAATATATATGGTTTGTTTTCTTGATAAAAAGAATAATAGCTATTCGATTATGATAATTGTGGCAAAGTTCGGATTGTTTACCTGGACATATTATATCATATTACTATTGATGAATCTTGGGATTTACCTATGTCTTAGTTTGCCATGTGACTTATATTGAGAGGAAAAGAAAATTAGGGTGGGAGCAATGAGCATAACATTACTAGGGGAGAGATTAAGAACATATTTTCTTTAAATACTATTATATGGAAATTATGAACAAAATTTTGATTATTTATTTAGGATTAGTGTAACATATTTTATAATATGCATAAATATATGTTGTATGGAGATTATTGTTATCTACGCATACACAAGTAAATGATAATCCAAGAAATAGAGGACGCAACTAAATTAAAGCATGTGATGATCCCTAGTGAATATGGCTATATTAAACTCATTTTAAACACCTTAATTATTTGGTTGATACAGTTTCAATATCTGCAACATTCAAACATTTTGCAAATAACTAAGAAATACACGATGGTGATTTTTTTTTCTTTTTCTCATTTAATAAGAGATGTTGTTAAGATAAAAAGGTAAGGATCTATGTCTTATTTACTCCAACTGTAGTAAAGACTAATGTTACACTAATGATAACACAACAACTACTTTATTGCAATGCCAACAAACAAAACCAATTTGACACTACAACCGCAGCTTCCACTTCACAAAACTCTAGGAAGAAAACTTGCAAGTGGTGGGTCTACAAATGACGTCGAAAGGCATGCTTTATAGGTGAAGTGTCTAGCACAAAGTATTCAAACCAACAACTATTGATCGAAGGCCCACTTTCAATACGATCGTTGCATGTTTCAATACCTTTCTAATCATTTAATCATTTAGCAAGTTCAATTAATTAAGCAGAATAATAATTCATTAATTAGAAAGCTTAAAAGAGAGCACAATCGACAGGCCTAAAAATTTTCATAACATGACAATCGCGGCTTTTGCCTTCGCTCTTTTAGTTTAATTCCATATACCTACGGTGATGTATACGTATATAATGCTGTCTCCTACTTCATTTCCTCATGATTCTAACAATTAAAGGAAGAGGGAGGATTAACTTTAAGCAATTAGAGCGTCGTAAAAACATATATATCAACCGAATCCTTGCTAAAAATAAGAACAAATTAAATATTACGAAATCCCTCTCTACCTAACTAATTAAACAAAACCTTATTTTTATGAGGATTGATCCTTAATAATGCCCTAGGAAGTGACGAATCCTCAACAACGATGGGCACCTTTTTGTCTCCTTATCTACACCTACATACACATCTTTTTCCCTGGCTTGCAAAGTATGTAATCGTAGTCAAGAAACTATAATTGAACGATATAGAAAATTATGTGAAGTAAAAAAGCACTCTTATCTTTCTTTTGCTTGTTTCAACAGGTCCTTAATAAATTTGGAATGTTAAAATCAACATCATTAAAATCGAATTGTACATGAATTGATGTTTTTGTTTCTCGGTTTCGATCGATGCAGCTGTTTCAATCGATATTGAGTTGATTTCGGTTTGGCACTCCTATTTAGCTAGATTGATTTTGAGTAATTTGCTATACACTTTGCTGTTCTCTTCGATGAAAGAGTAAAGTGAATGGAAAAAACAATCTAGATTAGGTGTGACTTTACATCTTTTAACAACTATATTTGTCGAGTTTGCAAAAAAGAAAAAAAAAATGGTTAGCAATGAGATGTTATGTATAATACTAATTTGACATTTTATCCACCATGTCAGGATAATCAATCTACAATGTGGAGAAAGTAGATATGAGTATGGAAGCAGTCAACTTAATTTCTAACCATGTGTATGTTGGTGAATGACACATCCGTTCCATCAATCATATTTGCCAATTCAATTTTATACTTTTATTTCATTACAATCTGATGGATATATATGCTGGGAAAATGCATTCGTAAAACTTATTTGTATAACAAGAAGGGGAAGATTGTCTTATTTAGCCATGTGTTAATGGTCCATCATTCGTGCAAATAAGAGTTATATGTTCGAATTAACCTTTTAACATTTTAAGGAATAGAATAGGGCCTTGAAAAACAGTTCCTTGGGCTTGCAAAAGAAGAGAAGGTCTTCAAATCGAAGAAGGCAATATATGGCCACAAGCAAGCACCATTAGCCTAGTATAGTAAAATTGATAAATATTTTATTGAACAAGAATTTAAGAGGAGCTATAGTAAACCTACTCTTAACATCAAGACCTAAGATGATGATACTCTTATTGCTTCCTTGTATGTAGATGATCTCATATGTATAGGCAACAATGAGAGGATGCTCCAAACATTTAAGGAAGAGATGATGAAGACCTTCGAGATGATAGACCTAGGTTTGATGCAGTATTTTCTTGGTATTGAATTTTGTCAAGAAGATGATAGGATGTTTATCTACTAAAGGAAGTATACTAAAAATCTATTAAAGAAATTTAATATGAATAATTATAAAGTAGTGGCTATGCTATTGATAGCAAATGAGAAGATGTAGAAAGAAGATGGATCGCAAGTACTAGATGCATTTAGATATAGAAGCCTCATAGGAAGCCTATTGTACTTAATGGCGATGTGTTTAAACATAATACATGCCATAAGTCTTTTGTCAAGGTTCATGCAAAATCCTAATTAAGTATACTATAGAGTAGCAAAGTGAATGCTAAAATATTTACAGTGTATAAAGGATTTTTGTATATGGTAAAAGCCTACAAATGAAGCAAGGCTAATTGGCTATATAAAATGTGAAAGTGATTGGGGAAGATTAGTTGATGATATGAAGAGCACCTCAAGCCGCACATTTTTACTTGGTTCTAGAATAGTCTCAAGGGGTTTGATAGGAATTAGATTCCTACAGGACCTATCACTAGGAGCCGAGCTAAGGGTCTACACAACTTAGTTTTGAGAATCATACATGACAAAACCTAATCCTGAGGAAGCTAACTTAATTTCTTCATTCCTACCTTATAATTGTTATGCATTCCAGCAGGTTCACTTAACAGTCCTACAGAGTGCCAAATCACCTATATTTTTTAGTCAGTTGGGATCTTCATCGGGACTCAATTTGAAAGTACCCTAAAGACCAACATCTTGAAGGCTAATTTCTTTTTATATATTTGTTATTTGCTTATAACATTTTATGTTGTAATTTCTTTTTGGACACTTTCATTTTGTTTGTAATTTTCATTTAGGACCGGTCACCTTAAAAGTGGCATAATTGTAATTTTGTGGACTTTCTAACCCTAAAGGGAGCAAGTATAAATACTTGCTTAAGTAGGGTTTTGAGGAGGCCAATTTTCATATTAAACACATTCACTTTATGTGAGAGAGCTTAGGATTTCCCTAGTTCAATTTCCTCTTATCAATTTCAATCCTAAGAGTTGAGATTGTGGCGAGTGCAACAATTGAAATTGTGAGTCATATTAATTTCTAATTGTCGTGTATTCTTTTCTTCTCTAGTGTGTAATATCTAGGGTTGGATTGAATCATTTCTTGGTCAGATTTGAGTTAGTTTGATTCGAAATAGTGTGCTTGTTTTGAATATTTAATTTACTTGTTATTAACCATCATCAATTGCTGATCATTTGAACCGTGAAGTGCCTTTCTATAAAAGGGGATCTCGAAATTGATTTTTTTTGTTGATCTTTGATTCACGTGGTATTTCAAGATTAATTAGTGTGTTTTGAGGGTTTTGAATCATCGTGGTTAATTCATTCATTAGTTATTGAATTTGGATCTCCTTGCACTCCATTAGGAATCACGCAATTCCTAGCTTGTTGAACTGGATTCGATTTAGTGCATTTAGGGTTGGTTTTTGTTCCATTTGATTGTGCTTAATCTTGGTTTTAGGTACATCATCTTTTTTGGTATCAGAGCTATATCATAATTGGATTTAAGATTGAACACGTAGAAGAAGTTTGTGCCATTTGAACTAGTTTGATTGACATTATTTGTTTGTCTTTCAAATTAGTTTTTGCTTGTGCTTAATTCCTTTTTAGGCACATCAGGGTTCTAAGAAATAAGTAACTATGGTATAATCATTAGTGGAGGTAGAATATATAACGACTATAGCAATAGCAAGTCAAGAAATTTGGTTGAGAATAATTTTGGAAGACATAGGAGAAAAGCAAAAGGAGCCAACAGTTATCTACTACACCAAGAAGTTTGCTATAGCAATGCTATAAATTTAGTGCACCACAATAGGACAATGCACACTGACATTAAGTATCACTTTCTACGAGAAGCAACAAGCAACGAGATATCGAGCTCAAATACTACATGATAGACAAGTAGTTTGCAAACATATTTGACTATAAGAAATTTGATATTTAGTAAAATTTATTAAATGTTACTAAACTCTAAGTAAATATCACAAAAAAAATTTCGTAACATTTGATAAACGTTACTTATAAACGTCACAAAATGTGTGTCATAGAAAATAAATTGTAACGTTGATAAAATAAACTTTACAAAAGACATAAATGTCACAAAAGGATTAAATATTTGTAACATCTAAATGTCACAAATTAGAAATTATTTGTGACGTTTAAGAGTAACTAAATAACATCTATACATTTGATTAAATGAGGTTAGATGTAGAGCATTCTTGAATGGCTACATAAGGGAAGACATTTATGTAGAGTAGCCTTCAAGATTTGTGGTTAAAGGAAAAGAAGAGAAGGTCTTCAAATTGAAGAAGGCACTATATGGCCACAAGCAAGCACCACTAGCGTGGTATAGTAAAATTGATAAATATTTTACTGAACAAGAATTTAAGAGGAGCTATAGTGAACCTACTCTTTACATGAAGACCTAAGATGATGATACTCTTATTGTTTCCTTGTATGTAGATGATCTCATATGTATAGGCAACAATGAGAGGATGTTCCAAACATTTAAGGAAGAGATGATGAAGACCTTCGAGATGATAGACCTAGGTTTGATGCAATATTTTCTTGGTATTGAATTTTGTCAAGAAGATGGTAGGATATTTATCTACCAAAGGAAGTATACTGAAAATCTATTAATGAAATTTAATATGAATAATTATAAAGTAGTGGCTATGCTATTGATAGCAAATGAGAAGATGCAAAAAGAAGATGGATCACAAGTAGCAGATGCATTTAGATATAGAAGCCTCATAGGAAGTCTACTGTACTTAATGGTGATGGATCTAAACATAATACATGCCATAAGTCTTTTATCAAGATTCATGCAAATTTCTAGTTAAGTATACTATAGAGTAGCAAAGCGAATACTAAAATATTTACAATGTATAAAGGATTTTTGTATATAGTACAAGCCTACAAATGAAGAAAGGCTAATTGGCTATATAGAATGTGAAAGTGATTGGGGAAGATTAGTTGATGATATGAAGAGCACCTCAAGTTGCACATTCTTACTTGGTTCTAGAATATCCTCAAGGGGTTATAAGAAATAAGCAACTATGGCACAATCATTAGCAGAGGTAGAATGTATGGCAGCTACAGCAATAGCAAGTCAAGTAATTTGGTTGAGAATAATTTTGGAAGATGTAGGAGAAGAGCAAAAGGAGCCAATAGTTATCTACTATGCCAAGAAGTTTGCTATAGCAATGTTATAAATTTAGTGCACCACAATAGGACAATGCACACTAACGTTAAGTATCACTTGCTACGAGAAGCAACAAGCAACAAGATATTGAGCTCAAATACTGCATGATAGACAAGTAGTTTGCAAACATATTTCACTACAAGAAATTTGATATTTAGTGACATTTACTAAATGTTAATAAACTCTAAGTAATTATCATGAAAACTTTTTTGTAACATTTAATAAAAATTACTTATAAACGTTACAAAAGGTGTGTTATAGAAAATAAATTGTGATGTTGATAAAGTAAACATTACAAAAGACATAAATGTCACAAAAGGATAAAATATTCGTAACATCTAAAAGCCACAAATTAGAAATTATTCGTGACATTTGAGCACAACTAAATAACATCTATACATTTGATTAAATGAGGTTAGATGTTACAAATTGAATTAAATTTTGTAACTGTCGAGTCTAATTTTTTTTTGCATTCCCATTCCTAATTCGATCTAGACTAGACCCTATGCTCATCTAATGTAGATCCTCGACTTGAGTTAGGAATTTCGTTTGATTTTTGGAGTCGCCACCCAACTGTTGTTGGGAAATATTGAATTAAGACTAAAGGAGCGAATTAGTCTTAATTTAGACCACTAGTCGTCGTTATTTCCTCTTCTCGTTTTTGAAAAGAGGAAAAGGGAAAATCAGAGTTTCTAAGTTCGGAGGCTAACTTATTAAAAACTTATGGTTACCACCTAATCTCCTAAAATTGTTCCTATTTAGAAATGTGCTTTATTGTGTTTCTGTTACTTTTTATTATGTTTTTGAATTATTTCAAGAAAATGATTTTTCATTTCATTTTATGGGTTGACCCGAATGGGTGCCTACGCACCAACTACTCAGGCTCAAACAAACCGTAGTTCGCTTTTCTGAAAACTTTAAGTTCGTTTGTGAATTTTAATTTTGAAATCTCTTTTGCTGTATGTTCTTACCATTTTTTGGATTTTTTCTGAAAAAAATCTAAGCCTAAGTTTTAATATGATTTTGAAAATGATTTTTAGGGAAAAACATCCATTTTGGATTTATTTTTGAGAAAAATGATTTTTCTAAGTTCTAAAACTCATTCATTTTTCTTTTTGAATTTTTATTAATTTTTATGATTTTTGTCATTTTCTATGATTTTTTTATTATTTTTATGATTTTTATAAATTTTGTGATTTTTATGAAAAATTTTATCCTAAGTTATTATCTATCCTATTTTGAGACCTAAAATTTTATTAATTATTTTTTGATTTTTATATATTTTTTATTTTTTCTTATTTTTTCCTTATTTATTATTTTTCTACATTATTAAATTCTAGAAAAATCTAATTTCTACATTTTCCTATTTATTGAAAATAAAAAAAAAACAAATAAATAAATAAATAACTAAATAATAAATAAATAGATAAATTCGGAATAAATAAACAAACAAAATAAATTAATTAAATAAAAAAATCCGGAAAATCCGACTTACTTGGATCCTGGTCGGTGCGCGGGTCGGGTCGGTCGGGTCGGACACGGTGACGGAGGAGGCTCGTTCACGGCGTTCCGGCGGTCTTTTGACGCGGGTGAGGTGTCGAATCCTAGCTTCTCGAGGGTGCTGAATCCAGTGGTGGTGGTGGTTCACTCCCAGATCGCCTCCTGGTGGTGGTTCAACTCCGGTCGGTGCTCGCGGTTTTGGATTCTTCTCCGATGCTCTCCGATTCACTCCTTGCTCTCACTTTCTCTCGATTGTGATCTGTGTTCTGGCTTCCTCCACTCCTCCTCTATTTATAGGCACTTGAAACCGAGCTGGATAAGCTCGGATTTCCTCCAATCGAAGCTAATCGGATTTTCGGTTAAAAAACCAACTCCGATTTGTGTCTATCCATCGATTTGTTACGATTTGATTCCAATTAGATAATGTTTATCTTATTTCTGTTGAAGATCCGTTGGATTTGTGCAAAAAATCGAATCAAAACGGCCGAAATACGAGTTTTTCCTTCCGCCGACGATCTCGGACTCGAGGTAAGAGACGATTACGCGCTCGGCGCGTGCGCTTCCTCTAGCCAATCAGATGCAGCCATGTGTCCTGGGTGAATGAAAAATTCGCAAAACGGGGAAACTGCTTCCCCCGCGTTTCGAAGCCCTGACCGAGCCCCCCTGTACGCGCCTTAGCCCATGGTCCGGATCAGCCGAGCTAGCCCATTTTCCTGATTTTCTTTTATTCGCAAATTGCATATATGCAATGCGATTTTTTTATTTTTTTGTATTTTTTGAAATTTCAAAAATTTAAAAAAATTATTTATTATTTATTATTGCTATTTCTGAAATCATTTTTTTTTAAATTGATGTGTTTTCCTATTTATTTTTATTTTTTGAATATTTTTTGTTATTTTTGCTAAATTAGAGAAAAATAGGAAAAAATTGAAAATTGATTATTATCAATGATTATTCATTCCTAGGGCAAAAATGGGGGTGTTTATAGCTGCCCCCTCTTTGTAGTAAAGTTTGCAAAACTTGATTACAAAGACAAAAAAGAAGACGCCATTTTTGGCCTCTTGAATAGGTTTTTGGTAGGAAAATGCTCCATGAGTTAATAATCCCACGATTTAAGATGGTCCTAACAATTTAGAGTAATGTTCCTTCCCAAAAAATGCTTTATGGGCTGACTAATTGGCGATAGGACACATCTCAAGCATTGTGTAGGAATGTATGAGAAATGATAATAGGAAGCGTCTTTATCAGACTTGCAACCTTTGGAAAGAACATTTACTCAGGAAGCGCCCTTATGAGCTGACTACCTATCAACAGAAGCGTCTTGTTAGACTAGCAACTGTTTTGGAAGAATATTTTCGAAAAGTGCCCCAAGAGCTGACTAATCGGGGGAATTTAGGAAAGTGCCTCTCATGGGCTGACTAACCTTGAATTGAATGCCTCAAAAAGTGCCCCCTATGGGCTGACTAACCTGGAATTGAATTGTCTCAAAAAGTGCCCCCTATGGGCTGACAATGAGAACAAGGTTTTAGGAAAGTGCCCCCTATGGGCTGACTAACCCGGAATTGAATTTGTCTCAAAAAGTGCCCCCTATGGGCTGACCATGAGAACAAGGTTTTAGGAAAGTGCCCCCTATGGGCTAACTAACCTTGGAATTGAATTTGTCTCAAAAAGTGCCCCCTATGGGCTAACCATGAGAATAAGGTTTTAGGAAAGTGCCCCCTATGGGCTGACTAACCTAATGTAAAAATGATATCTAGAAAGGTGCCTTTATAGACTGACCTTGGAAGAGATCTAGGGAAGTGCTCCTTTTTGGGCTGACTACCCTATTAAGGGGAATGTTTAGACAAATGCCCCACTATGGGCTGACTCATTTTGTGCTTTTGAATATGCTTTCTACAGCCTGAACTAAATGATGTGATGATAGTTATTTATTTTAATATGCTTGCCAGTTTATCGTGGATAGCAAACAAACAACCGAACCTTCGTGCTGGTTTGCTTCTGCTTCATTTCTTCTTATCTTGACACGGGGTTGAAAATTTTGATGTGCTCCCTTTCTTTATGCGCAAGGCACTTTTGACGGTAATGTTATCCTAATGATGCGCTCAGTTCTAATGTTCAAAAATAGATAGGATTATATCACAAATTATATTAAGATTCATTATCATTTCAGCATTTATCTTTCATTGGTGATATGGTGGGTAATGTGTTTAGGAATATTTGTTGTGATGAATTGATTTGAATTTATTGACCATTCAGGAATATTAACTTTTCTTGTAAAAAGTAAAAACTCAACGAAACTTATATCAAATATTGGCTTTCATTAACATTGACGAAATTTCAATTTCTTTGCTTAAGGATAGTACACCTTTACAGCATTTGTGTTAATGGGGTCTCTCAATTCTGGACCATCCATTTGAGTTAATATCAGAGCACCTCCTGATAAAACCTTTTTCACCACATAAGGGCCTTCGTAGTTTGGGGTAAATTTCCCTCTGGAGTCTTGAGCGTTCGGAAGAACCTTCCTTAGTACCAGATCCCCCTCTTTAAAGTGCCGAGGTCACATCTTCTTGGTAAATGCTCGGGCCATTCTTTGTTGGTAACACTGGCCATGACATAATGCGGTAAGTCTTCTTTCATCAATCAGATTCAGCTGATCAAGCCTCTTCTTTACCCAATCTGATTCGGTTAACTGATTTTCCGACAAGATTCTAAATAATGGTATCTCAACTTCAACTGGTAGCACTACTTCTGTACCATATACCAATGAGTAAGGGCTGACTCCTGTGGATGTTTTTATTGAAGTCCTATAAGCCATGAGAGCAAACGGCAACATTTCGTGCCAATCTTTGTAAGTTATTGTCATTTTCTCGATGACATGCTTCATATGCTTCATCAGTTCGCATGCTTCATCTTTGTCCACACATCTCAACAGGGTGGTATCAGATGATCTCTTGTAAAGTATGGACCCACTTAATAGGAAATGGCTTGCTAACCTTCTGAGTGTTCTTTGGTCATTCTTGCTAGCCATTTCGGGGTATTTACCTTCTTGGAGAAAAGTCTTAATATCGTGATACCAAGGTTTGTCATCTTGTATCTTTTCCATTGTTAAGCAGTAGGCGGGCCGACTTTCGATGTCTATTTTCATTGGTTGAACTTCGGCTCCCCCCGTTATCTGGATCATAGATGCTAGTGTGGCTAGTGCATCCGCAAACTGATTCTGAGTTCTCGGGATGTATGTGAAAGTGATTGCCTTGAATTCTTCAATTAGCTCTGTCAAGTGTTGATGATACGATACCAGTTTAGGGTCTTTAATCTTATATTCTCCTCTTGTTTGTAGTATGATGAGCGACGAATCCCCATATACCTCTAATTTGCGGATTCCCATTTGGCAGGCCATTTTGAGGCCAAGAATACATGCTTCATATTCTGCGATGTTATTGGTATAGGGAAATGTAAGTCTCATCGCTGCAGGGAATTGAGTGCCGTCTGGGGATATCAATACTGCCCCAACCCCACAACCGAATACATTAGCAGCTCCATCGAAAAATAGTTTCCATTTAGCATTCTGCTCTATCCCAAAGTCTTCTACCAGCATATCTTCCACTATCAAGATATTCTCATCCGGAAATTGGGCCTGTAGTTCTTAGGAATCTGTCTCGACAGGGTGTTCCGCCAATTGGTCGGCTAAGGCCTGCCCTTTCATCGAGTTCTGATTTATGTATGTGATGTCGAACTCAGATAGGAGCATTTGCCACTTAGAAATTCTCCCTATCAAGGCTGGTTTCTCTGCCAAGTATTTCAAGGGATCATGTCTTGTCAGCAGCTCGATATGGTAGTAAAGGGTGTATTGCCTTAATCGATGCATGACCTAGATTAAAGCACAACACGTCTTCTCCACCTTTGAGTACCTCTGTTCCCCGTTTGTGAACTTCTTGCTCAAATAATATATAGAGCGCTCTCTTCCCTCATCATCTTTCTGCCCCAGCACACATCCCATAGATTCAGGGAGTATAGTGAGGTATAAGAATAAGGGCTTTCCTTGTTTTGGGACTATCAAGACTGGAGGTTTTATAAGGTAGTCCTTGATTGTCCTGAATGCCTCTTCGCATTCGTCGTCCCATTCTATCGTAGCGTTTTTCTTCAACAGACGGAATAGTGACCGGCATTTGTCGGTGAGCTATGAGATAAATCGAGCTATGTAATTTAATCTTCCCAATAAGCTTCTTACTTCTTTAACGGAGCGTGGGGAAGGTAATTCTAATATGGACTTTACCTTATCAGGGTCGATTTTAATGCCTTCCTGGCTTATGACAAACCCTAACAATTTCCCCGTTGTCACCCCGAAAGTGCATTTTTCTGGGTTTAACTTGAGCTGAAATTTTCTCAGTCGTTTAAACAATTTTCTCAGGATATCTATATGGCTTTCTCCTTCTTTGGATTTGGCTATCATGTCATCTACATATACTTCAACTTCTCGATGCATCATATCGTGAAGTATAGCGACCATGGCTCTCTGATACGTTGCCCCGGCGTTTTTCAAACCGAAGGGCATGACTTTGTAACAGAAAGTTCCCCATGTTGTGATGAAAGTCGTTTGGTTTTATCTTCCTCAGCCATTTTTATTTGATTATATCCTGAGAAACCGTCTATGAATGAGAAGAGATGGTTTCCTGCAGTGTTGTCTACTAGAACATCAATATGAGGTAGGGGGAAGTTATCCTTTGGTGTAGCTTGGTTTAAGTCCCGGAAGTCTACGCATACGCGTATTTTTCCATTCTTTTTCATAACGGGGACTATATTTGCTACCCATTCTGGGTAGTCGGATACTTTAATAAACCCTACTTCTAGCAGTTTCTTGACTTCTTCCTTAATCTTCGGTAAGATGTCAGGCCTAAATCTTCTCAGTTTTTGTTTTTTAGGTTTGACATCTTCCCTTATGGGAAGCCTATGAACCACTATCGATTGGTCTAGCCCTGACATGTCACCATATGACCAGGCAAACACATCCACATATCCCGTTAATAGCTCGGTTATCTCACATTTTTGCTCGGCACTCAAACTGATCCCGATTTTGAGGTTCTTAGGGTTTTCCATGCTTCCTAGATTTACTGTCTCCATAGGCTCGTCGATCGAGATTCCGCTTTGTTCATGTTTTAGCCAATTTTCTTGTATTATTTTGTGGTCTAAGATATCGCCTTCAATAACTGACCCAGCAGCGTTGGAAACGATATCAGCGTTTTTACTTTCTACCTGCGCGAAATATCCCTGATGTTCGATGGTAGGAGATGAAAGCATATATATATATAAGAAGGAAAACTTGATAAAGAATCTCAATAAAATTTGTTTAATAATTTTTCTCTACTTTTGAGCTAACCCCGTGCTACTGATAGGATAACAAAACTAATTGTTCAGAGCCAGATGCTGATTGGACGTGCGGGGGGTTGGTTTCCCATTACTGACGTCACCTTCTTTTATCCGAGGCTCTTGAATGATACTTGCTTTTCGGAAAGATTGTTGGAGAGGTGGAATGCACATCTGGGTGTTGATTGGCTTTTCTTTCATTCTGCCTTTGACACCTCTTGCTTGTGCTTCTTCCTGAGTTTTAGGAATGTAGTCAATGCTAATGTCGTTGCCGTTGTTTGCCATTTTGGTCTTGAACGTGTGCAAATTGGGCTTCTGGGAGGGTTCGGTTGCTTGGGAGCTATTTTGATACCTGGCGTGCATTTTTTTTTTTTGCATGATGTATGCAAATGCTATGCATGTGTCACACAGATGCTAAAAGTAAAAGGGTTGACAACCGATTGACAATATACTATTGAAACTTCACTTTTATTAATATTAAAAATTCTGGAGTTCAAAATGAAATATTACAAATAAAGATCTACTTCCTAGTTCTTTTAGTCTTCTGTTGTGCTCAGACTTCCCATTGATGACAGGTTCTAATTCCTTGACTTTGGCTTTGGTCTTGAGTGGGAGTGATCTCACGTGGCCCAATGAAGAAAGCCGCGGGCTCTATTTCTCATAAGTGGAGCATAGTCCGTACCAAAGGCAAATTCACCTCTATCTTTGTTAGTAAGAGGATGGGCCTATATTTTGCTGGACGAAGGCCTACTCCTCTGGGTTGTACAAGGTAAACCAATGGTCCCGTACCAACTTTGGGTCTAAAGGTTTGTACACCCGAATTTCTTTGCGGAGGAGGTGGTCGACTACGGTGCTAGCCATCTATTACAATAAGAAATTGCCTATTTACAAACAGAACTATAGAAGCATTACAGGGAAATAAATTTGAACTCCATGAACAAAATAACAAACCATTACATTGCTACCAATTGTCAACCCTATGATGTTATGTATGCAAACAGGTTGGTTCTAACTGGTTCCCGAGTTCTATGGCCTCCCGCATTCTCGGAGAAATGGATCTTAAGCCATATCAAAGCATTGGGTGGGGTAGCCTAATCGGTCCCGAACGGTGAATCAACTCACTTCGCCTGAAACCTACACAATGGCTTCCCGTCTTAGGTTTCTAGGACGGTTCGGGTTCGACCACATCTACTCACACAAACATTATGCATGCAAACCCCCACAAAAACTGAAAATCTAACTAATCCTTGAAATGTTAGTAACAGAATAATGATTGAAACACATTTCTTAAAGAGAACAATTCGAAGAGATTCAGGTAGCTAGCCTACTGGCATGGGTCCCCAGTGGAGTCGCCATCCTGTCGAGTCTAATGTTTTTTTGCATTCCCATTCCTAATTCGATCTAGACTAGACCCTATGCTCATCTAATGTAGATCCTCGACTTGAGTTAGGAATTTCGTTTGATTTTTGGAGTCGCCATTCAACTGTTGTTGGGAAATATTGAATTAAGACTAAAGGAGCGGATTAGTCTTAATTTAGATCACTAGTCGTCGTTATTTCCTCTTCTCGTTTTTGAAAAGAGGAAAATGGAAAACTAGAGTTTCTAAGTCCGGAGGCTAACCTATTAAAACCTTACGGTTACCACCTAATCTCCTAAAATTGTTCCTATTTAGAAATGTATTTTATTGTGTTTCTGTTACTTTTTATTATGTTTTTGAATTATTTCAAGAAAATGATTTTTCATTTCATTTTATAGGTTGACTCGAATGAGTGCCTATGTACCTGCTACTCAGGATCAAACAAGTCGTAGTTCGCTTTTCTGAAAACTTTAAGTTTGTTTGTGAATTTTAATTTTGAAATCTCTTTTGCTGTATGTTCTTACCATTTTTTGGATTTTTTCTGAAAAAAATCTAAGCCTAAGTTTTAATTTGATTTTGAAAATGATTTTTAGGGAAAAACATCCATTTTGGATTTATTTTTGAGAAAAATGATTTTTCTAAGTTCTAAAACTCATTCATTTTTCTTTTTGAATTTTTATTAATTTTTATTATTTTTGCGATTTTCTATGATTTTTTTTATTTTTTTATGATTTTTATGATTTTTTATGTTTTTTATGATTTTTATAAATTTTGTGATTTTTATGAAAAAAATTATCCTAAGTTATTATCTATCCTATTTTGAGACCTAAAATTTTATTAATTATTTTCCTAATATTTTTATTATTTTTCTATATTTTTATTTTCTTTACTTTTATTTTTTTATATATATTTTTTATTTTTTCCTTATTTATTATTTTTCTACATTATTAAATTCTAGAAAAATCTAATTTCTACATTTTCCTATTTATTGAAAATAAAACAAAAACAAACAAACAAACAAATAAATAAATAACAAATAATAAATAAATAGATAAATTCGGAATAAATAAAAAAACAAAATTAATTAATTAAATAAAAAAATCCGAAAAATCCGACTTACCTGGATCCGGGTCGGTGCGCGGGTCAGGTCGGACACTGCGGCGGAGGAGGCTCGTTCACGGCGTTCCGGTGGTCTTTTGACACGGGTGAGGTGTCGAATCCTAGCTTCTCGAGGGTGCTGAATCTAGTGGTGGTGGTGGTGGTTCAACTCCGGTCGGTGCTCGCGGTTTTGAATTCTTCTCCGATGCTCTCCGATTCACTCCTTGCTCTCACTTTCTCTCGATTGTGATATGTGTTCTGGCTTCCTCCACTCCTCCTCTATTTATAGGCACTTGAAACCGAGCTAGATAAGCTCGGATTTCCTCCAATCGAAGCTAATCGGATTTTCGGTTAAAAAACCAACTCCGATTTGTGTCTATCCATCGATTTGTTGCGATTTGATTCCAATTAGATAATGTTTATCTTATTTCTGTTGAAGATCTATTGGATTTGTGCAAAAAATCGAATCGAAACGGCCGAAATACGAATTTTTCCTTCCGCCAGCGATCTTGGACTCGAGGTAGGAGACGATTACGCGCTCGGTGCGTGCGCTTCCTCTAGCCAATCAGATGCAGCCATGTGTCCTGGGTGAATGAAAAATTCGCAAAACGCGGAAACTGCTTCCCCCGCGTTTCGAAGCCCTGACCGAGCCCCCCTGTGTGCGCCTTAGCCCATGGTCCGGACCAGCTGAGCTAGCCCATTTTCCTAATTTTCTTTTATTCGCAAATTGCAGATATGCAATGCGATTTTTTTATTTTTTTGTATTTTTGAAATTTCAAAAATTTTTAAAAATTATTTATTATTTATTATTACTATTTCTGAAATCATTTTTTTTTAAATTGATGTGTTTTCCTATTTATTTTTATTTTTTGAATATTTTTTGTTATTTTTGCTAAATTAGGGAAAAATTGGAAAAAATTGAAAATTGATTATTATCAATGATTATTCATTCCTAGGGAAAAAATGGGGTATTTACAGTAACGTTTAAACATTGCAAAAGGAAAAAAAAAAACTAACATTTAGTAATATTTAAATATCACCAATAAATATCTTTTTTGTAATGTTTAAACATGACTAAATTAGAACTAGTTATTTTATAAATTGCAAAAAAAAAAAAAAGTGACATTTGGTAGAATTTAAATGTTACTAAAAAGAAGAAGATTTGATAACATTTAAATGTTGTAAAAAGAATTACATTTTGTAACATTTAAACATCACCTATGAGGAATAATTAATGACATTTAAATGTAACAAAAATTTAATTGTATATCTTATACAATGCTATAAAATATCATTGATCTGTATATTTTGTAATGCTTAAATGTTATTAAAAAATTTTATTCGTGATGTTTAAATGTCACTATGTCTAAACATTACAAAATCAAAAGCTTTATTACATTAAAGGTTTTTAAAATGTTAAAGCTTTTAATTTTAACTTGTAATAATATATACACACAATAATAAAATACTAATAGCTATAGGATGGCATTTGTTAATGAAAATATATTTTGACCTATATATAAGCACATATATAAATACAATAACTTTAAACTTTATATAATAAACATATTTACAATATTACATCAATTGTAATGAACATATACCTTTTATAGTTGTCCAAACTTTGCTATAGCAACTAGCAAAATAATTAAACTTTACCATAATTATTAGCAAGATAACCAAATTTCACCATAGTTACAACTAAATTAACCAAACTTCTCCATAGTTACTACCAAAATAATCAAATTTCTCTATATTTACTAGCAAAATAATCAAACTTCTCCATATTTACTAGCAAAATAGCCAAATTTCTTAATAGTTACTAGCAAAATAAACTATCTTTCATAAGCTCATCTATTCTCCACTTTCATTATCATCATCATAGTTGAGTGGTATTAAGGAAGAATCAAACTCTCTATCAATTGAAGATCCTATTACAAAAATGTGTAAAAGTGTAAAATAACACATTTATATAACCATACAATAAAGAAGATAACATTTTTTGATGAATTACCTAAATTGGAAAATAAGTCTAGGCAAAACCTTTGTACTACTTGAAAGAGATTATTCAACCACAAAAATATTATAATTAAGTCATAGCATTAATTTAATGAAAAGTGGAAGAAATGTAGCACTTTATACAAAGTAGAAATGCTCTACTAACTATTAATATTATTATTTCACAAAGAATACAAGTTTGTACATTATTTAAAATATTAGTAGATCATAATTCAAACTAAGAAAAATCCATCTATACAACAACTTAACAACTAAAACACTAATTTAAAAACAAACTAATAATTCAAATTAAAGAGAGAAATAAAATTCAAAGTGAGAAAAATCAAAAGATGTACCTTATTTTCTTGAGCTCACTGTAAATTACACAATTCTTCAAATTTAACATCTCGCTTTTTATGTAGTTGTTTCTGTTCTCACAATCTTTTATTTTCTTCATTTATGGAAATTCGCCACACGGATTTTCCGATAGGTGATGGTCCATAACCCTTACCATGATGATAATCAATCTTGGAATTTGCACATATCAATTCATTATATATTTTCAATCACATATATATGTGTTATATATATGTATGTCTATGTGCATGTATAAGTATTTTGCCAAAAAAAAAAAAGAGTAGTTAATGGAAGTAAACAATTCGCTGAATCTAAGAGATGGGAGCTTTCATTCTTTTGTAATATATAGCTATAATGGAAGTTGATGAAAACATTCAAAGTTCTAGCTAATGTGACTTTTCAAACATTATTTGGATTCTTAAATACGCACATAAGTAGTGCAAATGTTTAATGATTCATCCAATCATTCATAACTCTTACAAACTGTAAATAACAATTTGACTATATTATTTTCAATTATATAATGCCAATACAAAATAGGCGATATATACATAAGAAGAACACCATATTCAATACATGTGCCTATAAATAGAATAGTTTAACATGGTATCTTCTATATAGAAGGGTTGGTCTTTAAAATATTATCCATTAGCTTTAAGGGAACATGGAAAGATCATAGAAGATTGATTCTAAGAGAAGAGAGGAGAAAGGAGGTTTATAAGAGACAATTCATGTTACTTAGTGGCAACTATTAGAATCTATATTATAAACATAAATAATTAAGAAACAAAAAAAAAAGAAAAAGAAAAGAAAGAAAGAAAGAAATCTCAATTGTCTCCACATATACTTATGGGTAATTAAGAAGGTAAATAAACTATTAGGTAAGTATGAGAAACTTTTTTTAAACCTTTTCTACTCAATTGGTACTTTCTAAGCTAGGAGGATAGTCTAGATTTATAGAAGAAAACTTCCTTATAAACAAAAGAGCTTTCATGAATAAAAACACAAAGGGGGAAATAGATTGACTAAACTAACTAAATATAGCAATCATCATTTAAAGCATAAGACAAACTTGCCCACTATGTTCATAATTATCATCAATGCAATGCTTTTCATTTGAATATATCTTCACTACATTTGTCATATACAATATGATTAAACATATTATACAATATTCCTCTCACCATGATGTATGACCATACACTAAGGTAGAGCCTATTTGTGAATATTTAAATTCAAAAAGAAAGATATAATAGATAAGAAAATTGTATGACAAATCAAAACCTCTCAACAGGATAACTTAAATTTACAAAGTGGTGTCCAAGTCATGTGCATACACCCTTAGTTTTTCTCAATAGTCCTCTTGTACAGTGGGTAAGGTTTTGAGTTGGCAAGAATCCTAACACAATTAAATCCGAATTAGAAAAAAAAAAAATTGCTTTGAAGTATAACATCTACCTTTAAGAAAATACACTTACAATTAGCATAGAAAACTCTCTCTCAGAGTACCCAGTTCAGTTAGTTGAGGAGGAGAATTTGGTAAAAGTTACAAATCCCATATATTAAGGATTTTGAGGGCTTGAAATCCATTTAAGAACTCCTCGGAACCTTGTACCCTATCTTTATTATAAGAAAATAGGAGGGTAATGACTCTAGAGAAATCCCTAATATATCAAAGTACCTCTATTTGCTTATTATCAACAAAAGAAATCTAGTTTGTATTAAGGTGTAAGGGGTTATGTTCTTGTCACTCCTTTGATCAGCAACATGCCTCCTTTCTAGTTACCTCTTTCATGTAACCATTTACTAATTTTATTCCTTTTAAGCTCTCAAAGAACAAAAAGATGCATATATACTACATGAAAGTTGTTGACAAAGTTATGGATGTAGAGCTTCCTAACTTTTTAGTCGCATCAGGGACATTTAAGAAGAAGAAAGATGTAAAGTAAGATGTTGTTGAGTTGGCTTTAAAGAAGGTTAGTTTACATACAAGTTAACCATGTAGCTGCTCTGGCTTTTTGTATCACTTGTATTGATACATCTAATTTTATGAAGAGATAAACCTATTTTGACAAAATACAACAAACTTTAGAAAAATAACTCAATGACTATCAATAAGTTAGAAGTGATTGTATTAGATAGTTTAAAATAGTTCTAGTAGTTTTGTTAGCAAATTATACAATAAGTACTCAAAACCCACACCTTATTTCATAATTTTTCTACAATTTTATGATAATGTTGACTTTGATTTTTACTCTGATGATAAAAATTGATCCCTTTTTTCATTAATTAGATTCTCATTATTATTTTTATTCTTTGTAAGCAAGTCTTGATTGTGCTAAACAAGCTCCTCTACATTCACAGGAAGCAAGCTAATTATCACTTGCTCCAAAGAATACCCATGGCTATTAGTACTATTAGGTTTATTTGGTAGTTGGACCAACTATCAAGAATAACTATTAACTAGCACCACATGTATTCATAGAATGACACATGGGCTACTAACTAGCACAATGTGAAGTTTGGATTTGTTGGATGATCAATTCTTCTTAGATTGATCACTAAATTATGTTTTCTTACCTATACTCGTGGAAGATGATGATTTTTTAAAGATGGTCACAAAAGGGAAAGAAGATTGAAGATTTTAGCTAGTATATTTTATTTTAATGTTTGTTGAGTTTATGATGAGAAAAACATGATTAAAATTTGTTGGATCGCATGGGAGGAAAAAAAAAATTTTAAGGTATTTTGTATTAATAATGCATGATGCATTTATGTCAACAATATAATTTGTTTAAATTTTTTTATTTTTGTAAGATATTATCTTGTTTTTGTATTTGATTGGTGTATTTTTGTTCATTAGGAAATTTATTAAACCAATAGATATATTGTGATGATTTTAATTTCTTATGTCTTTAAATTATCTCCACATATATTTAGTTTATGTGTTTACAATATAGTTCTATTAAGAAAGACTGTATTGAATTAAAAAAAAATGAAAAAGAAAGAGGATTCTTTTGTAGTAGTAAAATTTTGTAATAAATTTGAACAAAATTGATATATAGAGTGTTTATTGCCATTGCAATGAATATATTGGCTTAGGGGTGGACAAAAGTGCTTTAGTAGGCTTGAATAAAAGAAATGACATGTTAAGGTTGTTTTTATCGTCATAGTAAGTACATCAGTTTTTTGGGTGAGTAAACATGTTTGATAAACTTATCATCACCCAACCTATAAGGTGTAAGTTATGACCACTCTAATAGCTTAATCACCCCATTAAAAGACCTATTGGGCAGTTTTAACCATCTTAAAAAGCTGAATTTGGTATAGCGGTAGGATAAGTTATTTTAATTTATCAATCTGTTATAGATATTGTAAATAAAACATGCCTTCAACATTTTAAGGCTCTTAGGTTTTAGCATGAGAATGTTAAGGTTTAGATTTTGATTTTATTTTGAGAAGCACATCTAAAATTCCACATTAAATTTTAATGATTTAATTTCTTTATTAGAAATAGAATTGGAGTGTAAAGTATTTAGGATTTACTTAAAAATAGCATAACTTTATGGTATTCCTCTCTTTTGTGGCAGCAAAGGGTCTTTTGCTAGAGAGAATTGTGAGATAGGTGCTAAGGTTCTATTTTTGTATTTATGATTGGAAGTATACGAATTGTCGAGTATATATGTAGGTATGTATGTATATTAAACATGTCTATTTATTTAGGAAAAATTATAAAAATATAACATGTGTTTTGACATTTTTGCAATTATATAACTAGTGTACTATTATTATGTATTAATGTTAACTAAGGGATGTGTATCAATTAAACCCCAACTAAGCAATGGTTTAAGCACTAAGCTCAAGAGTGGAGACAGTTATGTAACTTAAAAAAAAAAACGAATGAATATTATGAAGTAAATATTAATTAAATCATACCTATACCATCTATTGTACTTACCATGATTTAACATAATTCTAAAC
This sequence comes from Laguncularia racemosa, assembly GCA_037954665.1. Taxonomy (NCBI): domain Eukaryota; kingdom Viridiplantae; phylum Streptophyta; class Magnoliopsida; order Myrtales; family Combretaceae; genus Laguncularia; species Laguncularia racemosa. The sequence goes on along the minus strand of JBBMOL010000060.1, from coordinate 3,805,275 downwards.
TTTTTTATCATAGTTCCATCGAAATATGAACAAGGAGAATATGAAAAGCTATTGTATCATTATACCGCTGGGGTGCACTCATTCATCTACCATAAAGAGCAAGGGTTCAATTTTGTTGTTCTTTTATTTATCCATAAAATTGTTCAAAAATTGATTTGATTTGATTTTTTTTTTGTTGTTGGTTTTTTTTTTTTTTTAGAACATGATGGAGAAAGGTGTTGAATTGAAAGGCTTGTGTTTAATTTTGATGAGATAAAATTAAGGATAATTTAACAAGTTATTTTATGAAACTGAACTTAATTGGCTCTTATTAAATTACTTAAGTTACGTGTTATTTTATATCTTTGAACTTATTGCTTTAATTTGATCATGTGGATCCAAGTTGTGTGTTCGGAAGTTAAGTAAAGCTTTTTAGGTGAATGAACGATGCAAGGGATACCATTTGGACATTGAGAAAAGCTAGCATCCAGACGATGGCATTTTTAGCTACTAATCACTTAAACTGTGGCTAGCATTAGAATGCTAAGGGAGCTAGTATGCAAATGTTAGTTTTAAAAGATTTTGTTCTTTTTTGTTGAAGCTACTACTTGAACGGTGGCTAGGAACCATTGAGATGCTATGCAAAATTTTCACTTGGCAACCAAATGGAGTTCGATAGGTTAGAAACTAATCGTTACTATTCATTAATTGCAAGTTTCAGATGGCAACCTTTTGTCTAATGGCCAAAGTTTTGAAAAGTTTATAAATACATAGTGTAAGGCAAGTATATAATATTAAATAGAGCTTTTAGTTGCAATTAAACATTCCGGTAACATTCTTTTACTATTCTTGTCTCTTTTACATTACTTTGTAAATTTTTTAGTGAGAGTGTAGTATAGTGCAAGTGAGCTTATAATTTCCAATTTCTTGTGAGAGTATTACACTTATATTTGTGTTTGTAAACATTGTCTAAGAGCCTCTTTCATGGAGATTAATAAACATTGTATGAAGTCATTACTTGGAGGAAGTTGCATGCCCATTGGAACTTTTGGCGGTGGGTGGGGTTAGGTGCGTGGTTCAAGCTCTAAGTTAAATGTAGCCTTGATCTTCTAAACCAATCTCTCTTTATTTTATAGCACTTTACTTATTGTTTGTTTATTTATTATTTCTCTTAATTGTTATTTCTTTTATAAAAGTTGTTATTTGATCTAAAATGTGATTAAACACAATTCATTCACCCTCTTGAGTTCTTACGTTACATTTGATTTGCTAGAACGCAATAAAACTGGTGTCGAGTCTAATTTTTGAATTCCCATTCCTAATCCGATCTAAACTAGACCCTATGCTCATCTAATCTAGATCCTCGACTTGAGTTAGGAATTTCGTTTAATTTTTGGAGTCGCCACCCAACTGTTTGTTGGGAAAATTGAATTAAGACTAAAGGAGCGGATTAGTCTTAATTTGGACCACTAGTCGTCGTTCCTTCCTCTTCTCGTTTTTGTGAAAAGAGGAAAAGGGAAAACCAGAGCTTCTAAGTCCGGAGGCTAACCTATTAAAACCTTTACGGTTACCACCTAATCTCCCAAAATTGTTTATCTTTAGAAATGTGTTTCATTTGTGTTTCTGTTACTTTTTATTATGTTTGAGAATTATCTTGAGAAAATGGTTTTTCTTTATTTTAGGGGTTGACCCGAATGGGTGCCTACGTACCTGCTATTCAGGATCAAACAAGCCGTAGTTCGCTTTTCTGAAAAACCTTTAGTGTGTTGATGAATTTTAATTTCGAAAACTCTTTTGATTTATGTTCTTAACATCTTTGGGATTTTTCTAAAAATTTCTAAGCCTAAACTTTGAATTTGATTTTTTTTTGAAAATGATTTTGAAGGAAAACATCAATTTTGAGTTTATTTGAAGAAAAGGATTTTTCTAAGTGTTAAAACTTAATTTTTCTTCTATTTTCATAATTTTTAAATTTTTATGAATTTTCATGATTTTTATGATTTTTGTGATTTTTAATAAGTTTTGTGATTTTTATAAATTTTTGTAATTTTTATGCTAGAACATTTTATCCTAAGTTATTATCTATCCTATTTTGAAATCTAAAGTTTTATTATTATTTTTCCTAATCTTTTTATTATTTTATTCTATTTTTTTATTTTTTTATTCTTTTATTATTTTTTTTTATATTTTATTTATTTTATTATTATTTTTACTTAATTCTAGAAAAATCTAATTTCTACATTTTTCCTATTTATTGAAAATAAAACAAAAATAAATAAATGACTAAACAAATAATAAATAACAAATAACAAATTCGGAATAAATAAATAAACCAAATAAATTAATTAAATAAAATAAAAAAAATCCGAAAAGATCCGACTTACCTGGATCTGGGTCGGTGCGCGGGTCGAATCGGGTCGGGTCGGTGCGCGGGTCGAATCGGATCGGTCACGGCGGCGGGGTTGGCTCGTTCACGGCGTTCCGGCGGTCGTTTGCGGCGGGTGAAGTGTCGAATCCTAGCTTCTTGAGGGTGCTGAATCCGATGGTGGTGGCGGCTTACTCCCAGAACGTCTCCTTGCGGCGGCTCAACTCCGATCGATGGTCGCGGCTCCAAGCTTCTTCGGCGTACTCCGATTTGCTCCTTTCTCTCTCTTTCTCTCACTTTTTCTTCGTGTTTCTTCGTGCTTTGGCTTCCTCCTGCTCTTCTCTATTTATAGGCGTCCGGAAAACCTCTTGGATAAGCTCAAATCGGCCGATTTGGATAAATCCGAATTTTTTTCGTTTTTAGATTTGATTTTATCCCGGCGATTTGATGTTAATCTCTTATGCTCCTTTGGTTTATCTGATGGATTTGGCCTTATCTCGACTTTAATCTAGAAGATTAAAAAGAAAACGGCCGATTTCGCCTTCGTCGGACTTCTGTCGGATTTTTTCCTCCGGCTGGGCTCGCGAAGAAGACGATCACGCGCGACGCACGTGACTTCCCTCGGCCAATCACATGCTGCCACGTGGCAGCTCCAGGGAAAAGAACGAAAAAATTTTGCCGAGCGCCTGCGGGGGGATTCGAACTCGCGACCTTCAGCCTTCACACGGTTCCCATGCGCACACACGAGCCAGCTGAGCTGGCCCAATTTCCCGATTTTATTTACATCGCAAATTATACATATGCGATGCAATTTTTTTATTTTTTTGTATTTTTTTGAAATTTCAAAAATTTGTAAAAATTATTTACTATTCATTATTGCTATTTCTAAAATCATTTTTCAAAATTGAAGTGTTTTCCTATTTATTTTCATTTTTTTGAATATTTTTATTATTTATGCTAAATTAAGGAAAAATTGGGAAAAATTAGGAAAAATTGAAAATTGATTATTATTGAAAATTATTGATTCCTAGGGCAAAAATGGGGTGTTTACAACTGGAAATGAATAGCAATCCCTCTAGTGTTACTTTGTTTTATGATTAGGATATTTTTGAAATAAAAGTTACATTTCTTTAAGGAATATTGATTCCTTTAGTCAAAAGAGAGAATCAAAATTCCTTATCTATTCCACATTACATGGAATAGGCATTGCTCATAGTATAATTTTTTGCAAATTAAGCAAAGAAATGACTATTCCATAATAATAAAGGTGAAATAAAAATTCTATTTTGGTGAACTAAACACAATGTTATTCTAGAATTTCAATAGAGACATTTTAGTTTATATATTAGAGAAGGAGAAGGAAGAATTCCTTGGAGTGCATTAACTTAAGGGTAGTGGAATGTCATGTAAAGACACCTAATAAAAGTCAATCAATTTTTTTAAGTTATTTCTAACTTGGTACATAGTTAAAAAGTTGTCTTTCCACGGAGCTGTCTATAGTCTAGAAGTGACTCAAGGACTAGGTGTAGGAGCATACAAAGACCCAAAGTCAAATGTAGATATCATGACTAAGGTCAAGATACATCCATAGATTGGGATCATGGATATATACCCCACTTTCAACAAGATAATCATTCTTCACAAAAGCTCAATCTTCTTCACTACCTACTAGTAAAGATGTTGAGTTGTTGAACATAAAGAAAAAGCTAGCTAACATTACTTAGAGGGATGAAAACCTTAGTTAGCAAATGAAATCATAGACTTAGCATGGCATGCCACCTTATTCACCATCTCCCTATCCTTCGCAACCTTCAACTTTACATTTCCAAGTAGCCACTTATGTCTAACCACTCCTCCTAGATTGAATTGTGGCCTCCTCCCTCCACACCTTCACCATTCGCACAATGACACCATCCTCACTACCAAAAAGAACAGAAAAAAATTGTATTAAGAGGTAAAAAATTTTGCCGCTTAAAGCCTAGGTTTCAGTGCTTTAAAACATAAGAAATGAAATTCACCACTAAAGGATTTGTTGCTTATGTTTTGCCAACTTTTGCATTGAGTGGCGAACTTCACCGCTTGCCATGTAAGATTGCTTACATGTTTATTTTGTTTTGGTTTTTATTTTTTAATTGATAAAATCAATTATTAAATTGATTATATGATTAACAAAAATATATAAATGATGGAGACACACGAGGCATAGGCGGACACACGGCTTGTGCCACGGCCGTGTAGTGTTTAGAAGGAACTCACAGAAGTATACACGGCCTCTACACACGGGCAAAAGCACAGCCGTGTATTTTACCAGGATTTCCACAGAGACATACACGGTTCCCATACACGGCCGTGTATAACGGCCGTGTATTCGATCGGGGTATCCCACAGAGGCTGACACAATTCCGGGCACGGCTTGAAGGACTGTCACAGACTCTGACACGGTTCCGGGCACGGCTTGAGACACGGCTTGCAGGACTTTCACAGAAGGTTACACGGGTTAAGACACGGCTTGGGACACGGTCGTGTCCTGCGCTCGTTACATGCCCAGAGACATACACGGCTAGAGGCACGGCCGTGTATGCGATAGATTCCAGACGCGTATATTATTATTTATTTCCACGTGTACGCTTAGATTTTTCCCTTTTAGGTATTTTACGGGGAAGTATAAATACTTTTTTGTCAGACATATTAGGGTTACGTTTTGTTTTATTTTCAAATACATTTCGTGAGAGAATTTTCTCCCTTTTCTCGATTGTGCGCAACCAGATTTGCATCAAAGAGTGTTTCTTTGTTGTGTGAAACCAATCCATATTTGGATTCGTTTCGTTTCGCTTTCCGCACTGTGTCAATAAATAACAAGTGAATATTTAAATAAATTAAAAAATCACTAAATAAACGTTTGAACTTATATAAAATACAAAATTGAATTAGTACAAATATTAAAATAAACCATAACTATGTCCATCAAAATAGAGAAAATCATACAAACATAATTAGGTCCATCAACATCTTGAACAAACATATCCGGATTAATGAAAATCTAAACCTAAGAACAAATACCGTAGCTAGCCTAATTTCCTAAATGACATTCCCCATCATTTGTGGGAGGCAGTGATATTGACAATTGGCAACTGAGTCTGACATATGAAATTGACATAGGATAATAATAAAATGGCTGCTACTGCTAATGTTGGTGAGAAGGTTAGCCACCGTGAGAAGCTATGGATGGTGCGAGGGGGTAGCCCATGGGTGATCTCAGCATGAACAGTAGATGAACCCATCTCAGCCCATGCTTAGTTCCATATCCTATATTCACGTCCCTAATTGTTATAAAGTAACATCTTACAACATGTATCTATAATTACGATAAATAGATTCATCTATAACTATCTTAACATATAACAAATCACATTTATATAAAAAGGGATAATACGATATTTTGAAAAAAAGTAGCAACGGTTATATTACCATTTTAAACCATAATTAAATAAGCATTTGACATATTACCAAGCACCTATTAGGAGACAAACCAATCATATACTAATCCACCTTGTAAATATAAAGGATAAGAAAACAGACCAATCAAAGCACCGCATAGGATGATAAGAGGAAACTAAAAACCATGGATAATAACATGCATATTAACACCATCAACCAAGAGAATCACAAGAATAGAAGCCAAAAATATATTATATGCTTTGAAAATATATGAACTGGAGAAGATGAATAGTACATGTTTAAATCTATGTATTTATAAGGATACAATAAAATAAAGTGTTATTGAAGAAATCTTTAATTTTATACAATAAAAAGTAGACAAATAAAACCTAACTCGGCCTCTTAAACAATCATTGCATATCTGCTAAATATATTGGTAGAATACTTAAATTGGATCACATGATTGGATAGAAAGCAACAAAATAACGTTATTTATGGATGCATGATAAGCGAATCGAAAAAATCAACTGATGCGAAAATGAAACAACTGATTCGATGCAATAAGCAAATCGGAAAAATAACCTGCTCCACAATGTAGGCGAATTGCTTCGAAACATTAACCTAAAAAGTTTGTAAATGCAACAATTAGGTTAACTTCTATTAATTGAAAGAGGGGAAAAAAATAAATAAGGAAGAATAAGATGAAAACATAGGAAGAAGTAAAAAGGATACATAAAAGAGCAACCTGTGTTGTTGCAGAAAACAGCATGAAGGAGAAAATGAGAGTCTAGGTTATATATATATAGTGAGGGTCAAGCAGTGAATGAAGTGGCGATATTTGCCTTATAAAACCTTGTATGACCACTACTACAAATGTTAGTAGGCAAAAAACACAGTCTCTGGTGATTTATTTTTTTTCAATGGAAAAATAAGTTAGTGGTGATTTTGAATTGCCACTTCATTAAACATGTCGCTGCTTGACATTTTCCTAGAATCAATGGGCAATTTGTTCGCTCAAGTTTTGTCCAAGTGTTGACTTTTCATGCATACTAACGAAACTAAGTCACCGGTGAGGCCATTGCCCTAGCACAATATATAGTTCTTCTTCAATCGCGAAAGAATCAATCTTCTTTTTTAGTTTTTTTGGTGCATAAAATTTTGAGAGCCAAGCAAAGCTCGACCATAACACTTTATTTATTTACTTGTTTTTCGTTTTTTTTAGTAGTAGTATATATTGTAACTCTTGCTTGTTGTTTAATAGGTAAAAAATCTTGAGGGAGCAATTTTGTCACAATTTTCAGGTATATCCTTGTTTTGTTATCCTTTAATCAGTGGTTTTGTTTAATTTGTATAATTTGTTTGTCTTGAGTTGTAAAAGCAGTGAGGCAATATCAAGTAGATTTGTAGGTGATATTTTCATCACTCTTTTTAGTTTTAGAAGAGAAGAAAGTCTGAAACATTTTCTAGATTTTAGTTTGATTGGTTGTATGGTTACTGAAATTTTTTGAAGCTTATAATACCACACTCTTATTTTTACAAATTAGTACTTCCCTAAACAACCAATGAAAAAAAAAAATTTTGAATACCCATTTTTGGTTTCTTATTAGAAAGTTTTTGTTTGTATAAGTTCTTTTTGTGTTTATTTAGTGTTAAGCACTTGTTTTATTAATGATATTTTGTTACAATATTGTGCAATTCTTAGGGTTTTCTTTTCTTCTTCTAAAGTACTTTTTCTTTCTTTCTTTTTTTAATAAAAATTTTGATATTGGGTGAAGATGCAATTGTTAGAGTATTTTCTAGACGCTTCGGATTCAAATCTAGAATTTGATCTTGTTATCAAGTTATTTTTTTTTTAATCTGTTTGTTTAATTGTCCTATTTCATTTTTTTACATTACTTGTTCTATTTTGAGATTAATCTCCTTACTAAGCATAGTGTAGTGGATTAATGTGGGAGGCTTTGTTTTCACAAAAGATTATTCTATGGATTTTGTCTAATATACCTAGATTCCTTCAAACACTTGTAAAAAATATATTTTGTCATATTTCCAACGTATTTTACTTCTTTTTTTTCATTATGAGTTAAAAGTTATATGATTTCTCTATCATTTCCAAACTGTAAAATAATAAATCAATTATACTTTTTACATCATGTTTACTTTCACCAAGAAAACAACATAAATAAATCAAGTGTGTTATTATTTGGTTGTAAAATAACATTGTAATTAATTTTGTTGAGTTGATAAGGCGCACCATGCACTTAATATTTTATTAAACTATAAATGCATTTTGTTGGATTGTATATGTGTTATTTCAATTGTATAATCTTTAATTTACTTTTATTATTATTGTGCTAATTTCTACATTGCATTCAACATTAAAAGTTTCTTACATTGTTAATTTCCATTATACTATTCAAAATATTGATATAAATTATTAATATGTCATTCACATTATTTTAATTAATAAAGATTTAATTAATGTTTTTCATTAATTACTAAAATTAAAAAAATGAAAATAAGCCGAGTGATGAATTTAGTTTGCACCTTAGCTAGTTTCTAACACATGCATGTTAGTACTTGTTAAGAGATGAAATAAATTCGCCACTAGTAATCTTTTGTCCAATAAAATTCACCAGTACATGCCTCAACTAAGCTTTACTGGTGACATTTTTTTGGCAATCTTAAATCACTAGTAAGGCCCTTACTAGGTAAATAAGGCCTATTCTAATATTTTTTTTCTTTTTAACCGGAATAGCCATTTATTTTTGTAGTGGATGTTACACGTGTATATATGTAAGCAGCAAATGTTTATTAATGGAAAGTTTTCCTTTCAGTTGGAATGCCAGCTACAATTCATTATATTCATGTTTTGATTTCTTTTATAGATGTTACAAATTTCTTGATTTATGGATACTTTAATTTCACTTAATGAATAAACTTTTATATAAAGTTAGCGTATTAAAATTTATCTTTAAATAATTATTCGTACCCATATTCATTCCTTCTAGAAGAATGACACATGCCACAGTTTGTCAAATCTCATATACTCAACAAATCACCAAGTGCTCAAGCTATTATCAATTTGTTTTGCCATAACGAGACAAGGTCAAATGAATGAAGCCGGACAAATTCAACTGTCAATTTTAGGGCTTTTCTAAGTAACAGGCTAATAGCTGCATAGCATCAATGCGAAAGCGTTTTCATGGGAAAAAAACAAAAAAAAAAGGTTCCAAGTAAAGGAGACGACAGGCCACGTAGGTGAAAGCTACGTTCAGAAGAAGGTGGACTTATAGGGCATCGAAAGCATTATGTGGCGCTGCTTGAGCGGTGGTCGGCTACTAGATGGATGCTGAATGATCTATTGAATGACCGTCTTGCCTAAACCCGTCGCCATTGAAAATTTCGTGTATGTTTTAAACAATCAAACGATGAAAAAGTGATGTATAGGCAATGGCCTAACCCAACAGAAGTAAAGGAAGACAAGAAAAAGTAATTTGATTTATTAGAAAGATTGACGTGAAATGTAATAAAAAGCAAGGTACAAATATATTTTAGATCTTTCTTAGTACTTTCTTTAAAATATGGTTTCATATACAATAATAATCAATTGTTCTTACATTTCCTAAGAATGAGAGTTTTTTTATTCACAAAATTCAACAAAACATTTCACAGTTTCACTTATTAACAATGTGGTTTCATATGTATAATAATAAATTATTTAAACTCGATTATTTTTATTTTCTAATGAGTTGCAGTTTTAAGTTCATGTATCCCATCCTCTTTAGTTAGATTGCTATGTTTTCCAATAAATAATTTTTTTGGCGAAAAAGAAGTTTTTTTTTTTTAAAAAAGAAGCTCAATGTTTCTTTCGGATAAATTTATTGACTTGACCTTAGAGCATTGTGCTATTAAATACTAATTATTATGGTATTAATAAACTGGAAACATGCATATGGAGCTCCTTTCAACGGAGACGAACTAAAATTGACCTTTTTGTTTTGTCCAAAGTCATGATTTTCTGTTATGCCCACCTACCAACCCTTCACTCTTCATTTCAATCTGCATATGATCAAGTGTTACACAAGTAGCTTGATCTTTCCTTTTTCTTCTACCTTCATAGAACCGTACAAGATGTAGACTGGGCTTAATTTGACTTCTATCCATTTATTTATTGGATGAATTCCCAATCGACAAGCTATTTCTACATTTATAACTAATCATCGCATCACCAAGGATACGGCATCTCGTCCCAACAATTAAAGAGTAAATCTGACTGCCATTTTCAATATTCAATATGCCAATTGCAATGTAGATATCCGAACTTATAATTTTTAATATAAGAAAAGGTTCGTCAACAGAACCATTACACGTTTTGTGATATGAATCCTAAATATTTTGTAAGGTTGACTTAATTCTTAAAACCATTTAGGTAAATTACACCAACTATTTATAAACTTTTGAAATGATATCATAATAGGGGTATAGGTGAATAATCAAAAAGTGATATTGATATAATTATTGAAATTTTTAGAAATGGTCTATCTAATATATTCATACCTTACTTTATTTTGAAATATGTATCAGCCATAAATTATCAACACATCTCCTAAAATCCCCACCAATCTTCTCTTTCTCTTCTTTATCTCTTTCTTTAAGGAGCTTTTAACTTGAAAAAGCTGTATGATTGCGCAAATCTACTGCCCACAACCACAGGATGGATTTCTTTGAGTTAAAAAATTATAGCTAATAAGTTACTGACATGGCTTGATAATACAAGCACATACATGATATGATACAATTAAAAATACAATTATAAAGAGACATGATATGACTCTTGATACAAAAACAATAAACACGGTTCTCAATTATTATACATAAATAGATACCCATTTATAGAAGCTAGTACCATCTATATGGAACAAAGTAGTCTTTATGCTACCAAATATTTTCTTCAGCTCATTGATCCCTCATGCAATTATTACATTCCTTGCTTGCTATTGAGAGAGAAAATCATTTTTATCATGTATGTGCTTTCTTGTGTAAATTTTATTGAAGGGTAATTGTATTGAAGAGTTAGTTACACTTAATAGTCCTATCACTTGGGGCCCGGAATTTATGATTAATAAAAAGCGCGGTGTATTAAGTCTCAGTGAAGGCATTAGCGATGTGAGGATTGGATGGGCATTGTGAAAATTGTATATTTTATTGTTTAAAAATCATTTGTTATAAAAGTTTTGGGATTTTGATGGCAAATTAACAAGGTATAGGAGTTCTCATATCCATTTCCAAATTTACACAAATGATATTTCAAACTTACGTAATAAGATAAAATAATAGCGTATCATAGTAACCACAGATTAAATTAAAAAAGTTAATAAGTAGAACTTATTATACTTTTTAAAAAGATTTAGTATTTAAGATTATATCTATAAAAAGTTTTATGATTTAAATAATGAATATACAAAGGTTTAGGACTTCTCATGATATTTTTTTTTTTCATAAGATAGTAATAAATATTCTTGTAACTTTATTTTATTTATGAGTTTTGTTGTTTCTATTATTTCCAATACCGGCTAAATCGTGGTACATGCTCTTATCTTTTCCTTTATGTCCTAGAAGGAAGACAAAATACTTGGAGTTACGTGAAGAATTGAAAATTTGAACGAAGGGACAACAAATATGAAGGCAAATAATTACAATTGACTAAGTGACCACGGCATGCAAGAGAAGAAAAAGGTAATGCTCATTCTTCATCCCCAAGAATTAAGAGCGACCGATCTTCCTTTTCCTCGGAGCTTCCTTGTTTAACTGGGGTTTCGACAATTATTGTCGTGTGGTATTCTTTGTGTGTTTGTGAAGGAAAGGAGGAAACGTCGCCTATCATAACATACGATTCCACTTTACAACAACGCGTTGGGAGAAAATGGATGGTGAGCCAGCCAACCCTATCTACAAGGCTGCCTTGTATGAGTAAATGTCAAATTATTAGTTTGACTTGCTTCTAAATTCTCAGATCTCAAGCATCGACATTCAATGTGAATCATCGATTCTAATAAATGGAGGTCTCATTTTTCTCAATAATAGGATGATGATTGTGTGGTTTCTGAAAACTAGAAGACAACTAAGGCATATGACGACAAGAATGCACTTTTTGGCTGGCAAAATTCAAAGCCATTACTTCTTTGTAGCCACTAATAACCGCGTGGCTCAGGTTTGAGCGGGTTCGGCTCCGACGTGTATGGGTGTATTTTTTATATATTTATTTTAATAATATTTTTTATTATATTTTTAATAAAAATTAATAATAATAAATTCTTTATATCGATATCATAAATTTTCTGTTAATATGATATTTATATTAATAATAAATATTGAACACATAATTTTTTATCATAGCCTATATATACACCAATTAATCCAACATGTGTTGATGCTACTAAATATATTCTTTGATGGAGATTTTTATTTTGAGTGGTAATGGAGGGTCATATGTAAGAGAGGGAGAAAGTAAAACACAAAAGAAAAGTTAAAAGGTTTGGAGATGACGATAAAGAGACCTCAATTCTTACTCAGTTATTATGTCTCCTGCTGAATACCTAGAATTTTAACCATTATATCAATGCCCTCCACGTGGTTACCACCTGAGACAAAACGTTTTTCGACAATAACAAAATCTCTAGATGAACAAAACAATATTATTTCCTTAACTTTTCTCTAGAGAACGTACTCTTGGTAGCAATTTTGTGTAAAATCAAAAAGGAGAAGAAGGCTGTTTTGGAATCATATGCATTTCCCAATAATTACGCAACGGCGATAGTATTGTCATTTGGATATACACATGTTAGTCAATAAGGCTCCACTCCATGCTATGTCATCGAAATATAAAAGTCAATATGATTCATATGTGTTGTTTCTATATTTGAAGAACTTCATGACAATCGTTATATTCTCATTGCATTTAAATTAATATATGTTCTGAAGGAAAACTATAATATATGATTAGATATTTAAGAAAATATAAATGTAAATAATATTGTAGTATACCTTTTCTTGCTTTTTTTTTTATTTTATTTTAAAGCTCAAATTAATATATATAAATGTACACACATATATATGTAAATGTATCTGTATATTTCCAAGTTAAGCATTATCTCCCATTTTAATTTTCAGTTGGACGCGACTGCCTTTTCCCTTTTCCCTTCTTTCTTTTTCTTCTTTTTTTGCCTTTTGCTTTCTTTTTACAGTTGAAAATGTCATTATCTTCCTTTCTAAACTCTCGGCCCACGGCAAAGTCTGGTATCTAGGTGGCATGGATACGGCGATATGAAAGGAATATTGCACCCGACAGAATCGAAAAGTTTACAGGATACTCTACGTATCCAATCCATGAGTTTTCATACTTTAGTTAAAGAATTTTACATACAATGGTAACACTTGAATAATCAAATTCATAATTTCCGAAAATCGTAATAATTTAGTATCAGATCTTACGTAGTTTCTAGATTTTTTTTCCTTTTTACTGTATTTAGCTATCCAATCGAGTATGGAACTTGAACTAGTTATTGTAATATTTTTCGTATCAAATGACATTTATTAGTGATATTTTAGAAGATTCATGAAAAGTAACTATGCAATTTTAAACCATGGTGTACTCTTAAACCTAGAACATTTAGTATATAAGGTGTAGATTTTTTTGGTGGTTTCCGATTATTCAAATGTCATACATTGTAACTTTACCTTATGGAAACATATTCCAAAATTTTGAAAGCATGAGTTGCAATTCCAAACCCTAAAACTTATTCAGTAATGGGTTTAACTAAGCACCTAGCTTCAACAAGTTTTAATGCTTACCCTTAGTAAATATATTGATATTTGTAAACATAACATTTTAAATATCTAGCCACATTCATAATTGAGTGTGGCTCGATTTCTTCACAATTCCTGTACAAGTCCTTGGTGCTGATTATAGGACGTGATGTATATTAGATTTGGATGTTTTTAGACATGTTTGATTGACATAAGGTGTGTGGTTTTTGTCCATTTGATTGAAGTTGGAGAAGTGAAATTACCCACATGCGGTCAATTGTCGTGCTTTAGAGCATGATGAAAGCCAATCAAAGTAAGGGTAGTCAACCGACTTATGTTTGGCCGTTGATTGAGCTCTCTTGGTGGGCAAGGCCTCCCTGATTTGTTTAGGAAGTTTTCATATGCATATTCCTTTTCTCCATACTCCACCATAGATTTATAGAGTTTTATTTTTAGGGGGTTTTACATTGCATTACTTGTATCAATGTTTATGTCAATCTCACATTGAATAGTTGTAAGATACTCATGTTAGTTCATAAGATAGATTTATATGAGGATTTTTGGAGTTGTTGATATATGACAATTAATTAACTGACTGCCAATATGATTTTCATTTTCTTTTAAAAAAAAATAGAACTCAAGTACTACCGCAACCGATAATAAAACTTACATATGTGTAAGCAGTACATATTTTTTAGATTCTAAAAAATCTAATAAATGTTCTCGCATGACATACCAATAAATTGATGGTTGGGATAATCGTACTTCCTTGCTAGTAAAATATAATACTTCGGCCGTAGGATTTAATAGAAAACCAGCAGTATTATTATTTTCACATTCAACATGGTATCGTAAATTACAAAGAATTTCGTATATACCAACGTCAAAACCAAATCCCTAGCACAAAAAAGGAGGCAAAAACAGCAGATTGATACAGCCAATTGAAAAACTAAAAGCAAGACACTATGTAAGAGTATAACAGAATCCTAATGTTTTTTCCATGGTAAAATATCACATGAAATACCCAAGGTCCAAACTCTCAGGAATTTGAAACTGGAACAGGTTGCTGCAGTAACTCTCTCTCTCAACTTCAGGGCTGCTGTTGATAAACGTGGATGATGAATTCAGCGGATGGTTCGGGCTAGACAAAGGTGTCGATAAAACAGAATCCAGTCCTCCCATATTCTGGTCGGTACTTGAGTCGTTCATCAACTGATAATTCAAACTTTCCAACAGACCATTTACAGATGGCTCAAGGTTGCTAGTATCTTTGCATTCGACATAGTTTGGTTGTGGTGAAACGAAATTGTCTTCCAACCCAGATGAAGTTGTCGGGAAATTTTCTTGGGAAATAGGGCAGGCAAGATTTCTCATGTTTGATGAAACAACATTGTCCACATTCACATTAGGTTGAGTTTGGTCTATGGCTGAAGCAGACGGGATCTGGTGTTGTTCGATTTGCGACTGTGGCTGATTGACTAGCAAGTGGGCATTATTCATGTTCTGAAGATTAGGATTTCCTGGAAACAGATTGTCTTGGATTGTTTCACCATTTTTTAGGGACAAAAGAGTGGAGGCAAGTCTTAGAATATCTGGATTATTGATGAGGGCTTGGGTTCTTAACAAGTTTGACACGTTTAAGAGTGACGGGTTGCATAGAGATGAAGTGAGAAGCGATGATAGATCAAGAAGGTCGAGCCTTGGTGCATGAGTCACCGGATCGATTCCACTTCGAAGAAGCCTCTTACGGATATGAGTGTTCCAGTAATTCTTTATTTCATTGTCGGTTCTTCCTGGCAAGCGAGCAGCTATGGCAGACCATCTAACATTGAAAAAGCAACGTTAGAGTCAAACTAATGACATCGACATTGAAAAAGCAAAGTCAGCTAAGTCCTAGGGTTTCTTCCAAAAGAAACAAACATAATGAGTCAGACGTTTTATTCAATTGGTACTCTAATTCCATATGATATTGATTTCGATGATGCTTCAAACAAGAAATTTTTGACGAATTTGTAAATAGAATGTACACTAGCAATGCTTGTTTAAATATACGTATAAATCCATCAAATAATTACTAATATAAATATTGCTTCAAATGAAATTTAATGATGACACTCCCAAATAATAATTTATTAAAATCATTATTTAATATTTGTTAACGAAATGCATATCTACCATATAAATGAGCCCTAATTTTCTTTTAGTAAGATAAAGTGGCTATATCTTAGTTTTGTATTCTTTTTGTTGCTTCTTTTAGCAAGTTTCAACTGCCACTTTAGATCGTACCGTTTTCATGAAAGATTTAAGCTGCTAGGTTTAGTATATAGAAAAAATACAAGGAAAATTGCTGGGAACTTACTTATTGCCTAACATACTGTGCAATTGAACGATGGTCTCTTCCTCCTCAAATGAAAATCTTCCTCTCTTAATATCTGGACGCAAATAGTTCGTCCACCGAAGACGACAGCTCTTTCCACATCTTTCTAGCCCTAATATCCATAAATACAATTATTAATATCGAGCATGCACGAATTACCTAGACTATTCCTGAAAACTATCCAAATAATATATATATTAGCTCGCCATGATCAACCGCTTACCAGCATTCTTAGGAAGAGTTCTCCAGTTTCCGGGTCCATGAGTTTGAATGTAGCTGATGAGCTTAGCATCTTCTTCTGGGGTCCAAGGACCTTTCTTCAACCCATTTTTATCACAGCACGGTGCTCTTCCCATTATGTTCTCCTGGAATCAATAATTGCTATGGAAAAGTGAACTTTCTCTTTCCTAAATTTGTGGAAATTTGAGAAAGAGTGCTTGGTTTGCCGGTTGAAACTAAGAGGTTGTGATTGACTTTGAGAGAGAGAAGTGCAGGTTCTGAGTCCTTGTGAGATGGGAAAATGATCTCCATTTATTTATAGGCCAAGGAGGAGAGAGGGAAAAGGGAGATTTAAGTCAATAGGATTTGGCGCCGCCCATAATGCCACTTGTCCTCTAACTCTACGTACAATGTGAGTATAATACAGTATAGGACATTGCATAGGCGAGGGCGTGTATACGTACGTGTAGACAAGAAGTTTCCCATGGGAGAAGCCCTTCGATGTATACATAAGCATTACGTGTGTTGATGTCCGGTTTTAGACAACTTTAAACTTTTCAACAATTTATTTTTCTTTTTTTGGGGGTTGGGGTGTGGGGGTCCAAATTTCAACAATTTAGAGAGTTGAGAGTAGCATATCTTGAGAGATTTGACTTCCTGGATTTTTGCTTTCAAATTGAGATGTTACCGTAAAACGATTTTAGTATGCATTTGCCAAATAATTTTCGTATGGTACATATTTATGATTTGATACATGTTTTATTTAATTTTATTTTTTTATGGACATATGTTTGAATAAGTAAAAAAAAATGGTAAATTTATATATATCTGTGTAGGATTTCCAAGAAGAGAAATTTTCATTTTTTGGCTCCTTATAGAGTTAAACTTGATTGGTTAAATCATGCAGATTACTATTTCAACTACTAAAAATGACCTTTTATACATTATTAACATTATGTATACGTTACATTTTCTTAAATAAGTGCTTTTACTGCATATGTCTTAAAAGAAAAGAACTGTCTAAATTAAATTTAGTGAAATACGAAAGTATGGTTTTAGATATACAACAACACCATAATCAGATTCATGGAACTTTTTCTATTTCTTTAAGAAAAAGAAAAAGAAAAAAACCTATAAATCACAGTGCACTGCACTCATTATTGGAGTCTAGCATTTTCGGCCATTATTTCTATATTGCCATTGTGAAAGAGTTAGTCAAGTCAACGATGGAGACACTTTCTATTACTTGTGTTTATTAGAAACCTTACGATATACTTATCTTAGAGATAATCTAATTTCAAATCTTCACAAACTTTTTTTTTTTTTTCAATCACTAGACTTCAAGAGTCTTCACCATCATTGACATTATTTATGATTTTTTAAGGTGGTGTTTGGTGTTTTGGGATATCACAATGTTGAAGAGTTAGGCATTAGTAACTATTATTGGATGGACATTATTGATTTCCATTATTCCAGTCGAAAGAAAAATTATATATTATTTAAATTTACATTTTGGCCTAAAATCCAGCCCTCTTACCTACTTTTCAGTTGAGCTTCAGCACTTTTCAAAATGGAGTTGTTATCGTTTACAAAATTATTGTGAGATATTACAATTGGGAATATTACCTAAAATGACCTAGAACATTTGGTCCTATTAGAATGGAATTTTATTTTTACTGCAGTAATGAAAATCTAAAAGTTTTAAGATCATCCAATTAAGTTCTAATACACGCCCTGGAACATATTTGAAAGGTTTTTATATTTTCGAGAAGACATGGAATGCCACGTAAACAACTTTTTTTAAGAAAAATATTAAATATAATTATAAAAAAAAAAAGACAAAGAAAATACAATATATATATTCTAATCACCTTATCTCCGAATTCCAACGCCACTAGATCCTTATGTATTTCTCTTGCAGCTACTGTTTATCTAATTTGGAAAGCTCGTTACTCTGCCCAACTTGGCTATTGTGCGCCCCATTCTCTTTTGGTCTAGGCAAGTTGTAAAGTTGCTGTCTGCTTTTGGCATTAGCCGGTTTATCTTTTGCAACCCCTTTCTACTTTAGAACGGTCGTAACTTTTTCATTTTTTAATGATATTATTTATTTATAAAAAATAATATATATATATATCTTAAGAAGACAAGCTACGTTGCCTCGCCCAAACGGTTGGCAACCTTAACATCAATGGGATATAAACACCGTTTGGGAAGGGTCACATGACCCCTCCTTTGAGGTCGCCGGTGTCGCAACACCCAAATGATAAATATTGGTCACGTGTTTAATACTCCGTGTGGCGGTGTGGGCAACAATTGCGACCAGGAAAATAACCTTTAAAAAATGTAATTTTCACAAAAAAAAAAAAAAAAAAAAAAGTTGAAGGCTACCTAGTTATGCTATTATTTGGTTTTTTTCTTTTTCTTTTTACTGATGCTTAGGGCATAATTCAAGATACAATCTATGAATCTAAATACAATATGATAAAATTATAAATAAATTTATATGCGGAAAAAATCGACACAAGACACAAACATTTCAAACATATTTAAATATAATAAAATTTGTATTTAGATTCGGGTTTAGCTTGCAAATCTATTGATAAACTCATTTATTAAACAAATTTTATAAACAAGACTGAGTTTGACATGCGAACTAGTTTAACAACAAAATGACTTATAATATAACATATATAATATATATATATAACAAACATATACATAAATTATATTATGCATTAATATATATATGTATGTAGACTGTATTGAAATATAGATTATAAGTATAGTGTTTATATATATATATATGATAAATATATAATTTAAATACATATATTATATATATCAACCCATACATTACAATAGCATATGTATATTTTATTTAACTATAGATTATAAAATTATATAACATATATAAAGAGAACATATATAACAAATTATAACCTATATTTATATATATAATAGTATATAGGTTACATAACTATAGGACATATATAATCCATATATATATACTCACTGTATTATAGATTATATAACTTTATTTTATTAAATTTTTGTTATGTTGTAATTTTATATTTAAGTATTAAGATTATATTATTTTTTATAATTTTAAGATTATACTTTTTTATATATATTTATAACTATTTTATAAATTTATTTATAACTTTTTAATTAATAAAATGATCAAACTCGAATATGAAACATAATTTTTAAATGAATTGGATTATGGATTTAAGTTTTTATACATAATTAATAAATGATTTAAATTACAAGTTAAAGTTTTCAAGTTATAAACCCTTTTTAAACAAGGATATGAGACATGGTTGATTGATACAAATTGACAACTCATTTAATGGTGAGTCATCACCAAGTACGGACCGCCATAGTTGCTGGTGGCCTGGCGCCTAATCACCCGTAGAGTTGCCGACAGTCGGAGAGCAGCCTCCTTAGGATTTAACATTTGTATTTTATTTTATTTTTTTGAATGTTGGAATTTCCTTTTCTTAAACTTTGTTATGATTTAATAACTACATTTATAATTTTTGCAAAATTTACTGATCTAACATGGCATATCTGTGTCACCATATATATATATATATATATATATATATATAATATTTCAAATGTGTGCCATATGCCATATTAGATATTAATTGCATACTTTGAAAAATTCTAGAATTTGATTGCTGGAGTAAAAAAATTGAAGGACTATACTGTAGAACAACACCCCGAAGTTTTAGGACTTCCTGGCATAACGAAGCAATGTCTAATAAACAATTCTCGAACTTTCATTTTTTAAAAGATTTTCAAAGGTTTAATAATTGTATTAAATAATTTCCTTGAACTTCGTTAATCGAAATATTTCAAATATTTTGCAAGGCTACTAAAAATTTCTCTAAAAAACGACATTAAGTATTTGATAACTCTTATATAAAGGAGAACTACTTATATGTATGGAATTTTGCTAATAAGGAAACTAAACTTATACATGCTCATAAACACACATATATATACTAAGAGAAAAAAAAAAAAGAAATAAATTATAAACAAACTTTTTTTTATATTTTCTCTATGTGTATTTAATTTTTTTATTTTTAAATTGAGCTTTAAATTTTCAAATGTTAAAAAAGAAAAAGAGTGTTTTTTTGGTTCTCTAAAGATCATTTTGTGACACATGGATCTTGAGCAAAATCAATATTCTATATACAATTGTGAGAGTATTTTTAGGTTTTATGAAATTGAAAATAAAGGGAATATGAATGGAATCAATATTTGATATCACATACAATTATCTAGTACTAAATCAATATTACGTATAATCCGTAAAACTCTCATGGGCATCAAAGGAAGTCTAATATGAATCATAAAATAAGATCTCCATTAAATAAAGAAAGAAAGCACTCTCAATATTCATAAATTATGAAAACATTCATCTTTCTAACCCGTGGCAATCGCAAACGGTTTAATAATAAACTTAATTCATTTCACTTCTTACGAAGTTACTTTTGGTAGAGGGAAGACGACATCATCATCATTAGGCTAGTTTGCAACTTCAGATTTTTCATTTTCCCTAAGGAGGTAAAACATGTAAATTATTATTAAAACTTTATAGTTTTTTTATATTTGAAATAAAATAAATTTGATTTTTTTTTATAAGTTGTATTAAAAAATAATAGTTATTTTTTTTGGCTCAATCCTCTCACACACAAATGCGACAACACGATGATATCCATGGATGTCACCCACAAGCACGTGCTCCATTATGAGCAAACGGGAACTTTCCATGCTGGAGCAACTGATTTAAACCAGCCCACTAAAACATTCACACGTGGGACTAAGTGGCGAGTCTCGTTACTCCCTTCCAAAAATAAAGTCAACCCTCTTCTTCCTTCCCCAGCTCATATATTAACTCCGTGACAGTTGTCCTTCTATAGTCTCATGGCGTGTTGGATGAGTGATGGATACGAATGATTTTTCTAATAGTTTTTTTTTTTAAAAATTATTATTTATATTTTTATTTATTAATATTTATATATTTATAATTAATTTACGTGATATATTAATACTATTATTGTGTTTTTCAATCGCAAGGGCTATTCGGCTGCTTTATTTATGTAAGGAAATAACAAAAATTCAGAAAAAAAAGCTATTAAACTATGTAGTACTCCATCTATAGAAGGAAGCCCTTATTCAAACTCATTGAAAAATCAGGTGTTAATTTCATCAACCCTCTATCTAACTACAACACCTGTTGGTCAAACACTATTATATTCCATTTCTAGTATGATTCCTGCCCTTTAATTGCATTAAAATTATTGTCCCTTTGCTTGCTCTTGTGTTTTTTCTCATTTCTCTTTCTGATGATGAAACACTCTAGAAGCTATAACAATCAACATCTATTGCATGTTGTCCTTATCCATGTTCCTAGTAGATTAATGTTGTTAAGGAGACTTAATACATCGTTATCCAATGTTATGAGGAAAAATACATGTCATCAATATATTCTAATGTCATCCTAGCTAATTGTTCAGATTTACAGTGCAAATGCTACAGCTTTTCCTATGTCCTACTTCTAAGTAATCTATATATAAAATTTTCAAAATTCGAAATGATATTATAAATCACCATATTTAGATGAAACATATATAGATATTTTTTATGTAATATTTTGACATAATAATGAACATCGATTGATTTTTTTCACTGAAACTTTTTAGAGTTTTGTCAAATAAAAGCATAGTTGTCAAAATCATGATTTTACCTGAAATTAAATAGTATAAAATCGATATAATCGTATAAAATTGTATAGAACCAGTAGAATCAGTAATTTATAAAATCATATATTTAAATTCATAATTATATTAAAAAACTATACCTAAATGATTTTTTTTCCATTTTGATTTTGAAAAACTTCATAAAATTGCAAACTCGTAGAATCGTACAATTGACTCGTGATTTTGACAACCATAGATAAAAGTACATAAATCTTTGGTTTTCGATTAATTTAGTTTCCAAAATTTGAAATTCCAATAGAAGAATTTTTGGGGATTCGATTCTCGAATTGAGATAGTTCCCTTTGGGTTAGATGTTCTATCAACCTGTTTTTTCTTTTCTTTTATTTATTTATTTTTTAGGTTTAATGGGTATATGGCCTATAGATATCATTTGGCATTATCAAGTGTGTCAATTTCACATGTAACATACGAATATAATAATGATGAGTCATGACATTATACAATTTTAAGCTCAAATTCAATTTAAAATTACAAAAACTTGCGATTATTTGGATTTGAATTATATTTTACCTGGATTTAAACTTACATTCAATAAGCTTGAATTTGGGTTAAAAAAATAAAATTATTTTGAAGTTTTTCATTTTAATTTGGGATTAATTTACAGTTAATCTCGACTTGGATTAATTAGGCCCTTTAATTAATCGAACCAAACATTCTAAGGTCAAAAATTGGTGTAGAAATGATTTCAGTAACTCAAACTAATAGGAGCTGTCCAGGAGAAGTAAAGGTTAGATTACTAGATCCCAGACACAATCTTCATAAAGATGGTAATGCTCATGGCTGAGAAATTCCAAACCAAAAATTTCCCATTAAAAATCGAAATTGTGCATGACACATTTCTATGTAAAAATATGTTGTAAAACCAGACTAAGTCAATTGCAATTATTTTGCAACACCTAAAACCATAAAATTTATGAAAGTTTAAACTTATGGAATATCCATCCGAATTCACTCCAACAGCTTTACTAAACTTTGTTCATTCGGATCCTTTGCGTTTGAAATGTAAAGATTAATATCCAAAGGAAACTGCTGATCAACTCAGAAGAAAACACGAAAGATCAAAAAACTAAATTTAATATTGACTAAAAGTTTAATGACCAGACTTATACTTGCCCACCATTTCGTCATGTATTGAAGATCTTGCAACTACAAGTGTAAATAAGTCAAACCAAGAAGGTATGGCATTGAACTTGAATTTCGTCTCCAACTCTAAAGTTTAAAATTCGAGCTTAATTGAGTTTAGAATTTAAAATCAAGTTTGATTTGAAGTAATATTTGATAAATGCAAGATCGAATCAATTTTTAAGAAGAATATCTCTCTTCTACTAAGTAATATGAGCAAATTGCAAATATCATCCCCTAAACTATTGTTTAGATATAGATAAACTTTTTACACTTTCAAAATATGATTTTACTTCCTATTAAACTTTAGAAAATATGCAAATGATCCAAACTATAGCTAATATCCCATAACCTTGGGACTTTAGCAATAATTTGATAGTTATTTTTATAATTTTAAAAGTTATAAGAAGATTAAACCATATATTAAAAGTTTAGAAAATCTATTCGTATTTAACTAATAATTTAAAAAGTGTTTTTGTAATTAGCCCAAATAATGATGATGCCCATATTTGACTTGACTCCAAGTTTTCCTTAATCTCATTGATTAATTAGACTTAATATCTTATCGACCAAATATCATTAACCTCCAATTTAACTTGATTAAATATTTGAGTAACTTGAATTTAACCCAATTATAGTAAAATTAAATTTTAATAAATATATATCTGATTGATTTAACTCATTTACATCCCAACCAGCAACACGGCTATAGTTGTGAATTTCAATATTTCTTTGGTGCGTTTGTTACTTAGATTTTGAGCATCAAAACATTCAATGAATATACATAAAGGCGTTATTTACGAGGAGTTTCTTAAGCCCTTGGAACAACTTTAGAAATCGAAAGCAGAAGTATCCCGATCGAGTGATCTTGTTAGGTGATTCGGTTGTATAAAATACACGATAGCATTTGAACAGTCATACGTACACTACACGAATTACATCATCGTTTCACAATTTCCACTGTATTATATTAAATTATACGAACCTGTGTGCTTCCATGTTCGATGTCTGGACGACATCTTATGTCAACCCTTATTACTCGAGTTCACATGAAGAACCTTATAATAGTAAAAAATAATAATAAATGGTTTCTCTTTTGAACCAAACATGTCATGCAAAAAATAATAAAACAGTAGATCGTGATCCTTCCTTTCCACTTCCGTGGTTCTGGTGGTACCCTACGTAGTGGTTTTTCATCAAAATAATTTTTTATTTATCTACTACATGAAATCTAATTAAATTAAATAATCTGCTTACATAATGAACTCAATATAACTGTACTTGTTTTAGATCCAGGAGCTTATTTGCTTTTTTTGCATGGCTTACTTTATATAGTCCTTCACGTCTTTTACATACATATAGTTGACTTTTACTAATTTTTTAAACATGGGTTGTTATGTAAATGTGGTTATTTTCTGGTAGCGAGGTGTCCAAAAATCCAACAACCTTTGAATATTGACTCCCCTCAAGGGATCATACTGATCATGAGCATGCTGATGAGTTAATTTAAATACACACTAGGAATATTATGAACTATTAACGATTAATCAAACCACCTACTTAACCACGTGTGGTATATAATATATAGTTCATAATGTATATATATTAAACGTCCTTCATGCAGATTATAATTATTTATTTCTCTAGACCAGTGTATTTATTGAATATAACCATGGTTGCATGATTGTTCGTACGTAAATATATATATTTTATGCTTGGAGTGACAAAACGAGCCTTTGTGTGTTTTCTAGATATGCAGATGTATGAAATGCATGAGAAGATTATAATATGTAGGAGAGCTGATTTGAGTTAATCTCTTAGCTTCAACGTGTATGTCTTCGCCTCGTTCGAAGCTGTCTTCTGACATCATCATATATATGGTAACGTTTAGGATAATGCAAGATAAAATGAAATGTACCTGAAAAAATATTTATCGGTAGGCTAAATATTAATATATATAATAGTTAAATGGGTAGTTTTTAAAATAGTTACAATCCATATTTTGTGTAATTTATATATATTAAAATTTTATTTATATTTATATACTATATGTGTATAATATATGACGTATATAACCATTGAGTCTTTTTTTTTTTAATTTATTTTCAGTGTCATGTTATCTTTCTAAAAAATAACATTAAATGAGATTCGTTAATACATATCTTGAATATTTAGTAAGGGATTGAAAAAATTATTATGCTTTTTCGTTTACATATTTTATAAAAAAAATTGAATATATAAAAATATGAAGAGTTCGTAAATTTTTTAATAAGCATTCTAAAACATTCATTGAATTTTCCAGGTTAAATTACTAAGTTAGCTGGAAACGGTTTCAACATCTTCAACTGATCATTTGACAAGTGGAGATTGATGATTTTTGGCCACGAAAATGCTCCCGCCAGAGGTGCGACTTTACTTCAAAAGTATGACACCTCTTAGTTTGTTTAGTTATTTAACAACACGGCACCAAGAAACACATTAGCATGTCAGCTGGAATTTTATCCTTCTTTCCCACCTTGTTTGAAAACGTTGGAAGTATGAAAATGGTGCAACCATGTAATTCCATAGAGACATATACTTGGGTAAGCTTTGACTTTGGTATAAAAACATATCCGCTGAACTTATCAAAATGTACTATAATCTTCTTTAAATGTTGAATTTAATATTTTTTTATTTAAAAAAATAAATATCTTTTATACTACCAATTTATTAAAGTTCAAACAAATTATTTATAACATTTAAAAATTTAAAAGATAAATCTATACCCACATCAAAGTTTATAGAATTATTTATAATTTCTTATATCATTTAATTACTTTTATTGGAGTTTTGTCATGGTGTTCTGAAAAATGTCTCACTTCATTATCACATGAATTATATAATTAAGCATTCTTGACCTTGTGGAACTAGACATGAACTTTTAGCTATATATCATAGAACAAACCAATATAAGAGATGATACCAAATAAAGAGAGATTTGATGTGGAATCCAAAAGAGTAAGGTTAAAATTTACAAGGAAATTGTGTCAATCTATTAGAATATAATATTAATGGTATGATAATCTACTACAATATATTATTTTAGAAGAAAATATATATATTCTTTTATGTATTTTTTAAATAGTTATAACTTTTATATAATTTAATATAAAACAATACAACTTTTGGAATGATATATTTTCAAATAATTATAACTTTTATATAATTTAATATAAAGCGATATAACTTTTTATATCAAATGATATTTTACTACTATATTAGAAAAGATAATAATTCTTTTTGGATGATGTACAATTTTATTCAAAATCATCCAATAATTATATAATATATTAGAAACATATATGTTAATTGTAATATTTTTTAAATAAATTTTATCATTTTTACCATTTGTTATACCTTAAACAAAAACTCGCACATGATTCGAGGTTTTAACTAGTTATCTTATAATCTCTCAAAGCATTTAAATCTTTTGACAAGTCTTCAAGTTTTTTACTGTCTCATTTACTCAAAAATTCATAGATAACGGTAAGGACGGACCAAGGGGCCCCAAGCCCAACAATATTTTTTACCATGTACATATTATCTTCTTCAAGGCCAGTGTGCACATACTCCAGTTGGGGGAAAGGGGTATTTAGGTTGGAAAGCAAAAATGGAAAACAAAACTGTTGTAACTATAAGGTACGTCAACACATAATAATTAATTGGTAGCAAAATATATTTTTCTTATACCCTTATGTAAACTGTAATAGGTCATAAATATGATTATATTTTCTTATCTAATATTTATGTAATACTTTTTTAAAAAATATAAATATAATTTAATGAACTATGATATACTACTGCTTTTTCTTGTAAAATGTGAAGTATAATGAGCGAAAAGTAAAAAGGAAGGTCATCCACCTTTGGCTACATTTCTAAGTGCCATACTCTATAACTTTTATATTAAAGTTTCCACTTTTTTCTATTTTAATCTTTATTTAACCTATTAAATATTCTGTTCCAGTCCTCCACAATGTTCAAAAGATTAGAAGGTTTCCCTTTGTCATATTTGTTGATGATTCCTTGTTATGCCATAGGGATGAATATTAGTTCAACATGCTTGTTTTGTTAATAAAAAAAAAAAAAAAGCAAATTGAAAAGTTTTAGTGAAATTATTAATGGGCATTGCATAAGTACTTCTTTTAGTTAGCCTTGAAAAGGCATATGGCTCAAAGAAGAAAATTAATAGATAAAGAATTTAAATCAAGAAATTGCTTAAAAGATAAATGACTCAAATAAAAAAGTTAAAAAAAAAAAAGATGAAAGACCACTTCTATATTTTTATTGGAGGTTACATATTTCTTGTTATGTAAATTTAGTAGTTCTTTAAGAGACACTTACTAAAGGTAATAGAATTTTTATAAAGTGATATGTTTCATACTATTTAGCTCTCTTCAAAATTCACATGTTCATTCAAAAATCGAATGAATTTCTTTTATTAAATTGTTGGAATTAAAACTTAAACAAGAGGAGACAATAGAAATCAAAAAGCCTATAATTTTTCCAGCCTATTACCTTATTTCATGAAACATGGTTGAATAAGTTAATAACTCAATACACCTACACATTGACTTCAAAAACACCTACAATGTAACTCTTTTGATTCAATCCTATTGATTGCCTATCTTTAGGCTATCCAATGCACTCTCTATGCAAAGATAAAATTGTTTGTCTACTTTAATAACCATGCTTATTTAAGACCATTGACACTCACAACATCTCTCCTCTTTTCCCAACCAATACACTCTAAGTCATTGAGTACTTTTTTACCCCTCTACGCTCTACCTTCCTCTAAACTCTCTTCATTATAGAACTTCATGCAATACTTAAGTGAAATAAAATGAAGTTTGCATCACACAACCAACAAGCATTTTTCTTAAAAGGTGACAACACAAGTATTGCTTGATGTAATCCATCTAATTCTCTTTTTGACATTACTTGATTTGTCTAATATCCATGATAGTCACTCATTTGAGATAAAAGAACTTTTGAAACATTTGACACATAGTCCCCTATGAATCGATTAATCAAGAGGCAAGTTGAAATACTAAGTGTATGTCTTTTCCATGAGGGACTTAAGAGAATTTTTTGAACTTAAGATAATCATTAAGCCTGTATACTTTGAGTGTCTCAATAAACTTAAGGAGCGGCTCCTCGCACTCCCTTACTTACCATTAAACTTCATGAACTTAATACTTCTATAATCCTTACAACATGGTTAGTTCACTATCTTATGTTAATATGGAAGCTTGAGACTTAAGACTTTGATGGAGGTTATCATGTTATCATTTATGTCCTCAAATAGTTTTTTCCAAGTCTTCCTTTACCACATATGACAATCTTGTAGGTGTGACACTAGCTCCAACTTAAGAAGTAAGTGTGATGTTATGAGGTGCACTCATGCCAACCACTAGTGTCTACAAATTATATAGAGAAAATGAAGAACCTTTAGGGTAAGTTGTTAAATCCTCAATATTAAAAGCCTAATTAGTAGGGGTTGGTAGCAAAAGGTGCTTGCACACCATCTTCTTATAGTGCATCTTCCTCTTCTGTATATGTCTAGTAGGTTTGGTCTTAATGGATAACCTTTGACACAACAATAGTCCCAAGTACTAATCTTGGTGCCAATAAGGTAACATTGGGTTATGTAGCAATAGTAGCCATTCCAAGTAGCAACCACATGAAGGTGCTTAAGAACTGGTTGAGAAGTGGACTATTCTTTTGTATAGAGCACATCATAAGTGACATTTTAGGGGAGCTATCCTATGCTACAATGAGCACAACATTGTCCTCCAATACTAAAGAATTATGCTAAATGATGCCAAGACTAATTTCTTGCTACTGAGAGACTCCCTCCTATTTAACCCTTTTTCTTATAGATGCCTCCTTCTCTCTTAGGTTGAGTCACCAAATGATGTTTGGGGGTGATGCTACTATTGGTTGATCACATGCACATCATGTGATGTCGCGTATCAAGTAACCTTAGAAAAGCCTTGATTAGATGACATGTGGAGTGATGTGATTGGAGAGATGGTCTCAACAACTTTCTAAAGCATGAATGTTCTTGAGTATTCTTTGTTGGATCAATGGTTTAATCTTTAGGGGGAGATTGTAAATATATAACATCATTTTTATTGAATATTCTAAATTTGTCAAATGAAGAGAAGGTAGCATGTATTTATAGATTTTGGAGCTCATCCTTAGCCATTAAATGACTCCATAGATCAATGGATGAGATGAGTCTTTCAAGACATCCATTAGAACATTTTGTCGACTGGGCTTTAATATATATGTAATCCTTATTGGGCTTCTTATGGCGCAAGTCAATTGAGAAAGCCAATTAAGTGTGCAAGCTTACAATAACGGGCCAATAGCAATTAAGTCAATTTGGTAATCCTTGTTTTGAAACTGCTATGCAAGATCATTCTAAAATATCCCTAAATAAATGGCTTAACTCCTAGGATTTGTCACTAGTCCTAAAATATTTTGATAAAAATGACAAGTGGATGGATAAACTTGACTATGTATAATTTAAATTTATGTTGGCTCTCCAGTTGGTGTGCAATTATGAAAATAGTTGTTCTTATACTGTATATCCATTCATATCATGCCCTCTATGTTAACATCCAATTTTTTTACCTAAATAGCAAAATGACGGTGATATTATCTAAATTAGGTTACCTAATTAATTAAATGTCCATATATTATATTAATACAACTAATAACTTGCCTTAAATTATTATGTCAAAAGGGCAAGTAAATTTAGAAGTTAATAGAGTTTTTGCCTTTATATATGAGATTCAACATAGCGATTTTCAGTGCGAAAAATAAATCACAAAGAGGCATAGGATCACAATACAAGAAATAGAAGCATGAACCAAGCATCTGGATGGCCTTCGATGGTATCTTGCGCCATGGTATATTAAGTGTGGGCGATCTATGGTAACATCAATCATGCCTTATGTACTATGTCTAAGATTTTTGCAATATCGAGCAAAATAAATTTCCACCTGAAGACAAAAGGTCTTGGCACTTAGAAGTTAGCACTCAACAGGGAATCAATGTAATACTGTTAAGAATTTCCATAATAACAGCCTTCATTGGCTATATATTGAGTTTTGGTTTATGTTATGACACTAGCAATAAATCGCAAAGAGGCATGAGTAGAATACTACAATTACAACGAAAGTCAATGTTTTGGAATTCCAAACAGTAGTTATATTCATTATGAGATAAATGCTGACTTTCCCATACCTTTTATCCTAAGGTGGAAATATTATTTTGCTCGGACTGCAAAAATCTTAGACATTATACTTGGGGCATGGTAAATGTTTCCATGGTTTGCTCACATTAAATAAACAAAGGTTCAAATACCATCGAAAGCCATCCAGATGCTTAGTTCCAGCACAAGTAACTGGGTGCTCTGGGGCAATTAAATCCTATGATCTTAGTTTATTTGTGAGTTAATTTCAGTCTAAGTGCTTGCTATTGTACTAATTTATTGTTGGAATTTTTATGTTTCCCCAGGTTACTCGGGTGGAACAAGTTAAAGTCGATAATAATGATGTCCACTATTTGTACAATTAGTTGATCAACTCCTGTCTTGCTTTTGGTGCAAAACGATGGATTGCTATCTTACAGATTCACTACATTCATCTTGCAAGAATCGTGACATCGAACACCAGTGGTATTAAAAATTTCCCTAGATATGGTTAGGGATAAGTACAATAGAGTTCTCTATAATTGTGTGAAGAACTAACTTTATATTTTAAGGATCATTTCGATTCTTTTTAATTTTGACAAAATGCAATGAAGTTTTTTTTTTTTCTTTAAGTGGCTCATTTTAAATCTTTATATTTATGTATATCACACCAAATAAAGCCCTGTAATTATGATATTAAATCATGCTAGACATCAATGTAGGGACTTACATGACATGAAAACAAATATATAAAAGATTTAGATGACTTATTTAAAATATATATTATTTAATTGAATTTTAGTATAAATATAAAGAGCCTCTAGTATACCTATTTCGATATCTTGCTTATGATTTATGAGTTCATATTTATTCATAAAATGAAATACTGGATAAATGATTCTAATATTGATTGCTGCATTCAAAGAGGGCTGAGGAAGATGTAGAAGGACTTGATGAAGGAGGCTCATGGAAGGGTTGCAAGCTTTTGTGCTGCGGCTGGTGCAACCACCATAATGTACAGGAGGACAGAACGGTCTGGAGCAAAGCGTAGCGGGCGCATGTGGAACCAATAGACCTTGCGATGTTATCTTGAATGCAACAAATTCAATGATGCTACTGATTCCTCCAAAGACTATTTGATTTATTTTTTTTCAATTAAGGAGAATCGTCGGCTTTTTGAAATGAATTGTGCCACTTGACATAATTGACGCATATGAATAAAAATGTAAGACGTATATTGTTCTCAATGATCATGATAAATAGTTCATAAAACCTACCAAGCATCATAGTATTTTCATAAGCAATAGGTCACCATTTACTGTTCCTATATAACTACTAATTAATTATTAATAGGATTTTCATCTTTTTCTTTATTAAGCTAGCAATCATCATCTTACTATTGAATCCTGTAGTGGGATATCCTCTAAAAGAATGGGGAGGTTTAGTAGTGAAATAATTTGATTATGGCACCAAGATGTTTGCTTGAATTAAAAGTAAGCCTTTATATCTAAAAGAAAAAAAAGGTAAATTGCAATGACATTCTTTGACAATACAATAATGTTATGTTTAATAACTAAATTATCACACCTCAAAACTTAAAAAGGATGATAATTTAATATGTATCTCACTTAAATTGAACATATTAAAACTTACTTCAAATCAAACGGGTTTCTAATTACATTTTATTTTCTAATAGCGTTCATTTATTTTTTTAGACCTTTGCTTGACTGGCCATTGATAATTTATTTCCAATTTTACTTAAGAAATTGTTTAATAGCTTTTAAATTCCTTGGTGGTGATTTGATGGTTATCCATTTGATAAAACAATAAATTTTCTATTAACAACGCAGTGGATGTACTAATAATCCTCATGGATAAAGTCATGTCAAAGTCCATAAAGTCTGATAGTCTTAAAAGCTGTGATCAAGTCAATAGTAAAACAATTGGAAATCTAGCAAGATCAATAGTGTAAGGTAGCAAAAGGTATACTTCTCCTTATCGGGAGCACACTCATCATCCCCAAGCCTAATGTCGAAACTGTAACTATAGTCATCACTTAAAAAAAATATAAAAAATGAGTTACAAGAAACTTAGTATTAAGGATGTAATTAGGGTGTGTTTGAATTGGATTTAGTAAATCCGACACTCATCCTATTATCCGTAATGTTGTCCAAAACCCATCCATAAGTCCATAGGGTTTTTCCCCAAATACCAAAACCTACCCAATAAGTCTAATAAGGAACTTGAATCCCAATCTATAACCTGTCATTTTTTTTAAGGAAAAAAAAATTACTTTTTTAGTTTTAAGTCCCTATTTGTTTATTATAGTTATATTCTTATAAAATATAGTTTATGTTCTTATAAATAAATAAAATTTCAATTTTTAATATATCTAATCATATTTGTTCATTTCAATTTTTTGAATTAAAAAACCATATAATATTATAATATTTATTCACTTAGTTGTAGGAAGGAAAAAAAATTATCGAGTTTGAGGCTTTCAATGGATTTAACATTTGTCCCGTAACCCAACCTAAACCCTATAGGGTTTTCAAAAAAACAAATCCTATAACTTATCCCAAACCCTATAGGATATTAACTTATAGGGTTTTTTATGGGGCCAAGCAAGTCGGAAACCCTATAATGACCTACTCAGTTACATCTCTACTTAGCATGATAGTCATCATCAATCATATTTGATGCCACTTGTACATGAGCCTATATCTAATGCATTTAGCAACATTTTATTAAATATAATTATACAAGTGTAAACATGTAACATTAGAGTAATCAAGAAATCCGAACAACACGATGGGAGTAATTGTGGTCCAACTGATGCAACTGAGGGTTGATGAAAATAGTTAACTCCATGTCCAACTAAAAACCATATAAGTAGTCTTGTACAAAGTTCACCGCTATTTTTATAGACACTAATGATCATAATCCTCTTATAATGTATTATATGTGAGTCCTATTCCTCTATATAACACTTGTTATGGCTTTACTCCACTTTCATTTACCATTAATCTAATGCAATTCGTGCCTAACTATGGTATCGCCCTAAGAAAACGACCATAGCCACAAACTTAGTCCAAGGGGCATTGCTTGTTGACTTGGAATGACCAAGTAGAAGCCACACACAATTATTAGGCTAAGTTTACATTTTAGTCCAATTTTATTTAACTACTTAACAAACACACAACACTTACTATTATTATGCAACTGGTAAACCAAAAGATTGTGAAAGTAGAAGTTATTATTTGATTAATCATGATTAATTAAGCTCAATATAGATTTTTTATAATTAAGACCATTAATTAGGCCCATTACTTAATTCAATTGTCAAGTCCTTAGGTCCATAATTATTAAACCCATAATTTTAATTGATTAAAGAAATCTATTATTTAAGCCCATGAGATTATTATTTAATTTATAAAGAATCCATTACTTAAGTCCATATATTAGGCCTAATAGATTATACTTAGATAATTTCCGTTGGCCCATTTAGTTTTATAACCAAACTAGCTCACTTTATTGTTTAATTATTTAATTAATTCATTTATTAATAATTTTTACTAAATTATTTGTAATTAATAATTAATTAAATTAGTTGCTTGATTAGTCAAACCAGTTCACGTAAGTAATGAACTGATTGAGGCATGACTAAATGAGGTTGGAAAGAATTGCACCGGTTCGGTTCTATGGGGGTTTTGGCCCTATTCTATATTATTTCAATATTTTATTAATTAATTCAATTATTAATTTCAATTCGTGCTCAAATCAATTTTTAGTCGATTTAAGGATATTGAACCAATGCTATTCATATTCAAACCAATGTAAGGGTGGTTGGACTAGTTTGGTTCACTTGGATAGGGAGTGGTGCAGCAGTTAGATTAATTTAAATTATTATTTTATTAATCCAAAATATTTATTATTTACTGAATTGTATATTTAACTAAAATATTATTATTCCATTATTTTATCCACAAACATCTTCATACTATCAAACACATTCCAACACCAATTTCGATTTAAATCCAATTACTTGAATTTGCCTTTGTGATTTTGGAATTTTATTGACCATAAACATGTCTATATGATTCCAAGTTTTTAAGCCAATGAAATTCACAATTTTGACCCAAGGTTATTTATGCTCCATGGAAATTTCCATTATAAGTAACTCAATTATTGGAGAAGATCCACACGATATTTATATCTTACCTTCAGGATTTGTAATGAACATAGGTCTCTTGCATCTCTCAACTATCAATCTCATTCCTATTCTTGGTTACTATTAGTGAGACTTCATATGGTCTTATTGAACATGCTAAGACTATAATCACATCAGAAAATAAGGGTTACTTTATACGAACCCTAATCAATGTCATTAAGTCAGATCATGAAACTCTTTTAAGTATTCACTCACATTTTACTCTAGTACAATAAAGTCGTGTAATGGCACTTGACACATGGTCTACAAGCAGCACATCTCAACTCCTAGCCGTCAGTGTTAAAATAATCATTAATTTAGTTATGGCTTTTAATTTTGGCATTGGATTAGGATAGGCATTGAATTTCATACAGTGGATGTCGTAAATAATTATTTATTTTATTATCCTATAGATCCACGTCTTGTTCAAATAGCATTCCCATTATTCGTATAGCGTCATGTTGTCTATATCATATGATATTTATTTAAACATTTAAAATAACACCACAATAAATTTTGCTTATAACTAATGATGAACACGCTCGAATCATAAGCTTAAGAACTCTCGTACAGCTTAGTTACAGACCACTGATTAATGATAACTCTAATTGATGGAGAAATTCATTAAAATAATATTATTTTAAAAAATAATAATTATGAAATAGGATATTTAAAAATTTTACTCTAAAAACAAATTACGAAGGCATCAATTTAGAACATACTTTCAGGTGACAAAAATATGGCCTATTTCCATAAGACTATCAAAAGCTTTCACAACCGCAGCTCCATACACAGATTGATTAGGGAGGATGGCAGCAAGGTGGCCAGGGAGCGGGAGATCTAGCTAGAAGTCCTTCAATATTTCCAACATTTATATGATCCACCTACGTCATTTACCACCCCCCGTTGATGAGGAGAGCTTCAAACCCCAGACTCTAAATGAACAGCAACAACTCACCCTCGATGTTACCTTCTCGGATGAGGAGATAAAATGGGGTTTTACATCGCAAGTGAATGGGAAGGCTCCTAGCGCAGATGGATTCTCTGCTCTTTTCTTCAAGGAGGCTTGGGACATTATAGGTGCGGACATTATCACTACGACTAGAGAGTTCCTGACATCAGGGCACCTACTCAAAGAGATCAACAATACTGCTATTACCTTAGTATCTAAAGTTGCCAACGCTACTAGACTAGGTGATTTCAGGCTAATAGCTTGCTGTAATGTGATCTACAAGGCGATCTCCAAGATCCTTACATCAAAGGTGAAATCGACGTTACCTACTCTAGTTAGGAGTGAGCAAGTAGCATTCGTTCCAAAAAGGAGGATAACCGACAACATATTCTTGGCCCAAGAGCTCATGGCAAACTACCACTCCCATGTGGGAGCCCCCCGGTGTACTCTAAAGGTAGACCTCCAAAAGGCCTATAATACAGTTACATGAGACTTTGTCTTAAGGGTACTTAAAGCTATGCAGTTTCCTCCCCATTTTTGCGACCTTATCAGCCAGTGTATATATACATTAAAATACTCCATCAACATCAATGGGGAATTGGTGGGGTTCTTTGCAAGCAAACGTGGTTTAAGGTAAGGGGATCCCATATCCCCTTACCTATTTGTCCTCTGCATAGAAATCATCTCCACACAGTTGAGGTAGATAATCCTAAAACCTAATTTCTCACTACATTGGAGATGTCAAAACGAACGCTTGATCCCCCTCTATTTTGCAAATAACCTCCTTATATTTGCCAGAGACAACAAGGAATCTATATCCCTAGTGAAAGAAACTCTACAAGACTTCCAAACCATCTCGGGTTTGGCAGTAAACAATAGCAAAAGCAGCATTTTCTTTTCCCATATCCCAACAAGCACCAAGGAGGCCATCCTGCAATTCACTCAAGTTAATGAAGGCCAACTACCAGTACGATACTTGGGGGTTCCTTTCATTTCCTCAAAGCTCAAAAAACAGGATTGTGAGGTGTTAGTGGAACGCACCCTATCCCGGATTAATTCTTGGACAGTTAAATATCTGTCCTATGCAAGTAGGCTCCAATTAATTAGATCCGTCCTATTTTCCATGCAAGTCTACCGGTGGTCCATTTTCATTCTTCTTAAGTCAGTTGTCACAAAGATAAAACAACTACTAAGGAATTTACCAAAGCTAAGGTCAAATGGGCATAACTGTGTCAACCCTAGCAAAATGGAGGCCTAAGGATACTGAATATCTATATCTGGAATAAAGCCATCTAAATCAAGCAGATATGGAAACTATGCAAGGAAGGCACAAAGAGCTTATGGTCAGAATGGGTTCATTCCACTTTACTTAAGGGCAAGAACTTCTGGTCCTCTAGAGCACCAACTATTTGTTCATGGACTTAAAAGAAAGTACTAAAGCTGAGAGGCTTGGTAAGGTCTTGCTTTATCTGGGAGCCCAATAATGGCTTAAAATCTCTCTATAGGCAAACTTTTGGCTCCCACAGGACCTCTAGACACATTGTTTAGTGCATGAGCCATGAGTAGTACAGGCTTCCCACACACTATAAGACTATGTTCCATCATAGATGGGAATGAATGGTGTATCCTAGAGGGCCCACTCTGGACTAGTATCGGTATCCCATCCTCCCTTATACCGAACGGTGTAGTTTCGAATCGCTTTCACTGCAGACATTCGGGGACAGGAGAGTATACCATCAAAAGTGGCTATGGTTTCATAAACCCACCAAGACCTACTACACCATGGCAAAAAGTAGTATAGAATAAATCTTCCTTACCTAGACACTCCTTTGTACTATGGTTAGCTTGGTTAGGGAAGCTTGCCACCCTTGACAGGGTACACAATTAGGGACTAGTGCAATCCACTACTTGTTTTCTGTGTAACTGGCATCTAGAGGACCATGCCCACCTATTCTTTTAATGCGATTACATGGTACAAGTTTGGAGTGTAGTTTGTGACTTCTTGCATTACCCAGCCTCATCCAACAACTGGGATGGTGTTCCTAGGTTTATGGTAGCACAGGGGGACTTACCAACCCATCAAAGCTGGCAAGCTGCACTAGCGGCAACAGTTTACTACATATGGCGCACCCGGAATAAAGTGCGGTTAAGAAAATCCCTCCCAGGGATTAGCATGTTAACCCACTAAATACGATCCTATATTAAACTGTTGTAATCTTAACTCATTGTCTTAGTTTCATATGCTAGGCATTTAGTATGCAAATACGATTATCGATTATGTGCTTTTTGTAACTTTATTTCACTTGCTCATTGTATTTTTCTACCATTCAATAAAATTATCAATTATCCAAAAAAAAAATTGGAGAAATTGAAGGCACATGCATGTCCATACCTTCCAGCAAATGCTTCAATTATTTTTTTTATAAATTTTAAATCAATTTTTATAATTTTTAAATTTAAAAAAATTATTTTTTTCTACTCTTATGTGAACTATTTTTTTTTTTAATCAAAGAAGCTATTGGGAGACATAATAGACTCCAATTTATAGCATGCTATGAAGATTTACCCTTATACATTGGTTACTTACAAGAGCATCTCTTCTTCAATGCAACTAGTATAACAAAAAAACCATTGATAGAATGACGATGTGATATGACATATGTACTCAGCATGGAGGTTGAGCTATCGTCCATCTCATTGGCATCCAGTGGGAGTTATATTAGCTACTACTATTGCCAAATGTCAACAAGTTACGCCTTTACCACCAACATTGCATCCCCCCCCCCCCCGGCCCCAGGCTCCCTTCCCTTTCACGCATCACGCGTAATCATATATAAACTCAAGACCATGATTAGGTAAAGCAACAATCATAACATAATCTAAAGATAAGTGGATTTACCATAATGTACCTACTTGCATGTTACAACGGACCGTAAATTCAATTAATATTGGATATGCAATAAACCACCTAGCTAGTGTTGATGTTATACTTACCAGATGTCCAAGAACTGCTCTTGTGTGTCCTATGTATCAACAACCGATAAATTTGTACCACCTCTTGTATCCTTATTGCATGTCACGAAAGCCCTCTATGTGTACTAACCAAGCTAGACACTCATCCTATAAGGCGATGTATGGTGCATGCTATACCAACTAAGCCATATCAACCCCCCTATATGAGTCGATTTGATGGAGCTCTGGCTATGTGTTCACATCCTATGGTATATATTGGTAACCCCTAAATTGCTTAACGACACAATCGAGAAAATGCCACTCGACTATATGGAAACATATGAGTAACACCCGAGCAGTCTAAATGTTTTTGCATGCTCTATAAATGGGTGGTAGGATGTGAATCAAATTGCCTACGTATGGCTCCCACTCGACCTAAAAGGTAATTAAGTAAGATCCAATGTTAACAATGCATATGATGAAATGGGAAAGTGAAAAACAGTTTGAAGAAATACCTGCTTATCATTCTGCATGTCGAGGCCATCTTAATAAACCCCAACAACACGGGTTGGGTGATACTAAATGTCCAGTCTTGTCCTCCAACATGCGGCTAATAGAGCTCCAATCTTTTATAATAAGTCTATGCCGACTAACAGGCGCTATGTGTTGGAATTTATCTCATGCCCAAATCTATAAGAGTATCACTACCCCTCTAATCTCATGAGCTAACACGGTAGATGTGACACAAAGCTAGCGATATAACCAAGCCAAATATACTGACCTTCAACTAACATTGAAGTGCTCTAATAGTGGCAGAAACATGTTATGTACAAGGGAGTTGAATATATCAGCAAAGATAAATCCACCAAGCAACTACAAGATATATGCTCATGTATAAAGCTGAACTTTCTCTCTATTTACGTGGTTTAGCAAGACTCAATACCCCAAACCACCCCCCCCCCCCCCCCCCCCCCCCCCGCGCTCTATTACCAGGACCTGGCCTCATCTTGAGTAGCCTCTCACATGTAGCAATCCAATCTAAGGAACTACTCCCTATCACTGTTTGACTATCGATTATGAAGCTTAGCTAGACCTGAAAATTTTATAAGGTGATTGTAAACTCCCTAATTAACATATGAAATGTGTGCATCCCTGGCCTCTATCGCTCAACCAGGGCAATTGTTATATGCTAATCTAGTTGTATGAAGGTTGGGTGGCTCACACCTAAAAATCCCACTAATTGTAGGTATGGTTCCACTCAAGGATCTATGGGGATAATGTTTTCGATGCACCAAAGTGATAATTTATGCCATTGAATGATGAGTCATAATTGATCCTAAAAGTTAAGAAGTGAAACGTTTTACTATTAGCAATGAAACATAAAGTGATGAATAAGTTATACATTGTTTACCTCTCAATCTCAAACAGCCTATGAACAATGTCTTTCCTACTGTGTTAAAATGGATCAATCGAAGGGTCTAGGCTCCATCTAATTTGCACAACAAAAACAAAATATGTTAGCATTATACAATTAATGATTTGACACAGTCACCTATTATTTTCCTATCTACAACATACTAAATAATCAACTAATGTGAAATTTCTTATTAATTAATTAATAATAGAATAAGTTTATAGTAATTTATATAATAAACCAAAATATTATATTTTCATTAATACAAAATTTTTTACTGATTAATTAATAACAAAATAATTTTACAAGTTATATAATAAACCAAGATATTACATTTTCATTAATTCGGCATTTTTTAAAATTAATTTTTTACCAATTAATTAGTAACAAAATAATTTTACAAAAATTTATATAATAAATCAAGATATTATATTTTTATTAATACAACATTTTTTTAAATTAATTTTTTACTGATTAATTAATAATAAAATAATTTTACAACAATTAAATAATGAACCAACATATTACATTTTCATTAATACTAAATTTTTAAAAATTAATTAATAACAAAATAATTTTGCAACGATTTACATAATAAACCAAGAAATTGTATTTTTATTAATACAACATTTTCTAAAATTAATTTTTTATTGATTAATTAATAAAAAATAATTTTACAACAATTTAAATAATAAACCAAGATATTAAATTTAATATTAGTAAGAAAATTTTTAAATTAATTTCTTAATGATTAATTATTAAAAAATAATTTTACAATAATTTAAATAATAAACTAAGATATTACATTTGAAATTAATGCAAAATTTTTTATCGTGCATAATGTTCATCGTCTTCACATGTTACGTACTACAATATTTAAAAAAAAAACTATGAAGAATTATAGCTAATGTATTGTGGATTGACGAAACATAATAGGAAAAAAATAATTTTTTATGAAAAACATATCGAAATATAGTTTAATCAAGCTTTTTTGCTAAAGATACTAGGAAAACCTCTTGTTGATGCTCCTAAACTCCTTGTAGATGTACAAGTTTTTCTTCTTCGATCCATGAAATATAGGTAAAAATTAAAA
Organism: Laguncularia racemosa; assembly: GCA_037954665.1. Lineage (NCBI taxonomy): Eukaryota > Viridiplantae > Streptophyta > Magnoliopsida > Myrtales > Combretaceae > Laguncularia > Laguncularia racemosa. The sequence continues at coordinate 3,764,316 of JBBMOL010000060.1, read as the reverse complement.
CAAGAAGGGAGAAACAGCGTTAGAGGATGTAGAAAGAGAGATGGAGGGAGGAGTACTCTATTTATGAATTTATGATACTAAGTGTCGGTACAATAATTTTTTTTTTACCATTGAAGTTTACATGTAGTGGTGCTGTGTATGTTTGCAATGTCACTTCGTAATAATTTTTGTAGGTTTGCAAAAGGTGAAGAATTATTGGACGGTGGGGGAAAGTTAATGAAATTATTGAATGATGAGGGATGTTGATAGGACAAAGTTATATAGAGTGGTTGCTTGAAAGTGCATACACGATCTACAGCTTCAATAGAAATTATTCTGAATGCACAAATTGTGTCTGTGCTTTCAAGTAATTTTCTTGAAAGTGCAAACACAATCTGCACTTTCAATTTTGCCAATTTTGTCTCAACTGAAGGGGCTTTTTGGGTTCGCATCTTCATGACCTATTTTTTGAATAAATTTTATGGATATCCTATTTCGCAATTATTTTTCAAAATAATATTATTTTAGTAAATTTCTTCTAATGGATGAGTGTTTCGTGTAAGCAGTTGAATAAATAGTTGGAAGTATAACCTTTAAAGGCCTTGACACATAACTAATTTCTCAATAAAGATCGCTAAACGTTTCGCTTTTCTTAACCGAATTTCATGATCCTCTACCGTTCATGGTATCTCAAGATTGGAAAAGTAGTAAAACATGCAAGATATTATTAACACAAAATATTGGATGGATGGCAAGATTCTTATAATCTAATAATATAAATATTAATTCTATAAGGGAATGGAGGTTCAATTTCCCATATATATGCACGTGCATGTGCATGTGTATATTAAGATGAGTTACTCTTAGCCAATAATTGTCCTTACATACTGATTGAGTTTGCTAGTCCATTGGTAATAAGTTAGATTTATAACAATTGAAGGAAACAATAAAAGATAATAGCTAGCCAATATAAGCAAATATTTAATCAAAGACCCGAATATTAATCATGGTTTTATAGCCCTGGGCACTATCTTTAAGAATGATCAAATAAGTTTGGTTCCATATTTGTTCTAAAATATATAGTTGACCAAGTACAAAGTGACATAGATTACCTTGTGTTATAAAAAATTACATAAAAATTTACAGGTAAAACGATAAGCTTGGCTATGTGTAATTTATGTCGTTGTTGGTTCTCTAATAGGTATACAACACTCCAAGCATATAATTAGTTGTTCTTGCACGGCATATTAATTCATATTGTACCATCTATGCTAATACATAATTTTTTTTTGCTTCAACAGTAAAATGACATAAGTGTATCCGACCTAAATTACCATAACTAATTAAGTGTCCATATATATTACTTTAATACAACTAATAGCATGCCTTAAATTACCATGTTGAAATGGCAAGTAAATTCAAAGTTAATTGAATTTTTTCCTACGTATATGAGATTTAACATAGCGATTTTCATTAGAGACATGAATGACTATACAAGAAATACAAGAACATTTAAACTTGATTGTAGGGGAAAAAAAAATTTATGGGAATAAAAGCTATTCAAGTGTAATTTGTGCATCAACGAATTATTTTTAAGTGTATTTTTATTCCAAGTTATTAATTACCTAAGTTAAATAATCTATCTCTGGTGCATTGTTATATCTAGAATTTTGAATTTTAAGTTTTTGATCAATAGTATACTATTTTAATAAGCTTAAACTTCTAGCTAAAATTAATATATATATATATATATATTATAAGCCTTATTTTAAAAGAAAAAATCTTATAGGGTTACTTTATATAACATTTATGATTTCATCATAAATTTTGAACTAAAATATAATATGTTTTATCAATGTCCTAAACCTTTAGCTCGAAAAACTTAGGATATCACACCTTATGTTAAGAAAAAAAATTGTAAAAAAATGACAAGTGAATGGATAAGCTTGAGCATGCATAATAGATATTTATGTTGGTTCCTTAATAGGCATACAACATTTCAAGCAAGCAAATAGCTGTTCTTGCACTGTTTATCCATTCATAGCATGCCCTAATGCTAATGTGTTACCTTAACTAATTAAATATCTATATATTATGTTAATACAACTAATAAAATGCCTTAACTTACTATGTGAAAATGGTGAGTAAGTTCAAAATTTAATCAAAGTTTCTACCATCTAAGATTCAACACAATTATTTTCATCGGTAAAAATAAATAAATTGTAAGGAGGCATGAACACAATACAAGAAATATACAAAAACATTTGAAGTTGATTGTGTAAAAAATAAAATTAATATGGGAATTGAATTATTTCGATGTGAAATATAAATGAAGAATTAGGTCCAATCAAAGCATTTGTTGACGACAATAAGTTTTGTGAATCTTTTAACAATTGATACTTTCATGAGACCCAACTCTTTTATGCACATTTTACACTAGAATAACTTTAATTCCCATAGAATTTTGATTTCTTTGCGTGTTGCATTCATGCCTCTTAGTGACTTATTGTTCTTGTTGTAGCATAAGCCAAAACATAATATATATAGCCAATGGAAGTCAATGTTTTGGAAATTTCTATCGGCAAAGATTAATTGCTAACTTTCAAGTACCCACACCATTCCAAGGCAGAAAAATTATTGCTTGATACTGCAAAAATCTTAGACAAAGTTGTTGGAGTGCGATTGATGTTACCATAGATTGCTCACATCCAACAAGCGATTGTGCGACATAACATCAAAGGCCATCCAAATACTTAGTTTAAGCACAAGCAAATGGGCACTCTGAGGTGATTAAATCGTATGATCTTAGTTTATTTGTGAGTAAATTTCACCTTTACTGCTGGTCTTGTACTAAGTCATTTGCACATATGATCACCACTAAATTAATTATGCATAGTTCCTTCATCACTATTTTTCATCCAAGATGAGTCATTGTCAAGTATCATTCCCATCAACATTTTTCTACTACTAGAATCTTACCATGATGATACAAATGTTGCATGGCACTTTCCACTGTTAGCAACTCAATTATTGGGAAAGATCCAGACAATATTCATATCCGACCTTCAAGATTTGTTATTCATCTAATGACTGCACAAGTAAGTGAAAATAGGTCTCCTACATCTCTCTACTATCAATCTCATTCCTATTCTTGGTTGGTACAATTGAGACTTCACATGATCTTATTGAACATGCTAAGACTACAATCATTTTAGAAAATAAGGGTTACTTTATACAAGCCCTAATCACATCCATTAATACATCGATAAATCAGATCTTGAAACTCTTCAGCATTCACTGCCACATTTTATTCTAATATAATAAATTCGTATAGTGGCACTTAACGCATGGGCTACAAGCAACACATCTGAACTCAACTACTAGCCATAAGTGTTAAAATAATCATTTATTTTGCCATGGCTTTTTATTTTAGCATTGGATTTTTTTTTTTGGGGTGGGGGGGCAGCCGCGTTTGGGTGTGGGTAAGAACAAAAGCATTCAATAAAGCCAAAACACAAAGCAACACTTGCAGTCCAGATTCATCAGTTACAACTCGCATCTATAGATACTTCAAAATTATCCATCTGATAAGTACTAAATTTCTTACAGTGGATACCTTAAATTATTATTTATTTTATTATCCTATAGAAACAAGTCTTGTTCAAATCATATTCCAATTATTCACATAGTGTCATGTTGTACATATCATATGATATTTATTTAAATATCTAAAATAACACCACAATATAAACACTAATGTATGATTCATTTCACGTAAGCGGCTGAACAAATAGTTGGAAGTATAACTTGAAAGGCCTTATTATCTAATAACATAGATACTGATCTGATCTTCCAATATACAGCACTTCAAGCATATAATTAGTTGTTCTTGCATAGTATATCAATGCATATCGAGCCCTCTATGCTAATATATATATTTTTATGCTTCAATAGTAAACGACATGAGTGTATCTGGCCTAAAATTACCATAGCTAATTAAGCGTCCATATATATTATGTTAATACAACTAATAACATGCCTTAAATTACCTTGATGAAGTGGCAAATAAATTCAAAAGTTAACTGAAGTTTCTGCATATATATATATATATATATATATATATATATATACATAGTGATTTTCATTGGTAAAAGATAAAACACCAAGAGACATGAATACAATACAAGAAATACAGGAAGAACATTTGAACTTGATTACAGAAAAGATCAAGTTTCTATGGGAATTAAAGCTATTGAGATGTAATACGTGCATCAACGAATTGGGTCCAATCAACATATCCATTGATGATATACACTTTTTAACGTGGGAGTATGTCCGTTTAAGAGATGAGGTTTTCTACAGCTTATCTCCTCTTAGATCTGCGTTTTTGCTTTTTATGTATTTATTTATTTATTTTCTGTTCCATATGCTAATCATTTTTGTTTTTAAGTTTCCGAATGCATAATCTGCAACTTGCGATCTGTCGATGAAAAGGAAATTTGAAATGACCATTGTTGGAAGCTCATCCTTATTGAATTAGTTTAATTTTATCAGTTATCGAATGCAAAGATTCCTGTCCATCTCATGGTTTTCAATTTCCAATATGAAGAAATTTAAAGTGTTCGAAAATGCTCGTGCCTGTAACGATTAATACATATATGGAATGTAACATATAATGATTAAGAACCGTGCGATAAACATGTGTATCTTATGTTTGTATGTCTGAAGATAAAGGATAATTTATGTCGTTGCGACAATTATCACTATACGACCATTCTAGACAATCACTAACGTAATTCTTGTTACCTTATTTTCAGTATTCTCGACTTGCCAGCCTCATCAACAACAACATAGGACCCTTTGTGCGGTTGAATCCCTCTCCATCTACACTTCAGAACCAGATAGAATCGGGAAATTATAACCCCAGTTGTGTTGGTAAATTTGAGGGGAAAACTTATTCGGAACTCAGTGAACAGATGCCCAGGCCATCGGATCCCTTTAGAAATGCCAAAAAGCCATTGATCACAAGGCTCGCGGAGGTTAGCATGGATGAACTAGTTTTATTGGCTCGATCGGATGAACCGTTTTGGACAGTGAGCTTTGACGGTACGAGGATGCTCAATAAGCAAGAGTATATTAAACATTTTAGTCGCGGAATTGGTGTGGAACAGAATGGATTCAATGTGGAAGCATCCAAAGATACTTGCGATGTTGATATGAACCCCATTGCACTTGTTAAAGCATTCATGAATCTGGTAGGCTGTGTTATAATAACAAGTTTGAGTTTATATATATGGTGATAGCGTACGACATGATTTACTATTAGCTTATCTAACTTTATTTATTTGTTTTGGAATTTATTAGAAGCAATGGATAGATATGTTCTCAACCATTTGCGCAAAAGCTTCGATTGTTGAAGTGATAAGAACTGGAACTAAAGATGATTACGATGGAGCCCTATTAGTGGTACGGTGCAACTTCATCCCTTACATTGCAGAAATCTGTTTGTTTTACATTTTTTTTTTTTAATTGTAAATACACTGTCTAAATTATTAATCAGGTATTCATAAACCCTCTAAAATTTTAAAGTATAACTTTACCTCTCTTAACTTTTAAAAATGTGTATCTAAGCTCCAAACCATCACTTAATACTTATAATTTTCAAATTTTAATAACATTTTGGGGATTAAATTATAAAAAAAATAAAATTGCACTCTAAAACTTTAGAAGTTTATATGCATCTAATCAATAGTTTTGGGGTATATTGGCAATTATCCTTTTTATTTTTAAAAGAAAATAAATGGGATAGCCTTACCATGCAAGCACCCGCAAGGCCTATTCATATGGTTATTTTGTGCATACATGACGGGCATATACGAATAATTATTAGTTTTCTATAACATAAACAAAACCTCAATGTATAGTCCATGGTCGTCAATATTTTGGAAATTCCTAATAGTAGTTGTCTTCATTCTCAGATGAATGCGGACTTTCAAGTGCCCACGCCTTTTGTCCCGAGGCGGAACAATTATTTTGCTAGATATTGCAAAAATCTTAAATGTGGTACTTGGGGTGTGGTAGATGTTAGCATACAATGTGAGCACTCATTACACAATGGCGCCAGATATTGTAGGAGACCATCGGGATGCTTGATTCAAGCCCAACCAAATGGGCGCTCTAAGGTAATTAAATTCTGTCATCTTAGTTTAATTTTGGGTTAATTTCACACCTAGTGCTTGATATTTTCCTAAGTCATTGTTAAAATGTTTATGTTCCTAGGTTACTTGGGTGGAACATGTTGAAGTTGATAATAGTGGTATCCAATATCCGTATGCTGAGTTGGTCAATTCATGTCTTGTCTTTGGTGCAAAACGTTGGATTGCCAGCTTGCAGATTCACAGACTTCATCTTGCAAGACTCGTGACATCGAATTGCAATGGTACGGAAACTCCCAAGATATCATTTGGGATAAGTATATTAGAAGTTACAAGTATTTATGCAAAAATAATCCAGTTCTTTATGCTTTCGGTGGATCGTTTCAATCCTCTATAGTACAATAAAGTTTTCTATATTTTGAATAAGTAAATTAAATTCTTTATGTTTGTGCGATTGCACTAAATAAGTCCACTATGTTTCAGACATGAAATCATGGAAAGCATTAATTGAGGGACTTACATGGTATAGAAACACAAATATATAAAAGATTTAGGTTATTTATTAAACATATAGGACTTAACTGAATTTTGGTACAAATGTAGAGGACTTGATTAACTCACTTAAATTAAAGCAAAGCAAAGTTGATTGAATTTCGGTAAAAAAAAAAAAAAAATGGAGAACAACTAGTTTACTTGTTCCAATATACTTGCTTGTGTTTTATGAGTTCGTTTGTAACATTGAATGTTGGATAATGATTTTAATATTGATAAGGTGCTATTTGTTGTTGCATTTAGAAAGGACTGAGGGAGATGTGGAAAATGACTTGATGAAAGTGGCCCACAGAATGGTTGCGAGCTTTTGTGCCGCCGCTAGTGCAACCACAGCAGTGTGCCCAAGGACGGAGCAATTTATAACAGCAGAGCCTAGCAGGGTGCATGTGGCATCGTGGCGGAATGTTGTTGATCCTGGAAAACCTTGTGGAGATATCCTAAATGTAGCAACTTCACTGATGCTACCGGTTCCTCCAAAGGCAGTATTTGATTTTCTAATTGACGTGAATCATCGTCCTAAGGTATCAATCCTTGAAGTAAGATCGCCCTTCCTTAAATGAACTATACCAGTTGAAGTGATGAGCATAGATGAATAAGAGCTACCATGTATGATTTTCAGAACTTACGATAAATAGTTTATAAGACACGCCATGCATAGTGATATTTTCATTTGCCATTGCTGACCACTTGCCATGCCAATATAACTAGTAGTTAATTATCAATAGATCCTTTTTTCAATTGAGCAATTATTTCTCATCTTATCGTCGAATATTGCAGTGGGATATCCTCTTGAAGAATGGGGAGGTTAGTGCAGTGAAACAACTTGTTTATGGCACCAACAAGGACAATTCCACAAGTCTTCTTGAGTTGAAAGTAAGCCTTTACATTTAGAAAAGAAAAAGGTTAAATTACGGTGATACTTTTTTATAACTTTCAAAATTTAAAAAACACTCTAAATACAGGAAATACCATATTTACAACCCTTAGACAATATTGACAACTCTAAAATTCTGTTAAAATACATTATAAAATTAGTCCTTATATAAATATAAACTTATAAATTCTTTTAAGCAAATTCATCATTTAATTTAAAGAATTATTTAACTGATTTAACGTTTCATCAATCTACATAAGTCAACTCACGTAATAAATTTTTTAATTAAAATTGTATATTTATGTATAAAAGATCGAGTTAATATAGTAATGAAAAAGCTTCTCTAACTATAAATTTTTTTCAAGGAGTGTATTGCGACATTTTGGAATCTTGAGATTTTTATATATATTTTATAGTTTTTATTGAAATTTATCTCATAAAAAAATTCGAAAAAAAAAAACCTTCAATGGCATATATGATCATAATTATATTATTGATATGTGGTTCCTTCATCACTGTTTTTCATCCAGAGTGAATCAAGTGTCATTCCCATCAACATTTTCCTAGTTCAAGAATCTTGCCATGATGATACTAGATCTCTAGTTGTCTATGCTCCCATGGAAATTTCCACTGTGAACAACATAATTCATGGAGAAAATCCAGCCCATATCCCAATCCTACCTTCAGGATTTGTAGTTCATCCGACGACTATCCAAGGATGTGACAATGGGTCTCCTGGATCTCTGCTAACAATCTCATTCCTATTCTTGGTTGATACTTCTCCAACTGCTGAGACTTCATATGATTTCGTTGAAGATGCTAAGACTATGATCATTTCAACTGCAAAGACTATAAGAACTGCTTTATGCGAGCCCTAATCGCGTCAAGGAATATTTATCTACACTTAATCAATATTTTGATATATATTTGCTATTCACCTTTATCTTTTGTAGATAATTTAGTGATTGTTTTTGTTTATTTACATACTCTTCTTCAATCAACACCTTTTATTTAGCTAAGTTGTTATCAAAATAGCACAAAACAATGGTACTATATGAAAAAACAGTAACCTGGAAATGGATACTTGCAATTCATAATATGTTTGACGATTGTACAGAGAGAAAATTTTGCAGTTCCCTCATCCATATTTTGGTTGCAATTCTTTTACAGTCGTGTAGACAATAATGTAAGGATGACGGAAGAAGGAGGAAGATACACGAGTCCATAGCTTTGGTCACGAAAATTTCCTAATCCTGACCAAACCGTAAAGCATGAAGTAAGTCTATGCAGAGCTTAAATAGGAGACCTCATCCACTTGCACCTTCATTCCATTTTTATTGTTCATATTTTTTTTTTTTTTTTGGTGTCAACTATCCATGTCAATAAGAATCACCCTAATTCGGTAAATGTTCATGGAATTTAGATTATTTGTTAAGATAATAAATAATTTTTTTTCACTTATCCTAGTGATTTTAGTCAAAGCATAGTAAGTATAAAATTGAGTAAAAACATACGTTTAGTGACAGTTTTGTGTCAATAATTACTTATTACGTGATACTCTCTCAATTGTCACCTTCTAATTTGAGTCGCCTAATTTCATTTGTACATCTAATATAACCAATTCAACATCTTCTATCTTCTCTTAAATTGAATGGTACACCTAAAATAAAAAGATAATAACAAGCGGTAGCAATTGAATAGCTTTCTTCAAAATCAGCCTTCTAAAATTGCCATTTTGACGGCTTTTTCTTATTTAATAATGAATGGGAATTTCTCACATCAAAGTTCAATGGAGCATTCCGAGAGTGTACATTTCAATCGATGAGTAAGTTTTTTTTTAGGAGAAAAAAAAAATCAAAATCCACTAGTACTAATAGGTAACATATATGGATTAGTGGTGAGAACATATCAATTATATTTGAATATATAGTAATTTCAATGAGTAATTTATAAAAAGAAAAAAAAAAAAAAGGAAAGAGAGAGAGAGAACCAATTACATGATAAGATTTCATTAATATTTACTCATTACTAACTAATTCATGTGGCATGAGAGCACCTCTAAGCATTTTCCTTTTGAAATAATTTGATAGTTATCTCTAACTATAATTAGCACTTCACCAATATCTATCGAATCTAATGACAACCCAATCTTGTCAAAACAATTCATATTTCACTAAGGATAGAGATTGTGCCTTTAACCTTATTTATTGAAACACAATTTCGGATCCATTTCTAAGTAGGAGAGATACTATAAATTAAAAGTGGATTTTAACCCTTGAACTATGAAAAATTAAAAAAAAAAACAAAATAGAACCAAGTGGCACAGCTCTAAAGAGAGAGTGGGAGACCATTCGAATTTGTGTACCAAAAAATATATATATACTAAGTCCTTTAGATATTATAAACAATTGGCTTATTTTATCATTTTGGGTCATATTCCATTTAGCTAAATATAAATTACATGTATATATACCATACTTCATGTTTATAAAGAAGTAACACTTACAAAAGTATCGAAAAATGTATTGTTCAATTTGTAGATATCATTCTAACTCGAATAAGACCCCTTTTATATTCCAAGAAAATCTTGGATAGTTATCTAAATCAACCTTTATATCCTATCTGGTTTGAATTGATGGGTAATGGCCATTTTAGTGCCTAAGCATCTGCTTTAGAAATTTAAACTAACAATGCACGGAGTGACACTGTGCAACAATTTCAGACAGTTCCATGTCTGTAATCGACAGTTATTCTAATCGCATCTTCTCATTAGAGATTTCTCAAACATTTAATTGTAGTTGGATGTGATGCTATGCCTTATTCGATGCATCATGATTTGCCTTCGAGTACCTCCATTTTAAAAGCAGCATTTACAATACCCTCAAGAGTAGGGATTAAAGCTAGAATTTGTGAGATGTCAAAACCTCCTGGAACTTATATGATTGGATGGATGGCAGTAAGGTTATAAATAGCTTGAATCAAAATAGTAAAATGCTGAACCTAAGTTTAAATTTTATCCAACTTAAAATTTTAAGCCCAAACTACATTTGAAGTGACACTCAATAAACTTGAAATTGAATAAATTAATATCCAGATTTGATCTAAGCTCAACTTAACTCAAGATCAATTAAGTTTACAAACAAATTGAGCTAAAAATTATGAAGTTTGAACTCAACGTAATAAACTATTTGTATAACTCAAGCTCAAGCTTAATTTAACTATTTTCAAATTGAACTTAAGTAAATACCGAGCTCATCTCAAGTAGCACGCGAGTAGATTTGGCTCATGTACACTCCTAAAATCATTATTTATAATTGACTAGAACTAAATAAAAGAATAGAGTAGAAATAGAAACTAAATAAAATCTTCCTAAAATCTCTGAGATTTGAATATTTAGTAAGTTGGCAATCTTGATCGCAATCTACTATAAGTAAATTCTTCATAATTAGAACCTTCAAAAGCTTCTAGCACTTAATCAAAAGCTCTACTTGAAATATCTTTTGAAATCTTAGAACTCTATTAGAAGCAACATCAAAAGCCTTTTCAAAACCAAAACTAAAATCAAAACTTATAAGAATTCTCTTAGACAAATTGCCTAAACTTCTGAATTGAGTCCTAGATTTCAAACTTTTACCATTTAGAACCTAGTTCTTATGAACTTGTCTTAATCTAATAAAATCTTTATTCTTCCTTGAACCCTTATACTAATGCCTTGGGCTCTGATTCCTATCATATGTACTTAACTATTATAATCATAATTTATATATTGCATATAAGTTAACTTAAATTTTATACTATTTGCTAATTTTATGAATAAAATTATTTGTTAATAACCATTTGAAATTTCTTAATTCCATGAACATTAACTTTATCAATTTTTTATATAATAGTAATACTAATTACTAAAAATGAATTTAATATTTTTATATGAGATTACATGTTATGTAAATATGCTTTCCTATATTACAAAATATGGTTTATTTTGCAAATTAAACCAAACTAAACTAAAGTTTTATAGTTTCAAAAAATTCCTAATTCAAACTACATAATTTGGTTCAAAGTTATAAAAAAAAAAAAAAAAACTTAACTGCATTTTAATGGTATGATTTAGTTCAGAAGAAAAATCAAACCAAACCAAATTGCATCCATCCTTAGATCCCATCTTTTCCTTCTTAATCCCAAATGTACCCTACTCTACTTATGATATGATAGAAAAGGATATTTTTTACAACTTGTTTAGTCTAGAAGATTTATATTGATTTTTATATTTGTGGGTACTTTGCACAATCATGTATTTTGTAAAATTGTAATGCATAAATATCACATTTGATACCTTAACTTGACTCATTTTTGTAATTAATAACCTGAAGTTTAGAAATATCAATTTGCTAAATAAATTTTACCTAGTTTTACACTTAATTATTAAAACTTTATCCATTTTTATAATTAACCACATAAACTCTATTCGTTTTTGCAACTATCTTATCTAGGCACTATAAATAATTTCAAGAAAATTGTAAATAGTAAATTGAGACTTAAATTTTAAGTAATTGATTACAGAAATGAACAAAGTTTAAGTACCAAATGTGGTCTTTATCCAATTGTAAATAAGTTTAATATTGAGTTTTTTAAGTAAGGTTACATTTGGATGGAAAAATCCAAATTTTTTTAGGATCTTTTTAATACTGCAACTAAACAAAAGGAGTTACTTTTTTTTGTTTGTTTCTTTTAACACAAATTAGATTTAAACGCCAGAGTTGAAGGTTCACAATTGAGATAAAGGTTTCATTCTTATCACATTAGATGCCTTCTTTACGTGTGGCGGCCTGACTTGGATTAAGTGATATGAAGCTACCTTTTTCTTAATACTCATGACAGCTGATTGATAAGTGTGAAAATTACATATTCTTATCCCAACCTTATACTATATTTATGTTTGAACTTTTTTACTATTGATAGGAAAATGCACATATTTGACAAAATAAATATAAAAGTTAATTTAAGTGAAAGAATTATGTAAAAAACGGGGGCATGCAATAAAGAAAAAGCCCAATGTCATGAGCTAAATGTCCAAGCCTGTAAACATATTAGATCCATGTTCTACGAGAAGCATGCAAGCCCAAAATAAATTTTATAAGCTTTATTTTTAAAAAACAAATTTTATAAGATTACTTTATTTAATATGCATGATTCAATCGTAAAGTTTGAACTAAAACATAGTATGTTTTATCAATGCCCTAAACCTTTAGCTCAGGAAACTGGGGAAATAAGCTCGACCATGTATAATTTATATTTGTGTTGGTTCTCTAGTAGGCATACAACATTTCAAGCATGTAAATAGTTGTTCTTGCACTCTATAACCATTCATAGCATACCCTTCATCCTAATGTGTTACCTTAACTAATTAAATATCCATGTATTATGTTAATACAACTCATAAAATGCCTTAAATTATTATGTTGAAATGGCAAGTAAATTCAAAAATTAATCAAAGTTTCTACCTTTATATATGAGATTCAAAATAGTGATTTCCATTGATAAAAATAAATAAATAAATAAATTGCAAGGAGGCATGGACACAATACCAAAAATATATAAGAACTTTTGAAGTTGATTGTGTAAAAAATCAAATTAATATGGGAATTGAATCATTCCAGACAATACTCATATCCTACTTTCAGGATTTCTAGTTCACTTTTATTGCTGATGCTTTTATGTCAACTATGGATCACGTTAGTGAGAGTCACCTTTATTTGAAATATATTTAGGATGTTTAAATTATTTGTTAAGATATCAAATAAAAAAAATTTATCTTTTTTAGATTTTTTATTTTTTATAAAGTATGTAATCAATATTAAAAAACAAAACAAATTTTTTTTTTGTACCTTAATAGCCCTATGAGGCACCATTAATAAAACCATATCTAGTCAATATCTTTCTATTGTGTTCTCAATAAAACTTCCGGTGTCGAAATATCATTTTACGAATGGAATTGTCGAAATTTCTCCTTACAAGTTCTTCAATTACTATTTCACATAACAAAGCATATGCTCCAAAACTGCTCATATTGTCCATGAGATCCTCATATTTGCATAAGCTACTCCAACATTTTATACAAATAAGTTAAATTCCTCGATACAGTTCTTTAAACCCCTAAAGTGCTTGTGAAATAAAACGTTTATCTCCATTTATTTGGTAATTGGAAAATAATAAAAAAAAAAGAGTAAACTCTTCCTGTAACCACCTATTAATAGTAATTTTAATACCTATTAGAAATAGAAAAGTAAAAAAATGATAAATTTACCCAAAAAAAAAAAGGACCAATAAAAAGCAAAAAAAAAATCAATTTTTTTAAAAGGATAAATTCAAGAACGAAGAAATAACACAAAGATTTTCAAAATAAATGTATAAAAATTCAAAAAAAAAAAGATAAAATTAAAAAGCTAAAAACTAGATAACTTTGATGACTTTCACTTGTTGGTTTTGTCATTTAGATTTTATTTTGTTATTTCAAACATGTATCTTTTAAATGTGGTGTTATTTTATTTTTTTTTGTTTCTTTTTTTTTCTTTTTTGAACTTTCTTATTGATTCGAGTATCTCTCATTTAAAGGGAGTATCAAATTCACATATACATGGTAAAGACAAACTAATATCTTTACAATTTACTCTATTTTTCGAAAGGTCATATTTTTAGATAATGAAAATGCCTAGATAAAAATGTATCAATAAAAATATATTAATTGATATACTAATAGCCAAATGGTATTATTAATGAGGAAAAGGTATTAATGTCAAAAAGTTCTATTAAAAGTAAGGGAAAAAGGTAAATTGACTTTGGTCTCTTTCTTTAAAAATGGCCTCCCTAACCTTAGACTCCACTCCATTCATTTGTAAGTTCTAAAACTTTTAGATGCTCTTTCTTTTGGACCAAAGGTTATTAACAAGGCAAGTTAAAAAAACCCTAAGCTTAAATTCCTTCTAACCTTTCTTTTCTATCATTATACAAACAATCTTAATTTAAATCTATCATTATTGTAAGAGTGGATTGCAACAAATTGGTTTAGAAGATAACAACTAAATAAGGAAAGAATATATCCAAACATGATTCAAGATTATGAATGGATTTCTAATATGGAGTTTATCGAATTGAAGGTACAAATCAAGTGAAAGTTAGAAAGATTTCTATCTCAGGCACATTGAGGACTCATTAAGCAATTATACGATAAATCCCTAAACAATCTTCTCTATTTCAAACAAGTTCCAATTTTGGAAAAACTAGAAATTGAAAATGGAGATAGAGTTTATTAGAGAAACAACCTTTAGAGAATACCTAGCGAATCAATACCATAAAGTTGGATTAAGCAATAAACTATGGAGAAAATAGACAAGTGTTACTATTTAGACTAAAATATAATCTAAAAGCAAAATAAGGGAAAAGAATGAAATTTTGGACTTAAAAGAGAGAAAAAAACTAATATAGGACTAGGTTGAATCAACCTAGACTTAATCTTGGTCAACCTAGTCTAATTTTAGGAGGACCAAAGAAGGTTAGCCACCAAACCAATCTAGCACCCAATCAATTGCACCCTAGTCAACTACCCTCAATCAACACCACTCCACCCATCAACCTCTAGGTCAACTATGTAACCTATACAGATACTCTTTTCTTGCTAATAAGATGGTTTTCAAGATTAAAATTTATGAGAACTCTAAAACTAAACCTAAAATGTGTAATCTCTTATCTATAAATATCTAATTGAGAGTATATTGTGAAATAAAAACTTGCTCAAGATATTATTAAGTATTTAAGCAAATTTCAAGTATGCAAGTTATTGCTCATTTATTGGTTGTGCATGTATGATTAGAATTTTATTATTAATGTTTTATGATTGTGTTTGTGGAAAGATTTGGTCTAAGATTAGTAACCAATGGATGGTAAGGTCTTAAAATCTTTGGATTCATCATTGTACATATTGAGGTTTTGGAATGTTCTTGGAATCTTCATATTCATCATTATATAATGAGATTTAGAATGCTCGAATTGATCGTTACATAATGAGCTCTAAGAATCTTCATATTCATCATTATATAATGAGGTCTTGGAATGTTTGGATTCACCGTTCCATGTCCATAGGATTGATAATCGAATTTGTTGTTGGTTTGATTTTATGAGTAATGGATATTTGTGCGTTATGATTTATATGATAATTAAAATATTAGGCTAGAACTCTAGAGTGGGGTGAGTTGAGTTATATTGCAATTTTCAATTGTTTTTTCAAACTTAAACAAGATTAATGAGTAGATGAAGATTGAAATGAACAAAAGAAAGATAAGTAAATACTAAAAGTAAAAGAGGTAGGGATCGAGAAGATTGAGCCCGAATATGACGTAGAGTTTGGACCACCTCCTACTCTACACAATCACACAATCACTTCCAATCGAGAAGTAAGTAAATGAAGCACACTCGTACACTATATTTAGTGTTTACAAGATATTGTAATTTATGAGTACAAATAGAAAGTAAACGATGAACAAGAAAACAAGTGAATATATTGCAAGTAAGAGATTTCTCTAACATCATTTAATTCATATGGGTAAGTATTTATAAGCTTAGCCAACTTTCCTCTCTTTGCACTCTTCAATTCCTTACATTAAATGTATTAAGAACTAGTTTTTGCCCTACTAGCTAATTGGTAGTCAAGTTACCATACAATCAGTAGTAGCAAAAACAATACCATTCTCCTCAATAAGCAAATAGAGGAGAGGAAAGCAAGTTGCCCAAAATCTATATGAAGTTTTGATTCTTCAAACCCTCTACTAATCAGTCACCACCCATGTCCCCAAACAGTCAATAACTAAGGTTTACGCCTAAGATAGAAATAAGACCATCGACTAGTCACCACTATCACCACTAATGTTTCCATCCAATCAGTGACCCATAAACTAGTTTAATACCTACAAATTCTCACAAAAGTTTTCCAATCACACATATATGCATATCTACTCCACAAGTGTAATTATATCTCATTCAAATTCAATTCAATTGGCTCAAAAATATTAAACAATTGTTTAGAGTAAATTAAGTTCAATTTTGTGCAATTAATTCAACTTATTAACCTAAGTTTTGTCTCATCAAAATCCATAAACCAACCAATTCAACAATAATTGTAACTTTACATCTATTTATGATTGTCGGTTGAGATGTATGCTACATTTAGTATATCTATTTAGGCATGTGTGTGGTGTAACATTTATGTGCGTGTGTATGTGTGTGTTTGTGTGCAACATTTCCACACTAAGTTTCATAGCTCACTAATTTGGGATTACATTTCAAGTACAAAAAGATACTTAGAAGTTCATATTAAAACTTTACTGAGAGTGGGATTTTAATAGTTTGAGTAATGATTATGAGATATAATAGACTTAATTTAAATTGAAAATTTATAGAGCAATAGTAAAAGTTCATGTTATGAAGTTTCTCAGTTTTGTTACACTAAGTTTAGAACTATTAGTTCTAGTTGATAAATTTTATGAGTAAATTTGTATTTAGAAAATTTTAGAGATTTACGAATTCAAAGGTTGTTTGTGATTTTTAGTTAGGTATTGAACCTTGCATGCTCTTATTCTGGTAAGAGAATTCAATGGACTGTGATACACTTAAGTTCGAGATGTGATACATAATTTGAATCATTTCATATCATTCTTTATTTTTCTTTCCCCTATATTTTAGTCACTTTCCTTTTACACTAAATTCTTTTTCTCTCTCATATCAACAAAATCTTTTTCTCTTCTTGTATCTTCAAATGTTTTATCTTTAATGCCATCCACTTCAACCTCCTTCACCCTTGCTTGGTTTAACAAATCCATTTCTTAACTAGGTTGCATAGATCATCATACAAGTTAATTGGTTAAAGATGAAGGCTTTAACATCCTAAACCTAAAATCCCATAAGAATGCCAAAGGGATTTGATATCGGTCTTCCTACTTTCTAACTTTAAACCTATAGGTAAGTGCATATATCGATTTTATAGTATAATAGATAAAGAAATCGAGTGTCGATCCCATAGGAATTACGAGTACTAGTAATAACCATTTCTCTTATTATCTAATCCGTAAAATTAAATAAAAGAGTAAATAAAATAAATAACGAATAAATTAAATAAAGCAATAATCAATAAAAATGTATTCAAGTATTAAATCCCTCAAAATTACTAATATAATGAACTAATTATTATTCAATTTTTATTTTATTCTTGAACTGTGAGAATTCTTAAATTAAACTAATAGCTCTCTCGAGTCATGCTAATTTTTAATTCTAAGTTGATTAATTGGAATCTCTTCCTAACTAAAACCTCTAAAATTGATTACATTCAATCTATGAATTCCACTATTAGGTTTCACCATAATCCAGAAGAATTGCATTGTCCTATCTTTAATATTGCATTTAACTCCTTTCAATTATGCTAAATCTATTCTTATATATAATCTCTCGATCTTTATATAAGAAATCAAATTTCAACTAATATGCTAGCAATATTAAATTGAAAACAATAAGGAACATATAACCGAATCACAAGAATGATAAATAAATCATTGAATAATTATAGAAATTACATGTTTATTCTAGGGTTCATTGTACCCAAATACAAAAAGGAATTTAAGTTATTAACATGTTAAATCTAAAAGTAATAATAATAAAAGAAAGCATGAATAAAAGCACTAAAATTAAAAATATAAAATCGGCTCTAATCTCTTAATCCTCTAATCTAATTTTTCTAATCATCTAATTATATCTTCTCTCCTAAAAACTAACCTAATATTCTAAAAACCAAAACTAATCGTGGACTTCATCGGCTCTTTCTCGTCTTATATATATATATATTGGAGTTAGTAAAGTTAGAATCTTGGACACCATATGGACAAAATCTTCCTCGTGCTTTCCAACGTGCAACACGGAAAATCTTCCCTGATCTAATCTTCGTGTCCTCATTGCTGTAACTGATTTCTTTTCTAATCGTCTAAAACTAATCTGACCTGTCCTGCTCTCGCTTCCAATCCAAACTAATCTGATTTGGCCAATTATCTAATATTCTGATCTTTATCTACTCTCGAATCTGTCTCATCCGGTTCTAATCTTCGTCTGCTATTTCGCGTTTGTATATAAAGCCCTCCCGGTTCAACACAGTCAAATTTCCAGCATAACATGGGCGTGTCTATTTCACATAATCCAATTTTGTGCGGTTTTTTTGCTAGACACACCCACCAACACGAGCATATCCGTGCACATGATAGTTGCTTGGTGCTTAACGCTTCTATCTTCTTGCACGGCTTGATCTGGGTCAAGTGGATACGGGTTGTTTTCCATTATTGAACAGTTGACTTTTCATCTTGTAAAAATTATATTTTTCTTTTTAACTTTCATAAATTTTTTTGTATTAAACCGTAAATCATATTTTAAGACTTTAAAATCAAAATATAAAGTGATTAAGTGCAATATTCATATAAAATATAAGAAAATTAAATAAAAAATTATTATAATTTATATAAATAATTAATACTTTATAACCCTTATCAAGATTTTTTTTATAGGGAAGGTGATTACTAAGAAACCTCTAAACAAAAATGAAGTAATAACCATCTTGAAACAAATGGGAAAAGATTTGATCCTTTGGAGATATCATGTTTGAAAAATAAACTCAACATAATACGAGAAATGATTTGAATACTTTGGACACAATCAAATAAAAAGAAGCCATGATCAATGATGGACCACCCCATTATATTGTAAAAGTGGGAAGCACCAAGAAAATTGGAGATTTGGATTTTTCTCTTATCAAATTTTGAATTTAAATCTTCAAATTGCCACTAGGTATGCTAATTCGTAACAATGTAGAACTCACCAAAAGGAAAATAGGTGAAGTTATTAAATTAGAATCCTTCAATCGCATTAAAAAATATTTTTATGAATTAAAGTGCAACTAAGGGTAGGGGAACCCATTATTGATTACATGAGGGTTCATGGTCCAAATGGATCAAAAATTTGGATTAATATTGAGTATGAACATTTATCTAACATATTCTATGAATGTGGCCTAATTCACCATCTTGAAAGCAAGTGCCTCCTAAAAGCACAAAACAAGTTTACTTGAAAGGAATTAAGCCAATGGTTAAGGGTTTTATATGATGGTAGAGATGAAACAATGATAAGAAGGTTAGTAGCTTCTATGAAAGAGGAGCTAAATCTAGTGACAAAGGTAGTCAAAAAAGGAAAGGGGTAAACAAATAAGGAAGATGTGACTATGGTTTAAGCTTCAAGGGATAGCAATTCAAAGAAAAGAGAAATAACAGCAAGTAAAAAATAAACAAGGGTTTTTTTTGTGAGGGAAAATCTATCGATTATATGGAAGTTTTCCCCTCTGAAGAATCCTTGGACAATCTGATATTCCTAATTCATCTCTTCTCATCAAAGATTTTATACCCATTTTGGAATGAATGGCATAGAGTCTCCTGCCTTTATACCAAAGTTAGGCCCCAACTAGTGCTCTTTGGCAAACTCTAGCCTTCAAGACTTAAAACCTTAACAAACAACAAACTTACCTTAATCAAACATAACCTAGCCCTTAAACATGGACCTAAACTTCCTTCCATTAACCTTTTTTAACCATCATGTGCCCCCAAAAAAATGTAACCCAATTCCCAAAGCACAAATGCCTTGATTCTATAGTTTTCTTCATGCCTAAAGAGAATGCATTGTCATTCACAAACAACCTTATTTCCCAACCATATTACATCCAAGAGCATACTAGCCCCGTCTTATCTCCTTCTTCACAATCAACTTAAAACTTAGACCTTGTAAACCATAAATAAAAAACAAATAGTAACCCTATCTAACCCTCCAAAGATTGACTTGAGCTCACCTGTTAAAAATCCAAAGTTTTGTCAAATTCCTTCCCTACTAACTCTTAAAGGGGTCAAATAGATTATAGATATAGAAAAGGATTATCCTGATAAACATAAAAAAAGGTAAATAATGTAATTCTCCCTCATATATTAAGGCCCGGCTGAATCAATTAGCATTTAGACAACAAAGAAAAAATGTACACATCTATAATAAAAGAGTGGTGAAAGAAAAACTAGAGTTTCAAAATGAATTGTTAGAGGTAAATATTAAAGAAGTTATAAGCTTTTCTTATTATGGCTATAGTGGCTAACATGAAGCCACATGGTCACCACAATTGCCATAAGGTAAAATTGTCAAAATCTAGATCAAACCTCCATAAAAAAAAGAGTCAAAGCATCTAGTTAGAAGATATAGACCAAATAGTCCTCTATGTGGAGATTTGGAACAAAGGAAACAAAGTTGATGTGCTAAGAAGAAGATTTTCCTTCTAAAATTCCAATTCTGTTAAGCCTTTAGGCTCATCAAGAGGATGGTGAGATGGTGGAATAACAATGCAAATAAATATCCTTGAATGGTCAACGAATTTAATTGATGCTTCGGTTTTTATTATCAAAAAAACATAGGAGTATAAGTGTCTTGATGTTATGCAAATCTAGACTTCTCAAATAGAGTAAAGTTCTAAGACAAGTTGAGGGAAGTTACTCTAAACATCAATGATCCATCGCTAGCAATAGGAGATTCAAACAAGATTTTGTCAAAAGATGAGAAAGGCAGAGGTAGAGAAAAGCCTTTGAGACAAATTTATACCTTTTCAAGATTTACTATGTGGCTATCGGCTAGTAGACTTGGGCTATTACGGATAGGCATTTACCTTATCAAATGGCAAAGAGGGGAACTTGGTGAAGGAAAGACTTGATAGGAGGTTAGCTAATATTTATTGCATTCATATTTTTCTAATTACAAAAATCTTCAATTTAATAGAACAAATCAAATCAATCTCTATTATTAATCAAAATTTCCGCTTGTAAGTCAAAGGGACCAAAGCTTTTCAATTTGAGCAAAGTTGGTAAGGATTTAATCGGTGTAAAGAAGCAACTGAAAGTGTTTAGAAGGTTACAATACAAGTTGTTGCTAATAGCTAAATTGAAGGCTTACAATCTCTTGAAAGGGAGACAAGCAAATCCTATCGATAATGCAAATTTTGTTGTAGATCTAACACATCAGCTATAGCCAGAGCAAAACAAAAGTGTAGATGAAGTTAGCTAGGAAGCTAAGCAATGGCTACATATTGAGCTACAAGAAGCAATGGACCAAAAAGAATAATACCAACACGAAGGAGCATAACTTAAATGGATAACCTATGGTGACCAAAGACCAAGTTTTTTCATCAATCTACATTATTGAGAAGAGCTAGAATAAAACTTTCAAAATAAGAGACAAATTATTAGGTGGAAATGGAGGTAGAGATTGGAAATATGTTTACTACTCATTACAACAAATTGTTTACAGCCAAATCTTCACTAAGCTTAGGAGATATCTTTAATGAAGTAGATCTCCTAATTGGTGAGGACATGAGCAGAATACTAATGCAACCAACTGGGGATAGAGAAGTGAAGAATGTTGTGTTCCAATAGAGTTCTTTAAAAGCTCTAGGTTCATATGGGTTCGATGGTCTTTTCTATCAATTAAATTAGCATATCTTGGGTGATTTTGTAACCGAGTCAATCAAGCACTTCTTCACAACATGTTCCCTTATAAGTTTAATGAAACTAATCTTATACTTATTACTAAGGTTAATTGTCTTGATCACATGTCCTAATTTAGACCTATAATCCTATGCAATTTTTCATATGGAATCATATCAAAGATCATGGCTAGTAAGCTTCAATTTATTCTTAATTCCATCATTTCCCAAAACCAAAGCGCTTTTATTCTAAGCAGGCTCAATCAAGACATATGATCCATGCCCATAAAGTTTCTGGTACTTTAAAACTAAATAAAAGCAGCAAACATTATGAGCTTGTAATTAAATTAGACATGGCTAAAGCATATAATAGAGGAGAATGGTGCTTCTCTTAATATCTCTAATGAAAAGGATGGCTTCAATGATATTTGGATCATTTTTGGGTTATGAAGTATGTATCATATGTATCTTATAATCTTATGGTAAATGAAAAGCATATTTATAGAGTTTTCCTAACAAGAGGAATAAAATAGGCGATCCTTTTTCTCCTTATCTTTTCCTCTTAGTAGCAAATATATTGTCCATGATGAACCATAAAGGCAAGGGTCAAGGAAACATCAAAGATATTAAAATTAAGAGAAATAACCTTGAACTAAGCTATATTTTCTTTGTAGATGACTCACTGTTATTTGTGAAGGCTAAGGAATATAATGTTGCAAGACCGAAGCTATTTTTGGAAAAATATCGCAAGGCCTTAAGTCAACAAATTAGCTTCTAAAATTTCTCAGTACCTTTTAGCAGAAACTCTCCAAACTAGGAATTCAGAAGGCTCATTTACTTGGGAAATATCTTGGACTACCTACAAATTGGGAAGGTTTTGTGAAGGAGCATACAAAAAATAAATTGCAAGGGTGGAAGAGTTCTTTTTTCTTTTCTTTTTTTTCCTAGAGAAAGGAAGGTTAATAAAAGTGGTTGGTTTTTCTATCCTAACTTATGAGACGAGCATGCTCAAGTTTCCTATAAGATGGTGCAAAGATTTAAGGGGTTTGAGGGGGGAGCAATTTAGGATGTAAAGATCTAAAATTTTTTAATGATGCTATTATATTAAAGAAGATGACATGGAGAATAATATCCATTCAAATGCATTGTGGGTTCGGGTGCTTAAAAGCATGCACTTCCTTAATGATTTCCTTAATTCCTCAACAAAGGAAAGATGATCCTGGTACTGGTGAAGCATGCAAAAATCAAAATAAGTAATCCTAAACATCAACTATTGACAAACCGGAAAAGGAATAAGAATTCATTTTTGAAAAAATCCTTAGGTCCCTAACATACACGGTTTTAGATTATACCCACAAAATCCTAACCATGTTGACTTTAACCTCACTGTTGACTCTTTGTTTGATTAGAGATGCAGTGATCAGAAGCTAGAGTTAGTGCATGATCAAATTTAAGTAGTAAAAAAACATGCTATTAAGTCAATCCCAAAGATTGATCCGAGTGAAGAAGACAAGTTAGAAAGGCCTTTTGAAAGAGGTGGTAATTACTCTGTCAAGATAAGTTATTACTAAATCGAGCATTATTGAGAAATAGCAATCAAATAAGCCTGATCATCCTATCCTATCAAGTCAATCAAAGACTATACTATGGTTTTAAGAGACCCTGTCTAAGATCAAACACCATATATGGAAAGTTTGAACAAATTCTGTAAATACATATATAAAAATATATAAACGTATATTTATTTATTATACTTTAGCCTAAGGGTAAATAAATAAATACTTAAAAGTTGTAGGGGCAACTTAGTCTTTTCCTAACTAAGGTATATAAGTCGCACTAACCTAGGATTTCTCCCTTTTCCCTCATTTACTCAATTATTACCACAAAAACTTAAGAGAGACTCTAAAGACCTACAAGCAACCTAAAGAATCACGATGAAAGCGATCCCTTTCTAAAAGGTAAGGATTCTAATCATCAACATGTTTATTTCTGATGATGATTTAAGAATCTACGTATATTGGCGGTATGTTAATAAAGATCAAAACAAGGAACGTGTTGGAACGAGTATAAGATCAAACACTTGGAGAATTTCAATCACAATTCTGAACCAAGTATATAATACTCAAATTATGCATTAAAATTAGTAAATGCATTGATCAATTAGACTTAAAATAATAGAAATTAGGCTTAAGAACAAATTTGGAGAAAAGGAATAAAGGTTCATGATGAATAGTGTGTAAACAGTTAGATACACACCCGTATACTTATCCATGTAGAAACATGAGTGTGTACAAAAAGGTATACGAATGAAGAATATGTCTGTGTACTTAGGTGTGTCAAATTACAAAAATCCACAAAAAGGCATACAGCTAGATACACGACCATGTACCTAAACGTGCTGAAATAGCAATTTTACATTAAAAAAAAAAAAGACTATACAGTCGGATACACAACCATATACTTAGGTATGCTAAAATGACAAAATTACACAAAAAGAGACACAGTCACTGACACGACTATGTTCTAGCCCGTGTTCCTCTGTGGTATCTCACACGATCGTGTTACCTTAGAACACTCATACTTTAATTCGATTTTGTATTTCCATGATTCTAAACTAAAATATATGCATGATAAGACCTTGGGGAAGGAAATTGTATAATTAAAATATATCTAATAAATTAGTAAACCTAGATTAATTGTAAAATAGAACTAAGTTTAGTTCTTTATACTTGAACAAGTCTATATCCCTTTCATAACGATATAAGAGACTATAGTACGAACACTTCTTCAAGTAAATGTTTACCTTGCTCTATTACTTGTGGTTGTTAGTGTAATTTGTTTAATGAATTTAAGTGTTATATGAACAAAATGTGT
Organism: Laguncularia racemosa; assembly: GCA_037954665.1. NCBI lineage: Eukaryota > Viridiplantae > Streptophyta > Magnoliopsida > Myrtales > Combretaceae > Laguncularia > Laguncularia racemosa. The sequence goes on along the minus strand of JBBMOL010000060.1, from coordinate 3,739,295 downwards.
ATGTTACATGTGCTTGACTCGACCTAAAGGCCCATAATGGCAGATCCTTAGAAGGCACCTCGATAATCAATATACCATGTTGTCCTTAATAGAGCCATATATCGAAATGATCTGAGATAAATTAGAGTTAGACGGGGCACACAATAACAATTCCCAACTTATGATTTTATTATATAAATATTATCTATGTAACTAGATTGTAAATACCCCTATGTTATATATTGATTAATTAAAGGTAATAACTTAATAATTTGATGTGTATGGTTGTTGCATTATGTGTGTTGATATTGTTGCTATGTGGCACGTGTATGTCTATGTGGTATTTATGTACTGGACTTAGACTTATTCCTTTTTATTTTTCAATTGCATATGAAAATGATGAGTATATTGATTATGATGAGAATGGAAACTCAATGTGTTATTAGTCCAATAGGAAGATTCGATCATCGGTTCATGACATTAGCAAATGATTTCATGAATTCGGTCTCAGACTCGAGGGAGAAGCTTCAGCGTACCTGCCCTTTGATATATTTTTTAGAGGAAGAAGCACAATCCTTTTGCAGTTATCGAAACAATGAGACTAGTACAAGGGGATGAGAGATTGAATATGAGAATTGTGAAGAGGAATGACTCGAAGCAAAGTTCTTATGCCGTTGATGGATGGAGCTATTAAAAACAGAACAATAGGAACATGGTTTGAGGAAATTTTTTCCCTTTCTTTTCTCTTGATCTTTTTCTTCCATATGTTGAATAAATATATATACACGAGAATGTTATCTATTCCTTCTTAAACTTACTCCTACACATTAGCTAAGTCAATAACAAGAATATCTCCAAATATCTATCTACCTAAATTACAAATATTACAGATATCACAATTGTGGAGAGCTGTCAGGAGATACATGACCGTGTACATGACCATGTACTTTGGTCGTGTACTTTATGTACGTTTCTGTGCATATTCTGGCAGGGGATACACGACCGTGTACTTTGGCCGTGTACTTTCTGTACGTTTTTATGCACATATACACGACCGTGTACTTTTTGTACGTTTCTGTGCACATATACACGACCGTGTATTTTGGTCGTGTACTGTTCTGTACACTTTCCTACCACATACACGATTGATATCAATAACATCATTCTCAATACCCTCCCTCAAGGTGGAGCGTGAGGATTACGAATGCCTATCTTGCGAAGAAGAAACTGAAATTGCTCTCTTCCTAAAGCCTTTGTCAGAATGTCTGCCAACTGCTCATTGCTGCGAACATAAATGGTTTTGATCAGTCCAGCTTGTAGTTCATCACGTACGAAATGACAATCAACCTCAATATGTTTTGTGCGTTCGTGAAAAACAGGATTTGCAGCAATATGCATTGCAGCTTGACTATCACAAAACACGGTAGCAGATTGACCATGATGCACGCCTAAGCACAACAACAATCCTTTAAGCCATTTTAATTCACAAACCGTGGCTGCCAAAGATCGATATTCTACTTCCACTGAAGAACGAGAAACAATATGTTGTTTCTTGGTCTTCCACGAAATTGGAGAGTTTCCAAGGAAAACAAAATACCCTGTAAGTGATCTTCGAGTCAATGGACAACCTCCCCAATCCGAATCACAATAGGCTGTCAACTCAAGATTGCTCTCAGCTTTCAGAAGAATACCTTGTCCAGGACTGCCTTTCAAATATCAAACTATACGCAACGCTGCATCCTAGTATTCTTTTCTTGGTTGTTGTATAAATTGAGCTAAAATATGAACACCATACGATAACTCAGGTCTAGTGATAGTTAAGTAAATCAAGCGTCCTACCAGCCTTCAATATTGTTCAGGATCACACACCAATTCACCTTTGGCAAGTGTTAGGTGGTGATTTTGCTCCATCGGAGATTGTGAGGGCTTAGCACCTAGCAACCCAGCTTCATTAATTATGTCTAAGGCATATTTTCGCTGACACAAAAACATGCCTTTGTCATTTCTAGCCACTTCAATACCCAAAAAATACTTCAAAGTACCTAAATCCTTCATATGAAAACAGCGATTCAAATATGCTTTTAACTCATCTATCAAGTGTGATTCACTTCCAGCAATAATGATATCATCTACGTACACCAAGACAACCAAGTGCACTTTATCTTGTATCAAAGTAAACAAAGAATAATCTGAACGAGATTGACAAAAACCATACCGTTTTAGTGCTTCAGCCAATTTTGCAAACCAACATCGCGGTGCTTGTCGTAAGCCATAAAGAGACTTCTTCAAACGACATACTTTTCCGGGTTGACGAGTATGAAATCCAGGAGGCATTTTCATATAAACTTCTTCTTTCAAATCTCCATGAAGAAAGGCATTGTGGACATCCATTTAATGCAGTCCCCAACCTTTAGCCACTACGACAGAAAGAAATGTACGCACCGTAACCATTTTTGCTACTGGGGCAAAGGTTTCATTGTAATCTATCCCTTCAACTTGATTATTTCCGAGAATAACCAAACGCGCTTTGTACCGCTCAATTGTGCCATCAGAATTATACTTAATCTTGTATACCCACTTGCTACCGATTGCTTTCTTCCCTGGTGGTAAGTCAACTAATGTCCATGTTCTATTCTACTCAAGGGCATCAATTTCTTTTTGCATAGCTTCTCTCTAGCGTGCATCCTTCACTACCTGATGGAAGAATTTTGGCTCCACACTGCCTGTTATGGCTACTAAGAAACCTTGATGACGTGGTGAGAAATTTGTGTAATTTATATATTGAGCTAAGTCATAGGGCATACTTGAGGATGATGTTGGTTTGGCCGAACCTGCAGAGGGGCTATTACTGTGAGCAGCATAAGTCACACAATCTTTCAACCGTGTAGAAACTTTCTTAGACCGAAGGCGACGACCAAGGACCAACGAACCTTGTTCTACACTCTCCAATCTGACCTCTGGTGATATATCACCCTCCCTGACTTCAGCACTAACATTTTGAGCATCATTCAACTGCTCAGGTGTTTCATCAGCAAGTTCTATGAGTTCCTTTTCTTCTGTCCCAATCAAATTAGTTTCTCCCTCGTCAACGCAATCATTTATTTGAGAGTGCACTGCAGTATCCTTGTTCATTTGTACACACGCATCTACATATGGATACTCATTTTCATGAAAAACTACATCCCGAGACACAAAGTAGCGTTGTGTTTCCAAATCATACAATCTCCAACCTTTCTGTCCAAATGGATATCCCACAAAAATACATTTATGACTTCGACTAGCAAACTTATCCTTTTCGCGATTCAAACTCCTTGCATAGCACAAACGCCCAAATGTATGAATGTAACGATAATCAGGTCATTTACCATACAAAATTTCATAAGGTGATTTTCCTCCTAACACCTGAGAAGGAGTGCGATTGATCAAATATCGAGCTGTCAACACACATTCCCCCCAAAACTCAATTGGCAAATTAGCTTGAAATCGCAATGCTCGAGCTACGTTAAGTATATGTCGATGCTTTCTTTCTACTCGCCCATTCTGTTGTGGTGTTCCAACACACGAAGTTTGATGTATTATCCCATTGTTCAAGAAATAATCTTTCAAGCTAATGAACTCACTTCCATTATCGCTTCTCACTATCTTAACGTTCTTATCAAACTGCCTACGAACCATAGCAACAAAATTTTGCAGGATGCATCCTACTTCAGTTTTAGCAATCAGCAAATATATCCACACACATCTAGAAAAATCATCAACAATTGTGAGGAAGTAACTTGCATTAGAGGAACTAGAGATTCTATAAGGTCCCCATAAATCACAATGAACAAGTTCAAACAATTCACTAGCTCTACTATCACTATAATAAAACATACTTCTGGTTTGCTTTGCTTTGAAACAAGCATCACAAGTCTTATTTGAATCTAACTGAGTCTTATTTTCAGTAATTAAGCCTACAATCTTTGGTGACGGATGCCCCATTCTTCTATGCCAAAGTTCATCAGAAGTCAGCGTTCGAGACTGAAGTGCACGAACTGGTGGCTCCTTCTTGAAAAAATATAGCCCCTTGCAACATTCACCCACTCCAATCACCATCCTCGAAGTGCGATCCTATATCAAACAAAGCTTATCAGTGAACAATACATTACATTCCGATTCATCAACTAATTGTGACACAGAAATCAAATTGCAATGCAATCCCGAAGCATGAAGAACATTATCTAGTTGAATGTTCATCCCTAAGCAAACAGACCCTTCCTGCAGCGCCAGCACTTATTCTCCATTAGGCAAGCCAATTGGACAACCTAATATGTTTCTTAAGCTAGATAAATGATGGGTGTCGAATCCAACAAAAATAAAACCTACTCCTAGACAATTATATGATTTGCATATAGTGGTGAGTAGGGTCGAATCCACAGGGATTAGTTAAAGATATTTCTATTCAAATGGCATAAAGATGAAAAGAAAACGAGGGGGGGTTTTGTTTATGAATCAAAATAAAGTCGAAACAAGATAATAGAATCGTATATTGATAAAAGCCTAGCCAAAGGAATCAAGATAGTTTAATTCAAGGAATTGATCATCGATGCAAATGTTTTCTATTCTTATTCCTAGATAAACTGGTTATGGTTATTAACAAGCTCTAACAACCTATCTCTCCGTACTTCCTCGATAACCAAGAGAAGCTCTTTGATTATTTCTCTTATCGATTAGACAACCCCAGACAAGCGCTTAGGATTTAATCTACCAATAGCATTAAAAACTAGAGAGACCACCAATTCATGCCAGTAGATTATAAGATAACCTATTTAAACATGATCACACACCTCCATAACATGAATTCGATCATCTATTTTATAACCAAACAGGTTATTGTGTCACTGAGACTAAAACAATCAAACAATTACGGATTTGACGTGCTAGTTGACAATATATTAACTTGCTAATTGGGTAGGAGAGCTCTATTCATACCAATCAACAAAGATAATAATGACAAAACGATCAGAAGATATATGAATATCCGAAAACAACGAATAGATTAAATACAAGTCAATTAGACCTCACAATTCGTGGAGAATTAAACATCTATGACCCTTTGGCTAGAAAAGTAGCTTAGCTACTCATGTTCATCGATAAAACGAAAATAAAAAGTAGAGACATGATGAACCCGGTTGCCTGCTCTGCCTCCAAGATGATCCAAAGATTCCAGATTAAAAGATTCAAAAGTTGCCCTCACCCTCTAGGGTTGGTTCTATTTATATTGTTAGAGGGATGGCATGTGATCTTTTGCTAGCAAGATACGAAAATATCTTTCCTTTTCCAAGTAGATTTCGAGAAGTGAATCTTCGTCTGCCTGGCACGCCCTACCACACGGCCGTGGGTCAAGCCGTGCCTTCCTCTATGCATAATTCACGTATCATCTTCCGTGTCCAGTGTGTACCACGGCTCCACCCACGGCTAGATTTTAAACCGTGTCATCCTCTGTCAAAGTTCCACAATTTCCTCTCCTTGGCACGTCTAGCTTCCACCACGGCTCCAAGCACAGTTTCTCCCACGGCTGCCACCACGGCCGTGCCCTAAGCCATCTCTCTCTCTGTTGAAAGTCCACATTTCCGCCTTCTTGTCCAGTGTGTAACACGGTTTGCACCATGGCCGTTCCTCAAACCGTGCTTCCCCTTAGGCAGATACACGGCCGTGTACTTCAACCGTATATCTTCCTGTTGATTCAAAACCAAGTACACGGCCGTGTACTTCAATTACACGTCCATGTACTTCCCTCGAGCAGTGTAAATCCTTGTCTTTGAACCAAGTTATAGATGACTTCTCTAATTTACTTAAATTGGCACCCTTGACTCCATTTAACCTGATTTATCACCATAATAGAATTAAGTACCATCTCCTTATGATTTCTATAAAATCAATAATGAATTAGCACAATTTATACTATAAAGATTAAGTATAAAATGGCTCTATCAATAAACATTCTGAATTCCCTATCATATGTTGCGTAGCTCCAGAATCAATTATCCAAACAGTATTTTCCTTACCAGTCATCTTCTCACTATTACTCCCTGATTTGTAAGTGTTCAGCATGCTCATAACTGCTGCCCATTGTTCATTCGTCAGCGTACCAGGAGTCGCAACTTCCTTTGTTTCTGTGTTTGGCTCCTCAATCACTTGAGCAACATTAACTCGAGCACCGCTCCGTCCTCTTCCTGTCATCTTGCCTCGACCTCTGCCTCCCAACTGTCTTCCTCGACCTCTACCAACTGCTTTAGGCCGATCACCCCACCAAGCGAGATAACCTATAAGCTGAAAGCATCCCACGGAGTCATGTCCTTCTCTATTGCAATGTGTGCAGACAACGCTTTTGTCCTTGTTTCCTTCATTGGTTTGGACCATAAAACTAGCAGCCTCATTCTTAATCTCCTTTTCCTTGGAGATATTTCGAACCCTTTCCTCTTGGCACATTAACGAATATGCCTTACTTACACCAGGCAACGGTGTCACGCTCAGGATATTTGTCCTCACTGTGCTGTAGGCATTGTCTAACCCCATCAGAAATTGATGAAGTTTTTCTTCTTCTCGTTTCTTAGTTATTTCAGTTCCGATATTGCACTTGCAACCCCCACATTTGCACGTAGATATCACATCGTAATTTGCCAGTTCTTCCCACAATTGTTTCAATTTGGCATAATAACTCATGAGTGACATTCCTTGTTGTCTGCAATTTGCAAGTTCCGTCTTCAACTGCTGCACTCGTGCACCATCTGTCACAGAGAAACAATCTTTGATGTCTTCCCACAAGTCCTTTGCAATTTCCATGTGCGTCAATGTGGATCGCACCGTTGGCTCAATTGTATTCATTATCCATGATACAAGCATGGAATTCATAGTCCACCAATCTTCCAACTCATCCGAGTTTTCGTCAGGCTGAGTCACAGTTCCATCGAGAAAACCAAATTTCTTCTTGGCTCTCAAAGCAGTCCGAATAGCTCTAGACCATTCATCATAATTGTCTTCTTTCAATTGCACCTGGGTTATTATATTTCCAGGATTGTCATTCGCATACAATGTGTATGGTGACAACGATTTCTTTTCTTCTCCTACCATTATTGTGTTCAAGGCTCTGATACCATATTAAAAACAGAACAATAGGAGCATGGTTTGAGGAAAACTTTTCCCTTTCTTTTCTCTTGATCTTTTTCTTCCATATGTTGAATAAATATATATACACGAAAATGTTATCTATTCCTTCCTAAATTTACTCCTACACATTAGCTAAGTCAATAACAAGAATATCTCCAAATATCTATCTACCTAAATTACAAAGATTACAGATATCACAATCGTGGAAAGCCGTCAGGAGATACACGACCGTGTATACGACCGTGTACTTTATGTACGTTTCTATGCATATTCTGGCAGGGGATACATGACCGTGTACACGACCATGTACTTTCTGTATGTTTTTGTGCACATATATACGACCGTGTACTTTCTGTACGTTTCTGTACACATATACACGACCATATACTTTGGTCGTATACTGGTCTGTACACTTTCCTACCACATACACGATTGATATCAATAACATTATTCTCAATAAGAGCATACCTAAAGAGGAGACAGCTGCGCGAATAAAGCAGGTTATGGAATTGTCGCTCTTAATTCTGATGGGGAGCTACTGATGGTTTTGCTTTGAACTCTTGGGTGCCATGATGTGGAAACAGTGGAAGCTTATGCTGTGAAAGAGTCTTACTTTGGCAAAGAACAAGCGGTAGAAGAACATTGAGGTTGAAACAAATAATCATCTTGTTTTCAAAATTTTACTAAATGTTGAACAAGCTTCGTGGACATCATGGGTGGTGAGTGATGATATTTTGAGTATAAACCCTTGTCTTGATTTTTTTTTAAATAAATTATAAAATAAATACATGCATTGATTGGACTGTCGCAGGACAAAAAAGGGGAAAGGAAAATGAAATTAAAGAGCATCCAAAACAAAAATAAACGAACATAAAATGCCTGATTTTGATTTTATTATTAAAACTTTTCAATAAATGGAAAATAAATGTGAGAATTTATATTACTTATGAAAATTTATTCCTAGAAAAAAAAAAAAAGACAATGAAAATGTATTAGCGTGCGGGGTGTATGTGAGCTTAAAAAAATTGATAAGTTAATTTAGGAAAATCTATAAATAATAAAATTATTTCAATAAAATTATTACTTAAAATCATCGGAATTTGAGTAGAAAGAGGGTACAAAAAAAAATAGAATGACTCCAATCAAAATTGGATAAATTTCTATATAGCTATAGATGGAGTTTGTATTACTTAGAATGATTTCAAATATAACGAGCTAAATTAATCTCTTAAAATGTATAATGTGATATCTCAAAGTATTCAATATAATAACTACCTCTAAAGGTTATTCATAATTAATTACGTATAATATTTCTACTTTAACAAATGTGAATTTCATGCTAAGTGTTACAACTTTTTGAACAATACATCTATGTATAAGTTGCAAAGCATTTATAGTTGTATTAGAACATATGAACAGGAATGCACAATAAAAATTCTAAAAATATCTTCTCTCATATGTCACTAATAGTAATTATATTGACAATGGTTAAATACGATAGAATTACATAAACAAAATAAAAAACTAAAGTTGTAACTAAAGGTGGTTGCAGGATAAAATAGAGAGATTTATATAATGTCTCTATAATGATGCAATTACTTGGAAATATGAAATTTGGAAGAAAAGTATATATTAAAGGATTATTAAGTAATAAAATCATATATTAAAGTAATAAAATAAAACTTTCCAATATAGTAAATTATAAATAAGAAATACATACATACATACATACATACATAAGATTTCAAATATATAATAAATAAATAAAAAGTATATTAAGAGGTATATAAAAATGATCGCATCTCGCACGGATTTTCAATATCATTGCAACTACATAACAATAATAAATAATATTATGATTGACGAGATTAAATATTCAATCCACCAATAATGACAATTTGCACCTATATATAATGCAACTTAAAAGAATCCACATGACAAATATATTATATAATACATAGTTCTTTTACAAGACATGGTGTATGCGGTTAATAAAAACACATTAACTTTTATAATCTTAATCGCTACATGAAAACAATCCAATGCTATTATTTAAAGACCTAGTTAGTATGGATACTAATTTTATTTTTTTTTGTAAAATAGAACAAATTTAAATCCTTCCTTCTGTAATTGTATAATATAATTAGCTAAAAAAATCCCGTAAACATAAACATTAAAATTAAATCTATAAAACAGTTAACGCTAAAAACAATTGAGAGATTAAAAAAAAAAAGGATAAAGAAAAAAAAGTTTCTCTTTAGAATGCTGATATTGCTTTAAAAAATACTAGAATTAAATTTTATTTAAATCAATAAAACTCTAAAAGTATAAAGCCTAAAGTAAATAAATAAAAAAAAAAAAATTCCTTACGCTTGGAGAGTTCGCCTGACCAACACATGAAAGCCCAAAATCCCTTCGCATATATTTGTTTTTAAGAACCTCATCTCCAATTTTTTTAAGTATTATGTTAATATTTTTTAAAAATTTATTATTTTATTCCTAATAGCCTTTTATATTTTTTTTTTAAGTTTCAATAACACATTTTTAACTAAATGAACTTTAAAAAATTAAAAAAAAGAAGTCAACTTTCGTCTTTCCTCTGACAAGAAACCTTACAGGCACTAACAATAAATCATCCAGCAACTCCACCTTACATAAGGGAACTCGCAATAAACATGCCTTGGGAAATGGAAATATCGTAGAAAAATCCAATGTAAGATACCATAAATCTGATGAAAAGTCACGCCTGCGACCCCTTCCTTCTCGTTTCTTTTTTTCTTCTTTTTTTAAACACCACTTATCTTCTTCTTGATCTCTTGAAATCCAGGACAGCAAATCCACCATCCTCTTCACATCTCCGGCGGGCCGTTAAGCTTTGGATCCATTCTCGGCTCCGGTCCTCTTCTCCGGCGATATCGAAGGTGATGAACTAGTATGACTGAAACCCTACACTAATTTGACTGTCCTTCATTTCCTGCTTTAAATTCTGTTGCAACTCTGCTTTCATGTTTTCTATTCAAACTCCGGCGAGATGGCGAAGGAGCAGTTGAAGTTGGCTTGGGAAGAGCGTGACCGAAGCTCATTTCGCAAGCTTTGTTAGCTGATCCTTCCGTCCATTTTTTTTTCCCTCCGTCATGAACGTCGATGCTTGGTCGCTTTCTCCATTCTCCGTTCTGATTTTGCTTTCCGGTGAGTCTCCTATACAACCGACTGAGTCAACTCTGTTTGTCTTTCATGGAGCTCATTTCTTCACATTACAATACTGAAAGCTTTACTCTCCTAACATTAAGTAAAACAAATTATATAATAACAAACCATTGAATGGTTCTCATAATCACTTTGCTCCCGGTACTTCTTAAAAAATTTCACTATTGAATTGAAGAGTGTGTATATGATGATGATATTGTAAAAGAGGAATTTTGTATTGTCTTCGTGTTTGAACGATTTCAGAAAGAGACTGTAGATGGAAGAACATCTCAATCGTGGTAGCTTTGTTAGTCAAGGTCCAGATTACATTATCGAGGAAGATAAGGAGTCGTTGATTTCGATGTTTTAAACTATTGGTTTGTCCGAACAGGTAAGATGACAATATTATAACATTCGTTCTTAGGTTTGTTTGTTTCGGACATATCTTACCTGCTCTGATTATTAAGATGATTAATAGCCTGAGTAATTTAAAATGTTAACTGGTCAATTACTACTTAAGTTTATATATTTAATTATCTCAATCAAAGGTCAATTTTATTCGGTAGATTACTTATTGTCTACACCTTATGTATATGAATATAATATAATTTGATATTATATCTATTTACACAATTACTTGGTTGGTATATAGAAAATAGTGCATATACTTGCTTGGTTAACTGTAATGTTATGGTTATAAAATTAATTTTAATTGATTAATTACATAAGGATTACACATGTTTGTGTCATGACTTTAATGTGGTATGGCAATTTATATGCTAAAGATATGCTAAAAACAAACACTAGCGTTTGACTCAATTTTAAATGTACATTTTACTTTAGGGTGATGCAATGAATAAATAAGAAGAAAAAAATTGAAAATATGTTAATTCAATTTGAAATTCATATTAAGGTAACACCCTAGTCATTAATAAAGATCGGAACTTTAAGATTAAATGAAATAAATAAATAAATAATCAATGTACCGAGAGCTTTGACTGATTAAGGTGAACCGTTTTAACTTCTTTTTTTTTCTTTCATGTTAAATGATACCATTCATAACCAACAGTAGACAAAATTGGAAACTTGAAATTTAAATTAATAAATAAACAATATGCTTGAAATACCACATCTCTTTAGCATACAAGCATTGCATTTCATTTCCATGAATACTAAACATTAGATAGATAGATAAATAAATAAATAATTAAAAGTAATCATCATATAAGAAAAGAAATAGATTGAATATAATGTGCATGTGTGTATAGGTCGAAGCATATATGGAAATAATCCTAATATATAATTTTAGTTGGTTGTAATATTATTAAATGACATGACATTAATGATTTAAATAGAAATTTAATATGATGAAGGATATTTTTAGAAAAAATAAGTACACATCCCACCTTAAATTATTATACAAAATAACTATAAGCAAACAATAAAGTTATAGAAGTTAATTAAGAGATGTGTATAGATATTCATTTTTTATACCTTTATTTCATGATTTTTTATACATGTTAGCACAATCTAGTGGACCCTATTTTAAGGACACTTCAGTTTTCATTTTGGATTAGTAATCAAATAATATGAAAATCTAGAACACTCTAGAAACGTTTAATAGGATAGAATCCCATTAGCAGGCTCAAACCAAAATAAATAATATAATCCATAATTTAATAAACTATGTTTAACTTATAAATTAATTCCACCTATTAACTCCTTCATAAGGTTGGATAATGACTTAATAATATCAAAAATTCCATCTATTCCGACACACCCTGCAAAATTAGACTTACCTCTCAAAAATTATAATGACTCCATGAGAAACCACACACTTCAATTGATGAAACAACTATCGATTCAAAAAAAAAAGAAAGAAAAAGAGGAAATAGATCAAATAATCTATGTTAAGTCAAAAATTAGGTCTCAATCGGGAAACAAGCAAAGATAAGCTTAGTTCAACTTAGTTGGAACTTATTCCCCAACCCTTGGTATTGGAGGGCAAAAATCCATACTATATATAGTTTTTGGATGATTTTGTATATTGTTGCATCATGTGATTATATATGCATGGCACGATAATGCTTGATAACTTCTTTGCTATTATTTGTTACACTTCAACAATTTCTTTTGTAGATAAATTGAAGTTAAGAATTGGTTAAAATCTATGTGAAGGGTGCTTCTTTAACCTAAGTCTGCAAGGGGGAGTTTAGCTATGGAAGTAGTCTAATAGAGATTCCAAATTATAAGACTGAAGACTTATTTATTCCTTAAAAATTAGGCTTTTATATTTCTTTAAACTTAGGTTAGTTCAAATGATTTATCTAATCATATTATTTTGCAAGAGATACCGATTCTCTATAGTTCTAGTAAACTGTAGAATATTGATTTCCATAATCATTTTTATACGTTAGTTAATTATGATTAAATATGATTTAACTAGAATCTTACAATCTTTAACTTGTAAGGTAATTGTTATATTACAAACGCATGAGTGATATGATAATTTTAAGATATTTCTACTAAACCCCTTTTAAGGTTGTTAGAGTGTTAATAAAATGATATTGATGATTGGTAATAAAAATGTATTAATAAAATAAAACCTTTTTTCACGTAATGCAAGATTTTTTCATTTTCAATTTAAGGACAGGTTTTCTAGGACGAGAACAAGCAACACAACTTTTACCACATCCCATTAAAACTTTGTTTTCTTGATCATTTCTCCATATCAAAACATCTTCCAAACTCGAGAATCTTTATTTTTATATTTTTGGCACTCTCAAAAATTTAAAATGCATTAAAGGCTCATATTTCCCAAAGTCCTACTAAGTTTTAGGAATTTCAAAGTGGAAATTCTTATATATTTCGAGTTTAGAGGCATATATAGCAATATGAACAATAGTCTTAAAAATTATATGATATTTCGAGGTTGCACCTATTAGTATTACATTTTTTCTTTTTCTAACCAGTGAAAACCAACTAACAAAAAGAATGTTTGTCAAAGTGATCCTCTAAAGAACACCTGTTAAAAAAAAATCATAGAAAAACACCTATACGAAAAGCTCTATTAACTTGCCAAGACATTAAAAAAAAAAAAAAAAGACTTCACAACATCCAATGCAGATTTCTTTTTCATAAAATAATATATGATGATTAGCATGTATTTTTTTTTGGAATAGAACTAATTAATTCAAATTTGAATTTTTTTTTTTTTCTTTAATTAGGAATACTTAAGTGAAGAGTCTTGGGGGGGTGGCACTCGTAATGAAATCGTCATCAAAAGACCATCTGACATTTGCATTGTTTGGATAACCGTAATTTAGTAGAAAGGAGAGATATTAACAGGGATGGTGGAAGGAGGGTTTTATTTTTTGTTTTTTTCTCCTTAACTTAAACCTAAGAGTAAACATGGATTGAAGTGGAAGTAAATGGTTGGCAAAGTTTGTAATGTTAAGAATATTTGTTTTTTCTTTCTTAAATTAGAGAGAATTTTACTTTTATAGAAAAAATGGAAAAGAGATTAAACTTACTAAAACATCCCTTATAACAATAAAATAGGGATAATTTTATTATATGTTTTTGTCACCTATTTTTATAATAAGTTTTCTTTTTTACAATTAATTTAAATAAAAAGAAGTGGATTGCTGTGTGTGTATTTCTTTTAACCTTTTAAGTAAATGTACCAAATAACATTTTTTTGCTTGCATAAATGATTAATCCAAAAGCATTAAGCGGATAAATGCGAGAAGATCCCATGAAAAACACAAAAAGTGAAGGAATGAGAAAGCGAAGGTACCAACTAGTAAGTCCACCGTCTCTCATAGTTGTGATTACATTAACAGTATTTGCCAGCGTCACCTCACCTAATGTTCCCGTAGACATGCGCGTGATATGCCTTCGCCAATGTGAACCATTGACCTCTGAGCCTTCTTCCCGTAAAATATCTCAAGCTATATAATTAAACACTCCGTCGATCGCCCATCTCTTCCAAAACTGGCCGAAAGGACGAATCTCTCTTCCGACCCAACAGTCCGAATTGTGTTACTGAGATCAAACTGGTTTTGAATTCCAAGCAAAGGTCAGTTCTTTATGATGCTTGTCTTTTGTCTATATAAGATCCAAGTGGGTGTCTTACATTTGCATGCAAATATCATTTCTAGTTTGTGTACAGCAGTTTATTAGAATTTTTAAGGATGGATGATGGTTAAAGCTTCTTTTCAATATCATATGTGCCTGGTTTAGTCAATTTTTTGTTAAAACATTGCACATGGAAAATAAATTATGGCATATACAAACGGGTTGATAATGATAACAAATGAAATTCCTAGTGATTCTTATGTATGAAAAATTCAAAGTCTCTGTTTGGATTTATTTCTGTTTATTATGAATATAGAATAAAGCTTTGAAATGTATCTGCGACAATATATTATTAACCTTTTGGGAGGAAAAGTATTTGCTTAGACGACCCGGTTTGAAGTTATCCTTTCATAATTAAGAGGTTTTTTTGCTTTGCAATTATGTAGAATTCGGTCGCTTGCAGAATTAGTAGTTTTATCTGATAATTTTTTTCAACAAAGTGGTAGATCCCATTAATCCAAATTGAACATAATTGACTTTTGTCTATGTAAAACAACTTGATTAGGTTGTCTCCTGCTTCTCATACTTGGATCAATTATTGATGCTCCACTTCTGCTTGCAGCTTCAGGTGGCAATGGCGGATTGTAGCTCCATTTCTATTCCGTTGAAGGATTTTTACATTCCTACTTACATACTCGTACCAGATTCCAAAGTTGAAGATGTTTCACATGTGCCTTTGTGCCCAGTGTTAGTATTCATCAACTCAAAAAGTGGAGGGCAGTTGGGTGGAAAACTTCTTGAAACATACCATAATCTTCTAAATGCACATCAGGTAAGATTGCTTCATAGCTTGTTGATATCTATTTGATCTAGGCATGTTCTGATTCTAAAACTTGTTTTACTGAGCATCTTGATGGACTTTTTTTAATGTAATTTCAGGTTTTTGATGTGGGCCAAGAGGCTCCTGATAAGTCTCTGCGTCGAGTATATGCCAACCTTGAAAAGCTGAAGGGTGAAGAAAATGAGTTTGCCATAAAAATCGAAGAAAGACTGAAACTTATTGTGAGGATAACAGAGTCTTTCTTTTTTGACTGATGAACTTTTGCTGTGGCCTTACTTGTACTTGTTTTAAAAAGGTTGCAGGTGGTGACGGCACTGCTGGTTGGCTTCTAGGAGTTGTCTGCGATCTCAAATTGCCTTCCCCCCCACCGATTGCTACTGTGCCATTGGGGACAGGAAACAACCTGCCTTTTGCATTCGGTTGGGTGAGAATATCCTCATTTTACAATAACCCCTTTCATGATATCTTTTTAGAAAGACCTTTGACCAGGCTGAACTGGATAGACTCCCTTCTAGGTATCTTCTGTCAAAGGATGCATATTTTGGTTGAGGATGTTATAAGTTAAATTTTTCTTCAGATGTCTTTTCTCACTGCAGTCAGTTTTGCAGATATATTCATGCATATTGGAGGATTAAGTTTAGTGTAGATTTTAACAATGTGCTCATTATTCTTCTTTGATGAAGCACAATGTCATGACATCTATCTAGCACTAAGCTTAAGTTTTAACAGGGGAAGAAGAATCCAGGGACTGATCAACCTGCTGTGGAATCATTTCTTAAACAAGTGATGAATGCAAAAAAAATGGACATAGACAGGTTGTGCTGCAGATTTTTTTTTTTGATGCTATATGGTTTTTTTGATGCGTGACATTATACAAGGGAAATATCAATAAGAAGGGAAAAGAGAAGTACCTTTCTATTAGCCACAGCAAGGGGGATACTGTTAGTGTCCTTTGCCCAAGATCTAGTCACCGGACGATTCACCGGAAAATCAAGGCCTAGGCGGGAAAACTTTCCCTTGTTACTACTCTTTGTCCTCCCTATGGTGGAATGAACGGAATAAGAATCAGATCGTTACAAGGATCTGAAGACTTAGGACCTCAACTAGAGAGAGAATCCAATCTCGAATAGTTTTGGAGAAAAATATTGCTTGTTTATTCCTCTGCCTAATTCTCCATACACACCTCTTTTCTTTCCTAGTTTAACTATACTATAATAGATCCTTATTCTAATGGACAAGGACTTCCCTAATCTAGAGATACAATAGCAGGAAATAATCTTCTAAATCCTAAATTATAAATAAATACTTAAATGCCTAAGATAGAATTGGTCCAACATAGAATCTGCCTAAATTAGCCCCTCATCAATCTCTGTTTTCTCCTTGCACGGTATTGACGTCCTGCACTTGTGGAGCTCCTCCCCGCACTGCGGTTGCGCCTTGGTTGTCTCTCCATGTGTAAGTTTTCCCAACGAATGCATCCCTAATAGATACCCATAAGATATTGCTAAGGGAAATATCAATAAGAAGGGAAAAGAGAGAGTACCTTTCCATTAGCCACTGCGAGGGGAGGGGGGATAGCCATAAGATATTGCTAAGTTGCTTGATAGGGAGGACCTTTCCATTACCCATATGATATTTGCTCTTTTTATTCTCTTTTTCTTGGTTTATACTCTTTTTGTCGCCACTCTCTACAGCAGGTACCCCTTGGCTCAAATTTTCTTTTCTTTATCCTTTATGAGAAGTCTTACATTAATTCCACCCATGTAAAAAAAGTGTAGTGCTACTTTATAATTTCATTCAGTTATTTAAATTTTTTTTTGAATCTCAAAGCTCATTTGTTCTTTGCTCCAGAAATATCGGTATAGTCACTGCAATTGTTGTATAGGATATATTAGGAAACTGCATTTCTGCAAATGCTGTATTGCAATAAAGATTTGCTTATGGATTTCTCTTCCAATGTTAGTGACCACTGAAGTACATAACTCAAACAAGCCCAATGCAATTATCTATTCGATCGATGCAAACCTAGAATTAGTAAATATTTGGGATGGCTTTAAATCCTCATTCTTCTTAAGTGCCTATTGGCCTAACAAAACAATGTACCTTCTCTAATCTTCCTGTAAGTGGAGAACCAGTGAGCAGTAAACCAATTTTACTAAAGCTGCAAAATCCTCCATTTTCTTATTTTCCATTGATAATTACGTCAAATCATGCTCCAAACTATTCCAGGAAGAAACATAGAATGATACCCAAACTGCAGCTGCCAGGTTTTCTCTTTTCCCATTTATAGGGAACCCATAAGAGTAGAACTAAAAATTGGGTCAAGAAACGAATGTTTCTATGTCAGATTGTTGATTGAAGGGAATGAGAAGCACTAATTAGCTCACAATCGAAGACTACACATTAGATGCTTAATTGATGCTGTCTTTTTAATTATGTTTCATAGACATAAGTGCATTTTGTTCAGCTTCTTATTAAATATGAACCATGGGTCCCATTCATATAAAGAAGATTCTTAGAGCATGAATCTTTTCATATCTTTAAGTAAAGAAAGGCACTTCTGGGCATATAATTTCCTTCTGATAATATGAGGTGCAATGCAGTCAGTTGATTTTACAATGATGAACTCAACAATTCTCAGAATGGTGGAAGACTTGATTTAGATTCTTAGTGCTGTCATTTTCTGTTATTAAATTCTCTGACGATTATGCTTGGATCCCTAATCAGAATGATTTCTAGGATTATTAGGTTTCCAGATCCTTGAGAACAAGTGTAAAATCCTGCCTCCTACAATTCCTTAGCTCATGACAGTGTTAGATTTAGTAAACAAGTGTTGCAAAATGTCTCTAGTGTTTCTATTTAATGTTCACCTTTTCTTGATTTGTAAGAATTTAGTAATGAAGTTTCTTTTACAATTCAGTTGGCATATTCTATTGAGGATGAGGGCTCCAAAAGACGCTAGCTGTGAGCCAATTGCACCCCTTGAGCTTCCCCATTCTCTTCACACTTTTCAGCGGGTGTCTTCAACAGATGAACTAAACATGGTATGGTGTCTTCTGTGGCATCTTGACTCTTCAATTATTCCAGCAGCATTTCTGGACATACCTGTAATGCCATGAGCCAGAGAAGCTATATAAGAAATTGCATGTCTTACTGCCATGCTTGCTCATTGGCAAAATTTTTATCCCCAGGAAGGTTACCATACATTCCGCGGAGGATTTTGGAACTACTTTAGCATCGGTACAAGATCTTTACCTAGAAAATCTTCTCAAATTTTAGACTTTAAATTGAAATACAGAAGGTATTTGCTTCTTCTCTTGAGTATTCTGGTAATTTTAGCTTCAAATGAAGCTCTATGGACTTTTAATGGATGGGTTAATAAGTCCTCTTCAAATATCCCCATCCATTTGATATCTCAGTTCAGGTTAGTTTTAATGTTGATACATGTCAATTTTCTGATTAGACAGCCTTTGCTGCAGGAATGGATGCCCAAGTATCTTATGCATTTCATTCAGAAAGAAAGTTGCATCCTGAAAAATTTAAAAATCAGTTGATGAATCAGGTATCACCTTTCTTGCTTCATCACCTATAGTGAGTGAACTTCAAAAAATAAAAGAAGCTTCTATGATCATATGAAAAAACTAAATTCTGGAGCATAAAATGGACTCAGATTCTAATCGAGTTTTGAATTTATAAATGGCCATGTAGGGTTTAAATCATCTTCCCATGAACTTACCAAGTGATTGCTGATAATTAGGAGCACATAGTTTGTCGTATTTAAGTGATTGATGGACCAAGTGATTGCAGGTGTTGATGTCAGTTACTGAATATAGCAAAAGGTTTGATTTTAACAATAAGAAGGGTCTTTTGATAGTACAAGTGATGAAATGGTGAACACAAATATTTCTTTCATTTTTTCGAAAAAGATTTTGCCAGGTTGGAGTCCTAGGTCTGCCATAAAGTTTATCTTGTTTACCTAAATAAGATATTTGATACAGATCCTGGGAGCATGAAATTTGGGATGGAGATTAGCTGTCCCCAACTGGTGTTCCCATTTTGTCCCGCTCAATCACATATTTCTCTATATGGGTCAAAGAGCAAAAAGTGGCATCCTTATTGAACTTCTTTATACATGGCAAAATATGAATGGGAGAGAAACAGGCGGGGACACCAACTGGGGCAGGGAAACATTAATCTGAAACTTGATTTCATATGGGCTCGACTCTCACATCTCGATAGCTTGCTTGTGGGATTTGGTTCTTCCAAGATCTATACCAGCACTCAAGTAAAACCCCACTACATTAAGTTGGTTTGTTGGCATAGATGCTTGTTTGTGTCATTCTCTATATCATTAATATTTCTTCAAGTACTTCATTTTGTTATAAAGAGATGAAGACACTTATAACTAAGTTTGATACTTTGCCTTGATGAGACTTCTTTTATGGCTCCAGAATTGCCCAGACGAATAAGAAATGTCATAAATATAATTACAGTTCACCATGGATGTCTCATATTTTGGAATCAGATCAGATTATTATTAATTTGCTCCATGTTCAAAAGCCTGCACAAACAACTTTTCTTAGCCTGCAAATGCTACATAAATGGCCAATGTCTCTTGCTAAGCAGAGACCTCTTCCTTTCCTTTTACAGGGTACATATCTTAGGCTTGGGTGTACACAGGGATGGTTTGCAGCCTCTCTCTCTCATCGAGGTTCCAGGTAACTCAAAAGCTCTAACAAGCAAGTTGGCACTCTCTTTGGTTTGTTCAGCAAGAGTATACTCTTGTGCAATTAGAAAGTTCCTTTTTGAAGTTAACAGTGTCTCTGAAATTTCCCTATCCATGCAACTCTAGATTAAATATTCAATTAGTATAGTGAAAGTTATGAATTGCATAATCACATGAAGAAAACAGAACAATGGGAAAGGATTAACTTAATAGATTCTGCTTGGAACAAATACCCTCTAAAGCTTCGTTCATCGAATGCTTGGGCACCAAGCAAATTGTAAGTTCAGCTAAGAATTTGATCTGTTGCTTAAAGCACTGGTTAGTAGAGTGGTGCGTTTGTATGCCTATGGACTGCTGCATTCCTTTAATGTTTATAGTCAGTGACACATTTTACTTTGTCAATACAGGATAGCTCAGCTTACAAAAGTAGAGATAATGAAAAAGCATGGTTCCTGGGAAGACCTCCACATACCTCATTAGTAAGATATTGGTTATGTTTTACTACCCAAGCTACTATTTACACCTGCTCGGATACTCATAAGTTAACTAGATAGCTCTACTTAGTATGTATTTTCTTAGAAATGATTATCTTCCTCATCTAGGCAGTGACAGCTCTTTTCTTGGAAAAATTATTTATTTGTATAATCCATGACAGTAGGTTGTTCCCTACTGAAATTTCAGCCATCATTCTTGTTTTTGTAGCATCACATGTGGTAATAGTTTGAGTAAACCACTTTTGAGAAATGTTCTGTTCATCGATTTTCTATGGGCATTTAGAATGTTATTAACTATAACATGCACTATCAAAAACAACAGAACTATAGATGTTCGTATTCAGCTTTGCTTTCTTTTCAACAGCATCAGGTCAATTGTCTGCCTCAACTTGCCTAGCTTCTCGGGTGGATTGAATCCTTGGGGAACTCCTACCAGAAAGCAATCAAATGAAGTTAGTTCTAGTATCATAAAAATTTTCTTTTCAGTGAAATTATTGGATTAAGAAACATAACTTACGGAAGATTTCTTGTATCACTATTCATATTACAGAAGGGCTTTACTCCTCCATATGTCGATGATGGCTTAATTGAGGTTGTAGGATTTAAAGATGCTTGGCATGGACTAGTGTTGCTTGCTCCAATGGGCAAGGGCCATGGGACACGTCTTGCTCAGGTGAAAATCGAATTGTGCATTTCAACAAAAAAGAAAAGAAAAAAAAATCAAATCATGCATTATTAATTTATTACGAGCTGGATTTACCAGCAATTGCTTGCTTTGGTTTGAAATTCAAATATTATATAGTATCCATATCATCTCTGATTTACTTCTAAACTAGCAATTCAATCATTATATAATTTGATCAAGTATCATAGAGATAATACATGAAAACCACCAAAAGTGGAAGTAGAAGGTTTTTAATTCACTTTGCTGCAGTAGCATAGCTTAGTTACAAGTAAGATGAGCAATTGCTGATGCTCGATTTCCCTAAACTTTCCTTTCTTTGATTAAAACGAGTGGAAGTGCACACAACAATACTGATTTAGATGCTATCCTAGAAATGAACTTAAAACAATATAAAAACTAAAAGTGCCGTCACCTTTGGATCCAGTGGAAATACTGTCATTTAAACTAGCTACTTTAGTTTTGACTAATGTGGACCACCCAATTCAAGAAATCCTATTACCATTTTCCATTTTCTAATACTTGTTTCTCTGCAATCTTACTTTAGGCTTGTCGCATAAGGTTTGAGTTTCACAAGGATGCAACCGAGACATATATGAGAATAGATGGAGAGCCTTGGAAGCAGCCATTATTGCCCAGTGATGACACAGTAAAAGTGGAAATTTCTCACCATGGCCGAGTGAAAATGCTTGCCACAGATGACTGCAAGTCTGAAAGTGCGCCGCCCTCAGCAGCCAGCAATCATGAGAATGCAGAAGTGGAAGCATGCGAAGAAGAAGAAGACACCGAACATGAAGGGGAGGAGTGGAAGAAGTTCGGGGCAGCTGACACTTTTAAAATACTAGAAGAAGCAGAAATTGATATTTCTCGACTCAGCTAAGCCCTTGAAGCCACAGCATTTTGTTACATGTACCATGCACCTTATGTTAAAACGATTGTTTCAAATAGTAATTTGAGAGTGTAATAACTGCAAATGTGCTGTTTGCTCTTTGAAATAGGTATTAACACAACCTTTCACAGTAAATAAAGGACATGTATTTGGAGAAAAGAGATAGTCTTGAGATTGCATAATTTCTATCATCTTGTGTTCACTGTTTTCTCATTATGTGTTTCAATTTTTCGTCTAAAATTTTCACCTTAGATCTGGGTGTATTAGATCAACTCAACGAAATAATTTTTTCTAGTTTTTTCCCTAAGAAAAGTAGACATTTTGGTTCGTTGTCTATAATAGGAAACAGAACGCGCCTGCTTCGTGATCAAAATTCATTGGTAAAGTGCAATCAGGATTATCACTTGCAGCATGTGTTGGAAAAACATTATAAAAAAGCTGAGAAAATAAAATTCTTAATGAATGTCCTTCGACACCCTATTACATAATACATACTATGTCCGTTCGACAAACTTCAAATTTGTTCCTGGTAATATAAAAAAAAAAAAAAAAAATCCTTTGAAGTTATCGATTTGTTCTCAAAACTTTACAGGCCATGACTTAATAAAGCCACAATAGGGAAGTATCTGTGCTTATCCTCCTCTTGCGCTCGAGATTTAAAAATGCCAGCTATCCTCTCCCTATCCAAAAATTTTCTATCTAGATCTACAAGCCAAATGCAATTTAGTACATTGCTATCCTATCAGACCTTTGCGTTGTTTAAAATCCTACTTACCAAAGTTTCACCCGTTTTTTTCATCTCTACAACTGCATTCTAGAGTTTACTTAGTCATGCCTGTAAAAACGAACTCAACCTGTTCTTTTTCTTTTATCTGATCAAATTAAGAAAACAAAATCCCACTTGGCCTACCAAAACTTTTTGTTAAATGCCCAGCCTACCCTTGCAAGAGGGTAATTGTAATCCTCATATAAATCTTCTCTCTTGTTTGCGGTAATCTGTACTTCCAAATTATCAGTAAACTTCCAGTTTTGTTAGCATTTGCAGCAAGTATTTCATATCCCAGCAGCACCAATGCAATTATTGCTCCAACAAGTTCGTTTCATCAACCTTTCAGCACAAGACCAATCATTTGCCATGATATGGGTGATGTACAGCAAGAGAAGGAGAATAAGCCGAACTGGAAACAAAAAGTTTGACAACTTTAACTGCTCTAACCAAAGAAGCACAAGACAATACTTTTCATATCTGCACTAATGGAGGAAAAGAAAGTATAGCCATAAGAAAAAACCTCTTCATGTAAGATATTTGCAGAGTCAACAGAAAAAGGTTGGAAATCGTAAATGCGAAATTACAAGGGATTTAATACATTTAATCAGAAGGTGCAAGTTGGCGGGTACAACAGCCTGAACCAAGTATCCTCGTAGTCTTTGTAGCTCAAAAATCGGCTGTAGCTTTTCTAGCAAATATAATCAACAATTCGGAGAAGCATACATACTGGATCACCGTCCCACTTGTTGGAATCCCCCCAAGAAACTTTTGACTGCCTCATTAGCCTTCTGGGACTCTGCTCGTTCTTCTCTTTTCTTCTTCTCTCTGAAAAGAGAAAGAAAAAAGGTTTTATCAGCAGAATGAAGATGGTTCATCATATACTACGTGCTATCATATGTACAAATCAAGCAGAATTAAAGGTATGTCAAGCCTCAAGGATCATGAATGATCAATAAGTTCATACAAGAGTTGTCTGAATATTCAAATTTAAGTATCATAATGCAAATGACCCGCACAATGATTATCAAAGAAGCAGGATTGGTAGGCAAATTTTAGGAAATCAATCATACACAGGTTTCCCAAAAGATTACCGCCAGAAAATTTCATGTTTATCTACGATCAAAACTTCATTGTTATCATGAAAGTTTTGCAAGGGAAGCATGCAACAGAAATCAGAAAAGTCCTTACCGGTCCACATATTCATTTAGCAACTCCTTAGCTTGTACCAGCTTAGAAAGCAGGTTGCGATATACATCAAGGTCCCGGTCAACACTTCTTTTGCTGATATTTAAGGCACCACAAAGCTGCATATCCATTTAAGAGGGCACAAGGTTAAAACCATTTGAAGAACTCTAATAACTGCTTCCAAGATAGCATTGGACATATGCAGCAGGAGATGGCTGTAGCTTTCATTTACTTAAATCATGGAAATCACTGAAGCAAAACTAGAGATTTTAAAATCATAAAAAAAGAAGGGTGAATCCACACAAACGTGTCAAATGAATGACATACTCAAGCACTAATACTAGCTAATGGCATCTGAAAAGCTAGAAAGTTAAGGACTAATACTAGCTAACTTGTGCATAAAATGAAGGAATAGGGGGGGAGAGAGAGAGAGAGAATTCTTCCAGCATTTCACGAACTTAATTGAGTGCCTTTTTTTTTTTTGTATAATTAAAGGGAGCAGAAATTGACAAAAAATGCCCACATGGGGTGTTGTCTTATCTCTACTCCAACCTATTAAGCTTAATACGATGAACACTGTTCAAGTATGCAAAGTAGGCAGAAAAGAATGCTGATGCATGTAAGAGAAAAGGATTTCGTCACCCAGTACCAGCCCAGAAAAGATTATACATCCTCCAAGGTGTAGAAGAAAGCTTTCAATAGAAGTTCAACCAGCAGATAACACTAGATATGAGAAAATTATTCATAAAGAAAGAAGCAAAAACTTAAAACATCAATGGAGTAATGCAAAATTCAAACCTTTTCCAAAACGGAAGGTTCTGGTGCATTTGACAACTCGAGAAGACGGAAAAGGCCCACAGCAAAGAAACGGCTATAGCTAAAGCCTCCCTTACCACCTGCCCTTTCTGCAATGTCCTTCAACATTCCTTCAATCTCTCCTTCTTTAGTTGAAAACTCAACTAAAGATTCAGCACTGTGGGTGCGAGCCCACTCTTCCAGCTTCTGTGCATCAATTCTACAATGCATGTAAAGCTGTCAGACAATTTGTACAGAGAAAGGAAACCCCAAAAAGTTCAACAATGGTAAACTAAAAATCCATTTCACAGTAAAGTGGTATTATTTTGGAGATCCTACACTATATTTCTCTCTGTCTATATTGCATATTGCACAGAACACAACAATTCAATCATATCATCTTTTTCGCCAAAAATGGAGGCATCACCAATTCCTACTGCCAATTTTGACACAAATAAAAGGTAACTGCAACACCAGGATTAAGTAGAAACCTGTACTTATCAGGATCCTCATTCAAAGCCTTAATGTATGCCTTGAAAATAGCTTCTCTATCTTCATCGCTTGGGTAACCATCCATGAGTTGGTCATACACAGTGACAAAACCCAGTGCAAAGACAGGATCATATTGGTGGTCCTTCTTATACCGCATCAAATGTTGCTGCACTAGCAGCTCTTGTAGAATAGTGTTGTATATACTTGGAATGGGCCGTTTGTATGCCTTAAGAAAATTCAACTTTGTCTCAGATACTGTGGGCAGATCTGAAAGAAAATGCAAAAGTTAGACATAACCAAAAGAACACATGTAAACAAACCTTTAAAATAAATCTTAACATATTGCTTTTACGGAAGTTAAGATGAACAACCCTGCTAGTTTATTTAATACTCAGTGAAAGATGTGTCTGAATATACCGCCCAAAAAATTGATTCAATATACAGCACACAAGACAAATGCATGCCCTGGATGAATGGATCAACCGTGAGCACTCTAGACTCTGCCATCATAATTTAGAGAACAGATTTGTGGGGAAGCCACTATCAACTGGGAGTTTATTCTTATATCAAGCAATCTAATTATGCCTGCAGATCCAATCATTCCCATTTTCCATTTCACATACTGTAATTGGAGAGATTAGGCTTCTTTAGAGATATTCTTTGAGGCAAGATTGATGCAGAAATTTCCACTTAGTTCAGGTAAACATGGAGCCACATAAAAGCAAAGGAAGAATCAGGGCTGCAAACTTGAGTTCGACTGATTAAGTTCCTCAAAAAGTGATAATGAAGAATTATCTGAAGAAAGGCAGTTACTTCACGCACAACGTTTACAGCACATCATAGGGAGGGATATCATGACCGGAAGAAGTCTTACAGGGCATATGGGAATTCTCCAACTCCAGTACTTTCTCTGGCAAGTCCTTTCCCATGGTTTCCCTAAAAACCTATCCACCTTACTCCCCTTTCTTGCAAGTTTATCTATGAAACAGTGCTCCACACAAGGGGATTTCTACTTGATGAGGAAACTTGCTTGTGAAATGATTTTTTTTTTTTTTAATGATCTTCAACATTCGGGAGTGCTACATACGACACATACTCAAAGCACAAAAAGAGGATTATAAATCAGACAGCATGTTAGATTGTCTTGATATGTGACTTAACTTCCTACTAGTTCAAAAGACTCCTTAGATTACACTATAAGTCATCATTTCTACAATACCAATTTATCCTAAAACTTCACTCAGCTTGTGAACAGTTGAGCTCTCAGTATTTCCATCCAAATCCACTGAATCAAGTACATCTCCACATATCAACATGCATTAAGCTGTCATGGAAGTTTCTGGAAGCATCGGCATGGTATTTCACATAAAAAGACGGCTCAAAATGCACTAGCAATGCGAAGTACGAAAACGGAAAATTAGCAACTACCTCTTTCTACTGAAAACTTATCCTCCTTTTCACTTTTTCTTTCTCAGCATCATTCAGTTGTAATTAAAATCCTTTCTAACAACAGCTGGAATCAATGCCACAGCCCAATGTCGATTCACAGCGCCAGCATCACAAAACCATCAACAGCCATATAACTCTTTGATTTCCTATCTCTTAAATATTAAGCATATTAACTGCTTATAAATTCACTCTCACTTCCACTCTTTTTGGGGAAAAAAAAATGGTCAATACCAACTATTTCCACTTAACCAAAGATACTTACAATAACATTATGAAAATCATCAAAAAAAAAAAATGCTAGGTCCGCAGTAATTAAATTACAAAGAGAAACTCAAGTCCTAAAATTGGGTTAGCTTTCAACTAACCAGTAGGAGCAGACATGCAATGAACAGCTACTCGATGATTCAAACTCGAATTCGAGACCTTAACGGACGCATGATCGAACAACGCGGTCGAACGGAACCGAAACGCTTCGAAACTCGGTCCTAAACTCCGATAGGAAGTTATCGAGACTCTTCTCTCAGCTGACTGACCTATGGCCGAGAAAGATACTGAAGTGACTGCAGCCATTTTTTAGTACAAGATACTAAGAAAACTGAATTCTTCAAAGAGTAATTTGATTTATTGCGACAAAGTTTATAAATTTTCCCGGAAAGCTTTCCTCATAGTGGAAAAGAAAATAAAGGAAAAAGAGAAGAGAAGGGAAGGGTTTTTTTTTTTTTTTTTAATAATTTTCCTTCTTTTTTGATTTGAGGAAAGCGAGGGGGAAGAGAGGTCAGGGAATCAGAGAGGCTTATCCAAGTGTGTGAAACTGGGATGATTGTGATTTGAAGTACGAGCCGACATATTTAGGACGCGTGGAGATTTATTGTTCTTATGGTTAAGGCTTTAGAAAGAGAAAGATGAGTCCAAGGTGGAGTTAATGGGTCGAGTTGGATATTTGGAGTTTCCCGCCTCGACTCGGGTTGGACCGGTTTTGTTGCAATTTGTTTTATTTTGATAGAAAATGGTTAATAAATATTTATGGGACTTTTTAATCTTCCAAACTAAGCATTTCTATATTTTCATGCATTTTCTTTTCTTTTTTTATAATGCAGCTCATCAATATTAAATATTAAATACTAAAAACATGCCTTTTTCATAATGTAATGGACGTCTTTTTACTTTTGCTGCCACGAGGATAGCGGAAAGCATGTCCCGTTCCCGGAGCCTTTGCTCGTTGTGGACAGGCAAACGTAAAGCCAACCGATAAAAAGGTTTATCAACTGAGAAGCATGCGTAAATATTAATGATATTTTTATTATTATTATTATAAAATTATAATATATGTTTTTATAAAATTTATTATATATTTATAAATCATTATTAATCATTTTAAATGGCGTGTTTGATGAGAATCCGTCACTGGTCTTTATAGCCGAAGTTGAGACTTGGCGGACTCAGGAAACTACAGGCGCCACGTAATTGAAATGGTGGGATGTGTGGTCCAGGAGTCCATATTTTGTTTGATGGTGAAGAAAAAGAAAATACAAGTCTTACGTAGTTATCTCCTAGTCCTTGTGCCATACTTCATAGTTCATATGTCACCTTCAACTTTCAGAAATTCGGTTCTAGCGTTGGTTTTGGTTTGGTCGAAAACCATCAACTATGGAACAGATATCTTTGAGATAAAAATAAATAAATAAAATCCTGTGTTCAATTATGTTGGCTACAGAATACACATCAATTTTATTAATGATTAATAATAATTATTTTAGTTCAATAATATTATTAAATATTTCAATTAAATAATATAACAACAATAAAAAAAAAAGTACCTAGAGACTTACCGAGGTTAATCACCTCAAAATCAAAAGTTAATTTCATCGATAATTATATTATTTATGAATCTATATATGTAATATAAATAACTAACCCTTTGAAATATTTTTATATGCGTTTTCAAATATATATATATATATAATCTTCAAATCTTTATTAAAATCACAATTTTATTACTAAAAAGAGCACAAAGATTGTGAAATTAGAGTTTTAGCAATGATTTAGGTATTGTTTGTCTGTTTTTAAAAGTTATGGCAAATCGAGTCTCCATCTTAAGAGTTTATGGATTTATCTATATCTAGACACTAATTTGTTGTGAAGTTTTTGTAATCCTATTACAATCTTAATCGAAACACTAGAAAGAGTCATAAAATGTTAACTAGATTTCAAGACTACATCATGTAACTGTAAAACTAGAAATTAGTTTACATAACAAGAGGAAATGTAACAAACAAAGGAGCATATAAATAAACGGCTCAAAAGGAAAAGGTTTTCTTTTACCCCCCTTTCGAAAATCTGTTTCAATCTGTGGAGCTTAGGACTGCTCGAAAGTCCCACCTGCAAATATTACACACACACAAACAATAATCAAGATTACAGTAACCAAAACCAAAGTACGAAGAAAGTAAAGAGAGAGTAAAAGAGAGAGCGAGAGATTATCTGTAACCCTAAGAGAGAGAAGAAGAGAGGACGTCTAGAGAGAGAGTGAACATTCTGGAATAAGTGTTGAATCCGGTCGGAGTGAACATTCTGGAATACGTGTTGTATCCGGTTGGAGTGATACGAGTTTAAGTGTAAAGGGGGCGAATAGTGGGCTGGGCTGGAAGAGAGTAAAAACAACCCAACATTTTTTGTGCTCTCGTCATGGCCTCAACAAGATCACAAGAAGAATTTTCCAAGCTACAATCTTTAGTATTTTCTTTAGCAGAGACGATGAAGGGAATGCAATCACAGATGCAAGATTCTATTAAAGCCAATCTGGTCACTCAACAATCGATGAATGATTTGAATTCCGCTATTAATACTTCGATGCAACAATTTTCAGAAAAAAATGATCATTTTCAGAATCAGAATGGACTGTCTCATCAGGTAGCAACTCAAGTTCATTCAGATTCAAACCATTCATCACATTCTACACTGAATCCCTTGTTGAGAGGAATCAAATTAGAGATTCCTAAATTTTCTGGACAAGATGTTTTGGCCTGGATTTATCAAACTCAAAAGTTTTTTTGATTTTCATAATGTACCGGAGGGACAAAGATTAGAAATTGCGTCTTTTGCATTAGAAGGAGAAGCCTTAGAGTATCTACAATGGCTTGAGCAAAATAGCCAAGTGGGTTCATGGCAAGCTTTCTTGCAGTCTTTCAAGACTAGATTTGGACCTTCCGAATATGAAGATTCTCAGGGAGCCCTGGCGAAATTGATGCAAAAGAAAACAGTAACGGAATATCAAAAAGAATTTGAATCTTTATCTAATCAAGTTGTAGGCATACCTCAATCTTTTTTGCTTTCTTGTTTCATTTCGGGCCTCAAATCTCACATTCGCAAAGAGGTTCAGATTTCCCGTCCTACATCATTACCTCATGCAATTTGGTTAGCAAAAATGCATGAATCCAAGTTTCAAGACCATTCTTTCCGACCTCCATATTCTATACCTACTTCTTCTCATCCTACTTCTTCTCCATTACAATTTTCTAAACCTCACCCTTCTACAGTCGACAATCCTAAAACCACATTACCTATCAAAAAACTTTCTAAAGAGGAAATGCAAATTAGACAAAAACAAGGCTTATGCTACAACTATGATGAGAAATATTCCAGGAATCATAGATGCAAGGCAAAATTTCTCTTGTTAATACAAGATGAAGAAGAGGGATCGGTTACGGATCCATGTGAGGAGCAGTTGGCTGAGGATTCGGGTTGTGGACATGAAGGTGCACAGGATAACGGATTAATTAGTTATCATGCAATGTCCGGACATCTGGTACCTCGTACCATTCGATTTTTTGGAATGATGAATGGCCATCAAGTGACAGTGTTAGTAGATTCAGGAAGTACACACAATTTTGTGCAAACAAGAGTAGCCAAACATTTCGGACTGACAGTAGCTTCTACAGCTAATTTTGGAGTCATGATTGGCAATGCTAGTAAGCTATGTTGTGAAGGTCAATGCTCCGATGTTGTATTGGAAATTCAAGGGCTGGTTTTTAAGGACTTGTTCTATGTGTTGCCAATCCAAGGGGCTGATTTTGTTCTGGGAGTGCAATGGTTGCAAACATTGGGACTCGTTACTATGGACTACACAAATTTGACTATGCAATTTGTGTATCGAGGAGCTACATGACATTGCAGGGAGTTAATAATGGTGCCTTAGCTCAAATTTCGCATCACCAGTTTCGAAAATTACTGAAGACAGATTCAGTTGCTTCGTGTTTTCAATTGTTGGCTCAGGAGGTTAGTCCTAATTCATGCATATCCACCAACAATAAAGATATTGATATTTTACTGGGCAAATATGCATCTGTTTTTCAAGCACCTTCATCATTGCCACCTTTGCAATCTGTTCAACATAGAATTCATCTTATTTCTGATAGTAAACCAGTGAATGTTAAGCCCTATAGATACCCACATTTTCAAAAGAGTGAAATTGAAAAGCAGGTGAAAGAAATGTTGGAGTCAGGCATCATTCAACATAGCACTAACCAATTTTCTTTGCTGTACTTTTAGTAAAAAAGAAAGATGGTACTTAGCGATTCTGTGTAGATTATAGGGCTCTTAATCAGGTTACTATCAAAGATGAATTTCCAATTCCCACTATTGATGAACTTTTAGACAAATTATTTGGTGCTGCATGTTTTTCGAAACTGGATTTGCGATCAGGATACCATCAAATTCGAATGAAGCCGACAGATGTGGAAAAAACAGCTTTTAGAACTCATGAAGGACATTATGAGTTCCTAGTAATGCCCTTTGGCTTAAGCAACGCACCAGCCACTTTCCAGGCTATTATGAACAGAATTTTCCAGCCATTTTTACGACATTTTGTCTTAGTTTTCTTTGATGACATATTAATCTATAGCAAGGATGTTACTGCACATTTACAACACTTGGAATTAATATTACAAGTGTTACAGTAACATCAGTTTTATGTCAAGGCTTCTAAATGTATTTTTGCAGCGTCTACTATTGACTACTTGGGTCATATAGTATAGCTGCTGGAGTAAGTCCTGATCCTTCTAAGGTTCAGGGTGTTCAACAGTGGCCTGTGCCTATCACTCAAAAACAGCTGCGAGCGTTTTTGGGATTGGCTGGATATTATCGAAGATTTGTCAAGAATTATGCTACCATTGCATCACCTCTGACGGACTTGTTACAGAGGGACGGGTTTCATTGGAATGAACAGGCTCAACAGGCCTTTGAATCTCTCAAAATAGCTTTATTACAAGCCCCTATTTTGAGATTACCGAATTTTTCAAAGACTTTTGTCATTGAAACTGATGCGTCTGGACTGGCTGTGGGAGCAGTACTCTTGCAGGATACACATCCTATTTTGTATTTTAGCAAAAAGATTCCTTTACATCTACGCAAAGCTTCTGCCTATGTAAGGGAGCTTTATGCTATAGTGGCAGCGGTACGAAAGTGGAGACAGTATGTGTTAGGCTCAAATTTTTTTATTCGGACAATCACAGAAGCCTTAAAGAGATTCTAACACAAGTGATTCAAACACCTGAACAGCAGCACTATCTTTCTAAATTGATAGGATATGATTATACTATCACTTATAAATCGGGTCAAGAGAATCAAGTTGCTGATGCTTTGTCGAGACAGTTCACAGAGGAGGGACAGTTTTGTGGATGGTCTTCTCCACATTTCTCTTTCATAGAAACACTAAGGAAAGAGTATCAGACCATTCCTGCTTTTGTGCAAATAATTTCTGACCTTGCACATGGCCACACAGTTAAACATCCTATAGTTTGGAAAAATGATTTGTTATACTATCATAACATATTGTTTTTGGTAGCACAATCTTCTATGATTCCAACCTTACTACAGGAATATCATGTGACTCCTAGTGCTGGTCATTTTGGATTTTTGAAGACCTACAAGCGGATTGCTGGTGAATTTTTTTGGGATGGTATGAGGAAACAAGTTTATGACTTTGTTTGGAGTTGTATGGTTTGCCAACAGGTGAAATATTCTACTCAAACACCTGCTGGATTGTTAGCTCCGCTTCCTATTCCAGACCAAATTTGGGAAGACATTAGTATAGATTTTATTACATTTCTTCCTAAATCTGAGAGCTTCTCTGTTATTTTCGTAGTTGTTGACCGGCTATCTAAATATTGTCATTTGGGTGCTCTGAGATCTGGATTTACAGCAACTATAGTGGCAACTTTATTCTTACATATGGTCATTCGTTTACATGGTATTCCGAGGACCATATGTCAGACAGAGACCCAATATTCATGAGCCATTTTTGGAAGGAACTTTTCCGATTGAGTGGGACTACTTTAGCAATGAGTATGCTTATCACCCTCAAACGGACGGGCAACTAAAGTGTTCAACAGAACTATTCAACAATACTTGAGGTGTTTTGTGATTGATACACCTACCGCTTGGGTAAAGTTTCTACCTTGGGCAGAATTTGCCTATAATATTTCGTTTCATGATGGGGCGGGTATGACACCATTCGAAGTGGTTTATGGTCGAAAACCATTAGCTTGTGCCAGTATACATTAGGGGCAACTCCAACATACAGGCTGTGGATTAGGATTTAATTGCTAGAGATGAGGTGCTTAAGCTGCTTAAGACAAATTTACAGCAAGCTCAGAGTTGTATGAAGCAATTAGCTGACAAACATCAAAGGAATGTCACATTAGAATCAGGAGACATGGTATTTGTCAAGCTCCGACCTTATAGACAACTTTCTTTGACGTAAAGACAACATAAATTGTCCAAGCGATATTATGGTCCTTATAAGGTGCTCAGAAGAATCGGTTTGTCAGCCTATGAAGTGGAGCTTCCACCAGACTCAAGGATCCACAATGTTTTTCATATTTCGTGTCTTAAGAAAGCCTATGGAGTAAATTTTCCATCTCTGGATTTACCTACGGGGTCTGTCAACAATCAACCTATGTTGACTCCATTGGCTATTGTGGATACTAGAATTATTCGAAGACAGGGTCAGGATTGCCATCAACTATTAGTTCAGTGGTCGGGATTACCACTGGAAGATCACACATGGGAGGATTTTGACTCTTTTGTAACAACCTATCCAGATTACAACCTTGAGGACAAGGTTGTTTTTCCAGAATGGGAGCAAAATGTTACAGATTTTGCTCGAAACACTAGAAAGAGTCATAAAATGCTAACTAGATTTCAAGACTACATCATGTAACTGTAAAACTAGAAATTAGTTTACATAACAAGAGGAAATGTAACAAACAAAGGAGCATATAAATAAATGGCTCAAAAGGGAAAAGGGTTTTCTTTTACCCCCCTTTCGAAAATCTGTTTCAATCTGTGGAGCTTAAGACTGCTCGAAAGTCCCACCTGCAAATATTACACACACACAAACAATAATCAAGATTACAGTAACCAAAACCAAAGTACGAAGAAAGTAAA
Organism: Laguncularia racemosa; assembly: GCA_037954665.1. Taxonomy (NCBI): domain Eukaryota; kingdom Viridiplantae; phylum Streptophyta; class Magnoliopsida; order Myrtales; family Combretaceae; genus Laguncularia; species Laguncularia racemosa. Next base: position 3,705,133 of record JBBMOL010000060.1, on the reverse strand, counting down.
GAGAGAGTAAAAGAGAGAGCGAGAGATTATCTGTAACCCTAAGAGAGAGAAAAAGAGAGGACATCTGGAGAGAGAGTGAACATTCTGGAATAAGTGTTGAATCCGGTTGGAGTGAACATTCTGGAATACGTATTGTATCCGATTGGAGTGATACGAGTTTAAGTGTAAAGGGGCCGAGTAGTGGGCTGGGCTAGAAGAGAGTAAAAACAACCAACAAATCCATCCTTACTTCTCTAAGAAAATACATTGTTTTTGAAGAATTGCCCATAGGGCATTCAACCTACCTCTACTTAATATGTGTCAAGTTCTTCTAATCCAATTGTTATAAACATTGATCACCCTCTAAGATGAAATATGTTGAAATTCTCCTTCTTCTCGCTATCTAATAAATAGTTAATCCCAAAAAAAAAAAATCACTACTTAATATGGGAAATATTTATATCACATTAGCTTCAAATGGTGTAGTAAGACTTAATTAAGTATTTTTGAAAAATTTTAACATATCCTTACCCTAAAAACAATGGAGCTCGATTAATTATATTTTAGCTTGTGTGCCCTCCTTTTACTCAATGGGTCCTCTTCACTTATGAAATATGGTGACTCTTTTATGCCTTTATTGGGCCGATTGGGCTTTTGTCCAGCAAAGCAAAACAACACCATGGCATGGCAAGACGCTCCTGTCTCTCTTTTTGATTATCAAAAGTTCCGAAATCGTACTTAACACCCAAAAAGCATCACCATTAAGACAGCATTAGCTTTTTAAAATCAAAATCGGAGCGTCTATAGGAGCCGTTTCCCAATCCAACGGTTCAGATTCAACTACTACCCTTCAACGTATCTTTTTTTTTATTTCCATCAACCAACGGTCGAAAAATCCATCCCTAAACATATTACCGAATCAAGCTCTCTTCTATCCTTCTTCATCGTCTCTCTCTCTCTCTTTTACCTCTTCATAAGAAACTCTTCAAGAAATTCAAATTTACACACACACACACCCACACCATCAAAGGGAACAGAAAAAGGAACAATCTTTATCTTTTTACATACATAAAAATCGCTTCTTTTCGGTCCAAAAATGAGTGTTCTTGAATACCCAAATGGATTTGACGCAGAAGAGGTCCAGATATGGAATAATGCCGCTTTTGACAATGGAGAATCCGAGGATTCCTCTGCTTTTAAACCTACTTGGTCTTCTTCTTCCTTAAAACCCATGTCGTTGAATCTTTCGGAATCGTTGAATCCGAAGATTACTCCAAAGAAAACCGAACTCCATCGGTTCTTAATTCCCCCATGTCGCTTAAGTCTTCAATCTCCACTAACCCTCTTTGCCCGAATAATGGTATCGAAAACCGGATACCGAAGCAAGAAAAGATCATAGCCAAACCAGGCCCTATCAAGAGCAAAGAGAAAATTAGTAGTGGAAGGAATATTGATGCTGAGATTGAGGAGATTGAGAAGGAGATTTCGCGCCTTTCATCGAAGCTCAATGCACTTCGTCTTGAAAAGGCTGAACAGAATGTGAAAACCATTGAAAAGCCTCGGGGAAGAGTCGTACCTGCAAAATTCATGGAGCAGAAACAGAATGTTAAAGATGGAGATAAGTTGAAGAAAAGTGAAGAATCTTGTTTGTCAGGAGCAAAATCATCGAAATTTACCCGAAGAGGAATGAGTATGGGACCGGTGGAGATAATTGGATCAGGAATCAAAACCCGGGTATCGAACAAACCCGAAATAACTCCTGTTTTGTCCGTGCAAAACAGGAGGAAATCTTGCTTCTGGAAGCTTGAAGAAATTGATGAACTTAAGGCGACTAAACAGAGGAGGCAGAGCATGAGTGCTAGCCCGAGATCGCGGAAAACAGCTTCGAAGATTCAGCCTCATAAGCATGCTTTAACAACTATTGCCTCCAAGAAGAGTGTGAAAAAGGATGAAGCTTTGATCTCCTCAATTCAGCCAAAGAAACTGTTTAAAGAAGGAGAAAAATCTGTTCCTGCAAAGAAAACCCCGAAACCGGGGCGTATAGTTGCAAGCAGATACAATCAGATGACTGTGAGTGCCGCGAGAAAGAGATCCTTTCCAGAGAATGAGAAGGAAGAAACCGAACGGAACGACAAAAGGCAAGCATCATGCGTGGTGAAATCAGTGAATAATAATAATCAACGGAATGAAAGTAAAGTAAAGAAGAGATGGGAAATTCCTAGTGAGATAGTTGTGGCCAAGAGCGAGGAAGATGTTAAGGACAAGGACAGTAACAACAGTTCAATAGAAACTCCAATGTCTATTGGTAGGATAAGTGATGTGTTGCCTAAGATCAGGACATTTCGGAATGTGAATTCGAATGATAGTCCGAGGGATTCGGGTCCGGCGAAGCGAGTGGCGGAATTGGTTGGAAGGAAGCACTATTTTGGTGACAATGAGGGAATGGAGGAGTCGTTCTGTCAAGCCTTGAGTTTCCTTGAAAATGTTGAGGAAGAAGAAGAGTAAATGGGAAATCGGTGTTTGTTCTGAACATTCTGGGTTTTTCTTTAATGTAGTTATGGAGTACAATTGAATTTGCTATAAAGAGGGTATAGTTGAGTTTTTTTCTTACATGGAGAAGCATGCCTTTGCTTCTTCTGTTTCTTCTTCTGTATTGGATTTAAATTTGTATTGTAGCTGAACTCAATTTGTTCCTTATGCAATAATGAGATTAGCTATTGTTGTTTAATGCTTAATATCAACCTCTCCGCAGATTGCAATCTTAATTTTTATTTTGATGGTTGAAATCTAGTGATATGATACTAATCTTTCAATCATATAAATTAGGTTCAATTTATCCCTTCTTTAAAGTTGTATTATGATGTTGGTTGGAAAAAAAAAATAAGTTATATATATATATAATATATCCAGAATCAGGTTAAAAGCCTGAGAAATTTACAGTGCTTTTCAGGTTTTTGGATGTAAAACACGGTTTTCTATCCAAGAATATATTTGAAGATGATCAACAGGCTTTAGTTTTTCATTAAAGAGCAAATCCTTTTCTCACATACAAAGGCAATTAAGCAAATAAGCCAAGGAAACTTTGGAAGTAGTACCATTCGAATCCTTTTCTGCAACTACATTTAAGAAACTAATCATAATAGTGATAAAATGGAAACTATTGGATAACAAGTCACGCATACTTGCAAGCTATTTCAATAAAGAAAATAATAATACAATTTGACTCACCGCTTATATGATCTACATAGATTACTATCCACTAGAGTATAAGCAAGTCAAACACATCTATAAGTTATTTGAATTCAACTTGATATTTACTTAATTATGATTTGACATCAATTAAGTTAAGGTTGAATTTAAGTTACTCAAATAATTTCTCGAATTAAATTTGAGTTTCATAATGTTCAACTCAATTAATTCACAATGTTCGTTAAAATTTTAATTGAGTTTGAATATCGGTATTATTTTTAATTTGAAAAGAAATAATTTTTACATAAATTAAGTTTAAATGAGTATAATTAAATCGACCTTGAGCATATTGACTATCATTTCAAGTCGAGCACGAATTCTAAATAATAAACTCAATTGAATTCAAGTTTGAGTTCAACACGATATCATATTAACTTTACCTTTTTACGTCACTTTGAATTTGTAAGATTGGTGACCTCTACATGGATAGCATCATTATCTACCCCTAACACTATGCTTAGAAAGAGGGGAAGGGAAGTAGGAAACAAGAATTAGGAGGAGAAAGAAAAAAGGAAAAAAAATAATTATAAATAAGGAAAAATAGTGATGTAGTATTAAATTATTAAAATATTATAAAAATTAATAATTTAATCATTTATAGTGGATTAAATAAAAAAAATTAATCATCTTTTAAATTCTCTCAACTTTCTTAACATTTTATAAATTTTGTTGGACCCCATAAATTTGTTCCTCTCCGATTCCATTTCTTCCTAATTTCCATTTTAATCAAAAGAAAAAAAAATGAAAGAAGAAAAAAAAATCAAACTCATTTCAAACAAAGACTAAGTACATTAGAAATCTTTTTTTCTTTTTATTTCCTTTTTAGTGTCAATTTATCCTTGATAGTGTAGTGGCTAGCCTACACAGCTTTTATTTGGTCTAGCATTTTTTTCTTTTCATTTAATTTTTTCCTTTTTTTTTCATTGAAAAAAAATTCAAGTTAATTTTGAATAATAAAATATATAATACAACCATATTGAAGCAAGAATAATAAACAGATATTCAATTATTACCACATGACTATAGTTAGCAATTTATGTTTCGTATTCAGATCTAAATGGTTTTATATCTAAAAACTGTAACACATAACACAACTTGTTTATTAGTCGAGTTCAAAAACATAAACTTGTTACTCCAATGTTTTAATAAGCATATATATTATGTCCAAATTGAACTCGTTTCTCTATTAAGGAAATTCGAAAATAAATATATTATGATTATCAAGTCTCAATGCGAAAAACATGATTACATTATTATCTTGAATTTGCTTAATACTTATACTGGAAGTTACATTGAAAACTATATTAATATTTCCAAAGATATCTTTTTATCTATAGGCTAAATGTGCGAATATGTTTAATGAAAACATAATAGTTCATCAATCTAACAATTGATTCATATTTTAAGTACTCTATTGTCAATTTAAACAACAATTTGCGACATAATATGTTTTTATTGTTTTATACAGTATCACATAACTAACTTAAATAAAAACTTATGAATACAATCAATTCATTTTTTACTAAAAATTTCACGTGGTTTTACTAATGAAGTTGAGACTTAATAAAGTATATCTAAATGGATGTGTACATAAAAAATAAAGCTTAAAGTGTGTTATATAATGCTTTTATAAAAAAATAAAAAAAATATGAATATAAAAGAAAATAAAAGGTTAAGAGTGTTATTTTTACAAAATTAGATGCAAGTGAACGAGTAAGATAATTAAAGATATAATGGTGATTAGTAGTGAGACTAGTTGCGAAGCGGCAACGACAAATAATGATAGAGAAAGACAAATGGGGTAGAGAGGAGAGGGAGTAAGGATGTTACCAAGTTAGGTTTGGAATAGGTTTTATAAAACCTAAACTCGCTATCATGTAAAACTTCCCATGACTCACTTAAAAATCTTATAGAGTTTTAATTCAATACCCAAAACCTATCTAATTATGAATATTATAAACCTATGACTCAACCTGCTAACACGCTGCTATAATTTATGTAAATCATCTTTATGTAAAATAAAGAAATAAGGTGTTATCAAAACTCCTACAATTTGTTTTTGTCATTCATAGAAACATATATTAGGAGTACAGTGATAACATATTATATGATGCCATAAATTATTCATAGGAAAACAATTGTATTAAATATGACAACCTATAATTACAAATCTCATAAAATAATTTTATAGAGATATTATTGAATCACACTTGAAAACTTGAATTTTAATTAATAAATTTTATTAAATCACACTTAAAAGCTGCTATAATAGAGAGTTCAATATACTATATAGAAATTGATACAAATTCTAAATTAAATAAAGTTTAACTCGTTAATCACATATTCCTACAAGTTTGTGACATAATTCATCAAATTAAAAAATTAACTAAAGTCCATCACATCCTCTTCCTAAACATTTATTAAAATCAACTAAAATTCAACTCATCATCTTCCTCAATTATTACCTATAAAGAAGAAAAAATTACATAAAATAAATTAGAAGGGATATAAAAATAAGAGATGTAATGTGATTAGAAAGTAGAAATAGTGAGATTATACAATAAAGATATGATTAAGGCTTCATGAACTTAAAAAAAATGAAAAAAAAAAATAGTTTTCTTTAAAACCCAGAGCTTAACCAAAGACCCTATAAAGTTTTAAAGTAACACTTAAACATATCCCAAAACCTTATTTACCCTATAAAGTAATTAGTGCATTAGGCAAGTTAGGTATCTTATAATGACCCACCCAATGGGATCCTTAAGAGAAAGAGGTACATGGGCGAAAATAAGAAAAGGAACACAGTAAAAAGATGATAGAATATATAACTAAACTATAAATGATGAAATTAAGCTTAAACGAGTTAGCAAATCAACTTGAACACGAACACATCTATAAATGAGTCAAAATGGGTTTGACTTGTTTATCGATCGTGTTAAGTTTTTCTTATGCAAGCTCGTTTAAAATCATCTCATGCCATATTTGAATTAGCAGGTTAGGTGTTAAATTGCTAACTTTATACATCACTAAGGGTTGGTACTATTTGGTTTGATTTGGTTTTGAAGATTGTTCAAACTAAACCAAATTTTAGGTTTTAAAATTTTTAATGCAAAACTTAGCCAAAGAAAACTAGAACTTTTACATCCTAAAATATAGTTTTTTTTTTCATTATTTATTATTTATTTTACAAAATAGGAAGCAAAGTCCTTTACTTAGATGTGTTATGATGAGATGTATGTATATTGAAGATCATTGGTTGTATATATTTTGTACATACACTATATCTATTGAAATATCAAAGTTATATCATTAGCAATATGTAATTATGTATATATTACTCATATAATTGTATTTGTCATGTTTTGAGTCTAACAAATTAGCTGCTCAAGTTACGTCTCCCCTCACAAGCATGACATGTAAGCCATTTAACATCTCATATCGCATGGAGTAACCAATAAATCAAAGGTGATAAGCAAAAAACTAAATGATGACTTAACTAACCACAACAAATATGTTCGTGCTCATGTGACAAGCGTAATAAATAAACATATGTAAATGCTCAATAAAATGTAGCAATAACCATATTTTAGTCTACATTCTCAATTAAGTTCACACATTGATGTAAAATGCCACTTCCTTATGGTTTCTTGCTTGATCCAATATCTACAATGGTCATTATTGGTTGGTTAATGACTTAATATATCCCAACCTAGATTAAAAATAGCTTTTTTATAACATTCATAATCAACAGCAAAATAGCACCCAATATATGTAATATAACATCGCATCTATTTTATTTGAATTCATCATAAGAGCAAGAATCAATATAAATAAGAATCAGACATAAAACAATTAGCAGATTAATCGAAGAGGGATGATCATTCACCTAGAAAGCACCAAATAAATCATGTCGAAGGATCTTCCTTTTAGGGACTCTACCTTAAATTGCTAGTTAAGGTTGCAATGGTCATAATTACGAGTTATTAGGGATCGGTATGGTTTGATTTTGTATGATTTTCCCCCTAAACCGAATTAAACCAAACTATCTATTATGGTTTGGTTTTTTCTAAATTGAACTTAACTATATGTTTAATTTATAATTTTTTTCAAACATAAAAATAGCGATTTGATACATGGCTTGAACTATTATTACACGTGCTATTGTTTTTTTATTTATATTTTTTTACATGTAAGTTACTAAGTCTAAAAAATTTACTAAGCATAAAAAAAAATGATTCATTATCATTTCTTTAATATTATTTATAATCTTTAATACTCATTTGATTATTTGAAGAGATTTCATTATATCTTTTTAGTTAATTTTTGTTTTATATTAATCAATAAGTAAAAATATAAAATAAAAAAGTATTAAGTTATTTAATGAAAACCAAATAAGAAAAGAATTAAATGGGTAATATGGAATCTTCTTTTCTATCATATATTTTATAAACTTTCACTAACATATTTTTTAACTTCTTACGATTTGATTCGATTCGATTTGAAATGGTTTAATTCTTTGTAATTTTTTCAAACTAAAAAAAAAAAACAATTCAATTCAGTTTATTATTTTTTCAAACCTATATATATATAAAAAAAAAAACCTATTTTACAGTTTGGTTTGGTTTACTCTAATCCAATTTACAATTTGATGATCTTTTTGCTCAACCTCCATATTCATGTCATGGTTTGCGTTGGCAAGTAGTTGGTGGATGATGATAGTAGTTGGAAAACATGATGTAACCTAATTTTATTTTTTTGTCATATTTTTCTTACATTATATAATTAATTATATTTTTATATATTATATGATTAAATTAACTATTATGATCAATTATATACCAATAGGTGATAATATATATATATATATATATACAGTATGTAAAATCTAGAAAATGAAAATACGAGTGAAAAAAAAGGGAGAACACACAAGCACGTACAATATTTTTCTTTTTTCCCTTTCCTGACAATTTAACGACACGAACTCCAAACGGTCTGTAAGCTCCGACAGCCAAAACTCACGGACAGTAGAATATCAAAGGGCCATTCCAAAACCCCTCGCTCCGTTATGTATATTGCTCATGGCATCTCCTTCCGGAGCAGCCAGAACTCGTCGACTAGCCACCTATCTCTCTCTTGCTCTCACCCAGCCACCGGTTCAACCCGCTAATCCCATTATCCACCGCGGTCTAGCCGGAACTTCAGGTAACTGAGAAAATGATTAGGGTTTTAGCTCGGCTTTGTTATGTCTTCGTGTTTATCCTAGGGATGTGTAAAACGAAAAAAGTTAGCTCCGTCAACATTGAATTATAAGCACCGAACTCAATCTTGCGTTCATAATCATAACTTGAAATTTTCGAGTAAAAATTTTGCTACTTTTTCTATAGTAAAAAAATGCTGGATTTATTATTTTCTTGTTTAATTTAATAATTTTTATCCTAGCATGCTATTAATAGGCTATGTGTGTGCTAGGGCAGAACTTCGCCGTCCTATTAGTCTCTTGTCCAGTCTTCACTGGTTACATGTTGATATATATAATTAATGTTGTATAAAGTGGCATATGCATTAGTTATTCATCACATATGGCGGCATGTAATTCGTGGATATATGGATAGTAGAACGCGGTTTGCAGCGATGGAAGTTTCGTTTAATATGCAGTTAGATGATATCCAAACTCGAGGGCAATTTGCTAAGAATATTGCATTTAATAGTTCTATTGAGGATCTTTGTTTGGTTCCATTCCTTTATAGCGCAAAGATGTCTACTTTTTGCACGTGTGCTTAAGCCACATATAGGTGATCTCATATACAATTTCGATGACTTGAATTATTTTGAGAGATGGAAGCTCGTAAAGGGAAATTTTGCTCAACTTAACAATGGTAGCTTAACTATATTTACTTGTTTTATACGTGTTTTGTTGCAGATAATCATGATCCCCAAAAGGTTAAATGTTGGGATGATTCGGTGAACCAAGTTAAATGGAAAGAAGAACAGGTTGGTGTTAATCTATTACATTGTTTTCTTTTGTGTGAGGGCCACTTTTTTTCGTCTCAGTAATCAAAATAGGGTACAACTTGGGAGTTCTGTGGATTTCTAGCCAAGGAAATATATCTCAAAAGTCTTTTCATAAGAGTGATTTGAGTAGATGACAGGAGTTTTTGTGTTTAGAAGCTCTAGTCATAGGTTGAGATTTGACCAGAGAGATGAAAGATTCCATGAGTCTTTCTCTTTTAATAAATTTTGATTTAGTTGAAATTTGGCAAGGCTCAAGGGATTTGACTAGAAACTCGAACCAAATATATATATAAATAAGTTACTGTCTAGGGCTTTAGAACCAGCGCATCCATTCTTCAGTCTTGGTTTTTTCCCTTCCTTTCCACCATAACCTCTGAAATCCTTGTGTTGATGACCATATGCCTGCAAAATAACCTCCTAAACTTTTGGCACATGATGTAGGTGAAAATGAAAAATAGCTCAAAGAATTTTGTAGCTGATTAAAATGGCCCATATTGAGACCATAATATTCATATCCTTAATGGGATGCCTTGGTGCTGTTTCACATGCAAATCTAGCTGTTAGCATTTACTCTCCAAAGCTATCTCAATGAGGCATATTCTTCCTTCTTGTTTTTCTTTCAGTAAAATCAAGAGTATAATATTATCATGCTTTTCCTTCTTGTCCTAGTTAACTCGAGAATAGAGTTTCTATGTCTCTTGTTGGTTCTCATGTGGAACTAGCAGTAAAATCTGCAGTGCTTTTAGAATCCATGAGCAGCTCAAAATTGCTGCCGTTTTTATGAATAAACCTCCATATGTCTCTTTATTTGTGTTTGATTATGAAAAAGGAAAGTTGATATTCGTTCTAGGTTAATTGCTAAAAGTAGCTTTCAAAGCATTTGGACTAATATCCTATTTTATATTGGATCCATTAGTTTATTATGAAACTGTGGTACTTGCAGGGCTCTTATTGTATTACTCAGATGTGTCCTTTGCAAAATTAAAATTTTCTCGAAGTTACTGTCTTAATTGCACAAGGTTGAACCGTTAATTCTTCTGTGGTCAAATATTATCTCTTATGAAAGCCAACTGCTGCAATGGTAGCTTCCTTATTCAAGCAAATCAAAACTTTGTGAATGTGCTTGGGTTTTGTGCCTAGACAGGAAGTGTAATACTGCATGTTTATTCTGGAACCAGACTGCTTAGTTGTCATTTGGAACTGGCCATTTCTCTCCTTTCAGAGTAGTCTCATTTGGAAGTTTATGCATTTATACACAATACAGGCTTCTCCGGGTGCAGAAGAAGAGCATGATTTGGAAAATGCATTGAATCAAATTCCTTCAGTAATAGAGACCAATCCGGAATCATGTCGCAAAATCTCCACTGCTTTCATATCCAAATTGTGCGAAGTGGAAGACCTCTCATCAGTTAAAAAATTACTGCAGCTCCTACATGATAAGGGAATCTTCTTGGGCCAGAACACTTACAGTCTTATCCTAGCAACTGGAGCCAAGAGGAACGACATTGACATGTCTACTAAAGTTTTTAAGCAACTCTTGCTGTCGTACGAACCATTGAGCTCTGCATCCTATCTTAATGTTGTCAGTGCTTTTGCAAAGGCTTCTGATTCTGTTCATCTACTCCAATTTCTTGAGGAAGTATGTGAAATTACATTTCCTAGAAGCACAATAATTATGAACAGGATCATCTTTTTCCTTGCCCAGTGCGGCCAGACAGACAAAGCTCTTTCAGCATTTAATCATATACAGAGATTGAAGTGCCAACCAGATTTGGTTACATACAATACCATCTTGGATGTTTTGGGTCGTGCTGGTCGGTTGGATGAAATGCTCCATGTGTTTGCATCAATGAAGGAGGCTGGCATTGCCCCTGACACCATAACATACAATACAGTTCTAAATAGCTTGAGAAAGGTTGGGAGGTTTGATATGGCTTCAACAATTTGGAGGGAAATGAATGAGAGAGGCGTAGAGCCTGATTTGCTTACTTATACAGCACTAATTGAAAGCTTTGGCCGTTCAGGAAATGTTGATCAGTCATTTAGACTCCTTGAAGAGATGAAGCAAAAGCATTTTCGGCCTTCTGTGTATATCTATAGATCCCTAATCCACAACCTAAAGATAATGGGAAAGGTGGAGTTAGCAACTGCCCTTTTGGAGGAACTAAACTCTCGTCACACAGAATTAGCAGGGCCAAAAGATTTCAAGCGAAAGAAGAAGGGTTAACTTCCATTTTGGGTGGTCAATTTGAGCATTTTCGATTAGTTTATGATGGTGTGATTGCATGAGGTATTGCACAAGCCTCCTTCATGCACATAATATATGCGTGTTTGAGCTCTCATCTTTGCTAACTACCAGCTGTTACCCTTACATTTCTCTTCAGGTCATGAGTCTCCCTACGATCTATGCTCTACTTCTTTCTTGATTCCTCAGTGGGATTTCTAAGGTCCTCAAACTTGTCATTGGAGTTTACAAAAGGGTATCAATGTTCTTGGCATTGAAAAACATTTCCCATATGCATTGTCTGCAGCTGTGGAACCTTGTAAATATATTCCAATTCAACATAGCATTTCAAAATTTGATATTTGCATGATAAAATGCTTATTTAGTTGACTAAACCTTAAATGCTGTTTGCCCTGCGGTTCTCGTTTTGATGATCTAATTGAATCATCCTGTAGGAACATGGACGACATCCAAGAGGATCAATACCCCAGCATGTTTCAGAATTGAGGACCGAAGTATATCATACTTAGTGGTCATCACCAGCTTGTCGTTTCCTTCATCAGCAAAACTGCATCCCATCCAGGAGTTAGTTGAATAAAGCGGATTCATGCTTGTTCGAGCTACATTTACTGCTTTTACAAGTTTCATCTTGTACCGGCCATTAATATTTATTGGTTTACATTTTGTCCATATTGACAAGTGACATGCTGGAAATCAATGTAAAAAAAAAAAAAAAAATCCTTGGGCCATTCTGTTTTTATTGTTTCTTCATACGGAGAAATCATGAAGATATGCAGTTAGCTATGTTACGAAGTTAAATGAAGCTGCCCTTGTTTTGCTTTTAATGCATAGAAGAGTGACTTGTGATGTAATCCATTATGACCGGTCAACATAATGTCCAGCTGATTATTAAGAAAAATCAAGTCAATTTTAGTTCCATGATCATGATCTCAATGAAAGAAGATTGCTTGGAATAAGATTAACACTGCATTGTTATTTGAGATTCATCTTCTGTTCTTCTCATTAGAGACCGTAACACTTAATAGTACAAAGTGAAACCTGGGTATTGTCAGACGGACATATTGGTACAATCCACCAATGTTAACTACATTTTCACCTTTGATTTCTATTAAAAGTTAATCCAAATATCAATTGTCACATGTATATCATAGAGATAGTGCCAGACCAAAACCAGATCTGAATCTGAAATATGGGTGAAATGAAACATAGCCGGTACCATGAAAGGCCTAGGGAAAAAATATGCATGGAAAATGTAGTGATGTTGTTTAACTCCACCTCCACAAAAATGTGTAAGAGAAGAAGCTGATAGACATCACGCCATTTTGTGAGTTTTTCAGACTCCATACCCACCAAAAAACTATTTAAGGTAAAGAGTATAGTAAAACTCAGTGTTGCAACAAATACTATACCAATTTTCAACACCAAAAAAACCCAATGCATTTGCAATATGAATTAATTATAGTCACAACCATCCCATCCCAAACAGTCAACATGAATTGCACACCCCCCAACATGAACAGCCCGTGTTGTTTCAGTTGAGAGCTCAGACTACGATTTACAGCTTTCTCAATCAAGAATTTTCTGAAGCAGAACTGGCATTTAAAAGCTGCATTGTCAATCATCACTGCCATTCAACCATAATATCTACTTTTACATGAGAAAAAATGGTTGCAAGTTTCCGTGACTAGTTTTGCCCAACTAACCCATATAGATGGTTTTCCTCGTACGTATCAAGCTTTTCCTAGATGACACACCGTATAATCTTTACTTAAACCACCCAAAATGAACTGCTACTAATTTACATAATTTCTAAATAAGAACTGAAAATGAAATATCCAATCAAATACTTAAAACCCTATTAAAATTAGACTCCATACCAAACAATAAAATATAATAGTTAAAATCGAAAGTAGATTTTTTTTTTTTGGTCTATACAAAATGTAGCGGATGTGTTTAGAGGCAAAACGGTGGTATCGTGATAGCCCCCACGTTGACATCGCCAATTAAATCTATGCCTCCATGACTAGCCCCATTTTCATCCAACTATTCATTGAAAATAAGCTAAAGGTGTGGAGAGGCAAAAAATAAAAAAATATATATAAAGAAGAAAAGTTGACTTCATTATAGAAACACGAATTAGGTATAGCCGTTGTATTGACACAGATCAGCCATTGAATTTTCAGTGAAGCTGAACTGCAACACGAACGGCGGTGTTTTTGGCAAGAGCATTGGGGCTTTTTTCGTCAACTCTTGATTCAGATAAGCCCGGGGTGCATCGTGCAATGAAATCACATATTCATGAACGAAAATGGTTGAGATTGGATTTAAAGTCGACAGCTTTCTGTGAATCAGACGGAAGCGTAAAAATGGTTAATTTTGATTTCGTTGGTGTTTGGTGCCGTGGAGTGAGGAGAGGAAGAAAGCTTCTTTGATATTTGTATATGGCCCCTGAGGAACCCTAGGTGTTAAGAGATTGGAAGAAAGGACGGATGGGCTTTCAAATTCCAAGCCCAACACATGGCTAAAGAACTATAAGCACCTTTTAATAGAAAAAGAAAAAGAAATTAAATACCAATTATATATATATATATATTTTAAATATATATATATATATATTACTATTTTTAAATATATTACTATCATCGTTTTGCTCTTTCTACCTATATTCATGAGCATGTGGTCTATTAATTACGTGTATAATGTGACAAGGAAAATTAGATTTGCTTAAAACTATCAAAGATAATTTCCTATATTCATTATCTAATCCAAATTTAATCACATTAAATAGTGCAAGAAGCATAAGATCTTGCAGTTCAATTAACGTATATACTGAAATGGATTTGACTCTTCCGTCTCCTTCATCAAAAAAATATACAACATATAGTTTAAGAAATAATAAAAATACAACATATAGTTTAAGAAATGAGATTAAATGGAAAATTAAGGGTCTAATTCCTTTTCGATTTAAAACATACTTACATCTACTTATTCAAAAAATTCACGAACACTTTTTTATAAAACTAACACAATTTTATAATTGATTATTGCTTAAACATAAAATAACAAAAGCCATACAGTAACCAATAAATAAAATATTAATAACACACATTAAGATATTATTTAGTTATCATAAATTTATGATACTGTATTAGATAAAATATTTTACTCTTTATTTAATTTACATATTTTCTCAAGTACAGGATAAAAATAATCCTCAAATACATGATAAAATCCTTATATTTTATATCATTTAAAATGTAATATAAAAATCAAATTCATTAAATAAAAACATAAAAATCTTATCAAGTATTTTGTATATCATATTTAGTACAGTATTTTATTTATCCAAATAATGAATATCACAAAAATCTTTATCTAGTACAGTACACATCAAACGTAATGTAAGAAAGTTATATTGTCCCTAAAACTATTAACATTAAACCTCTAAATGAGTCTAAATGAGTCTAAATGAGTTGTTTTACGGCATGACATTTCTATGCATTTTATTTACTAAAATGTATACGCTTCTATTAAAAAATATTATAATATACACTATTTAATTAATAGCCAATAAGTATAAAGGACAAATAAACAAACATAAGTCAACTAAATGCACTAAGTAATTGGCTGTTCGCAGGCACAAACTGCTAGCATGTAACAATCACAAGATCTGTTGATGAGAAATAATTTGTAGTCATTTACCTTTCACAATGGGCTAATTTTGCTGCTAAAGTTCAAAGATGTCATGGTATACAATGTTATATTTACTTAATATCTTAACCATACTAAAGACAAGTAATCAACAACTAACTAAACACCCAACTTGGGAGATTAACGAGAGACAAAAATCCTAAGCTACTCTGAATTGCTTAATCCCAAGATCACAGTTGGACACTCTTTAAAATAGATTGTTGAGAATGGCAATTTGCTCCACCAAAACCAGATCAAGCTCATCTCTGGTAAGGATCAAACTGAAAGAAAATGACCCCAAAATCATACTATCATCCAAGTCAAATGCCGGTATCCAGCCCACTTAGCTGCAGCATGGATGCCGATCGCCAAGGCAGCACCAAACAGAGGCATTGGAAGCCTCCTTTCTGTCACTACTTGTTCAACCTCTTTACCCTTTTCGACATTCTTCGAATGATAATATATAGCCAGTGCGGTATATGAAACTATTGCTAGCAATCTAACCCAAGGCTCCCCCACAGCAGCCAACACAGCTGCAGCAGGCAAAGCTGAAGTAACATCATCCCGCTTTTTAATGACACGTGAAAACATGTACAACCCCACTAGAAGAATCCAGAAGAACAGCTCTGAGATGTATCCTTTCACGGCCGCATAGCCAATTAACCCGGATAGTGTAAGAACATAGGGCTGACAATTCACAGAGTTTGGAACAACTGCCTCAGCAATGGCTAGGACTGCTGATGCCAGCATGATAACCACAGTCAATTCATGCACCGGTGCATAAGCCACTATACTAGAGTAAAATGCTCGAACACTGTAGAGTACATCCTCGACAAATCTGATCGAAGAAGTGAGAGGATCTCCGATGAAATGAAAGATGAGTGCTAATGCAAGTTTTCCAAGGTAGCCAATAAAGCGAACTATACCAAGTGCAGCCTTCCTCCAGTTAGACAATTCAAAAAGAACTGCTCTCCATGCATAGACAAGGAAAGCCAATACTGCAAGATAATTGAAAAGAAAGGGCATTTTCAATCAGCATCATATGCCTTAGCATTTCAATATAACAAAACGCATAGATCGTTTGAAACAGCACAAGCCACAATCATTTTAGAACACAAACAGCATTATCAGCAACAAAATTTACAACGAAACCTGATAAAAACGATCTCTACAGCCAAACCTTTTTTCATTAAGCATCCAAACTTCATAAATTCTAGATTAGCCACCATCCCAAATTTTTTTACTCGTATCCTGATGTTTTAAATCCAGAGATTTTTTTCACACGGTCAACACACTGAATGGGAACTTTCCCTCCCATGGAAACGAAACATACTAGTTTGCGGTAATTTCGATTTAGGGCATTGTAACACTTAAAAAATGGTATTGTTATCATATTTATTGCACCATACACTAAAATTGCAATGCCCAAAACTAAAATTACAATGAGCAAGATCACAAAAACAAAAATTTGCTAGCTTAAAAGTCCTTACATTTTGATCTATCATTAAATTCGTAATATGATAACTGTCAGAGCATGAAATAAACAAACGAAAACACAGTCTGTACATAGTTGTCTATATCCGACAGATCAACCTATGCAGTATACACGGAGATAAAATGGCAATTTTGAAGCATAAACAACCAAATGAAGCATTTAATAAGATAATGTAGTAAGAGCAAGAAGAGAAATTGAATAGCAACAATACGCACCGATAAACCAAGGCCAACGAATAGGAGGATCAGGAGCTTCTTTAGTCAAGTGCCTAAAACGCTCAGGCATAGTACTCTCCCCTCTTTCTCCATTCTCTCCCTCTCCTATTTCTCCATTCTCCGTCTTAACATAAACAAGCCAACGTGAAACTGAAAGCAAGTTACCCTTCAAAATCCAAGAGGAAGTTAGGGTTTTGTCTGCTGAGAAATGGAGAAGAAGAGAGGTTGGCTTGCAATTGTAGCTGGGTGCATGTAGGGAGGGGATTCGAGGAGGGGTTTTGGGTTTAGGAGTGAGAGAGAGACGAGGGACCGACAACGACATGGACATAGCTTCTCCTCTTCTTCTTCTTCTTCTTCTTCTGCTTCTTTATAGCTGAGTTCAGTTCATATCTGTTTATCGTCGTTATCACCGAAATCGAGTTCGAGCTTTTCCTTGTTGGGTTGCTCCGTCTCCACCTCCGCCTCCGGGTTTGATGAGCCCATACGCTGAGTCCTATGTGAAAGCCCACTTCACTAGGCCCAGAAACTTTCAGGACCTTTCCAATATATTGTATTTGTATTTAATATTTTAAAATAAAACAGCTCAACTCCTTATAATATTATGGCTATGTTAATAATAATATTTATGTTAACTAACCTTCCTTATAGTTATAATTGCATGTCTTCTCTCCCTCCACTATCTACTCGTTCCTTAAAAAGGGCAAATGATGCGGATCAAAATAAAATAATATATACCTATTGCTATGAAAATAATCTTGTATTTAATATTAAGTCATTTTATTATGAATTGATTACAGGTTTTTCTTATTTATAATATGATATTTTATAAAAATAAATTTTAAGGAAACTGAAAAAATAAAAGATTTACTTTCTTAAAATAAAGATATTAATCTAACCAAATCTTTAAAATAATAAATTTCATTTAATTAACTAAAGATAATAATTAAATTATATATAATCTAAATATTGTAAAATAAAGCCTATATGAAAATTGTGTTTTCATATCTGCTCTTTCTCGATCCGCGTCAAAATAAGATATAAATATGTTGGATCTCAGATGCAGTATATCCACCTACGATATGAAGGATCCGTAACAAATGTAATAAGTATTTAAAAGATCAATTGCTAAAAAAAATCAATCAACTTGTTAAGAAGTATATCTTCAAAGGGTTTAAATTATATACCTACTGGCTTAGGCCCCTTCCCATTCTGAAGCTGAGTATGTTTGCTATACTTTCAAATCTTGAAAAGATGTATACAAAAAGGGATTAGTGAATTGAGTTGAATAAGATAAAAAATTTCTATCATGTAAATATAAATTTAAAAAAAAAAATCATATTGAAACCAATTTTATGATCCTATAAAATTTATATCTTAAAAAATTTACAAATAAATAAATAAAATCAATCTCCATACTTTCACTTTGTGATGATATTTTTTAATTAACTTCTTGATCTATTCCAAGAAGATAATAAATTGAGAAATTAATTACGCTGTCTAATGAAAACATGTTTACATTTCAAAAGTCAAAATAAAGAAATCAAGGAAAAAAACCAAACGTGGTATAAAAGCACAGTTTGCATCTTCTTTGTGCCCATAACATAGAAAAACTCCCTCAGTTATTTCGTTTTCTTCTTTTTGTCCTCCTTTTTTTTGTCTTTTTATTCCATTCTTGCATAAATCAAACACATGCATATCACATATTAATATGCTTGAAGCATATAAAATTAATCTATGCAAGAATCTTTAAAGAAACCAAAAGGAGAAGAAAAAAAAGAAAAAGAAATAGAGGAGCCGTCAAATTGAAGTCTTCATCTTTATTATTCATATACAATAAGCAGTATTGTAAAGATTATATATGCCTAGTAAGAGTAATGTGGTTGGTACAATTTTTCAAGAACACACAAGCAAATCTTTAAGTTTGATGAGATATTGTCTCAATTATTCTAAAGTAGGCCAAATCTATATCTATCTCTATCTCTCAAATAAGATACTTTATCTGCTGATAAAGTTGATGGATTATATCAAACAGTATTTTATCTTTATATGTGGGGTCCATTTGTTTCTTTTTCTTTTTCTCTTATCTTTTTGGTATATTTTCAACATTCATTTAGACCTGTATTTATCAAAAATAATATACCAAAAAGATAGAAATACAAATATATATATCCATCTTACAAAATTAAATACCTAATAAGTTTCTATAAAGTTATACTTATTTATCATTTACTTAATTTATTTTCTTTATAAAAATACCAATTAAAAATTTCTTTTTCAATACACAAAATATATATTTTTATATATTTTTTCTTAAAAATATATGAATTTTTACTTTTTAGTTCTCATCATTCAAATCATCATATTCATTGTAATTAAGAAATATAAATTAATAAGATATAAATAAAATAGTTTCGTAAATATCAAATTTTAAAAAAAGACAATGCAAATATATCTTTGGTATAATGATATATTTTTTTTCTACAAAAAATACCTTTTACATTTGAGAAGAAAATAAAAGTAATTATACATGTATATATATATCCTCCACTTCCTTCGATGGTGCATTTGAAATCATTTTTGCGTGTAAGTGTTCGTGACAAATATATTTATTAGTATTTATTAAAAGTATTAATAAATATATTTAATGACATGAGATAATAATAAAAAAAAAGAAGTTGAAAACTGTAATGCTTATATTGGGCCACTTGGTCAATTAATCCCTAGTCTTAAAATGGCGGACGAAAGACTTATAATGATGCGTAACCACCCATTTTTTACATAACCGACTTGAGAGGTGCGTGGGTTGTCACACACTGCCCTCATCACACCATAAAAAAAAAATAAAAAGGAAAGAAAAAGAAAAAGGCACTAACTTACGACGACTTGACCTCAACTTCTTTTAGGCCTTCTTGGGCCACTCCATGGCCAGGGCAACCCACCACCTCCATCTGAGTTTTGCAAATTTCAACTTTTTCTTCTTTCTTTTTTTTGGTACCTTTGTTATTTTATATGATATTATTTGATTAAATATATTAAAAATATCATTTTATAGTATTAATTTTTAAAAATTAATCAAAAGTTGACATGTATTTAAAATAGATGAAATTTTTAATGGACTTAATAGAAACCCTTTTATATAAGATGATGTAAATTTAAAAAAAATGTAAAAAAAAAAACTCAAATATAAAGATAAGTAAAAACTAGTAATTTAATTTATGCTTTTTCCATTAAAAATGACAATATTTTATCATATAATAATAACAACAATAATAACCCATCTTGTGTTTTATGAGTTTTCTCTATACTTAAAAGTGTACTAGCAACAAATATATGAAAATATCAAATGCATAAAACATATAATTAAATTATAATGATTTATTCACCTACAAATTTTATAATAAAAAAAATATGAATTAAAGTGCTAATTATATGTCTTAATACATAATGTTATCATTGCTCTTTTCAATAATAAATTCTCACTGTATTGATCCCATTTAAATCCAAAATAATCTCTCTCTCTCTCTCTCTCTCTCTTTTGTTCCTCTTTTCGTGGAGAGTAACTTCACATGTTGCTTCATTCAATCTGTAATATAAGAAAAATATAATAGATTAAATTTTAGAAACTTGTGCTTTATCTCTCAAATTGCAAAATTCTAACCTTAATAATAAAGAATCTTGAACCAAAAGAAAAAAAGAGAGTCAAAAAGTATAAAAATGATACGAATAGTTAGTAGAACATGAGATATTTCTTTATATTTTCCCATCTTAGTTGTACATTTCAGTTTTTATAGTTTTAATAAATAAATTAATAAAATTTTAATGTGTTTTTTATACTACTTATGCATAATTTCTTTCTTTCTTTTTTTCTTAAACCATTGGTCATTTTGCCATCATTGTTTTTAGTGTATTTTTCTCTTTTGCCACTAACCTTCCTCATCCTTTACCTACTATCTATAATGCAAAGTAATAATTATATCTTAATAAGTCAAATTATAGTAAATACATATTAATGTATAGTAATATTGGCTATTATTACTATTGTACATTGATAAGTCTATACAATTCAACTATAGTAAATACACATGAATAGATAGTAATAATTATATCCCTATACGGTTAGGCTATAGTAATATATTTAATACAAAGTAATAAATCTATATATTGAGGCTATAGTAATACTCGTTAATATAAAGGAAATAGTTAGGTCAAACTATAGTAAATAGAAATTAATATACACATTATAAATATACATAAAATTAGAGTGGAAGAGCCAACTTTTGATATCTTACCTATTCTCATGTAACTTTAATTTTAAATTTGACCAAATAATCCTTAATAATTCTTAAATATAGTAAATATACAGTAATAATGAAAATTGTTTAT
The DNA here is from genome assembly GCA_037954665.1 of Laguncularia racemosa. Taxonomy (NCBI): domain Eukaryota; kingdom Viridiplantae; phylum Streptophyta; class Magnoliopsida; order Myrtales; family Combretaceae; genus Laguncularia; species Laguncularia racemosa. The sequence goes on along the minus strand of JBBMOL010000060.1, from coordinate 3,683,865 downwards.
GATATTAAAGCAAGGGAATTGACTTTTAATGTCTTAACTTTTCTCATAATTTTTAATTTTGGATTTTATCAAACAATCTCTAAGACCATCCCCATTCTTGGTCCTTGACACTAAATCTAAGGCTAAGGACCTATTTTTTTTAGATTTTTAAGGGATAGGAAAAGTTCTTTATGAATGTCCCAAAAAAGTTGTTGTCAAATATTTTTTATTTTTGGTTTTTCTAAACAAAAGATTTTAAGTTGTAAATAAAAAAATGTCCTTATACTTTAGAAAATGGTAAAAAAAAAAAACTTTTTCAAAGACCTAAGGATAAAGTGAGAAGGTTCTTTAGAAAGAGAGATTCTTAAAATGTTGATTTGGCACCTAATGGAATCCTTAAAAATTGAAATGGTCTAAATGCTTAATAATTCTTAATAAATAATTAGTAGGTAAAGGTTAATAATGTAAAGAAACATCTATTATATTAAGAAATTATTTACTATTTGGTTTTAAAATTCTATATAAGGATTGAATATATATATATATATATATAAACTCAAGAGTTGTTAAGGAATGTCACAAATATAAAACTACATAAATATTTGCCTATTGGAATACAACATAAGACGATAATGCTTATCATAGTTTGTTTACTTCATTTTGGAACTTGCTATATACCTGCAAAAGTGTTGAAAAAGCACAATGACCAAATAAATTATTATACAATGCTATAAGGATTACTTGTATGAATAGACATATCTAATATTAATTAAAATTTTTTAAAAGTGCTTCTTTTCATAAACTTCAATATTGATTATGTACTTTATAAAAGAATATAAAAAATAGAAAATTTTGCTTATTCCACATCTTAACAAATGATTTTAAAAATAACAACATTTTCCTATACTAAATTTTATGGAGGATTTCAAAGGAAAGGTGTATATTAAAGTAACCATCATTAAAACTCATTTATAATCTTTCAATAAACTCAATGCAAATTCTATAGTTTGTGTTTGATAGAACTCAACTTAAAATGAATGGATTTTTGCATAAATAATTTTTAATATCAATGATTGTGCTATAAAAATATCTACATTGAGAGATATTGGTGTTATTTCTTAATTGTAATAGTATGTTTGAGATGTATGTAAATATTGAATAAAGCATCAAACAACATCTTCTTGATTGCACAAAATACGTAAAACTAAAAAATTCAAAACATATCTAAACTTTTCCTTTCAATCAAAATGAAGAAAGTAAAGGATAGGAAAAAATTGTAATAAATAAAATTTAAACAAATTTACTTCATTTGTTTTTTTTTTTGGTAATATCTTCAAGGATAAGAAAATAAAAGGTAAATTTGACCAGTCTAATTAAATGCAAGAAAAAAGAGAATATATAAATTCAAAATTTCATAATTTTTCTATTGCTAAGATTTTAAAATACCAATACTAATTCATCGCCAAATTGAAAAACAATTCAAACTCAAAGTGTAAAAGTAATCCAATTGCAAAAAAGTTTAAAATTTTACATTTGGAAAATAAGAAAAAAAAAGAGATCAATATGAAGTTTAACTAAAAGAAATTAGACAAAAAGGGTGTTGAGTCAACTTAAAAAGTTGGATTTAAATAATTAAATAATGGATGCATATTGTGATAAAAATGAAATTGCTCATAATGTATTGAAAACAAAATTGACCGTCGATAGAAACCGTAAAAGCTTGAGATCTCATGTATTGGTTTATTAAAAGTACATGAATGATGCAGTCATTACACAATGAATATAGGCAATATGAGTGATTATAATAAAAATTTGTAACACTTTCAAGAATTGCTAATCGTGGTTTTAAAATAAGGCTATAATAAACATGAGAAATGATAATCATTATTTTTTTCTTAAATCATGAAAGGAACTTTCAATATAATAAAAAAGGAAAAAAAAAGAAAAGAAAAACAGATTCACAATTTTATTTTTGTCTATCGATGGATGGAAGAATTTGAACTTAATCGTATAACTTCATTAATTTAGAGATAGTGAGATAAAATGAGGTTGATTTGTGAGTTTCTATATTATCAAGAAGAAAAGAGAGAATCAGTAGAAAGATAATTGTGGGTATTTGGTAATTGAAAATTGTTTGTTTCCCATACTAGTAAACGTGAGTAACTACTAATGAAATAATGGGATAAAAATAATCATTTTTAGTATAAAGAATGAACCAAAGCAATTGACGTTTATAACCCAATGAAATAATATAAAAATATATATTGTAAGATAACAAATAGTAAATGGTATAAATATAAATATAAATATATCACAAAGGGCAATTTGGATAAATAGAACAAGATATCAAAAGCTGAGACCAACCGCTTAAAGATAAGTAATATATTAACATGATTACAAATAAAATAATATAATCAACGATGGTATGAGGGGATTCATTAGAGTTTATGGGACTCCAAAACATGTATGACTCTGCATAATGAGTAAGTCCTAAGTAAATATCAGACTGCACAAGACAGGTTTAGTTTCAAATTGACCCAACCTTTGTCCCTTACACCCTAACCCCAGAAAACCCATTTTGAGGATTTAGATTGGCCCCCACTGGCAGGACCATGATGTACATTACCTACTCTTCATTATCGCAAATTACCCACTCTCTATTGATATAGCCTATAGGTCCTCAAAGACCAGATATACAAATAGTCACTATGTCCTGTAAGAATATCAGAACTATCCGTGCTCGATCACTCTAAGAAGATGTTGAATTGCTGATGAGTACAACCAGTAAACAAAAAGCTGTTCAAGGACCCATGTTGTGCCCATGAAGGCAAAGTACTCATTGTACAAAATCACTCAGAGACAAGCTACAGGTACGTCTTTATTGTAACATTATACCGATTACCAATGATAACCAAAAGACATATACCAATCATATGGAGATCTAGTGGATTGCAATTTAATTATCGCTATGCATAACCTTGATATTAAATACAATGTCGTCCCCTTCAAAACCTGAACTGAAAAGACCAGTTGATATTGACTAAAGATGAGCTTCCAGATGCTTGGATGCTTTATCTGTGCAGACTGGGATCCTGTTATTTAAATGTATCGGTTGCACGCACCTTCGGTCCACCTAGGCAAGCAGGCATCCCTGTGGTAACAGCAGTTAGAAGAGTCCTACTTACCGCATTCTTTTTGTGCAAATCTGGGAGTTTCTCAACACAGAAATGCAGCTAAATTAGCCTTCCGCAAGCACAACTACGGCATTAGAAGATGCTCTTGGATAACTCAACAACTTCTCACTAAATTCCACATAATTATTGGTCGTAGGGAAATGATCCTTCCATTTAGTAGAAACAATTAGCTTCTCTAAAACTGGTGAAGTGCGGAGCAAAAGTTGCACCAGCTGGGGAACGCACTGCTCCTTCATGTTGCCAGACAGAGTAACAGTTTTGAGGCCTTTTGCTACAACATAGAAAGAATCATCCTCATCTTGTATACCCCAACAGTCCTCACGATGTACGTATAAATCAAGCCATGCATCTACATCCTGGAAAGTAGAAGCAAAAAGTAGTATGTGAAGACATTTATATGAAAGCAACGTCACATAAGAACAGAAAAGAATCTGTTGCTTAAAAAACTTACAGTAGGGGGAAGATTTTCGCCAGGGATGATATCTATATTGAGAGTTTCCAGAGCAGGAGAGTTTCTTAACAAATTGGAAATTCCAGGGAGGTGCCATTTGCTCAATGCTGTCTTAAGAACTAAGCATTGCCAACTGGAGGATGGACATGATAGACCCATTAAATCCCACATCGTGACAATCTGAGTATAGCGAGAAACTAGTTAATATGGAATCTCTGCATTTTCACTATTAGAAAATACCAAAAAAGAAAAAAAGAAAGAAAAAAAGGATGCTCCAAGCTTATTCTGGAAGTTAGACTATTCTATTTGCAAAGGTATTACTAGACAGCCACTAACCCATCGATATAATTTCATAAAAGGAATGTACTCTCTAATAGCCTAGTGGTGTTTTCCTTTTATCAAGTCAAAATTCCAGAACTTCATGGTAGTAGATAGGGGTGTTCATGGTTTGATTTGGTTCGGTTTAAAGGCCAAACTGAATCAAACCATATTTAAAACAATTCCATTTGAATCTTTAATGAACCAAACCACTTTTAATAGAGTGGTTCGATTCAGTTCAAATCGCTTTTAATAGTACTTTATTCTAATTGATAGTACTGATAGTTATTGGAGTTTTCAACCAAATATTAATATTTAAGTTGAAGAACATTATGCAAGAATTTTTAGCAATATAACATTATATTACGATAATATTATATTTTAAGTGATAATGAATGCATACTTATTTGTTTGAAAGATGAGAGACGAAGGCAAGGGGAAGATTGAGAGTAAAATAAGAGTTAATAAAAAGGAAACAATAAGTAAATTTAGAAAAAAATGTAAATAAAGTTTGAAATTAAAAAATGTCGCATAATTTTTATTTTTTAATAAGAAGCGGTTTGACTCGAATTTAAGCAGTTCAATTTGACCTCCTCAATCAAACCATGAACCATTTAAATCAATCTCCGAACCAAACCAAAAGATGGAAGAACTGCATTTTACGGTTTAGTTTGATTCGGTTTGATGAACAGCCCTAATAGTAGAAGGGTCATGTTTCCTCATTCAGACAGATCATCACTGTCTAATTACTCAAAGAAAAGTTTCCTTTCTAATAAAAACAAGTTATATGACTAGAAAGCTAGTTAATAAAACAGTAAAATTACTTACCAGAATTGGTTGGTGGTACATTGTTAGTAGTCTCACTTGATGGAGCTTCTCCAAAATGTTCCTCACCTCATGGTATTCGTCACGGATGCAACAGGAACAATTGGAGAAATCAATTGAGGCATTTTGGAGGGACTGCAGACTCTCTAACTCCAGTCGCTCTATCCATCCCGAGATGCTCAATGATGTGATATATGGGCAAACAATTTTTACCTTTGATTCCTCAACGATATCTAGTGAGACACACAAACTTTTGAGACTTTTCAATTCACAATTGAGTTGGCACAGGCCATAACAATCTAGGACAGACAATTTTTCAAGCACTGGGCATCCGCATAAGATGTTCTTAACTGCTTCATCATTCAATGCAATCTCCCTCAGACACAAACTCTTCAATGCTTTCATGTAGACAGCTGCAGACAGGTTCACATTACAACTGACCAGCTTCAACTCAATCAAAGAACTACTATGAAGAAGAAAAGCAGGCAATTCATACTTAGAACCAGCAGTAGGCAAACCACATGCGATGAAATCCAAATCAAGAATCTCAACGTTTCTTTTCAGTGCAAATTCAATCCATTTGCCAACTTCATCTATGAGCCCTCTGTCCCTTGTTTCAGGCCGTATCAATTCTTCCCACGGGTGATCTAGAGGAAACTCAAAAGTAAGGCTAAATCTATCGATCTTGGGACCTTTATGTAGTGCTACCACATGACTAACATAGTCAACAAATCTTATTAGATTTCTCATGTCATATTCATAGAACAGTGAAGCGTTTTCCGAACAATCATGATAAAAGCACCAACTGAAGTCCAAATTATAAATGGAAGTCCATAGACGACCAAAACTGGGGATGATCATGGTTCTTATGGCATCTCTTGTAGGTAAAAGAGAAAGTATATGAATGAGGACCGAATCCGGTAAAGTACTTATCCTATCCACTTGTTCTTCATCATTAACTCTCTTTAACTTCTTCCTCGAACTATCACCAGATGTCTCATCACAAGACTGAGAATTCAACGCCATGATCATCTGTCTAAGAAATGTTTTCTTTCAGAAATGCTGCCCATCAATGTTAAATTGAACCCACCTCTGCAAATTACCAATACAATCTAAATATCTAGTAACATAGTTTGAGTGATTCATAGAACTTAAAACTAAGACCATTGACAAGAAACAGCTACATATGAGCCAAAGAGATTGAAAATAGGAATTTCACAAAAGGTCGAAACTTTAGCCTATCTAGGAGAATTTGAGAAATGGGTTTGTGTGAAAAACAGCCAGGTGATAATTAAATTTAATAGTTACCCATTTCACCTCTAGAGCTATTCATAGAAACAAAAAGATATTGACCAAAATTTGATACAAGAATGAAACTTTAGCCTAGAGATATAGGACCGTTTCATAAGAACAGCTAAAGTGGATATGAATTTAGAATTACTTACAGTGGAAGTTCTGAAAAATTGATCAAAAGCGGGGCTTCTGAATTCTAAGAAGAAGCCTTGGGAGGTATGATTCGTCAGTTTGGAGTGAAGAAAAGCATCCGTTTCAGACACACTCCTCCTCCTCCTCCTCCTCGTATTATATGGACGGCAGGAGATACAAGAAGAAGGAACTGAATATGGCTTTTCGTGAAAGTCGCTGGTTTCTGAAGACTGTCGAAGAAAAACCGTGCTTTTTGATCCATTCGAATGAACCTGGTCACCGGCCGCTTCCAAACAGGCCCAGGAGCAGAAAACTTTTACAGAACCGTCCGGTTCGATAAAAAATGGACCCACGAACCAGCCGTTTGTGGGCACTTGAAAAAGGATGAGCAGAAAACCTGTTGGAACCAGTTCGAGACCAGAACCAAAACCGGCTTGTCCAAGCAGTTAACCGGTTCAACACCATGGACCCACCTAATATTTACTATATGTCATTGTCATAGGTTTGGTTCACAATCACAGGTCATTTCAATTTTCAAAATGATGCTTATGGACCCACCTAATATTTAGTTATTTACTATCTACCATTTTCAACTTACATGTATTATTATTTGTGCTTTTATTCTTATTTGCCCATATGTATTATATAACCATATAGCTGTACCAACTGGTTTTAGTCTTATATTGGGCTTTTTATGGGATTATGCTAGATTAGTCATCGATTTAGGTTTGAACTGATTCAAATTTATCGGTTTTTTGGCTATGGATATATAAATCAGGACTGATACGAGATCCTACATAACTAGTCCTAGATTATTATGATGATTATTATTATTATTATTATTATTAGTTGCCCTTTAATTGGCTAATTCACCAACTTAGACTTGTTTTACTAGTAAATCTTTTACCGAATTGAACTAGTGGGTCGAAATGTCGATTCAACCTGCCTTTATTCCATATCAATGCTAGACATTGCCATGAATGCTTAGTTGTCCTCCACTACATGCTATTTTTGCATACATTTTATCAATATTTTATTTGTAACTTATATTACCATTGGTTGATGTGCAAACTAAGATAAAATAGAAAGAACAGGTACAAAATCTATAAAATATATTATTTTTACTCTTTTTTATTAGAAAGTATTTTATACACATAATGTATCATGTAATACATAAAAAAGATGGATAGTTAAATATAATAATTTCCCATTATTGATCTAAGTTGTAGAGTTCACATATTGGCTTTTTGGATATTTAATTCATCATTTGTCATGCCACATGCTATATGTTTCTATATTATTAAGTTAAGACTAACTATGGTATATAATTTTTGAAAAATATTATATGGGAAATATGGATAAATTATAAAGATAGTGAGTATAGTGATAGCTTATTTTTAACCAATTTTCTTCATGAATTAAATATAAATACCATACTTGCATATAGAAAAAAATAATTAATTAAATATCTATATTAGTTATCACGTGCTGTTTTAAATCCCTTTTATTCTTTAGCACATGTCATGTGCATTCTATCTAGTTTTATTAATGAAAATACCAAAAGTATATGTTTTTAAAAAGTTGGGTGGATTACAAAAATATATCTCTTTATATTTATTTTATTTGTATTTAATTCGAAAAATCAATCTTTTAGATCCTCAAATATAAAAAATTGTGCTTTTACATTCAATTTTATTATATTACCCTTTGATAAAATAATAAAAGACACTAAAATTAAAAAAAATAAAGTTAAGAGGAAAATGATTATGCAAGAGTTCAAATATACTTTTTAAAAAGATTTGAAAATCCAAATGTCTAATTTTAAAGATAAGGACTAGACATGTATAAAATAAATTTAAATATCTATATTTACAATTTACCCTAAAAAGTTTAGTGAAACGTTATCTATCTGCCTTTTTCACTTTTTTAAGAAAAAGTAATATGTTGAGGGCTTAGTATTAGGAAATCAAAGATGTCTAATGCGCAGCTATTGGAGACGTTAATGCTAATAACGTTGATGATAGTATATTTTAGCAATCATAAAATCGAAGTATAACATTACGAAAACTTGGATGGTCTAAAAGTTATAATGTAATTATATTTATTCATGCTATAATTATGTCTTTATGTTATTTATTATGTTTTCTTTTTATAATCATATTTATCATTATATCATATCGTATTAGTAACTGTCAATATACTAGTAAAAAAAAAATTCTTTTTATTTTTCATAATAAATTTAATGTGAAATTTAATCAATGGCTTTATCGTTTGATAATAATTATGCTATGCTAACATGGAATTTATTTTTCAATTTACATCTGTTTGAATTGTGCTCCAAACGTAATCGTCATATTTCAATTAGATTAAACTTAAAATCGTCAAATTAAATGTTATTTTGGCTTTGCTATGTGCCAAGAATGGACTCGAAAACAAATTAAAGTGTTAACAAAATCGAATTGAATCATAATTAAAAAAAAAAGTGATTTTTCCTTTTTTTTTTTACTTGATTTAAAGGTAGGTTCATAATTTCATTTGCTGGTCATAACTGAACTGGCAGTATGTTTAGCTTGGGAGAAATTTGTAAGAAATTTCTCCACATGCCCCGACTCAATCATCAACTACACCATGGGAAACCGCGCACCCAATTATGCTGTCACAAGCCATAACTCATTTTTTTTGGAAACAATTTCACATGTTAATTTGATTGAAGCCATAGAAAAAAATAGTAACAATGAAATGTTTACACAACCACAACCATAGCTATCATCTTCAAGATATATTTTATATCTTATTTTGATACTTATGTCATTTGTTTGTTAATGCCGAAGCTTTGAATATTCGGCTAATCTGCTGACTTTATATAAAGTCAAAGAGATGTATGATTAGGTGGTTGTTTGCTTGGTTCCACTATCTTTGAAAAATAAAAAAAGAAGAGAAGTATTTTTTCTTTAATATTTTCTGTGATTTTGAGAAGTATTTTGCTAGTTGGAAAAAAAAAATTGAATAACTTTCATTAATTTTGTGTTGCATTAATTTTGGTTCATATATAGCATTTTGTATTCAAGCTTAAGTAAAATTTCATAAATAAAATTTTGTTTCTTTTTTTTTCCCATAGATTTGTAGATGAACAAACAATATGTTACTAATGATATATTACAAGACTGAATTTCTTATGTTGGTATGAAGTTTGAAATAGAGAATGATACTTGAGCATTATCTATGGAGCAAAAATGGGATTCAATGTCAAGAAGCAATATGGTAATAAAAGTAGGATAGATGGAAAACTTACTTTACAAAGATTCGTATGTGTTAAAGAAAGTAAGCAAGGAGAAAATTGGAGAAATATACTTGTTAAAAATCCAAGAGCCAAGACAAGAACCAATTGTTTTGTAAGGATGAGCATTATACTTATTTGAGAGATGGGAAAATATTAACTTCATGATCTCAATATAGAGCATGATCATGCTCTTCATCTTCTAGAAACCATTCATATGATGCCATCACCATTCATATGATGCCATCACAAAGGAAGATATCATATGTGCATGGTTTAGCACTAGGGGTGAACGCAGGATCATATCATTGGGAAGGTGAATATATAATATTAAAATCAATATTAAATTTACTTGTAGAAGAATATTCACTTATCATTGTAATTATACTGTATCTTATATAAATAGAAATAAATATACTCTTAACATAATTTAATGCTGAATCAAAAAGTAAATTTAAACATTTTTTATGTATTAATTACGGGTACTTGATATACTTTATAAAATATTAAAATAATAAATTTTTAAATAAGATTATAAAAAATAATATACCATTTTATAATTTTTCATATTGATTTTGTAAGATTATTTTATTAATAATGTCATAAAAAATATATATTCATATATATATATATATTTAATATGAGTGATTAGACAGTTAATTATTCAAAAATACTTATTTCTTTTTATAAGAATAATAGTAAAAGAAAATCTTAGTACTTTAAGTAATATAAACTATTGCTATTTATTGTTATTTTACACAATATGATTGAAATACTTATAGCATCCAATATAATTATTATTTATCGTAAAGTTACTAATAAAGAAATAGATTTATTGAGTTGTGAGCAAAATATGATTCTAGGAAAAAATTGCCAAGGATGAAATTGCTAAAGTCCCCCTTGTTAAAGCAAGTAAGCTAAGTTTACACCCCAAAAATATTTGATACCTTTCAAGATGAATATGATTGGAGTTCTATTGCATTCAACAAGTATAAGAACGAAATAGATTCCTCACATGAGTATGTGGTTGGGGTAGTAGACAAGATAAGAGATTATAAATTATTACGTAATCCATCGAATGGAGAGATTTCATGTAGTTGCAAAAAGTTTGAGAAATTTGGAATTTTGTGTTGTTATGCTTTGAAGGTGTATGATATTTTGGATATTAAGTTTATACTACAAGAAAAGCAAAGAGCAATGCAACCAAACAATTGAATGAGAACACATCACAAGAAAATAATTATTTGATCACAAGGTGAAGATATAAAGTAATTTGTCCTCGATTGGTTAAATTAGCAACACAAGCATCAAAATTTTTAGATGCATTTGCCTTAGTTAATAATATTTTGAAATATACTGAAAAGCATATTAAAGAGATTTGTGATAATTGCATTAAGTTAGAGAGTGAAAAGAACTTCAAAGATTTATTACCTTTAGTACAAAATTCTATTGATGATCTTTAAGAAAGAGCAAAGAGTTTGAAAAAAAGAGAGGGTCATAAATGTACAAATTGCTTAAAGAGTTGGGTTAAAAAGTAAAGTACAAAAGGGAAAAGTTCTGTAATCAATAAAAACCATGCAAAGAATTATCACGGGCAATTTTTCTTACACACACTTTTGGTTGATTTTTTCACTTTATAGATATTATAATATCTCATCCTTTTCTTTTGCGAAGAAAGATAAATTATCATCTTCCAATGCCAAAACTAGTACTTAGATTCAGTGTTCTACGAATGAGGTTTTTTGTGAATATTTTATTTATTTATTTTTTTTGAAAATCTTCCTTTTCTTTTTCCCTTTAGTAATATACCGATACCTAATATTAGGTATTTGAGTTATCTAATCAATTTCCATGGATGGGATATAATGATGATGAAAATCATACAATTTCATTAAAAATTACCTAATTGCTAATAGCAAATTTGGTACCATTAAAATATTTGTGATTTCTTTTATTTTCTTTACCTGTATAAAAGTTTAATTTTTATTTAATTTGTTGTAGTAAGGTTCTAACAATCTATCCTCTCATACAACCATTTCCTAAGATAAGCAATGGGGCTCCACCTGTAAGAAGATAACAAATATTTGTCTCGAAGGAAAATCTTTGTCCATATTGGGAATATATTAGACATGGATGTTAACTAGGTTTTTGATTTAAAGAACAATATTTTGTCCCTTTGAGGAAATGGCATGCTCTTAAGTTATCATACAATAGATACATATATATGTATATATATATAATTGTTCATTAATATTTGTCTTTACTAGAATTTATGTTGATTTTAATGTCATTCTATATTTTTTGATATCTTTAAGAGGAAAGTTTTAAACATTGCTAACGCATTGCTAGTTTTAAGTTATCATACATTCCTAACATGCATTGTTGATGCATTGTTGGAAGCTAATTGGGGGTAAAAATTATTAGGGACATGGTCACTTCCAAACTCATATGGAGTTTTTGGAGTTGAAGTTTGTATTGTTACATTTCTTGCACAAATAGAGATGGACTTGAAAAGAGATTGAGCCATAAGAAGAGAAGATGGTTTAATTCACTAAAAAAGAAATTCATATAAATGGTCCAATCAAACAACTAGGTTTGATTGTACAAATATCATTCTTTCTAACAAATAGGGAAAAAAAATAAGCATAGTACAATGAGCTAGCCAATAATCCAAAAAACATCTGACTCCTTTCCATTATTCTCACAAAATCTAAGCAAGAGTACCTAGGAGTTCAAACAAAATTTTCAAACCTTATCCAATAACAAATAACACAGAAAAAAAAGGTAGTTTAAACAAAAGGTTTCACTTGTATTCCTTTATCTAAGTTTTCCATGGGAGCAAGACTATAAATAAAAAAACACCAACTAACCTTCATGTGTGAAAATATTATAGTAACCACTAAATGATGAAGAAGTACACAAACAATTATAACAATATGCTAAGTGATCACTTTGTAGTAAACAAAATATATTTAGCTATGATTCCAACCAATTTTTATTTTTTTTCCCTAAGTACATTGCAAATTACTTTGTATAAATTGGAGGAGAGATTGAGAGAGAAGGAAAAGAAAAAGAAAAAGAAAAAGAAAAACCATGACCATACTCTTTTTAGCTTTTAGAACTCAATCTCAATGAAATGAATAAAAAATTATCCATAATCTTACTCTGGATGATATCATAACAGGCAACTGAAAATAAATTGCCATTTGCTCATAGCCTAATCACATATGCTAATCATCCAACATGCCTTACATCCATATTTCAATAGTGTTTTTTAATCAACAAGGTAAGAAACAAAATATTCAACCATTTATGAGGATTAAATGTACAATCAAATCAAAATACCATTGATAAGATAATTTGAATGAAATTTATCTTACCATCTTGAAGTTAGATCCTCAAATATTGATCTGATTCAACTTTAAGATGAGCATATTCTTAGTAGATTTTTCCAAATTTGACATTGCATCTTTCTTAAGACTCCAAAATGGTGTTCAACAATATCGAAACAGCTTAACTTGAAGATGATGATAGTTGACGTACAGTAGCAAGTTAGATTATGGTTTGTTGAGATGGAGTTTAGAGGCAAAAGCTTAGATGGAGTAACTTAGATTAAGGTTTTGATTTTTTTTTTGCTGGGGAAGGGGGCTGGTTGGGGGTTTGTTAGAGAGTAACAAATTATTGAGAGAAGAGGGTATCAATCAGTTTTGCGTAAGTGTAATAAAAAAGATAAATTAGTTTGAATGATTGGTTTTCATTAATCCACATGGTAGCATTTTAGAGGCCTAATTTTAGGGAAATTGAAGGAGCTTAAATTTAGAGGATCTGTATCCGAATATACCAATAAAATCTTCATTGTAAATCCAAAGGGGAAGTGGATCAACATGCTAAGGATGGTTAGCCATTATAGTTTCTTTAATATTTTTATTATACCAAGTAATCACTATTGCTACTTTGTGATGAGAAATGAAATTATCATTATTATTACTAATTTTTTTTACCTTCAAATCTGATTTGAATGCTAAAATATGGTGGATTGATGATTTTACAATGAATTGTGAGTTAGAAGGTAGATTGGGTGATGAATGCCAAGTATATAGTAGTTTAGGAATTGGATTGGATTAGAATCGATGAATTGGTGTGTGAATAACTTAATAAAGAATATAATTTAAATATTTCCAGCATGTTACAAGAATATTTGAAATGAAAATTTTAGTTGAAATTGAAGATGTATGAGGAATAAAAGAGTTCTCTAGGTCAAGTACCCCACCCTTAAAGTTACTTTACAATTGTGGAGGGATGTTTGGAAAATTGCAGAGGACATCATAAAGTAACCTTTTTTTTTTAATACTTTCATATTACTTTTTGTATTATTTTTGTAATGTAAATTCCATAGATAATATAATAAATATTAAAGAACTCGTTTTAAGAATATAATAAAGTGGATAGATTCCTAAAATAGAAAATTTCTTAAGATATATTAATATGATGTCTAGAGATCTTAAATAGGATCATTAGGATTGCAGGTAGTCTAACAATGTAGCTCATGCTCATGATTTAGCTTTGTTTGTCTGAATTTTCTTTCTTTTTTTTTTAATATTAGCAAACCATTTTGAGTATTTTAACAAATTTATTTAGTTTAAACCATAAACCAAGTTGAATTGAAAAATATCAAAGTTTTTATTTGATTTGATCCAATTTGAAAGCATTAATGGGTCACTCTTTTTTTTTTTTTTTCACCCTACTTCTATTTCCTTACTAAATTGACAAACACAAAAAGAAAAATATACCCCTTTTTTCTGGTATTCTATTTTTTATTACATTTTACTTATTTTCTCTTATTTTGGAAATTACTAAGATTATGGAATTAAACCGGTTCATGCCCTGGAACCCTACCTAACTTCGCTCGGAAGCTAGACCGATGCCAGTGGAAATGGAGCGAACATGTCCGATATTGTACCTTCCTATGTGCCGTAATTCAAATCCATCCAGCAGAAGCGCACCGACACAATTCCAATCTGGTCAATGACTCCTCGCAAGCTCATTCTATTTCTACCCATTCGAATGGTTTTAAATAAAAAAAAAAGGGGAAAAGTCGGATTCATTTCGCAATCACAAGCCACACTTTCGAAAGACCGTTATTTCTCTTAAAAAATAAATAATCACAAAATGAAAAACCCACCTTCTTCTTTCTTCTTATTCTTTTTTCTTTCTTGTTGTCAGTAAACTTACATAGACTCTCTGATCTTCACTCTCCACTTATTCAACTTTTCGAATCATACCCGGAACCCTAATCTTCTCCAGATCTCATTTCATGAGCTCGCGATCTGTTTAATTTTCCAAAAACAACCCACCCCATTATTTTATATCGTGAATCCATAAAAGGGTTGTTTTTGTTTTTAATCCGTATTTAGGAGAAAATAAAAATTGGGTTTTTGGGGTTTCGGTGGAAATGAGGAGGAGAGGGATGGATTTTCGACGGCCGGTGAGGAGGCGGTGGTCAAATGTGGTGTGGTGGACTCTTTGTGGGATTCTGGTTTTGTTGTTTATTGTTGTTTTGAGTAAAGACAAGCAAATTGAATCAAGACCATCAATAACGAAGGTAAACTATACATTGTTTAATGTTTTTCTTTATATTTGATTTACATGGGATTTAAAGACTTTTGTACTTTTTTGTTGATTGAATTGAAGAAATGTAGTGCGTTTTGCCAAGTTGTAGAATATGTAAGAACTTTACATAGTATCCTTTGAAAATAAATTGATGAAATTTAGTATTTTTGTCAAGTAAGTTGGAGAACGGTATTAACTTTACGACTGGGTTTTTTTATGAATTTAGTGTATTTTTGTGGAGAGAATTGAAGTTATGTAGTGCTTTCTGTCAAGGAGTTGCACAAAGAAATATTGTATTTTATCAAATGAATGCAGAAAGTTTGGGAGTTACATCTAAAGAACTTGTGTTTTTTGTTGAGTGGATCGAACCCATGCAGTGTCTTTGATCAATTGAATTGCAGATGTTGGGAACTTTACACCTGGGTTTTGTCCAATGTTGGATGGATAACCAGGTTTGAGGTTGTTCTGTAGCGGAAGTTAGCGGTTAGAGGTGGGTAGTACGGATTGTAGCGTGCAGATCATTTCTTCTAGCAAGTTGGAATAATTAAGCCCTAAATAATGCTCTTGATGATCAATGGCCTAACTGGGATTTTTTTGTTTTCGTTGTGGGGGGGGGGGGGGGGGTTTGTTAAGATCAGATATTTTCGTTAATTTTCAGAAAATAGGAGGTATAAACCCTTATACAGAAGGACACAAAAGAACACCATAGAGCAAGGCTAGTATTGGAATATAGGTAGATGCACCGGATTTCCAAAAGTGTGTATCCACCAATATTTCAACCAATACAGCTCAAGATGGCACTCTAGCTGTTGTACAAAAAATTATACTTATAAATATCTAAGTGCATGTTTCCTAGTATCCTATCATTCCTTTCCCTCCAAATATAATAAATACTGCTGCCACAACTTCTTTCCATTTAGATGATAGTAAATGCATGGGTGCCTTGCCCAAGCGATTGAATGCTTGTAAGTATGGAGCTAGCTGCATTTGGCCAGCTAAAATGATTCTGGAATCTTGCCTGCAAAGTTTTCACCAGGTCCCATTTAAAGAATAGATGATTGTGAGTTTCCTCTTCCCAATTACAAAGGTAGTACATTAAGAAATTGTATGGGGGAAAAATTGCAATTTCTGAAGTGATTAGGAACTGATGCTGGCTTCCTAGGTGACTAATGCCTTTTCCTTTCTTTGAACTGTGACACGACAAAGTCAAATTGATTTGATTCTTGCTATTGAATAATTTAAGGCTGACATGTAGAAATATGAAAAACTTGTGTATGGCTTATATTACAGAGTGGATTTTGTGGATATGCCTGTGGTTTCTATAATCTAGCGAGATTTATTGATTAGAGGAGGTCAACTTTTAGACATTCAAAATTACCCAAAAAAACTTTTAGACATTCAAGGAGCAGTGCTACAAGTATTAATCTAGGTGAATTTACATTTGAATTAACTGTCTTTGTGATGAATGTATGAAAAGAACTGAGATCAGCTAGCTATGTAGATGTTGCAGGTTTTGTCTTTTATAATGGATGGGTTTGATAGATTATGCTTACTTATGTCATGATGTGGAAGACAATTGGCGGTCAACATGAGCTAGATCCATAAGATATTAGATGTAGCAAAGGGAGAAAAGTTGGAACAGTCTATTTCTTTTTGTTTTAATAAAGCTTAGGGCTACTCGAGATGTATAAATTGAGTCAATGAATGAATCTTGCGTGGTGTTTTAAAAAGAATTCAAAAAATCTAGTCACACTTTCTGTAGAGACACTCGATTAAGGATATTCAAGTGCTCACTGCTGTAAGTAATGAAGTGGTGATTGCATATATCTGGTTTTCATTTTCTGTCAGGATATTATTACATGGCATCGATGAGCTTGTTGGGTGAATAAAATAGTTACTAACTTTTATCTATTATAGTTCTACATCTAATTAGCATGTCTTTGAATCGAAAACAAAGAAAAGTTAGCGTAACTCCAGCACACATTATAAATTTATGTATGGGCATGGATGAGGTAGTCAAATTGAAGGGGAAAAATTTTCTTGGACTCCAAACCTGAAATTCATGGAAGTACTTTTTAGTGCCCTGTGCAAATTATATGCACATTTGCATTGAATTTAGAGATTACATGTTTGAGAAAAACATGGGAAAGTGGTTCGTGTAGGCCAATAAAATCATTTGACATGGCTATGAGAAAATTGTTGAAGTGCTCCTTTTTCCAATGAGTAGGTATATTTCTGTTACATCATGCAGCTCCAACACTATGTTTGGGTAGAATGAAAGAATGAAGTAAAGAAAGTGATGGGAAAAAATTAGAGAGAAAAAAAGTGATAGAAAAGTTTTTATTTGGATAAGAAAGGAATGAGATGGATAGATATGGAGGGAAAGTTAATTATATATATTTTTTGAATTTGTTAAAGTACCAAAGAAGTCCCTGAAATTTGAAGTTGTCTTTTGATTTAGAGGGCATTCTAGTATTTTAGTTAATTTTCTTTCCCATTATCTCTTAAGTATGGAGAAGATTGATTTTTGTGGATTGTAAGGAAGATCTTTCCCTCCCAAATCCATTCCACCCTTTTCCACGCTAATCCAATCAAGGAAAAGTAACGTTTTCTCTTCAAATTCTTTCCCTCCCAATTCTTCTCTCTAATCCAAACATAGTGCAAGGTTTTTGAATAAGCTGGTCATACATGGGATTACTGAAGATGAGGTGGCACAAGATACTCAGGATCAGAGGTATTGAGGTTCTTCAGATCTAGGATGAAAAACACAGGATGGTGATCCATGGTGAAGGAGTGGAGACATCTGGTGAATATCATATGGCACTTTCTAGCAAATTAGCCTTTTTTTTTTTTGGGTGATGGGGTGGGAGCTTGGATTTGTAACTTTTTTTCTCTTTAAGGTAAAATGGAATGCCTGGAGTTCGGTATCTAGAGAGAATCTCATGCTATTCAAATGAGGATTGTTCCTTGCAGAAGCCTATTACTACTCTGAAAAGATCCAGACCTTTGTTTTGAGGATTTAATCATGGCAATTCCTTAGAAATCCTGGATAGAATGTGAATTAAGTCTCAATATTGTTTCAAATGGACCATTCTTATCAGCATCTATATTTTAATATATCAAAGTATGTCTTGTTTGGTTGCTGAATTCATTTGTGCTTTTGGAACAAACTTTTGTACCTAGGTTAAACATTTCAGACTAGATGGACCAGATATATAGCACATTCTAAGCTTCATTATCATGGTAAGATCTTATGGCCTAATTCTTATGCTAGGTTGAAGTTGATTACATGATTCACCTACTGAGATAAGTCTTATGACCTTATTTTGGATTCCATGAGCCTTTTTTGGTTGTCATCTTTACTCCTAGAAGTATATGGCAAAAGCTCCATCGCCGAATAGGAAGTAGAATAATAGTTTTTTATGGATGATTTCATTTTAATTTGCCTCTTTAGATCATCAACAGGTGGTGGATCCACTTCTTTGAGGTAATATTTAGGGCTTGATCCTATGTTTCAAGGATATGTGCATGCATGCACATGCATGTCTTTCTTTGGACTTTCTATAGGATAGGTTGCCATCATCTTTTGGCTTCCTTGTCACAGTAATTCTTGAAAGCTTATCTTTTGATTCTGTAATTGACTTATCGTGAATCTATTCTCCTATCCTCCTTATGTAAGTATGTGTGTGTTAAACACAAAGTTTACTTCATCATAGCACCCTTTTCTTTCACTCTTCAGGAGACTTACTGATTCTACTTCCATGATGAGGAAAAGAACGGAGAGAATCTTCCTTTATTCTTAATATTTCATAGGAACTATATCATTTTGTTGCGGATGCATTCTTGGGCAAACAATATGCAAGACGCACAAGCAAAAGGGATAATGCAAAATAAGGAATCCTAGGAATATCTTTTTACTTTCCAGTTTTTGTTCTTTCCTAGTTATATTTTCTTACTTTCCGGTTTTGCTCTTTCCTTATTTATAGTAGGAGTTATTTTAGGAAACTAAGAATATTGAGGAATCCTAATCTTTGTTAATTAGGAATCTTAGTCTTTTTATTATCTTTAGTATTGTAAGGAAGCTTCCCTATACATAGGGAGTTATTGAGCAATAAAGAAGGCAGAGAATTCTTTTAAAAAAATCAAGAGATTGGAAACTCTCTCTCTCAAACGAGTTTCAAGGTGGCAGCTCCCTTCAAGAGCTGCGTTTGATTATTAAGGATAGGTGCATCAAGAAGGAGAACAAGGGTAAGAACCCTTTGTTGGAAGGAGAATTTTCGATCCTTCGTCCGGTGACTCAATCACAAACTGAGAATCGTAACACATTTCCTGCTAGAACTACTGCAGATGGTGAAGGAATATAGTCCATGGCTTATTATTATTATTATTTTTAAAAATCATCTTATCATTCTCTGCTGTGCGAGCTGGTAGTACAGATTGTGTTTGCAAAAATAGACTGACAAAGAAATGCATTACTTTTTAGGTGTGCTGCAACATTTGTTTGTCTACTATGTTGTGAACTAAATAAATAAATAATGAAGCGACTCACTAAAATAAAGAACTAGATAAATCTTTACATACCAATTTGATTAGAGGTCAGCTTAAGACTGTTTTGAAGAGAACTTCATGCTTTCTTCCTCTTTTGCAGAGATACTACAGGCAAAACAAACTTATGGAAGGCCTAAACATTACGGATGAAATGCTTAATCCTGATTCTGTGACTAGGCAACTGAGTGATCAAATCTCTCTTGCAAAAGCCTTTGTTGTAATTGCAAAAGAAAGTAAAAACCTTCAATTTGCATGGGAATTAAGTGCCCAGATTCGCAACTCTCAGGTCCTCCTCTCCAATGCTGCAACAAGACGAACTCCATTGACAACTAAAGAATCAGAAACTGCCATCCACGACATGGCAATGTTGCTGTACCAAGCACAGCAACTTCATTATGACAGCGCAACAATGATTATGAGACTCAAAGCTAGAATTCAAACTCTTGAGGAACAAATGAGTGCAGTAACAGAGAAAAGTTCCAAATATGGTCAGATAGCTGCTGAGGAAGTACCAAAAAGCTTGTATTGCCTGGGTGTTCGGTTGACTTCCGAATGGTTCAGAAATTCAAATCTACGAAAGAGATTTGAGGAGAAACAGCATATGTCTGCAAAACTTACAGATAACAATCTTTACCATTTCTGCATTTTCTCTGACAATATTCTTGCAACCTCTGTTGTGGTCAATTCAACTGCCACCAACTCAAAACATCCAGAAATGGTTGTGTTCCATCTGGTGACTGATGAAATAAACTATGCGGCAATGAAAGCATGGTACGCTGTGAACAGTTTCCGAGGAGTAACAGTTGAGGTCCAAAAGTTTGAAGACTTTAACTGGTTAAATGCTTCTTATGTTCCCGTTTTAAAGCAGCTGCAGGACTCTGAAACTCAGAGTTACTACTTTTCAGGCAATAATGATGACAAGAAGACACCTATTAAGTTTCGGAACCCCAAGTACCTTTCCATGCTCAATCATCTTAGGTTCTATATTCCTGAGGTATATCCCAAGCTGAAGAAGGTGGTATTTTTGGATGATGATGTTGTTGTGCAGAAAGATTTGTCTGGTCTTTTCTCCATTGATTTGAATGGCAATGTTAATGGGGCTGTCGAAACATGCATGGAAACATTCCATAGATACCACAAGTATTTGAATTATTCCCACCCTCTCATCCGCGAGCATTTTGATCCTGATGCATGTGGATGGGCATTTGGGATGAATGTCTTTGATCTAGTTCAATGGCGGAAGAAGAATGTAACTAATATTTACCATTACTGGCAGGAGAAGAATGTTGACCGGACATTGTGGAAGTTGGGTACGCTTCCACCTGGGTTGTTAACTTTCTATGGTTTGACAGAACCATTAAATCCCACATGGCACATCTTGGGATTGGGCTACACAAATGTTGATCCACAGCTGATAGAGAGGGGAGCAGTACTGCATTACAATGGAAATTCAAAGCCATGGTTGAAGATTGGAATGGAAAAATACAAGCCCCTCTGGGAGAAGTATATTGATTATGGTCATCCTTTATTGCAGCTGTGCAACTTCCATTGACTGCAAAGAAAATCGAATTTTGTATCCTCCCACAAAATTTCACCACTTGGGGTGGCTTGGTTTGCTTGCTTGATCTTCCGTGCAACTCCTTTTCAGCAACCATGGCTACCAGCGATTGTATCATTATGATGCTTTCGTTCGTGGATCAATTATTTCTCGAGAGCACATTTGCTCAATCTTGTAAAATTTCATGCACTTGGCGGGACAGTAGATGCACTATCATTAGCGGCAATTCATTTGATCAGTTTCTTATTCTTAAAATTAGTGGAGTTGAGGAAGCTTGACATATAGTAGTAGTGAGGACTGAATCATGTACTGGGGATTTCTGGGCTTTGTTTACTCCTGGCTCTGTATCATATCCCAGATTTAATTTAAGTTACACACCAAGACAAGACGAGTTCAAAAATTTACAACCATAGTCACTAAAAACATATTTTGCATTTGTGGCTAGTTGTATTGGGAAAGGATCATGAGTAGGCTACCTTTTCTGATTTTCCTCCTGAAAAAGGTTTGGCAGTATATTTTAACCATTATGCAGTTTGAGTAATAAACTGGTTTTATTATATATGTTTTCACCATTTTTCATTTGTTTACTTGTATTTTCGTTTTTAACACTATATTTGCGCTGAAAATAGATACTTATAATGCATGTAGAGTCAGATAAGTAAACGAATTTGGGATTCTTTTCTTTTAATTTTTTCCCTGTCTCTTTTTAACATCTAATTTATGTTTTAGAGGGGAATAACAAGAATACAAAGTGTAAAAACCGAAACATATGAATCCATGGTGTGAAAATACAAGCATGTTTTCTTCAGTCAACTTTAATAAAGTTCATTTTCTGTTATTTAAACTTACAGTAAATAAATTTAAAATTTGTATGAATAAATTAATTCCGACTCAAACAATAGAGTTTAAAAGGTTACAGAATAATTAAGTTTTGTGATAATAGCTAAATATTTTAGTTGTGGTTAGAAATTTAAAGAGTAAATTTTACGCAATTCAATGCATATATGTCTTTTTCGTTAAGTATATAATCAGTATTTCAATAATGATATATTTTCCTATTTAAGTATGCTTAAAAAGCTTCTTATATGTAATTGAGTTGATTGACACAAACAACAATAAAGCTGATTATGTTTATTCAAAGCAAACTTGGTCATAACTTGTCCCATTCAGCCCCTTTGGTCACTGTTCTATCGCTAGCCTGCAAATTAAGATTTCTCAAGGGTTTTTGGATGTTATTGTGACATGAAAAACAGTACATTAGCCACGTGGCTTGGTGGGTGTTAATTCCAGCATTGCATTGCCGGCGTTAATTAAATCTAGGACAGGATGTTACAAGAAAAACCGCCAATCGCTTTGTGTTTTTCATAGTCCCCAAAGTTTCTCAACTGTCCCAACAACTTTGTTTTTGTAAAAAAATATCTCGCCGGCCACATCCATTGTCTACTTTGCCGCCCAGTTTCAAATGTTTGTTTTCCATCTTCATCCACTTCCGATGCGTGCACTTCCATTCTCATATTGTTGTAACTTTCATGGAAATTGGCAAACTTCGTACCATGAAGAATGACAGAGAAAAACCAACATCTCTTGACCAATCGATCAAACCACGACGGCTAAGGTCACATCGAGAAGTGAGCTCTAGGTTCCTGTCTCCAACATCAACTCCTACACATGACAGCGGAATCCCGTCTCCCAACAAGGCGTCATCGCCAATGAGGCGTAGTTCGGGAGAGCATTCCAGGAAGTACAGGAGTCTTGAAGATCCTAGCTTCACTGGAGGACTATGGCCTTCCACTATAGCAAGTCCAGCTACTAGTTCTCAGTCGCATAACAAGAAGAAACTGGACACTTTGGCAGATCACCTTGGAAATGAAAGATTCCAGGGTTTCCTAGGGCAGAACAGTGGGAAAAACACCGAGTTGTCTCTTGGCAGGCAGAGAAGTCATACGGAAATTAGCCGTTTCGAGAAAGGCATAAATGCTAGTAAGGAAAATCATAGACCTGGTCTTGGTGGATCTATAAGAGACACTGGGAAGCTGCCCTTTTCGTGTAAGAAATCGACCTCTTCCGATTTGCATACCCCAGCTAACAGCCCTGGGGTAGTACTTCCTGGCAGATTCTCTTTTGATGAAAATGCTTTGTATAGAAAATCATTAAGGAGAAAATCAGATTCTTTTCTTGAAGGTAAAAATTCGGAAGATTCAGAATGCAGCGACGTTTCTTCTTCTTCTACATCTAATTCATCTTTTACATTGCCATCAAGAAGAGCCAATATAGATGTTTCATCCAAGTATATGAATGATGTGCCATCTAGGCATAGGAGAGGCATTTCAGATTCCAACACTTTGAATCCTGCATCTCTCAATGAAACTGCCAAATCCAATAAATCTTTGATAAAAGGTGTGATTAGGAGAGCTAGCTCTTTAAATAGATATGGGAATGCAATGTCTCGATGGGCTTTATCACCAGGCAGGACAGGTTCACCACCGATATCAGTGGAAAGTAAAGAGAAGATCATGTCCTTTTCAAGCATGAAACCGCCTTCTAGTCCCTTGAGGCCAAAAGGAGTGGAAAAATTGCTCAACATTGGCCTTGACTTGTTCAAGAGTAAGAAATCAACTTCACATTCGCTGGCTGCAGGAGCTGGTAGTTTAGAAAGCGTTCATCACTTCCGACTGCTCCATAACGGATTAATACAATGGCAATATGTGAATGCTAAAGCCGATTTTGTTAATCAGAAGATCTCTAAGGAGGCAGAGGTGATATTCTAAGTACTTTTTCTTAAACCATTGGGCTCACATTTGATACTTTTTTGACTATATTGAAACTAGTAACATGATTTTCCTTACATAAGTCGACATTTGCAATGTAACTTCTTATCAGCATTGTCTAATGCTATGCATAATTGGAAACAAAACTCCCATTTCTGTGTCTTTATTGGTATCACTACTAACCGGAAGCTAATACTTATGAATAATAAAACATAAAAGAAAACCTTGATATTCATCATCTACAACAATATGTGACTAGTAAAGCATGGATGGAGAAACCAAAAGGTTTCATTTATATATTGGTGTTTCATTCTTCCATCTAGATTTGGATTGGTTTGCACAGTTAAACCGTGCACCTGTTGGTTTCGCTTGCAGAGAAATCTAATATTTGCTTGGAGTAGCCTCACAAAATTGCGGCATTCTGTTGTACAAAAGAAAATATGGCTAGAGAAAGAAAAGCTTAACATGAAGCTAAATTTCATCCTTCATTGTCAGGTAAGTATTTCTTTGAAGTATTTGAACCTATTTCAACAACTTTCATTACCTTACTATACGATACCATTGTGCAGATTAAGCCGTTGAAAACTTGGGAAAATATGGAAACAAAACATTTGTTATCAATTTCCAAGATCACAGAATGTTTGTATTCCATTATTTGCAGAGTGCCCGTTGATGAAGTGGGGGTAACGAAAAAACTTAAGAGATCACTAGCTATTTCCAAATCTTTCACGAATCTTTGAAGCCCTCTGACTGAGTAACCTTTTGTGTAGGTTGACCTGGAAGAAACTTCATATGCACTTAGATATGCATCCGATCTCACCAAAACTGTCAAGTCAAATCTTATTTCTTTCTCACCCTCGGTTAGCCCAATCTACCTGACCGAGTCTTTGATTCTGTGTCATTAATTTTGCCTTTGGTTTTGTGAAAAAAGTCTATTATTATTGTTCTCTTCAACAGGCAGCAGAAAATGTTCCATTACTTTCAGAGTTGGCAGGAGTGGTGAGGCAGGAAAAGCTTCTTTTAGAGGAGTGCTTTGAACGTCTTCGGATTATACTTAAGCTACAGGTACTCAGCAATATTCTCGGTCGGTATCCAATAGTTCGATTATGTCTGGTGCAAAGTTTTGCTTGAAACAAGTAGTTGTGTCTTGATATTTGTGTAAGTTACTTTGCAATTAGTAACAATCATAAATTTTGGATCATCCTAACTATCTTCTTTTTGCATATAATTGGCAGATTCAAGAGAGGAGTTTAATGTGCAGCATCCTTCAACTAAACTCATGGCAAGCAGCAGCAACAACAACATAGGACCGCTAGGTGCCAAAGATGATTTGGACTTTTAGTTGGGGATAAGAGATGGCTTAACAAAGAACGGTTTAGCATACCAATGAGGGTGTACTCATAACTGGTTTAGAAGTTACTGAGTTTGTCATAGGAAAAGCTAGAAAACAGAGATCATAGATGTAGACAGTATTCCAGAAAAAATGATATAGTTGCTGATTTCACAATGAGAAAAATTTCTCCTGCATCTGTAATCTGCCAATGCGTGTTACAGATGCATTCATAGGGCAGAAATATACAAGACGTTTACGCCAAAAGGAGAATGCAAACTAAGGAATTCTATATTTTACTTTCCTGTTTTGTTTCTTTTTAGCATATTTTTTCAATTTTCAGTTTTAATCTTTCCTTATTTAGAGTAGGAGTTATTTTTGGAAAGTTAGGAATATTGTGGAATCCTAATCTTTATTAATTAGGAATCCTAATCTTTTGTATTTCCCTATATTTAGGGAGTTACTAAGCAATAAAGGGTAGAGAATTATTTTCATAAAAAAAACTCCAAGAGATTTAGGAACTCTCTCTTAACGAGTTCAAGGTGGTAGCTCCCTTACGAGCTGCATTAGATTTCAAGGATAGGTGCATCAAGGAGAAGGAACAAGGGTAAGAACCCTTTGTTGGAAGGAGACTTCTCAATCCTTCGTCCGGTGACCCGATCCCAAACGGGGAATCATAACAACTTGGTATCAGAGCCACTCACCATGGACGAAAACCTTGTAGAGGAACGGCTACGATATCTCTTACATGAGAACCAATCTCAAACGGAAGCCAAAATCGCAGCAGTAGAATCAAGAAGGGCTGCTGCAGAAGCGAGAATGGCAGCTCAACTTCAGCAATTATCACAACAGATGGAAGCCTTGATTAGCGTAAGCAACCGAGGCAAGGGAATAGAGGCAGGTGACAGAAGTAACGCAGGCTCCAACCACAACCCAGGATCACGCACAGAAGACGATAACAGCAGTAGCAAGGGCTGATATTAGTGGCAAGGGATCAGGGGTTGGGTGCCAAGGTATATGAAGCTGGATTTCCCCACTTACGATGGAACGAATGACCCGTTAATGTGACTCCATAGGTGTGACAAGTTCTTTGCAAACCAGAAAACAATGGAAGAAGATAAGGTGGGGTTAGCAGCGTTCCACATGACAGGAGAGGCGCAATTGTGGTTTTACCAAATAGAGAAGGAAGAACCCAGTCTGACCTGGAAGACGTTCCAGGAATATTGCATCCTACGTTTTGGACCGCCCCTGCGCAGTAACCCCTTAGGAGAATTAATCAATCTCAAACAGAGCGGGACAGTAGAAGAATACCAGCGGGAGTTTCAAACCTTATTGGCAAGGGCAAGTTCAGTGCGACCTGATCAGCAAGTAGACATGTTCACGGCGGGTTTGAAGGAAAATATTCGCATTGATGTGGAACTACACAGCCCCCCAAGCTTGTTACATGCCATGAATTTTGCACGAGCCTTTGAAAGGAAATTGCAACTCTCCCAAAACGTTAAAAAAGGAGTAAACCCCAGCATAAGTTTCGGTTCAAGGGGAACTCCGATGAGTGCAAAACCAGGCACCATGGCGGGTAGTGCAGCTTCTTCTTCTGGCAGTGCTGCAACGCCATTTGTAAAAAGATTAACAAGAGCAGAGATGGCCAATTGTCGAGTGCAAGGATTGTGTTATAATTGTGATGAGTAATATGTTCCCGAACATCAATGCAAGAAACTATTCTGGTTGGAAATGGATGAAACCGCAAAGGAAGAACCATCGGAAGAAGAAAATACGCCCGCCATATCTCTACACGCCATCACCGGGGAGCAAATGCGAGGACCATGCAATTGACTGCCATGGTTCATGAACAACCCTTGAACAGTTTGGTAGATTCGGGGAGTACTCACAACTTCATGAGTTCAACAGCAGCCCGGAGACTAGGAATCAAGATGCAACCTCAAACAAACCTTCAAGTGGCAGTAGCTAATGGGGAGCAAGTGGTGGGGTTAGGCAAATGCACTAACTTGCAATTTTCAATCAACAATAACGCTTTCCAGGCAGATTTCTATGTGATCCCTTTAGCGGGATTTGACTTGGTGTTAGGCATACAGTGGCTTCAAACATTGGGACAAATTCTATGGGATTTTTCCGCCCTCACCATGCGCTTTGAGAAGGCCAGCAACCCCATCATGCTACAGGGACAGCTGCAGACTTCATATTCAACACTAAACCAACTTCAAACCTCTCAACCACGGGAAAAGGACGTAGAGAGACTGCTGGCAGCTTTCGAAGAAGTGTTTCAAGAACCCGTAGGACTGCCACCTATCCGACCATGTGATCATCGCATTAACTTACAGCCTGGCACCACCCCCGTAGTCGTGCGACCCTATAGATACCCGCATCTTCAAAAAGATGAGATTGAGAGACAATGTCAACAGATGTTACAACAAGGTATTATCAGGCCAAGTCGCTCGCCATTTTCCTCTCCGGTATTGCTAGTTCGCAAACACGATGGCACCTGGCGATTTTGTGTTGATTATAGGGAGCTAAATCACAAAACTATCAAAGATAAATTCCCGATTCCAGTAGTGGATGAACTGTTGGATGAGCTACATGGCGCAACATTTTTTACCAAACTTGATCTCAGATCCGGGTATCATCAACTTTGCATGGATCCTCAAGATGTGGAGAAGACAGCTTTTCGAACTCACCATGGCCATTTTGAGTTCCTCGTCATGCCCTTTGGCCTAACCAACGCCCCTTCCACCTTTCAAGCTTTAATGAACGAGGTATTTCAACCACACCTACGACAATTTGTGCTTGTTTTTTTTGATGATATCCTTGTGTATAGCAATTCATGGGACACTCATGTACTACACCTCCAAACTGTTTTTGAGTTATTAAGGGCCCATCACCTTTATCTTAAGAGATCTAAGTGCACATTTGGAGAGCCACAAGTCTCCTATTTAGGTCATGTGATCTCCGTAGGGGGTGTTTCCACGGACTCTAGCAAAATTCAAGCTATCAAGGAGTGGCCCCAACCACAAACTGTTAAGGCCTTGCGTGGATTCTTAGGGTTGACAGGGTATTATTGCAACTTCATTAGAGACTATGGCCACATTGCTGCCCCCTTAACGCATATGCTAAAGAAACAAGCTTTCCAATGGAATGAGGCAGCCCACGCCTCCTTTGAAACACTCAAGAAAGCCTTAATAGAGGCTCCAGTTCTGAGCTTGCCTAATTTCCAAGAAGAATTTGTAGTTAAATGTGATGCATCAGGTCTAGGAATAGGCGCAATCTTGCAGCAACATGGACACCCTATCGCTTTTTTTAGCAAGAAACTAGCGGACCGTCATTTGAAACTTGCAGCTTATGAGCAGGAACTAATAGGTCTCGTTAAGGCTGTTCAACATTGGCGACCATATCTCTGGGGACGGTCTTTCCTTGTTCGCACAGACCACTATAGCCTTAAGTACTTACTTGAGCAAAGGCTGTCCACATCACCCCACCAGCGCTGGTTTAGCAAGTTAATGGGGTTCACATTTCGCGTGGAATACAGGGCCGGCCGGTTGAATGTTGCTGCAGACTCCTTGTCACGTCGAGAGGACGAGGGAGCATTGCTGTACGCAGTATCCCAACCGCAGGTTCTCTTGTTCGATGAAATTCGAACAGAGATACAGAATTCAGACACATTGCGCGCCTTTGGTCACGGATTGAACAGGGGACAGCAGGCGTGGGTTGGGGTTTGCGTGATGGGATGATATTCTTCAAGGATCGTATCTATTTACTCCCAACATCTTCCTTGATCAACGTTATCTTATCAGGAATCCATGACAACACTCATGAAGGCGTGGAGAGGACCTTGCAGCGTATTCGCAAGGACTTTTATTGGTCTGGCATGAAGACTACCATCAAGGCATATGTCGCTGCATGTCTCATTTTCCAACGTAATAAAGCCGAGCACTTAAGCCCAGCTGGGTTATTACAGCCGTTGCAATTACCACACCAAGTTTGGTCCGATATTTCCATGGATTTTATTGATGGCTTACCTAAATCCTCGGGTAAAAGTGTTTTATTTGTGGTAGTAGATAGGTTCTCCAAATATGCTCATTTTATTCCCTTAGCTCATCCTTACAATGCTTGCACCATTGCACGGGTATTCCTTGAACATATTGTGCGATTACATGGCATTCCGGAATCTATTGTTAGTGATCGCGATCCCCTTTTTACGAGCACCTTCTGGAAGGAGTTGTTTCGTTTATGCGGCACCAATCTTCATTTCTCTTCAGCCTATCATCCCCAATCTGATGGGCAAACAGAGGTAGTGAATCGCACCATTGAGATGTACTTACGTTGCCTTGCGGGTGTTCGTCCGAAAAACTGAGTTGAGTGGCTTCCGTGGGCAGAATTCTGTTACAATACCGCCTTCCATACAGCCCTTAGAACATCTCCATTCCAAGTTGTGTATGGACGTGCGCCTCCGAGTCTCACATCTTATGTTGCCCGCACTTCAAACGTCGATGCAGTGGATCAAGCATTTTTTGCTAGAGATGAAGCTTTAGTGGACATTCGCGCCAAACTCCACCAAGCGCAGCAACGTATGAAGACTTTCTATGATAAAGGTCACCGTGAGGTGGACTTCTCTCCTGGTACTTATGTTTGGTTGCGCTTACAACCTTATCGACAGAAGACCCTTGCTCGCCGCCTTTCTCATAAGCTTGCTCCTAAGTTCTATGGGCCTTTCATGGTGGTCAAGCGCATTGGAACCGTGGCATACCAACTGGAACTGCCATTGGACTGCAAGCTGCACAATGTCTTCCATGTATCCTTGCTGAAACCTTTCCAGGGTGACTTGCCGAGCGCACCCCCGGAGCTGCCTCCTTTAGCCGATGGTCAGGTTGTCATCAGCCCTCTGGCTGTTCTGCAAACTCGACGAAACCGAGGTCAATGGGAAATCCTGGTCCACTGGAATAAAGGCACACGAGAGGATGCTACTTGGGAAAATGTCTTGGACTTCAAGCTAGCATTTCCTGACTTCCAGCTTGAGGACAAACTGTTTGTCGAAGAGGGGAGTAATGTTACAGATGCATTCATAGGGCAGAAATATACAAGACGTTTACGCCAAAAGGAAATGCAAACTAAGGAATTCTATATTTTACTTTCCTGTTTTGTTTCTTTTTAGCATATCTTTTCAATTTCCAGTTTTAATCTTTCCTTATCTAGAGTAGGAGTTATTTTTGGAAAGTTAGGAATATTGTGGAATCCTAATCTTTATTAATTAGGAATCCTAATCTTTTGTATTTCCCTATATTTAGGGAGTTACTAAGCAATAAAGGGCAGGGAATTATTTTCATAAAAAAAACTCCAAGAGATTTAGGAACTCTCTCTTAACGAGTTCCAAGGTGGTAGCTCCCTTACGAGCTGCATTAGATTTCAAGGATAGGTGCATCAAGGAGAAGGAACAAGGGTAAGAACCCTTTGTTGGAAGGAGACTTCTCAATCCTTCGTCCGGTGACCCGATCCCAAACGGGGAATCATAACAATGCGCAGTGTGCAAGTATCTCAAACTGATTTTGTTAGGTCTCAGATATCAAACTTTTCATGTTTGTATGGAAATTCTCTACCAAAGATAGTGCACAAATAGGATGCTTTTGTTTTCCATTTTCAACATTTTCAGTTTTTTATTGCTCAAGATATTCATACTTGCAGCTTTCATAGTACAAGGGGGAAGATCGCATGAAGAACCAATTGATTATCTTTATGTGAGCACAGCAGTTTCACTGAATTGCCTGAATTCACCTTCTTCATGTTGATTATTGTAGTAATGCTGTTATGACCACTGAAGGGTCACATCAAGGAGTTGGAAGATAAAATAATTGCTTTCTTGCTAGTTCAACCCCTAGCTGCATTTATTGGTGAAAAATCTGTTATCCGCAATTGGAACTAGTGGTGTAAAAGAGTTGAGTTGAGTTGAGATAGTACTTAATGAGCTCACACTCCTGCAAATTCAAAGTTGGATCTTGACTAAACTTTATTTTTCAGTAAAATTAGGCTTTCTTTCCCAGTAAAGGAGGTTTGATTAGAACTATAAATGAGTCGAGTTGAGACGATACACTATTAAACTCGAGCTCAATCGAGCATGTAATTTTGAGTTTGAGCTCTATCCGAGGTGGCACTTAATGAGTTCGAGGTCAACTTGATTAAACTTGCTTAAACTCGATTTATGTGGAAATTGTTTTTTTAAATAAAAATAATATGAATATTCAATTCGATTCAAAACTCAACTAGAACTTGTGTTCGATTAGACTTATGAGTTAGTTGAGTCAAATATTATAAAGTTTGAACTCGACTTGATAAATTATTTCAATAGCTCAATTCGATAAATTATTAGATTGTTATTGAATCGAACTCAAGATTTCATTGAGTTAAACTCAAATAGTTTGCAAATAGAGTTGGCTTACCTACACACCTAGGCTTGATTAAGCTTGTATGCTCTTGTAACTAAATTATATTACAACACTAATGGAAACAAATAAAATATAATGTGAGATTGGTGTTTAAAAATTATTTGCAATTCTCCTATAGATCTTTTAAACTCTACAAAAAGTTATAAATGACATTATATAATTTATTAATATTTCAAGTGAATCCAATACATAATTAATTGCTAAGGTTTTATAATTCAAATCCCCCTATTTAATCAATAAAAAAATACATAATAAATTATTATTGAAATATACAAAGAGTTAATGTTTTGATTTGATATCATGTATGGAATATAGTTCCAAAGTTAGAACCTACTTGTATATATATATATAAAGTTAAAGCCTTATCTATTTAAAGCTTATATATAACAAAGTTAATCATTTATTTGACTCAACTGTGAAATATTTAAAAATGAAGGGCAAAAAGGCTCTTAAATATTAGGTTATTATGTATTTGGTTATAAGGAGAATGAGGAAAAAAATAACAAGAGAATTTGGTGGGTATAAGACTGTAAATGAGTTAAGTTGAGATGATGTAGTATTAAACTTGAGTTCGAGTTTAATTTAAAATTTTAAAACTTTAGTTTAATTTTTTAAACTTGAGCTTGATTTAGGATGACAGTTGATAAACTTCGATTTAATTCAATTAGGCTCATTTATACTCGATTTATGTAAAAATTATTATTTTAAAATAAAAATAATATTAATATTCAAACTTAACTTGAAACTTGACTAATTTTAAAATTTAATTCAAACTCAATTAGATTTATAGATTTGATTTATTAAACTACTAAAATAACTTAAGTTTAAACTGAACTCAATTGATATCGAATCAAACTGTTTATCAAGTTAAAATCAAATGGTTTATAAATAAGCTTGATTTGTGTACCATTTGCACTTTTTTTAGATGCAGCTTAATCTTTACTTGGAGAAAAAAAAGCTTTAATTAATCTTTTAATCTCAGAAAAAATAAAAAAGAGAAAATAAAAATTACCCTCAATTATTTTGGTTTAACAATTGCAACCTCCTTAACAAATCAATGAAAGCACTGGTCAGTAGTCACACCCTCATTCCAAACCCCAAGACGTCGGTTCTCATCGCAAATTCCATTGATCTGGTCACCGCATTCATTCATGGCGTCTTCATTGGCAGCGGTTACAGCTCGTCGACTGACTAATCTTTCTCCTACCGCCACCCGGCTATCGGGTCAACCCTCTAATTTTACTGTCCGCCGCGGTCTCGCAGGAGCTGCAGGTATTGTCTAATTTCCATTTCATTTTTGAAATACTGCTTTTACTTTTCTAGATCAACCGTGTCTGTTTTTGGATAAAGTCGCAGCAAAAGTGTTGGGGGTGGGTGGAAGAGCTCTGTCTTTGGGTACTTTAAAATGGGGAAAAAGCTCGACTCTTCCTTAGCTGAATTTAGGGTTTTGATAAGTAGCTACATATAGGGCACTTGTTCAGAAAAACGTGCCTTGCGATTTGTGTTTTCAGCTCAGTTTAAGGGCATGTTTGGTTGATGGAAAACATGTCCAAATATTCTTTAATATTTGCAATAATATGATGTGTATGTTACCAAAGTGAAAACTAAGGAGGTTATGTAACTGGTGGTTGGAGACCACATTAGCTGTAGAGAAGATGTAGTGGTGGACAGTGTTTAGTGTTGGTTAACTACCATGAAAATGCTATCAGAAGATAATTTTCTTCTTTGAAAATGAAAATATAATTTATTTATTTATTTTTTTAAGAGGAAATCATTTTTCCATTTCCGTTAGCATTTTCTGTAGCTGTAACTATTACATCAGTCGGTGGCCATTACTGTCACCTCCCTCATGACATACTACTAAAAATATTTCTATCCACGACTACTGTCATTACTAAGATAATATTATAAATGCGCCATATATGCCGTATGCTTCCAGGATTCACAATACAATTATATGCCACGTGAAAAATAACCAGTAGTTTGAAATGTGTAATACATTTAGTTAGCAATTATCCATAGGGCATCCTTTAATAAAATCCACATTATATAATGTTGTGGACTTTGATATGGAGATTTTGCGTACCCCCAGGATCTAGCGCTGGGAAATACTGGTTTTTCATTGTTTACAGTTTAGTACAGTATTTTCTTATATGATTTTAGTACAACGTGCATAGTGCTGGATATTTCCAAGAGTCTTGACATTGTAGTATTATTTAAATATTTTTTTTTTTGGATTTTGTGGCAGATCACCACGGTCCTCCAAAGGTTAACTGTTGGCAGGATCCTATGAACCCATCTAAGTGGAAGGAAGAGCATGTAAGTTCAATACTTCTGTGTGTGTTTGTATTGATGTATTCTCCTGTGTCCTTAGCTTATCAAGTAGGGAGTTTAGTGAAGTTTCTAGTGAAAGAGAAGTATGCTAAAAGGGTTATATTTCTAAAACGATCTTCTAGTGGATAAATGGTTCCTTCCAAACTTTTTTTTTTTCGCCCTTTGGATGATCCAACTTATTATTTTGTTGTCATTACATGTTGGTATATGCTTTTTAGGGGTATCCTTTGATGATGTAAAAAGCCAACATGATGTCCACTTGATGAAAATGGAAGTTAAATGAATAATAAAAAAAGGAAAGTTGAGTAAGAGGAATAAACTTTCAGGTTATTGGTTATTTGGCTACATGATGTCTTGATTGCTTTGGATTTGCTTTAGCTTCTATATCTTCTCTTTGAAACTTTGATTTTGATTGTGAAGTTCAGCAGTTGAAGTAGTACATAATACAGGCTGCAGCTTTATATTCTGGAACTGTATTTAGCTTTCAGGAAGGAGGTTCTCGTTTAAGATCAGGCTAGTCATTCATTTAGTTAAGATGCTTCAGTTGCGTGATTATTTATACTGAAAATCCTGGTTTATTGGAACAGCAATAATCTAGATGCTTTCATTGGTTTTTCAGATATGAATTTTCCATGTCATTCCATTCTATAGTGTTTACTGCAAAATTAGCAAAGCTTCTATCATCCTCTGCTATTTACTTTTTCCTAAATTGTAAGATTCTCAAACATGCCTGTATGGCAATGGGTTTGTATGGATAAGGCATATAGCTGTCTTGACTGGATGGTTTTGTTATGCAGTTTGTGATAGTTTCTTTATCTGGGTGGGGTCTACTTTTCTTTGGAGGATACAAATTCTTTACCCAGGGAAAAGGCAAGAAAGAAGAGGTAATTCCTGATTTGCTGATTCTTGATCTTCACTTTTGTATCTTTGCTTATCTTTTCTGGTTTTGAGGTTGAAATCTAAATATCTATGTTTTGGTGATATTATGGAGTTCTGCTATGTTTCATCCTTGATTTTTTCCTCTTTTTTTGTTCCTTGTTTTTGCTTGTCGAAGTCATGGAAGATGGAAACCAGAAGAAAATGCCACAAAACTAAAATGTGATAAAACCTTTGATAATGTAAATCATTTGTTAATTTCTACAGTCTTCAGTTCCTGTTTCTTAAAGAAAGAAGCCAAAAGTTTCAGACTTTCAGTATTCCTTTCTGGTTGGAAAGTTGTCTGAAAGAAGGTGTTATTTCTAGGGTTTGAATTAAGCAAAAAGATTAGAGCTTTAGTGGAGTTAGGGCAAGAATGAATTTTATTGAATATTGAAGGTAGAAGATACAAAAATTGCCAAAGCAACTCCAACAGCACACTTGCTCTCCAATTCTCTTTCAATGAGAGTTAGAACTCACTAACTATTGTCTGGTCTACCCACTAACTTATTAGAGGCCAAGATTATCTAAACTAGTGACTTAACTAGAGTTAACTACTAATATATAAAGTCATAACAGAAGGGGTAAAAAAAAATCTATGCTGAAAGAATACCATACCATGGGAAGTTTTATCTTTTGAGGCATGCGTTAAAATATACCACCATAAACATGCAACTTGGAATAATAATCTGTTGGAAGTTGGCCGTCTGAGGCATTTCTTAATATGCTATCATAAAAGTGAAGCTTAGGATAATGATCTCGACAAGCGTTTTCCAGATGTGCTGGATCAAAGGATAACAAACCTTAAAGGGAAAGACAAGAATACTCCTGCATGTATGTAGTAATACAATTAAAGACAAGATAAAAGTTGAGTATGTACAAAGGGAATCGATATGATGTAACTGTACATATGGTGATGGAGTATCCACAGTGTTGTTACGGAAATGTAAAATTTTAGCAGTTTTTGTAGAGGAGTTCAATTACGTGGTGATTATGGAAAGGAATTACCTCACTAGAAGGAGAAAGGCAATACTTGATGAAATTGGTTCTAAGCTATTAAGAAATGACTTTTGTACAACCTTGTCTCTACAGTTTTATGAGACAATGATAATCTAATAATATCTTCTGATTAATTTCACTTAATGGGGAGAAATTCGGCTATACTTAGCTGCCATTGAGGTTCCTACCTAAAGGGTACATGCGCACATATTACATGGAAAATACAACTGTTGCAGTTATCTTTTCAAGTACATATCTTTTTTTAGGCCAGCGTTTCAAGTACGTATCTAATCTGTGACTTTTTTGAACTGGATAGCTAATAGGCAAAATCATCTGAGCAGTCACATAGTCATGAAACTGGGGGTTTGAATCGAAACTTATTCAAGTTAATGTAGAATTATTCATAGGTAATGTTCAATTATTGTTGAAACAATGGTACATTTCATATATACAAAAGGACTTCATTAAGAAATACCATGTGACTTTTTTGAATAAATAATAGAAATAAGTTAAATTTTTCAGGAAATGATAACGACTAGCTAGAAATCTGGATATGTCACCAGAGGTGGAATGGAGAACTAACATTCAATATTTTTTTGGTTTCATCTCATCTGTTTTTCTCACAAAATTACAGTGCCTTCATCTCTGCGATTTTCTGGTTCCTCTACTGACCATCAGTATATTTGCTTGTTTGAATTCATGTGGCATGCATTTGTAGACTTTTGACACATTTGCTAGAACATATTTTAGTATCCACACCAAAGAAAGCATCCACTTATTGTACAAACTTGCTATAAATGTATTTGAGCATCTTCTCCAAAACAATGAATCGAGGTGGTGCATTAAGATCAGCATTCTCGTGGATATCCGCTTTATGCGTTTTCTTTAATGCCTAACTTCAGAGCCTTCTTTTTGCTAGATACTTTTTCTCCTTTTTCTTTCCGCGTAATTGCTTCTTTACTTTTACTCTTGCAGAAACTGATTGAAGCATCACATTGAGGTTTGAAACTCATGTAACAACATTGTCAGTATAAGGTGTTTCGTCGACTTGATAAAAGATTTGCAGCTCATGTTACAGATTGTAATGCTGCCGTATCATCATCACTGGAGAAGAATATTGCACTTGCACTTGCGTTTGAATTTGTTGCGGAGAGTACTTGTTCTCTACTTTTGTTCATCTCGGGGTTATATTTAGTACATGAAAGAGCTGATGGAATAAAGGGTTTTGACTTCACTTCTTTTTCGAATAAATTACACTGTTCTCCAAGTTTTGATCCATTTTTCAATTTGCATATAATTATAATTTAGGAAAATTGCAAATACACCTTCTAAATTATTAATTAGGTGGTGATAGACTTCTAAATTCCAAAAGTATGACTTTCTCTCTCTATAATTTTTTAAAATATGCATGTATGCTCCATCTGTCGTGCAAGTCGTAACATTATTGCTATTTTACTGTCTTTTTAGTAATAGTTTTGAGAATTTAACAATGGCTTATGGGAAATTGAATATTCGTAGAAGTTATGATGGGGGTGAAGTAAATCTTTGGAAATTTGGGGAGTCGATTGATCAATAATTCAGGAGATGTATTTGCCATTTTCCCTTCTAGTTCTTTTGCACCACTTTATTCACTTCTGTTGTGAATTAGGGAAACAAAATTACTTGGTGGCTTTTGGGATGGCTAAAAACTAGAAAGCAAAGTTAAATGGATTCATACTTTTGATATAAGTACTAGATATTTCGACCTACACTTGTTTGTAAATAACTGGAAGAGAAACGCATCTGTTGTGGGCTTTTTGAAAAAACATTAAAGCGTTTTCTATTGCTGAAGAGAAACACTCATCATGTCTGTCGCTGTTTAGACAATTTGGTTCGACGTCTTCACTGTTAGTATGATGAAATGAATTTAGCAATTTGAATACCCTAATGGTATGTCTAGTATGAATAAATGGTTCTAAAATAGAATTGTGATTTCAGGTTTAATTATCATTATTACATTTGGATGTATCTTTGAAATCGCAATTTCTTAGAATTGACGATATACCATTGAGTGGATTCTTCATTTAGTTTTAAATTATTTTTATACACCAAACATAACATAAATTGATACTAAAAGAAGCAAACTGAAGTTGAATTGTAATGGGAATCTTGCAAATTGTGTTGCTGCTGATGGGGGGATAGTAAGAGATTCAAGATGGCTAAGTGAACTTATGCTTTTGGGAAGATTCCGTCTGCGAGCTCTAACGATTTGGTTGAACTAGAAGCGGTCGAAATTGGCCTACAATTTGAAGTAGATTCGACTTCGATGCTTCTTGTGAATTGGATTCAAAGCGTGTGTAAATCGAGGCACAGTAGCTCGAAAATATCACATATCTACAGAGAAGCCAATAGATGAGCTGATCACTCAGCAAACAAATCTAAAATTTCTAAATCAAAATTTTTTCTACTCTAATGTATATATTCTAGATAGTTTTTTGTCTCGGGCTGACCATTATCAATAAAATCTGTCCTTTCATTGTTAAAAAAAATAAATAAAAAATCAAGCCTTTTATCAGTTGGGAAGAAAATACAAATAAGAAGCAATTTTCATTTCACGTATTTTAAAATCAGAGAGATTCAAATCCGTAATCCTAAAAGTACTTCTTTGCTTGATTTGTTATTTTCTTTTTTCCCTATCATTATACATGAACAAGTATAAATTATTTTGTATTAATGATAATGCTATATTTTTAATTTCATAAACAGTATAAAGAATGTATTTATACAGAGATTAGGATTTAAAACTCTAAGATGTAAAAGTACTATTCTACCGCTAATAGTAAACTAAGTTCATAATGTAAAACAAATATAATAATATATTCTCTTAATCTTATGGTGCTAGAGTCAATATGAGATTGGTATAATGATCCAGGAATATAGCAATGAAGAGATTTTTGGTAAGAATGTCGGTTCGTTGTTGACGATGTGGGCACATATCTAATAAGGACTTGGTCTGTACCAACTTGTTCATGCAAAAAATGGTAATCAATGTCAGTGTGCTATGTGCAGTTATGATGACAAGACATTGAATAAAAA
This sequence comes from Laguncularia racemosa, assembly GCA_037954665.1. Taxonomy (NCBI): domain Eukaryota; kingdom Viridiplantae; phylum Streptophyta; class Magnoliopsida; order Myrtales; family Combretaceae; genus Laguncularia; species Laguncularia racemosa. The sequence continues at coordinate 3,644,810 of JBBMOL010000060.1, read as the reverse complement.
TATTCAACTTACGTGTGAGATGACAAATCCATGTAGACTTTGCAAAAGCATAAGCTAAAACTCTATATTCAGCTTCTATGGAGTTTTTAGAGATAGTAGGTTTTTTTTTTGAGTGTCTGCGATTAAGGGAAATGGTATACTTGAGGTGGATTTGCGAGTATCAGGACAGCCAGACCAATCTGCATCAACATAGATGGTTAATTAAGTATGGGATGTGCATACAATAGGTATGCCTAGAGACATAGTGCCACATAAATAATAAAGAACTTGTTTGGTTGCTTGCATATGATTAGTGTTAAGAGGATGCATATACGAATTAACCGATTAATTGCAAAGTTGATATTTGGTCTAATAGTAGTGAGGTATTGGAGTGCCCTAAGAATTTCTCGATAGGTAGTATGGTTGGAGAGTAAAGGAAAACCATGGGCACTAAGATGACTCTAAGGGGGGCATCGACATTCTTATGGGTTTCAAAAGATGCATGTGGTTTTGTTTTAGGAGGTCATGGATAAAATGAGAATGGACCAAGTGTAGTCCTTGAGGTGTATGTTTGGCCCTAACATCTTAAGATCTTTTATAGCTAACTGACGAGTGTGAAGAAATATGATGGGCAATGAGATATGGGTTGTTGCCCACGAAAATGATGTCATTAACATAGAGGAGTAAGACAATAATATCTAACCCTGAGAGAAGATGAACATAGACTTATCAGCTTTGCTCAAACAGAAGCCTATATGAGAAAATGAAGTGCTAAATCGATGGAATCAAGCATGAGGAGCTTGTTTAAGACCATAGAGAGACTTCTTAAGCTGATACATTTGATTAGGAAAATGCAAATGAATAAAACCATAAGGTTGTTTCATGAACACGGTTTCATTTAGACGATTGTGTAGGAAAGCATTTTTGACATCAAATTAACAAATTTCCTTGAAAGAGGAGATCGCATGAGATAGAACAAAGTGAATGGTGATGTATTTGACAATAAGGCTAAATGTTTCATCATAATTAATGCCTTTCTGCTTAGTAAAACCTTAGGCAATAAGATGACCTATATAGCGTTTGACTTCACCTTTAGCATCATATTTGATGTGGAATTTCCATGTGCTACTAGTGGGGATGAGGAGGAACAAAGACCCATTTTTTATTTTGAAGGAGAGAATTAAATTCTCCTCTCATGACAGCAAACCAAGTGGGGTTGTGATGTATTGATGAGGCTTAGAGGGTGTTGTGTGAGTATAAAGATTAAAAATAGTTTTGGGTTTTGTGATGCTAGATTGGGAGTAACTATGCACGAAGTGGATGAGCTAAGAGTTTAAGGTGGATGGCATTAGAAGGTTGGGTGCAGGAGGTATTGTAGTAGAGGAAGGAGTGATTGGGGTTGGTGGAAGTGTAAATTGAGTACGAGTGCGGTAATAAACATGTGTAATGGGTGGCTAGTTAGTGTGACTGATAGGAGTGGGAGGGACAAGGACAAGGACGATTTATGTAGATGGAGTAATTGAAGGAGGTAAGGATATAGGAGGATTCAGTGTGAGAGAAGGCAAGAGAGGATGTTGAGGTTGGGTTTAGGGGGTGTGGGTTGGTTAATGATGAAATTGTAAAGGTGAAAGAGGGTAGAATGAGAGTGTGTCCAACTAAGAATTGGGGGTGCTATAGGGAAAGATAGATTCATGAAATATGACATGATAATTGATTTAGACATGACACAAGATAGGATCTAGGCATTGTCAACCTTTTTGTTGGGTTAGATAGGCAAGAAAGATGCAAGGAAGGGGTTGAGGTGAAAGTCTTTTTTCTTTTTCTTTTTTTTTTTGAACTTGAGGTGCGGTATTAAGATAATAGAGACAACCAAAAGTGTGAAGAGAGTTGTAATTAAGGATAGTGTGATGGAGAAATTTAAAAGAGGATTTATGGTTGAGTATAACTGAAGGTAAGTGGTTGATGGTGTAGGTAGCAATGAGTGCTGTATCAATCCAAAACGTGGGTAGCAAGTTGGCATGTAAGCAAATGGTGTGTGCAAGCTTTGTGATATGGTGGTGCTTGCGTTTGGCAACACTATTCCGTTGAGAAGTATATGGAGAATAATTACAAGCAAATGCCATTAATATAGAAAAAAATTTATTAAGATATTATTGATAAAGTCACCACCACCATCACAATGAAAAACTTTAATACAGTTACAAAGATAATTTTCAACAATATAGTCTCTTTCAAGTTCTCACAGGAAGCAAAATCCAACCTTCATTATCTGGACGTTTGTGGTTGCTTGGGGGTCCGCAATATTTGTGACCTCAACTTGCATGCGGGAACATGTCCATATATAATTTGCAGTGTTTAATATTGTTCCAATTCAATCACAATATACGATTAATGAGATATGAGCAAAGCCATAATCGTATAATCCTAGGCTTATGAGTGAGTAATCTTTACGTATATTGAAATATATCCAACTTGTTATCTTCTGATCATTTAGATTATTATAGGAGCCAATATAATAGGAATATTAATAATTAAAAGAAATATATAATTTAAATAATACTATATATGAGACTGTAGAATAAATAAATCGATTATTTTAGCAGGATGGCCCAGGCCACGAGAATCAATTTAAGAGAGGCGGGTGTCCATAAGGATTGACGTCTAAATGGATAAAGATATTGCCATTAAAATAGATGAAAAAAAGAAACGAGTATTGTATTATTCTGGCTGGTTTTGAAATGTAGCTGCTGCTACTAGTAGATTTTATCTTTCTCCCTTTGAGTGGGACACAAGGGGCCGTTTGGTGACCTTTTGGTGCTGGTGGGAAAGCCGCAGATGGAAACCAACTAAATGTGCAATTTCTTTTTAGGTAGGATTGGTGCTCCAATTATCATTGCCTTGTGTCTTGCTCTTGCTTATACAACAACTCAAGTTCCTTCAATATATATAATATAATATTCAAAATATCATTTTAATAATTTTTGCCATTTGGATTCAGAAGAATGTGAATCAACCTAGCATTCAACCCAACCAAAAAAAAAAATCCTAGCATTTGAAAATTAGTTAGGTCTTGTTCACGTGAAAAGTGGCCTTATCCATTTTAGTTAAGCTTTCTCCGTTAGTCGCTTTCATCCTAATCATCCTGCATTTCCTACTAAAAATAATTATAATAAAAAAAGGTGGGGTGGGGAATAGTAATATATGATTCATGACACCAAAAACATCAGCTAAAATGGTTTCTTGTGTTGGTGTCTATCTTCGTAGTAAGAAGATAATTCTTACTATGAATGTCCGAGACATCGTTAACATTTTTATGTGTGAAGGGAAATCATATCATAGAACTTTCGTGGCATTGTGTTGCGTCTGCCGTGTAAAGGATCAAAAGCTTAGTCACGGGTTGTCTGTTCAGGTTTTACCCAACGGGCCTGTGTCAGAACAATGTACATTCGTACAATGGTCCTCCGAAGAACCATAAAGTTTCTTACCAAATATCTTCGAAACTTATAAACGGGTTTCTATTAACGCTGGATGAGATCGTTCTAGTCTCGAAAAAACGATTGAGTTGCTAAACAGTGAAACTCTCCGAAAAATAGTCAATAATCAAACTAGACATACGTTTGGGTCTACATGAAAGAGAGCCTCGCATGAAAAGATGAACGAGTTAACGCGTGCTAAATGTTACATGATGTAGGATAGCATATCTTGCAGAACACATATTGAACACTGACATGTCAAACCGGTGGGGTCATGTCATCATTAATCTACGTAAGTAAAGTGTTAACGTTTGCTTAGAAACAGGACGTCCAAAATTTTCTTAGTTCAGTATATGATAGTTGTTGTAAATATCGAAAATTTTCCTTTTCAAACTCTTTAACAAATGATCTAAAAGCATCCACTGGCGGACCCTTCTGAGTAAGAGCTGTGTCGGTGATGACTCGGAGCGGAATCCATTATAATATCTCCCTGTCCTTTTCCTAGTCTCGGTGCAAGTTTCATTATCTTTAATCTTTTTCTTCCCCCTCTCTTTAAAACACAGCTTCTGCTACATTGCACCCAAGGAAAAGAACAGAAGAGCTAATGGCTTTCAATGGAAGTGGCAAGGTACTCACTTGATCCCCATCTTCTTCTTTTTTCCTTTCGGTTCATTATCTTCTTTACACTAATGGGTCTTCTCTGCTGATTGATTAAAGCATTTCTCTCTAGGAAGTTCATGGAAAAAAAAGTTTGGAAATGAAAACAGAAGAAAGGATAAGGAACGCATTCTGTCATGTTGACACCGGAAAATTTTCCATAGATTCGGTCTTCATAGACCATATCAGTGCAAGATACGTGTACCGTACACAATATAGTATACATAATTCGTACACGCTGAACTGGTGCTATGTTGGAATTTTCCAGTGATAGCCCACAAAGCAGTGAGTACTTCTCTGCAAGTTTCTGAATGTTCTAAAGCCGAGACGAAACTCTCAAGCTCTAGCTTCTGATTTCCACTTTGATTGATTGACCAAATGAAAAATCCATGAACAAGTTGGAGTTTAGTTTCTATGTGACACTAAATATTTGATTTTGGCTAAATTGTAATTACGTTTGTGTTCTTAAGGGGAAAAGAAAAAGAATATGCTTTTAGACCATTTTATCGTTGATTTTATGTTAATTTTTTTTTAATTTTAGTATTTCTTATTATTTTATCCAAAAACAAAATAGTAATACATAGTATAAAATGTACGTTTTTCAAAAATTTAAAGTCTAAATGCTCTATTTCAAAGCTGAGGACTAAAGCACACATGATGTGAACATCAGAAGGGCTATTTGCAATTTACTCTTAGTTTTCGTGTAGCAAGGAAATAAGATAATTTCAGCAAAGCATATAAAACTCAGCACATTTCTTCATCTTATTCTCTAAACTGCAATGTCTGTCCGTTTTAATCCTCTAATGAAAACTAGTACTATCATGGCAGAAAAAGTCTTAACCTCCACTGTGTCAGAGGCTCCTAGTTTTAATAATTCCAGATATTGAAAAAGCAGAGGAAAATATGTAGATTTAGCCACTAAGCGTCTTGAAATCTACACAAGATTTGGAGGGTCAATAGCATATTTCCTTGGCAAATGATTGTTAAAACACTGAAGCATATTTGCTTTCTTCTTCTATTTATGCAAATTACACCCTCAATTTCCCTTGACACATTTCGAAGGACAAGAAGAAGATCAACCAAAACAGCATGCTTCTCTGCTGCAAGCTATACATATCTGAAGCACGGAACCATTCAACCCTGGATGCCATTGAGCGTGGAGCTCGGCTAGATCCTGAGACAGTAATTGTGAAAAAGTTTGAGGATCGTGCTTACAACAGGACACGGTACAACCTTGTATCTTATGTTATCAATGATTGTACAGGCTGCGCTGTCTATAGTCCTCTGCATCAGACGGTTCTAGCTATGGTTGAAGCTGCATATGAAACGATCAACCTTGAAAATCATTCCGGGGCACACCCCAGGTTAGGGATTGTGGACGACATTGTTTTTCATCCATTAGCTCGTGCTACTTTGGATGAAGCAGCCTGGCTCGCGAAAGCAGTGGCAGCAGACATTGGCAACAAACTTCAAGGTGAGTTTTGAAATGCAAGTAAGCAAAACTGCAACAGAGGACATGAATGTATAGGGTCATATTGGAATAGACCATCAATATTTTAGACGGGTCAAGTAAAATATGAACATTTTTGGTGATGCTTCAAACAACATCGTTTGAAAAATTACTCAGAGACATCTCTTTCACATGTTTAAAAAGTAAGATCATAAAAATAGAACCTACATGAAGCACGTGTCAAAGCATTGACTTTCTTAAACGTTTTTGACTTTATTCGTAGCATAGATCAAAATGTTTATATTTTGTTACTTCACTTGAAATACTGATGAGCTATTTAAACATAACTCCGGATATTCATGACATCCAATGGAATTATCCCCATTTTTTATTATCTATGCCAATGTCTGTAACATTGTATAATGTGTATCATCATTGGCTTTATACAGTGCCAGTATTTCTCTACGGTGCTGCAAATCCCACAGGAAAAGCCCTTGATACCATTAGGCGTGAGCTTGGGTACTTTCGGCCTAATTTCATGGGCAACCAATGGGTGGGATGGACAATGCCCGAAATCCTTCCTGAAAGGCCCGATGAAGGGCCAATGCAGGTATCCCATTCAAGAGGCATTTCTATGATCGGGGCACAATCATGGGTTGCACCATACAATGTTCCCATTCTATCAACGGATGTAGCTGCAGCTCGGCGAATAGCGCGATCGGTTAGTGCTCGGGGAGGAGGGCTTCCAATGGTACAGACTTTAGGGCTGGTGCATGGTGAAGACTCCACTGAGATAGCATGCATGCTTTTGGAACCCAATCAGATTGGAGCAGACAGGGTCCAGAATAGAGTGGAAATGCTGGCTGCCCAAGAGGGCTTGGATGTGGAAAGAGGGTATTTTACAGACTTGTCGCCGGAGATGATTGTTGAGAAATATCTGAAACAAATTTCTTCTAAAGAAGATTAATCAGATGGAATTCAAGCTGTTTATTTATGTGCAAATTGTGCCTATAAAAAACAATGAAGTGAGGCAATAAGTTTCTAAGATCAGATCTCCTGACTCCTGATATATTTAACCATTCCATCCTCTTAATACCCTTCCGAGCGCAAGGTTGAAGACTCGTTTAAACAATATAGGGACAAGTATGGAAGTCTAACTACAAATTTCACTTTGAACAACCAAAAGGATAACAAACGTCATCAGAATACAATAGGTATGAAGTGCAACAATAGGACAATGTATTAATGCAAATCGGAAAATGCATCCTGAGAAATAACAACAAAAAAGTTGCAAATCGAAATTATTAAACTTGCTTTAGCATTTCAATATGTATTGAACCAAAAAATATGTTATCTGCAAACTGATTAGCTCAATAACCCATTAGTTCAACATTGGCGTGCCGAATTTTGTGAATGTTGCTTATTAGTTGAAGAAACCGTACATCCTCCTTCTGCTGACTAGAAGTCCCTTGTCCAGTTTCTTGACTGCAAGTAACTGCATAGCATTAAAAGCCAATCATATTCTGCAATTTTGTTACGAAAGGGATCAAAGATTTCTAAGGCAGTGGTAATCACGTCTAGAGTTGCCTTTTCTGATCGAACCCCTGTCAACAGGAAAGTTGGAATCGGCCTCCCTCCCTTATCCCCACTACAAATGTAAAAAATTCCTCAATTGGCTGCTTTAGTGCATCATATCCAGTTCTTATTTTTTCCATCTCAGGCACCCGGTGTTAGGGAACTGTCTAACTAAATATGCAAGGTAAACTGCTTTGCTCTTCACAAAGGAGAGTTTATGGACACATTGGCATGAATAACAAGTAAAAATCATGCTCAGAAACTGACTGAAAAATATAATGCATATGCCAGGACACTTTTAGCCAAATTCACTCTAGCTGATAATCTATATATCAGAAAGCGTATATAATAAACAGAACAAAGTACAGTAGTACAGCACAAAACTCCCTTTGCCAATCTTTAAAACAGTGTACGACTAAATAAAGCGCCATGGGGAAGATCTGCCCTGTGAACACCGGCAAGCATGCCACTTCCAATGAGAGTGTCGTAGGAAAAGCTATTTGCATATTGTTGAAGGGATGCAATGGTGAAAGTGTCACGCCCCAAAGGGGGCTTGGAGGTTTTTACTAAAAATTATCATGGCACATGTACACCCATTATATAATAATCATCTTACAAGTAAGAAATCGTAAGACTCTAAGTAATTAATTACATTTACGACTAATTATAGTATATAAAGTTACATGATAAAATATAACTATGGATTCTGTATCCCACGGTCAATCATGATCGCGGAGAATCGGTATCCTTTACCAACCAGTAAAATGGAATAAAGTTCTAAATTTCACAAATTCAATTTTATCTACATAGGGGTCCTAACATTCATCTAAATAATCTATCATTTGCAATTCTTACTTTATCGACCTTGTTTTCCAAAAACTCTTAACACTTCACATTTTATCCCATTCCGAGCTTTCATAACTGTTACCTGCAAAAGGATTTGTGAAGGGGGTGAGCACACTGTAGCTCAGTGAATGGGAGGGTAATACTTTCAATGCTACACACGCATAAACAATTTCAAATCAAGTTATCAAATCATATGCTATGCATAAACAACTATATGAATACAGTATCTCACGCAGTCTTCCAATAACCGACGTGAAGTCTAGGGTTTACGCCCCCTTTAACCTTGGGTTGGGGATTCCGAAGCCACCATCAGTACCTAGGTTTTACACATAATTTAATTATTCTTATCGCTTTATTATATTTATGTCTTACCTTTAATGATCTAGGCTCAAGTGCCTCAATACACCAAGCATTACACCCTAAAGAGACAAGCCGGACTCAGAATCGTCAAGGCGCGACAATCTCCTAATCACTTAATCGCACTTGGTGGAACAGCAATCCTTTGACCACTTCTGGCGCATCCTGTAGCAATGATGACCTTTAATCTCATGTGATGTCTCGTGTAAATGCATGTCAAATTTTAATCGAGTCCGCTTCTTTAATTAATTGATTCGGGCTGATCAAACGATATATAGCCGTAACTAATTCCCATTCAAAGCACTAAGGTACACTACCAAGCATTTAAAGTCTACCACTCCAAGAACATTCAATAGGAACCCAGTGAAGTCCCATAAACAAATCCACTACATCTCATTTTCACATTTACCACAACAAAAAAAGATCATGCATTTCATATCACAGAACAAACAAGGAAACCAAACCAAGCGGATGGAAACAATCCAGCTATACATAAGGTTTTAGTTAACTTGACACCTCTATGTTGTTTGTCTTAAATGTCAAATCAACCACTCGGGATTGATTTACGATTACCATTTTGTGACACCTCTGTGTCATTTTATCCCTTGAGGGCTTAGTTTTGTGCAATCCCAAATGTCACTTAGGGTAGCCCTAAGTGTATATGCCCCTTTCAAATCCTCAAGTGTCTTATATATATGATAAAAGTATATACATATTTATGGATTTAAAACTTGTTCTGAACTAAAGGATGATTTGCTAATGTTTTTCCCTCATGTACTCAAGAGAAGCAAGAAGATATAACTATTTCATTGAAAATAAGGGTTTTCGTTTATAATTTGTATAATTATAGGTATAGATGTAACCTATAGAAATATTTTAGGAAAAGCATTTTGCCTAAGCATATACATATATATGTATTCAATATTATATTCTTATACATGTACATAATGATACCTAGTTTGTTCCTTACGTCTTTGCGTAAACACCTGTTATACGTATATACATAGAAAAAGCTAAGTTTGCATATATTAATTTAGTTTATGAAAACAAATCAGAATTTAGACATTAAATCCGTAGTGATAGCACTAGCAATTAAGGCGAGGCGCTATCATTGAGATAGTGCTATTTACACATAGCCCATTCTAATTTCTATATCGATGCACTCGTATTTATCTGTAATTTACCTAATTATTAGTTTCTTTGTATGACTTCCTTTCTACTCATTTAACCCCGCTATATATAACTTAAAATTAACAATAATCACATTCAATTGGTAACTACAACCAAACATGTGAATTCACATACATAGCATATCAACACACAACAGAACATTGTAACATATCATTAAGTTTCCCACTTACCTGTTTAGGATCGTCATAGTCTTAATCAAAGTCGAGTGATTTTAGCGGGTAACGCCTTTTACTTTCCTCGTGAAATCAGTGTCTTTCTACAATGCATCCTCAACCAAATCATAGGGAGTAGCATCTCCACCTGACTTTGGTAGTTTCCTAGTGCCTGATATGCGTACTCTACCCATCATGCGTTTGATGGCAAGGCATGAAGTCTCCACCTTAAGAAACTTTGGGCGAATAAGATTTGAAATGTTGAACACTTCTTTAACGTGATTCTAATACAGGGTTCTAGAGGGAACAACCTTCCTAGGAATCATTACTTCCAATACCTCAAGTTGCTGTGATTGATTGTCTACTTTCCTTATGTAGAAGTCGAGCATTAGAACGTCTTCGACTTGCCAAATCTGGAATTCTTTCTTTCATATAGGCAAGAAACCCTTGGAAAGGACAACTAAAGGTCTTGCATTAGGGTATTTATCCAATAATGATCTTTCTCAACATCCTTTGAGCATTCCATTGCGAAATTCATTTCATTCCAAAATTTCCCCAGGCTATCATCTTGGACGTTGCTCGAATAGTTCCCTTCACTATCTAGAACCAACATAGACGCCTCTCATTTACATGAAGCATCTTTAAACCTTTTGTTTATCAATTTTTCTTTAATATCTTCCAACAAATTACTTGTAGGACAACCGGTAAAATTTATAGTCGCTAAAGGTTTTGTATCACCTTCTTTCTTCTCTCCTTTGTTCACATCTCCACCAACAGGGTTTCTCGTCCTTCTTACTGGTTTTCATTCTTACTCACGCTTCTATCACTATACATACACCAGCCACTCTTTATACACATACATGCCCACCTCCATCGTAATAACGTCATACGCACACATACACATAAGTTTTACCTACGCACATAATTAAGATCAATACTCTTTTGCCTTTATTTTCCGGCTCTTCTTCTCTTTTCCTCACCCTTTTTCCATTTTCAATTCTCACTTTCACCTTCTTCCAACTTTTCATTTCGCTTCTTCCTCTTGGCTCTCTTAACCATAACTTCTCTCCTTATTTCTTTACTAGACCTTCTTCACCCCTCAGACTTCTCCACTTTCTTACTTCTTCTTCTTCTCATTTCCTAACCCAATTCTTTTCCCTTCTCTCCTTCGTATCTCCTACACATTGAACACCATATACGCACCATACATACTCACTCCACACACACACAGCTGCACTTCACAATCCTCTCTTCTGCTCAAGTTCACATGGACACATATACACACACTACTAGCGCATACATACACACATACTCCGCATACACCATACACCACTGACACGCACATACACCCATACTCCGCATACACCATACACCACTAGCACGTACATACACACATACTCAACACACACTGATGGGGATCAGCTAACATCAAGAGTTCAAGAGTCAAAATCCAATGACCTGTTACATGGTATTGGAGGTCCAATGACAAGAGCTAGAGCTAAGCGGATGAGAGAAGCTTTGCAAGGATTAGTGATGGAGCTGCAAGAGAAGGAACCGAGCTTTACCAAGGGAGAATCGACATTTATTCACATAATCCAAGCTTCCAAAGAGGATCCCGAGAGAACCGGCCTTGAATAGAGGACAGAGGCTGACACGGTTCCGGGCACGGCTTGAGACACGGCCTGAAGGTCTGTCACAGACTTTGACACGGTTCCGGGCACGGCTTAAGACACGGCCTGAAGGTCTGTCACAGAAGCTTACACGGGTTAAGACACGGCTTGGGGTATGGCCGTGTACTGCACTCGTCACATGCTCAGACGCGTATATTATTATTTGTTTCCACGTGTACGCTTAGATTTTTCCCCTTTTAGGTATTTTACGGGGCCATATAAATACTCTTTTGTCAGACCAATTTATGGATAGTTGTTGAATACACATTTTGAGAGCTCTCTCTCTTTTGTTCTTTGCGAAAGAACTCCTTTCGATTTCTTCGATCTAAACGCTTGGGGAAGTCATCTTGATAACTTAGGTTTCAATCAGCAGGTGTGGTTGGGGTCTAGTTCCGTTCATCACTTGTTCAAGACGATACTTGGGAATCCGATTTCAAATCACGATCGACGGGTTCTAGGTTTAATATACCTAGGGTTCGCATCTTTTGGTATCAGAGCCTCGGCTTCTTGATTTAAGTAATTCTATCCTTTTCGATTAATTATCGTTGTCTTCTTTAAAAAAAAAAATTGTTTTATTTGTGTAGAAATTCAAGTCGTTTGATTATTGTTATTTTGTTCGTATCTGTCTGGAAATTCGTCAATTGGATTTCTCCGCAAGAATTTCCATTAGTCGACGCAAAGAATCTAAATTCTCCTGTCTTACAAATTCATTAAGGAATTGCTATTGTTCAGTTGTTGTTTCTCGTCCGTTATCGGGGGGTGGGAATTCTATGGCCATTAAAGTCGTCGATTCCCTGAGCAAGGCAAATTCGTTGCCTTTTCCACTGCGGCCACTGCAAGTCGCAGACAAATTAGATTAGGTTCAAAAAAAAAAAAAAAAAAGAAGAACATTTCAGTAATCTAGTATCTATATTTTTTCTGTTCATTCGAATTGTATTCATTGTGTCCCTATTGGAGTCCTTGTCCGTGTTTCTCTTAATTGGCTGTTGAATTGGAATCGTTTGTTTAAAAAGTTGAGTTGCCTTAGTGGTTTATGTTAAAGAAATTTTGATTGAGTTCTGATCAAAGAGCCTATAAGAGCGTGTTGTGAGGATCATCTATTTATTGAACGAAACACGAGTGAATCTATATCTGTGAGTGTAAACAGGTGAGGGAGTGAATTGTGAGGTTTATATTTTTTTTGTGTTATTTCTAACCCTTTCGTTGCAGCAATATGTCTGATCAAAGTCCTACTAATGGAGAGAAGGGAGGCGTAGATAAGAAATTGATGTTTGAGGCATTATTCGGTGAGATGAGAAAAATGCTGAGTGCTGAAATGGAGCAAGTCCATGAGAGGTTGGATAAGATGGAGCAGAGTAGGGAACCGTCAGGTAGTAATGTTGTGGGGAGAAGAACCAATAGGCATTCAAGAGGGGGAGTGAGTATAGAAGAGAAGGAGGATACTGATTCAGGGGAATATGGTTTCATGAGGGAGAGAAGAGATACCCAACGGCAAGATGGTAATTTGGGTAGTATTAAGATGAAGATACCTTCCTTTCAAGGGAAGAATGATCCAGAGCTGTATTTGGAGTGGGAGAGAAAAGTGGACCATGTATTTGATTGCCATAATTACAGTGAGGAGAAGAAGATAAAGTTAGCTGCAATTGAATTTTTTGATTATGCCAGTGTATGGTGGGATCAGCTGGTGCGTAATAGGAGAAGGTATGGTGAGAGGCCTGTTAGCACTTGGAATGAGATGAAAACAATTATGCGGAAGAGATTTATCCCTAGTCATTATTATAGGGATTTGCATAGGAAATTACAAGGGTTGACACAAGGGTCGAAGAGTGTAGAGGATTATTATAAGGAGATGGAGATAACTATGATTAGAGCTAAAGTAGATGAGGAAGATGAGGCTACAATGGCTAGATTCATCAATGGGTTGAATCGGGAGATCGTTGATGTAGTAGACTTACAATATTATGTGGATATTGAGGAATTGTTGCATAAGGCGATCAAGGTAGAGAAGCAGTTGAAGTATAAAGGGAATTCTAAATCTTGGGCGACTTCTAACTCTTCATGGAAGTCAAATTGGAAGAAGAACACTGCAAACTCAAAACCAAAAGAGGATGTGAAGGCTAAGAATCCAGTTACTTCCACTAAAGGTAAATCTGACACTAAACCATTCACTAGAACTCGTGATGTCAAATGTTTCAGGTGTCAGGGGTTTGGATATATTGCATCTCAATGTTCAAATCAAAGGGCCATGATCATTCGGGATAATGGAGATATGGAGAGTATTAGTTCCAGTGATGATGACATGCCACCATTGGAAGAATGTAGTGATGTGGACGTTGAGGGACCCGTGAGTGGGGAATTGCTAGTTACTAGGCGAGTCCTTAGTACTCAGCCTAAGGATGATGGTGAAGGGGTTCAGCGTGAGCATATTTTTTACACCCGGTGTCATGTGCAGAAGAAGGTATGCAACTTGATTATTGATAGTGATAGCTGTACTAATGTTGCTAGTACCTTATTGGTTGATAAGTTGAGGTTGAAGACTTCGAAGCATCAGAAACCATACCGGTTACAGTGGTTGAATGAGTGTGGGGAAGTGAAGGTGACCAGGCAGGCTCTTATTTCATTTTCTATTGGGAGTTATCATGATGAGGTGATGTGTGATGTAGTTCCCATGCAGGCTAGTCACATCTTGTTGGGGCGACCGTGGCAGTTCGATCGGAGGATAATGTATGATGGGTACAAGAACCATTACTCTTTTGTTTTAAACAAGAGAAATGTGGTTCTAACTCCCCAGAAACCATGGGAGGCTTGTGAGGATCAAGTGAGGCTAGCAAAAGAGTTTAGAGAGAAACACTTGAGTGGACAAGAAAAGAGTGAAAAAGAAGGAAAGAGTGAGAGGCAAACACATGTGAGCCAAGAGAGTGAAGAGCTTAACACACTGAGTGGAGAGAAAGTTGCAGGAGAGAGTGGAGTTGCAAGAAAAAGTGAGGTTAAAGGTGCAATAGTGGCCAGGAAACAACTACTTGTACTCATGTACAAGGATTTATATTTTACTACTACTAACCTTAACTCTTCTTTGCCAAGTGTGGTTGTGTCTCTTTTGCAGGAATATGGGGACTTGTTTCCTGAGGAAGTCCCAAGGGGATTGCCTCCACTAAGAGGCATTGAGCACCAGATTGACTTTATCCCAGGTGTTTCCATTCCTAATCAGCCAGCTTATCGAGCCAATCCAGAGGAAACTAAGGAGATCCAAAGGCAGGTTGATGATCTAGTAGAGAAGGGGTTTGTGAGAGAAAGCCTCAGTCCATGCTCAGTTCCTGTCATCCTGGTTCCTAAGAAGGATGGAACATGGCAGATGTGTGTTGACTGTCGAGCAATCAACAAGATCACAGTTAAGTATAGACATCCTATCCCTAGACTTGATGATATGCTTGATGAGTTGCATGGTGCCTGTTTGTTTTCCAAAATTGATTTAAAGAATGGTTATTACCAAATTCGCATGAAAGAGGGAGATGAGTGGAAAACGGCTTTTAAAACTAAACATGGTTTATATGAGTGGATGGTAATGCCTTTTGGATTAACAAATGCGCCTAGCACATTTATGAGGTTGATGAATCATGTTCTTCGCGTTTTCATTGGAAAGTTTGTTGTTGTCTACTTTGATGATATCCTAGTTTACAGCACGACTTTAAATGAACATGTTCAGCATTTACAAAGTGTGTTTACTGCTTTGCGAGAAAACAAGTTGTATGCAAACTTGAAGAAGTGCACCTTTTGTATGGAATCTATGGTTTTTCTTGGATTTGTTGTAGGTGCAGATGGGATTGCTATGGATGAAGAAAAGGTGAAGGCGATCAGGGAGTGGCCAACACCTAGGAACGCAAGTGAGGTCAGGAGCTTTCATGGATTAGCAAGTTTTTATAAGAGGTTTGTTAGGGACTTTAGTTCTATAGCTGCTCCTTTAAATGATCTTGTTAAGAAGAATGCTGAGTTTAGGTGGACTAAAGTGCATGAGGAGGCTTTTAATGTTTTGAAAGGTAAGTTGACTAATGCACCATTACTTATTCTACCTAATTTTGAGAAGGTTTTTGAAATTGAATGCGATGCGTCTGGGAAAGGTATTGGTGGTGTTTTGATGCAGGAATCTAAACCAATCGCTTATTTTAGCGAAAAACTCAATGGCGCTGCATTAAATTACCCAGTCTATGACAAGGAGTTATATGCTCTGGTGAGGACCTTGCAAACTTGGCAACATTACCTATGGCTTAAGGAGTTCATCATTCATTCCGATCATGAGAGTTTGAAGTTTCTGAAAACTCAAGGTAAGTTGAACAAGAGGCATGCAAAGTGGCTAGAGTTCATTGAGACATTTCCGTATGTGATTAAATACAAGCAAGGAAAAGTGAATGTGGTGGCTGATGCACTTTCTCGAAGGTATTCACTTTTGACTTCTTTGCATACTAGATTGCTTGGATTTGAACTCATTAAGGAATTGTATGAGACTGATGCTGATTTTGGTCAAATTTGGGTTGCTTGTGCTGAGTCTGGACATGCTGACTTTTATAGGCATGATGGGTACTTGTTTAAGAAAGATAGATTGTGTGTGCCTAAAAGTTCTGTACGTGAATTGCTTGTGAGGGAAACACATGGGGGTGGTTTAATGGGACACTTTGGTGTTAAAAAGACTTTGGATATTTTGCATGAACACTTTTATTGGCAAAAAATGAAGCATGATGTGCAAACTGTGTGTGACAAGTGCATTACATGTAGACAGGCTAAATCCAAAGTAATGCCTCATGGAGAATACATTCTATTACCCGTGCCTAATCAACCCTGGACTGACATCTCTATGGATTTTGTGTTAGGGTTACCACGGTCTCAAAGTGGAAAAGATAGCATATTTGTTGTTGTTGATAGGTTTAGTAAGATGGCTCATTTCATTGCCTGTTCTAAATCTAATGATGCACAACATATTGCTGATTTGTTCTTTAGAGAGATTGTGCGATTGCATGGCTTGCCCAATTCTATTGTGAGTGATAGGGATGTGAAATTCTTAAGTCATTTTTGGCGTACTCTGTGGAATAGGCTAGGCACTAAGTTGTTGTTCTCTACTGTTGCACACCCTCAAACTGATGGTCAGACCGAAGTAGTCAATAGGACTCTTTCAACCTTGTTGCGTGCTGTGATTCATCAAAATTTGAAACAATGGGAGAAATGTCTACCCATGTAGAATTTGCATATAATAGGACTGTGCATTCCACTACATCTTACTCTCCATTTGAGATTGTATATGGTTTTAATCCTTTGACTCCACTGGATATTTTGCCTTTGCCTGTTAATGAATTTATTGATCTTGATGGAAAGAAAAAGGCAGAATTTGTGCGGGAATTGCATGCTCAGGTACGGGCTAACATTGAGAAGAAGAATGAGCATTATGCTCGCCAGGCCAATAAGGGTCGTGTAAGGTTGTCTTTCATCCAGGAGATTGGGTGTGGGTGCATCTAAGAAAGGAGTGATTTGCCGAACAGCGAAAATCTAAGTTGCACCCTAGGGGAGATGGGCCATTCCAAGTGTTGGAACGCATCAATGATAACGCTTACAAGATTGACTTACCAAGTCACTATGGTAATGTAAGCGCAACTTTTAATGTTTCTGACCTTACTCTATATGATGCAGGTGATTCAAGGACGAATCTTTTCGAGGAAGGAGGGAATGATGGGGATCAGCTAACATCAAGAGTTCAAGAGTCGAAATCCAATGACCCGTTACATGGTATTGGAGGTCCAATGACAAGAGTTAGAGTTAAGCGAATGAGAGAAGCTTTGCAAGGATTAGTGATGGAGCTGCAAGAGAAGGAACCGAGCTTTACCAAGGGAGAATCGACATTTATTCACATAATCCAAGCTTCCAAAGAGGATCCCGAGAGAACCGACCTTGAATGGAGGACAGAGGCTGACACGGTTCCGGGCACGGCTTGAGACACGGCCTGAAGTTCTGTCACAGACTCTGACACAGTTCCGGGCACGGCTTGAGACACGGCCTGAAGGTCTGTCACAGACTCTGACACGGTTCCGGGCACGGCTTGAGACACGGTTTGCAGAACTTTCACAGAAGCTTACACGGGTTAAGACACGGCTTGGGGCATGGCCGTGTACTGCACTCGTCACATGCTCAGACGCGTATATTATTATTTATTTCCACATGTGCGCTTAGATTTTTCCCCTTTTAGGTATTTTACGGGGCCATATAAATATTCTTTTATCAGACCAATTTATGGATAGTTGTTGAATACACATTTTGAGAGCTCTCTCTCTTTTGTTCTTTGCGAAAGAACTCCTTTCGATTTCTTCAATCTAAACGCTTGGGGAAGTCATCTTGATAACTTAGGTTTCAATCAGCAGGTATGGTTGGGGTCTAGTTCCGTTAATCACTTGTTCAAGACGATACTTAGGAATCCGATTTCAAATCACGATCGACGGGTTCTAGGTTTAATATACCTAGGGTTCGCATCACACACCTTCCATACGCATATACACATATCCGCACACACCACATACCATCAGTGCGTACACACACGCTCACGCACACACCACACACCTACTCATACACATACATACATACCCGCACACACCATACACCTTCCATACACATACACACATACCCGCACGCACCACACACATCTTCCATACACATACACACATACTCCCCTTCTTCTTCCGCTTTTGCTGTTGTCACCGTCGTTGTTGTCGTTGTTGTGTGGCTGTCATGGTTGCCATCGTTGTGGTTGTTGTTGTGTGGTCGTCGCGGTTGCTGTCGTCGTCATGGTTGTTGTTGCCACTGTTGTTGTAGTCGTGGTGGTTGCCGTTGTTGTTGCCACTGTTGTTGCGGTCAGGGTCGTCGCTGTTGCTGCTATTGCTATTGCCGCTATTGTTGCGGTCGGGATCGTCGCCGTTGGAAGCACATGGTTGTGCATGCCAGCGTCTTAATCTCCACGCACGGCTCCTTCTTCCATTTCTTCCTAATCATTCCCTTCTATTGTCTTCTCGCTACCATGGTCATCTTTGTTGTTGTCATCGTCATCATCAACGGCATAGTCGTCCGAAGAGTAGGAGGGGAAATGCGAATAGGGGAAGGGCAAAAGAAAAGAAAAGGGAGAGAGAAGGGACGAGGATGGGGATGGGGGCCGAAGACCTGATGCTGTCACTATGCCTACTGTTGCCTGTCATGGAAGAGAAAGAAATGACACGGTAGGGTTGGCAGGATAGGGCAGGTGTTTTTTTTTTTTTTTTCACATAGTTATATTATATTATATTATTTCGCGCGTACACGATATTTTTAAATTTTGTATTATTAATATTTTATTATGAGACTTTACGTCTAAGTTAATTTGATCTTCTGATCATAAATATTTACTCTAAATTTTTATTTAAAATTCTTAGATCTATAATTTAAATTAATTTCATTATTTAATCCAATATTGTTTGAAATTATGTTTCAGAGAATTTATTCTTTTAATTTAAATTACTCGAACTAAAGTTAGGAGCTACAATTATTTATATTTTTATTCATTTTCTAAGTGCCTATACACATGTATTTTTCGATTACTTCGTTTCCTAAATTTATTTAGTAATACATTTTATATAATTTGAAATTCTACATTCGCTATCCTTTTCCTTTGCATAAGATTATTCTTTCTAATTGTTTTATTTTTAAAACCTATTAATATCATAAATTATTAAAATAATATTCACCTGTTGCGATGTTTGAATTTTCGTCGTAAATTTCTTAAAGTTTTTAATATTGCGATATTGTCATTCTTGCTATCCCAATTTAGAAGTATTTATTATTCTACTTATTTTCTTTTATTTTTGAAGTCTTTTCAAAATTTTTAAGACATCATAGAAGGACTAAGCAGAAATGGAAAGATTTGGTAGTTTGGAAATGGAAAGATTTGCTATGGGCTTCAGCAACTACACAGGTATGGGTCCAAAAAAAGAGGTAATTCTCTATATTCCCGGTTGAATAAAATAAAAAGTAGTTTGTTAATAAACCATTAAAAGCAATGGTTCATATATTATACAAAAAATATTCATAAAGTAACTTCAAAAGATGGTAGAGGCAAGTATTTATCTCTCAATGGAGGATTTCTAAAACATGATGAGTTCGGGACAGCTGATTGTTTCGCAAAATTCTGCACATTCAAAATTTAGAGAAATAAATACAAACTACATACATTGTTATAGAGTCGAAACATACCAATGATAATTACTTAACAGTATGGTCGGAGATGACAAATTTTCCATGGAGGGAGGAAGATGCCCACCCAAACTATTGTAGGATAAATCACTGCATATAATGGTTTACTTCAATCATGATACACAAGAAGTACATGTAGAGGGAGGAGAGTATAAAAAAGCCTGCAGATTAATCAGTCCTCCAACAGATTCAAAAGCATCAGGTATTCTCCATTTACACAACTGTCATTTCGAGAACTGAGTAGCATAAAAACGAGCAGGTATTTTAAAGCACAAAACAACTTTTGCTAGCAGGAGTATATAGGAAAAGGAAGTTTACATGTCCGTCAACTGTGTAAGAGAAGACAATTTGCTTGGACACTTCCTGTGAATGCATTAGCTGAAAGAGAACTGCCAAAAGTGTGGACGATCATGTCTTGCATCGAGGTGCAACATACAAAATAACTGTTCTTGATTAAAGCCTTTGGATACAACATGCAAGTTTTGCATGGTAACAGGCGAGCTTGACTGTATGCTCCCTCCTATGCCATCATTGCTTAAATCTCCGCCATAAACAATCCACAGGCATATAAATTCACAACCTTCAAACATCTTAATTAAAAAAAATTGAAAAAAAAAAAATTATTGCAGCTTGCTTTCATGGCCTCATTGTCTCAACCAACAATGAAGATGAAAGAGAGAAGTATGTAGTTGGTTAAGTCTACCTCCATCATCTGAGCATTTGATAATTGATACTGTATCTACAAAAATATATTTCTCCTCCCTCCCTACATCCTTCAAAAAATGCAGATTGAATCTCGAAATTTCCATGAATGATTTAGTTTTATGTTTATCTTAACTACTTTAAAAGGTCAGCAAGATACAAAGCAACAATGCAAAAAACAACCTAGGGACATGACTTCCGACTCCTGATGTGTTGACCATTCCATCTTTTTAATTTCCCTTCCATGCACATGGTTGAAGAATTCTATAAACAACATAGACACAAGCATGGAGTTCTTGCTAAACACTTCGCTTTTAAAATTTATTTGAGAAGAAAAGCAAAAAGGAAAAAAAAAATGCTAAGAGAAAAGGGTAGACATGCAGTATGACAGTCGGATAATTTAGAAAAGGGAAGTGGAAAATCAATCTTGAGAGAAAACCCAAATATAGAGAGAGAAGACATCACATCCGGACTGCCTACATGCCAGTTGATTTTAATCTTACCGCCTCTTTCTACCAAAAAAGGGTTGCTACTCGAAAGATGAAAATGCAGGTTTTATCTACTTCCCAGCAGGGTTTCAACCGTTTTAGTCAACTCTTGATGCACGCATTCAACAAGATAATGGAGTTGATTCATTTGGTGCTGGAAATAAAGACCAGGTCAGGTCCCATGAGACCTCAAACAGCTACAAATCGTTAGGTTCCCGTACTTTGTCGGCCAACTGCAGATGTTCAACCTCTAAGAATGACAGAAATGGCACAGACCTGATCCTTCCATAATAGGTGCACTTCTAGTGGTCCAAGTCCTAACCAATGGTGTAAGAGAACCAAGCTGGCTCTCAAGTTTGGAGTCGTCTATCTTAAATGAACTTAGTTGAGCTTGTTCAGCAACAATTTGAGTTAAGCTCAAGCTCAAAATCTTAACACAGCTGAGCTCCCAGCAAAGCTCAAGCTTTCAAGTCAAGCTAGAGCTTATTGCCGCTCGACTTGATTTGGCTTGTTTACGGTTGTAGTCCTAACAGAATGGCTACCGTACATTGAAGTAGTGGTATATGATGCAATGCAATCAACTCTGCTGAAAAGACAGGTAGATATATAATAACCATCGTGAAGTAATGTACAATCTATGCAATAATTTCCAAAATTTTGGAAAGACGATACAAAATTTATACTTTAAAAACACCGCGGATCAAGTACAGATTACGACTCCAGAATGCTAAATAAGCAAATAATGTCAACCTTAAAGGCTACTCTTAACTATTGACATGATATTAACTTTCCTAGTTGGACCGGTGACGCCCTCTGCCTCTTGAAAATCGTCCACGTCCTCGATGATGTGATCTCTTTCCACGAAAAGATGAGGTGCCTCTATTGAATTGATTTGGTGCTCCAGCAATATTGGGAATAGATGCAGCTACGTTCTCATTACATGTCTGCTTAGCTTGCTCTTCATGCAACTGTAACCCCTGTTGAACTCCATTGAAAGATGGAATGGGATTTTGACCTCCTGCACCAATTGCCATGGTCATTTGGTTGTTGCCATTATGACCAATAAGACCAGGCCAAGCAGTGTAAGAAGGTCCTCCCAGTATATTTGACTGCCCCAGAGGTAAGACTGCATTAGGAAATAAACCCTGAGATGGAGCAAAGTGTGGCTGAAATGGCATCTGATTGGGCAGCGGAATCTGATTGAGCAGTGGCATCATTTGTGGGGTTTGATTAACATTTCCAGACCACGGCATACCGTTTGAGAAACCACTAGCAAGAGCTGTACTTAAAGAATTCTGACTAGGCACACCATTGATCCAAGGTAGTAAGGGAACAGAAGCAGCACCAGCTATAGAAGCAGGAAATGGAGGGATGATGCCACTTCCAAAGTTGAAGCCCGGTGGAATGCAAGAAGACGCAGGACTGCCTTGGTCAATAGATGGTGCCGGATTCATCAGATGTTGGCCTTGATTGGATTGGGGCTGATCCATGTCAACTGGCATATCCTGTACAATAAAATCCCCCCTTTTCGGGTCCACACCTTTTTGCCTAAATTTCTTTCTGTTATTTTTCCTATTAGCAAGCTTCTGGTCATTCACACCTGCACCCCTCTTTGCCATCCTCTGCATTCTCCTATGCTCAGCCTCCTTTTCATCATCTGAGAACTCTGCCTCATCTGATACCTCTTCATCATTCTCACCAGATGCATCATATCCTTTTTTATAAAGATTCTTATCATTGAGCACATGAGTAACAAATTCAAAGACAAAGGCAATTGGAGTTCCTTGATGAATCCCACTAGGTACTTCACTTTCTGAATTGTATCTCACCACGTAATAAGGATTTTTCACAGGTCCAAAGAGTTCATCTACCAGCCCTAGAGGGACTCTACTCTCAGTGATCCATAATACAGATCCTTCACTAAGAGGGGCGTGCTTCTCCACCCCTTCTACAATAACTTGGGAACCTATGATCTGTGAAAATTGAAGAAGACATCAGACCATATATGCAACACAAATGAAGTTCTTTATTTCAAGTTTGATTGCATTCCAACTTAAATAAGCCTACCGACATAATTGCTCCAACAGGAATCATCTGATGATTTGGCTGCAATGTCACGTTCACAGGAGGAACTGGAGGAAGAACCTGCAAATACAGAGCAGTTAATGAGGAAGGCCATATTCACAGACCAGAAAAGCTATATTAGGCAATTTCCAATGATATTTACTGCAAAAACTTGCAGAAGAAAAACATGCACAAATATCTTGGTGTTACACAGACAAGTGTATTGCAGACCAACAAATAGCCATGAATATATATATGGCTTCTTGCATGACAAATCATTAGGCTAACTTATGGATAGTAATTGGACATCAGCAGCAAACTATGCACATTTAAGGTATTCTAGGGTTCTATTCCATGAACAGACAAAAACAAAAGCATTCAGTCACAATGAATAACGGAATGAAAGCCACATCACCATTGCACAGAGATCAAGTTAAGTAATGTAGACTCAAAGCAAACTTCACTCTGAATCAACCCAAGCTGCATGCCATCATTTCAAAGTATGTTCTAATACAGATAGACAGTATTTCTCTAATTTGAACCTACTACTAAATCCAGGAATCCCTACAGTGCATCGGAGTCTTTCATCCAGGTACATGGATCCAAGTTAAAAGATGGTCCACCAATTCCACATTAATGAAAAGGTTATGACATTCTTAATAAAGGAACAACAAGATGATGCAAGTCTGAGTAAACTGTTGTTTCAAGAACTGAAGATCCAAAATAAAGAATAGAACGGTATCAAGTTGCTGAGTATTACACTAGAAAACTCCAAAGTACAATGGGACGGTTTAATTAAATAATAAATGAAGAACAGAGGTTAAACAGGACTCAACTCACCGCCTGATGTCTTCAAAACAATTGTAAACTCTATCATCAAACTTTAAGGTAACATTCGGTTGATAAAACTGAATGGTACAAAGAGAATAAGACAATACTATACAAGAAAAACAGTACAATATGATTCTCTTGTACCACGTTTGATTTGTGTAGTACAAGATATAAATTTTTGTAATAATATCGAGTTATTTTCGTGTCAACATAAGAATTCACCAAAGGGGTTTTGGTATGCATGTAATAGTAAAAAAAATGATGATAACATAGCTTATATTTTGGATTTCAAAGTTGAACTTATTTTTTCAAATGAAATAAATTTTTTTTGGGTTAATTAAGTGAAATAAATTTTTATACCATCAAATATATGATATAAATTTTTTAGTTTGTATCTAACACCTGGAGGGTTTTCTTTTTTTTTTTTAATCAGTGACTTAATTCACTATACAAACTAAACCGTCCAATATCATAAAATGATACCAGCCAAAAGCTACCTAAGTACTTAAAGAGCTAGTACATGTTTGCTCAAAAGCAAGGTACTTAAGAGCAATCTCCCAATCAAGATGCTTAAAACATGCTCACAATATATGGTGCTTTTACTGAACTTAATTTTTTAACCATAGTGGGGCAAATCTCAATCTCTAAATGGCAATCGCAAGATCACTAGTGACAACTCCAAAAAGCTGAACACACATGCTAGGGCAAGTGCAACCACTCGATTTCACAAACAGAAAGTTTTTGAAAACTCTGGCACAAAAAATAGGGTTTTATCAACTATTGATGCACTTGTTAAGCATATTTCATGAGCAAACAGTTATACATCACAAGAGAGAGAATGCAATGAAATGCAGAAATTTTCTCTTTTCAGCCTGTCCTGCAGTGACAGAGCACACGAAAACAAAATCTTATAAAATCTCAGCAAGAAAAAATGCTAAATAAAAAGCAACTAGTATCAAAATCAACTTAAAGTTTTCCAAAAGATTTACCATAAGCTCGTTTTTTGACCTAATGGATCCAGAAGCAGCACCACTGCCAGTAGCTAAATCATCATCATTTTCAGCATCACTCCATCCAACCATGCCATCCACATTATTTTCATCATCATCATCTTTGTCTTTCCTGTCTCCAACAACATCCCTTATTTCCCCTTCTTCCATTTCACCAGCCTCCTCCACCTCTAATTTCACCTCCATTCTTCCCTCTTTCATGTCGTCCATTCCCTCATTATCACTTTCTTCCTCAGTATCATCATTGTCATCATCACTACTACTGGAAGATGAAGATGATGAAGATTGACTCTCACTACTACTACTACTACTCTCTGATCCAGAACTACTTTCACTCTCCTCCTCCTCGCCATGACTTGATGCCTTTTTATCACTATTTATTCCCTCAATATTACCAACAACAGCTATTCTCTCGTTTCCTCCATCATAGCTCAATCCTTTACTGTTCACCGCATAAACATTGTCACAAACATCAACTGAAACTGCACTCCTCTTGTTCACACCATCACCACTCATAGCTTCACTCTTGGCAACGTCAACCCTATCACTAATATCACCTGATACCTCACTTGTCTCAATCTTAACGTCACAGCTCATTACTGCACTCTTCACGGCATTAAGCCTACCACTACCATCACCCAACACCGCACTCCTCTCAACCTCACCATCACAGCTCATTACATCACTCTTCACATGAACATCACTCAACAAACTAACTTTCCCCAATCCTTCCTCAATAGAACCACGTGAATTCCCAAACCCTAAAAGCTCCTCCTTCTCAACTTTCACTAAACAATCACGACCCTCAATGATTGATTCACACCCATTACTCAATACCCCATCAAGATTAGATTTTTCACAAGAAACCTGCTGATCCATGTTGATATTAATATTAATATCCTCAAACCAATCCTCTATAGCTTTAAAATCGAGGAATGAATCAGCAAAGGAGGAGTCTTGCGCACTATGGTCAAATAGGGATGGAGAATCATTCGTGGGTTTTGCGTAATCAGGGGCTTTATCCGTTTCTTCTTTAATTGTGGACTGTTGAATGAAACCCACCATTTTTTAGAACTTTAGAACGAGGGTTTTGGGGAAAGAATAATGGGAATGGCATGATGGAGTGCAAGTATAAATAGTTTGTGTTTTTGGTTTAGTGAGGTACAGCGCGAGTTTTGATGGGGGATTGAATTGAGTTATAGGGCGTGGAGACTTGTTGAGGTGTTTAAAACCCTAACTAAAACCCTAGTTTATCTCTGCTATAAGAATGATCTAGTGTAGCCGACCGAAGAGACAGCTAGAGCTTGGGTCTACCCTTTGCAGGCCCGTTGGGTTGTACCACACCAAATGAGGCCCACATAAAGTTGGGTTCTTTCTTCTTCCTATTCCTTTTTCCTCTTTCCTTTTGAATTTAAATCATTTATGGTAAAACTCAATTCTATTATTTTTCAAGATATAGAACTCCATAAATTTAGGATAAAACATTATATTAATTACATAGTAGAGTAAATTAAAAATATATTCATTTGAATTGGATATTTTAAAATCAATAGATCTATAAATGTAATCGTTTGTTTTAAACATATTTGTGTATATTATTAAACGTGACTTAATAAATATACATTTATGAAACTTCTTTATTTCATTAGTGTATCAATAGATTTTTGCATTGATAATAATTTTTTTACATTTTGAATATTTACGGTAGAACCAAATTTTACCTATCTTTATTAAATTTGTATTCTTTTTTCCTTGTCAACCACTATGTATTATAATTATTAATAAATGAGGGAATCTAATCTCTTCTATCTCATTTGAAATTGATGTTCATGCCACTTAACTAAAAGGATATTAACAATTTTATATTCCATTAATTTGGTAATAAATGCTATAGCAATTTCTATTGAGGAATGAATTAACAACATATTCTATTAAAATGGACCATTGTTTCATTAAACTTGCATGTATGTATGATTTTTAATTAGATAAATGTTACATATGATATCTAATTTATATTTTTTTTGTAATTAGTTATTCAAAATTTTAAAATGTTAATTTACAACCTATAAACTTTTCAAACTTATTTACGGTATTTGAACTAACTTTGTTTAGATAGTTAATTGAAAAAAGAAAGAAAGAAAAATTTAGCTTGCCAATTATGAAAATAGGTGACATTCAAGTAGTAATTATAGAAATAGGTGAAGTTCAATTACCAAATTGATACTTTTAAACTCTAGGTAATTAATTACAAAAACAATCAAAATTTAGATACTAAATATAATATTCATCTTTTCAACCTTTAATTAATTCATACATACTAAAAGTTTTACAACTAATATACTGCTATCTAATAGCCATCGAATTTTAAATATATTTACTGGCATTAGACTTTTTTTTATTGTTTATGGGCTAATGTAACTATATAAAGAAATTGATTTTTTTTTTTATGTATAACTATTGCATCTTTTACTATTGCTTGGTCAAATTAACTTTGTAAAAAACCAAAAAAAAAAAAATCACATTAAAGGTGTAGATGGTGTCTGTACCTTTAAGCAATTTGCTTGAGGGCGTTGATGGTGTCAATGCTTTTGGTGTAATTTTTTTTTTTTTTGCCATGTAAAAATAACAATTTGACCCTTAAAAAATATTAAATGGCAACGAGGTATGGTCCAATTATAATACACTCAAATCAATATTTTTTTATATATTATGGGCTCCGTAATTCCAAACGAGTAAAAAGTTATAACATTTTAAAGTTAGAAAAGCAAATCTCATCGATATAAGTTTTTTTTCAACTTTGAAGAGTTATAACTTTTTACTCGTTTTGAATTATGGAACTTATAATATATATATATATAAAAAGATTGATTTGAGTATATTATAGATGAGACTAAACTTCATTGCCAAAATTGCTATTTCTTCATGGCCAAATAATTAAAAAAAAAGAAAATTACATTGAAGGTATAGACCTTGTTCACGCCTTCAAATAAATTGCTTGAAGGTATAAACAAGGTTTATGCCCTCAGTAAAAATTTTTATTGAGAGCACAGACCACGTCTACACCTTTAGTTTTGTAAAAATTGACAAAACTGAAGGTGCATATCGAGGTCCATATTTTTAAAATCTATTTTTGAAATAATTTTTACATTTTAACTATGTAAAAATACTAATTTACAGACAGGGTAAATTCTATTAGAGGGAAATCCTTATTGTTATTTTGAGGATTTATACTATACTAAAATTATGGAGTGTCTTCCAATATTTTCGTGATCCGATCCTTTTGCTGCTCTGCTAACATATGCAAGATTCCTCTTGGTAGGAATGTGTTAAAAGTTCAAATTATATATAATATATGACCTCTTAAGGAAGATGGGAGTAATACTTTGCTATAAAGTTAGCATACAAATTCTATTTTTCCAACCACAACTAGTTCCAAAAGTGAATAATGAGCCTACGACTTCACATGTCATCGAAATTGAGGTTTGGAGGATAACATGGAATTGTAAATGTTGTATGTCAAAAATGAAACATCTGATGTGAGGCATCGCCTTTGTGTTAATGCAATTAATTAGTTTTAATGCTAATTTACAGAGGCGGAAAAGCTCCTTGAGTCGAGTGGTTATAGTTTTTGTGGAATGGATGAAACTGCCGAGCACACATTATCCTCTTATGTGAATTGACACAACCTGATTTGGTTTGAAATGTTGGGATTTGAGAATACATCTTGAACCAACCCATATCACAACTCTTGACATTTGACTATTATCTATTAGACGTTCATGTATTTTTAATCATGTTTAACAACATAATGAACATATAAGAACAGAAGCAGAAGCAAAATTAGATCATGTACATACTTCTAGCTATTGCTAAATAAAACACCATATTTTTCTTTGATTTTGGTTTGGTGATTCTAAACCCTAGCTTGCTGAAACTGATAATTTATTTTTTCTAAAGTGAGTGAGTGAAATTAGGAACCCCAACCAAAAGATCACATCCCTTATATATATATACCCATCACAGATCTCAATCAACGTGATCTAAGCTTAGATGTAAGATTTTCTCGCATGGATGTAGGTTAACTCATACTTGAAAATGGACCACATTCTGAACCAATTTCCTAATAAAACACCATAATATTCAGGTTGTAACCAAAAGGGAAATTCTAACATTCTCCCACTTAGTCCATTTGCCCAACATCAAACATAACAAGAAACAAAATATATGAATTATGATGATAAGTCCTCTCATAATGAGTATTATTTTCCATGTATTTATAAAGTCTCTTGAGGAATGGGATCATGTTGTTCAACCAATTGTTCAATAGCTTTGGACATCTGTTGAACTTCAGCATCTACTGGATCAAGATCAACAGTTTGTGGTACCTTTGAGACTGGTTCTTCAACACACATTTGTGCTAGAGGCATGTTGTTAACAACAATGATCAGCCCACTACTTAAAGTGGCACACTAAGCATCTATATGATCTTCCTCAAAACCAAGGCCCTAAGATCAATCGCTTCCACTAATCAAGTCACTCTTAAGAAATTTTGCATTTCTTGATTCCACAAACCTAGTGTTATGAGATGGATAATAAAATCTATATCCTTTAGACTTTTCGGCATATCTAATGAAATATCCACTAATAGTCCTTGGGTCAAACTTTTTCTCATTTAGACTGTAGACTCTTACTTCAAGCAAACATCTCTAAACACATACATGTCATAAACTTGGTTTCCACCCTTTGAAAACTCAAATGGTGTCTTTTCGACAACATTAGTTAGAACTTGATTCAATATATATGCAGTCGTTTTAAGAGCTTCGGTCCATAATGAGTCAAGAAGCTTGGAGCTTGCAAGTATGCTCTACACCATGTCCAATAATGTTTAGTTTCTTCTTTCAGCTACTCCATTCTGATATGGAGAATCAGGTAAATCGTATTGGGTAACAATCCCATTCTCTTGAAGAAACCTCGCAAATGGACCAATTGCTTATCCACTCTCTATGTATCTACCATAGTACTCTCCGCTTCTATTGGATCTCACGATTTTAATTTGTTTTCCACATTGTTTCTCTACTTCAACTTTAAAAACTTTAAAAGCAACTAGCATTTCATTCTTATTATTAAGCAAGTAGAGATAAATGTATCGTAAGTAATCATCTATGAAAGAGACAAAGTACTTATTATGATACGTATCCATGTTTGGACTATAAATGTCAATGTGTATGATTTCCAATAATTTAGAACTCCCTTAGCAGCCTTCTTCAACTTATTAGTCTATTTTTCTTTAATATAGCTTATACAAGTTTCAAAATCAGTAAAATCTAAAACACTATGTATCTCAACATTCACCAACCTTTTAATTCTATCAATGGAGATATGTTATAATCTCTGATGCTACGACATAGAAGATTCTTTATTCACAGCACATTGTTTAGTGCCAACCTTTTCATGATCATGCATAATAGCATGGTTATCATCATTTCGTAAATTAAGTAGAAAAAGACCATAAGACAAAGTACCGTATCCAATAACATCAGATTTATAAAATAAATTAAATCCGGAGTACGAAAAAAATGAAGGAATAACCATCTGATACAAGTTTGAAAACTAAAATTAAATTCCTAAAATAACTAAGTATATAAAATGTCTTTCAAATTCAAAATGTAACCACTACTTAAAACTAAGTTGCATGTCCCAACAACCTCCACATGTGAGGACATCATATTGTTTGAATAGATGCTACGCTCACTTCCCATTGGCTTCTGCAAGTATTTTAAATCTTGCAATGAATTGGTCACATGGATTGTAGAACTAGAATCAATCCACCATGTGTTATGATTAACATTAATCATATTGGATTCATAATAAACAAGTGAAAGTCGAGTACCTTTCTTATCAAGCCACTATATGAACTTAGAACATTGTTTCTTCATGCATCCCTTCTTTTTATAGAAGAAGCACACAATCTCCTTCTTTATGTCCTTTATGGGAAAGATTTTCCCTTTCTCTATATCTTTGGCCTGATTCTTCCTTTTACTTTTTCCAAGAGTAGTTAAGTTCACTCTTTCCTTTTTCCTTTTCCTCCATAAGTAGTCTACCCTCTTCTTGAGCACACATGGTCAACAACTCATTAATTGACCATTTATCCTTATGCGTGTTGTAGGATATCTTAAATGAGCCAAACTCTAGAGGTAAAGTGAAAAGGATGTAGTGAACCAAAAAAGGTTTTGACAACTCAACTTCCAATGCTTTTAGTTAGGCCACAATGTCCCTTATGTGCATGATATGATCACGCATACTCTTAATGTCAGTGAGCCTTAAAGTCAAAAGCTCTATAATTAAGGTACTAGCCATTGCCTTGTGTGAAGTGACAAACTGCTCATCAATGGCTCTTAGCAAATCTTAGACCCTTTGATATTGCTCGACGGAGCCCTTTATGCCAGCAAATCAATTGACAAGCAATTATATCAGTCCCATTTTTCATAATGACCTATTGCATCCGAAATGCTGATTTTGGTTATTGCAGGAGGCTTCAATTTCCTTATGGTAGGAGGCTCTGGTTTCCTTATGGCATAATCAATGTCCATTAATCCCAAATGAAGAAGAACTCTATCCTTCTAAACCTTATAGTTACCCCCCTTAAGTTCAGGAACATCATATTGTATATTAGAAAAAAATGACAGGTTGATTGCTGCAATAATTAAACATACATGCTCATGTTACAAAATTTTTTTAGGCCAATTAAGATATGTCATGTTTTACCAATGTAAAATCATGCTGAAATATGAATCTAGTGACATAAAACTTATCTATGGGCTAAAGTTCTAATTCAAGTAAATTCATTTGAAATCTTACGATAAAATTATCAAATCATGTTCCTTTTACTCATCCTTGTGGGTAAATTAGAAAATATAATTTGATATTTTATACTAATCAATTGTACACAACATAATAAAAATTTCTGTGAGATAAGATTTATTATATTGCATATAATTAATCACAACTAATGTTTATTTTCACATGTGATCCTATCATCCTTAATATATATAATTTTAATTAATTAAAGATATTGTAGCTACTCCTTAATTAATTGAAACCGTATAGATCACTTAAACATTAACTAAATATTTAGGCTCAATTATTATATAAAACCATAAGCAATAACTTATGAACTTAACTCTAACATACTTATATCATCTAATCAAACATTACATATATAATGATAAACCATAAATCATACATATAAACAAATAATAATATAAGCATACATAATGATAATTAAATTCATAGAGTTGATAAGAATTAATTTACTTTAATAACCAACACATACCAATTTTAATGTGTAAAATTATTTAACTAAATGTTACAATCATACATATATGTTTATATATTTATGACGTCTGCAAAGAAAAACAACCTAGCTTAGTTGGTCAGGTGTACTCGTAAACTGTTCGAGGTCGTGGGTTCGAATCCCACAACGTTCCATGCTTAAAGCAAATATGATAACGTCACACAATGTTTGTAAAGAAACAATTCAGTCTAGTTGGTTAAGCTCACTACGTGCGCGAGGAAGACCTTGAAGGTTAGGGGTTTGAGCTTGTGTAGGTGCATACTTGCGTGTTTTTATTTTTTCAAACATGCGTATACATTGCACGCGTAGGTGCCTAACATGTGACCATGCGTTAGTAGGGAAGCCTCAGTTGGTCAGACTATGTGCGCAATAGCCAGACGTCAAGGGGTCTACCTAAAGCAACGGAATTCAGAAGCTTAAGTTTGCAGGCTAAGTCTTAGCCATGCGTGTTTAGGGGCATTAGTTATGGGTTCAAGCTTTGCCTGCATGTGATTCCCTTTTTTTTTTTTTTTTGTTTCAAATCAACTTAAATTTAAGTCATCTTCAACCTTTAATAAGGTCGCTATGACCTAGTTTTGACTTGCAATTTTTTTTTTAAATCCATTTCTAACTTGATTGTTTGACTATACACTCAAAATCCCACAACCTTACAAGATAGAAACCATCACCTAACTATTTCTAACCTCTATATACAAAAAAAAAAAAAAAATTAACCAGAAACAAAGCAAGGCAAAGGTATTAAATGCTATGATACCAAATGTTAGATATCCATGTATTTTTAATTATATTCAACAACACAATGAATATACAAGAATAAAGCAGAAGCAAAATTAGATCATGTACATACTTACAACCATTTCTAAATAAAGCACTGAATTTTTCTTTGGTTTCGACTTGTACTTTTAAACCTTGGCTTGCTCAAATCAATGGTATATTTTTTCTAAAGTGGGTGAGTAGGATTAGGGACCCCAACTGAAAGATCACATCCCTTATATATCTTTGCCCATCATAAATCTCAACCAACATTATCCGAGCTTGGATGTGAGATTTTCTTATGTGGATGTGGGTTAACTCATACTTGAAACTAGACTACATTCCGAACCGATTTCCCAATAAAACGGCATAATATCCTAGTTGTAACCAAAAGGAAAATTATAACATTACTAGTTAAGAATGTCATGCCATGCATGGAACTAAGCAAGCGGCAGGTGAAGAAGGACTTCTTTGGTGAAATCAATACATGCTTATGGTAAATATGGAAACATAGATTTGATGATGTTTTTAATAACACTAGTCTTGATCCAAAGAGGCTGATGGAACCATAAGGGATAGCAATTCAGGAATTCCAAAAAATTTGTATTGAAAGGGGTATAAGCAGAGTGTTACATTCAAACACAAAGGTGCAGGAATGCACAGCATAGACAACATTGTGTGCAAACCACATAAAGCTCAATCGTGATAGAGCTTACAATACAAAGGAAGAAAGGGTCAATTTTAGGCATTGTTACTCGAGATAGTGCAGGACCTTTGCAGGGTGTGACATGCAAAATTATAATAGTAAAAGACAACAGTGTGGTTAAAGTAGAAGTTGTTCAAGAGGAGCTACATATTGCAAAGTCAAAGAGATGGAGCAAATCAAGATTATTATTGAAACAGGGACAAAAATTTGCTATGCCAACAATGTTGTAACCATGTTATACTGGTCTATTAAAATGTGCCATATATAAAATTTAATTCAAGGGTAGAGACATACAAAGAAAACGAAAAATTGATTGTAAAAAATTATATGCCATGTGATGCATTTTAATAAACCAGCATAATATAGTTATAGTATCCTTGATGCAATAAATTTTCATCCATTAAAACAAAATCTTCTTTAATATATGGTTGTTTGATGAATCAAAGAAGCCTATTGTAAAATCTAAGGAAAATAAATTAAAAATAAAATAAAATAAGGGTTGAGGCAAATAAAAGTAATAAAGATTTAAGATAGAAGGTAATTTGGTCATTTTACGAAATAGATATAAAAGGGTCAAACAATAATTAGTCTGATCCTTTTCATTTTTTATACTACAACACCCTTAGAGTAAGGAAAACCCTAAGAGAAAAAAATGATTGCTACACCCTATGATCCAATGAAATTACACACGGTAAGTAAATTGATCAATGATTCTTTATCGTTATTTACTTGCATGTAATATGATTGATGATTGGATTCTTGAAATTTCACTACAAAAAGAGTTGGATGAGTAAGGATTAAGACAAGACTTTGATTTTTAGAGTAAATCTTAACAAGTAAGTAGTTTAATTTGAAGTAATTTAATATCTTTATATTGTAAGTATCACAAATTATGATTTAGAGATGTTGGATCACAACTAGGGTTGAAGAAATTGAAATTCGACAAATTAGGAAGAGAATTCAGAATGGAACAGTGGAGTACAAGGCCAGATACACGCTTGTGTACTTGCCCATATTGTTTAGAGAAGAATAGAACAAGTTAAGATGTTTATGGCTAGGTACATGCCTGTGTACCTACTTATGTAACTATACACAACCATGTGTAGTTGGACATGTAAAATGATAAAAGTATACAAAAAAGTACACAGCCGCAATACACAATTGTACTTCGTACCGTGCTCATGTACACAACTTAATGCATGGTTATGTACCTTGAAAACCTTTGTTATTTGACTTCTTTTCTTATTGTTTGAGTTTTGTTAACCCTAAACACTTAGTATAATCTTAGAAATTCTACCAAAGTAAGGAAAGTGATCTAATAACAATTAGTTAACTAAAATTTGGTAACTTAGATAATACTTTAGACTAGTACTAAGATCGATTGTTCTATACTTTAA
Organism: Laguncularia racemosa; assembly: GCA_037954665.1. Lineage (NCBI taxonomy): Eukaryota > Viridiplantae > Streptophyta > Magnoliopsida > Myrtales > Combretaceae > Laguncularia > Laguncularia racemosa. The sequence continues at coordinate 3,609,902 of JBBMOL010000060.1, read as the reverse complement.
CAGATTTCAGTGTAATTGCTAGGTAAGGACAAGTTGTGTTTAAAATGCTCTTTTAGGTACGTATAATCTTATTTGTTACTTGTGTTTGTTAAGATAGTTAAGGAACTAGAATAATTGGTATATCGGATTGGATTAAGTTGTTTATTGGAGTCACACATTAAAATGATTTGAGTAGATTTACGAATCTATGGGTATTAGGACCTATAGTGGCAGTTCCAACGCCGTACTATGTAAAAATACTAAGAATAGTTTGGCATTTAGATTATTTTATATGTATGTATCAAAATAACTTGAAAAAGTACATAGTTTGTGAATGGGATTCAATTGAACTACTTTTTTATGATGTTAGATACATACCTTGATTGTGGATAACGGGTATTGTACATTATATGAAATTAGCGTGTTTATGAATCTTAACATGTCTTTATCCTATAAAAATATATAGCGGATTGTGGCCTCTTGTATTTCAAGTGTTACACCTATTGTCTATTTCAATAACCATTTATGATATCAACTTTCTAAAGTCATGTTTTGTTTTTTGTTCTTTCTCTTAATTTATAAGAACGTGGATGTATGTGCTCACTAAATTGCAATTTAAAACAAAAGGGCTTAATCGTTTTTTTTTTTTTTTTGGGATGTTAAATTGTTAATTTCCCAGGTCCTTTAGTTGATTTTATTAATGCTGATTATGTAAATAGACCCTCAAATATGTATTTGTTCTTTGATGGTTAGTTAATATAATCATCTCCTTTTTTTTTTAGGCAAAAAAAAAATGAAAAATCAGAATTGGGGAGAAGATAACTACACTATGGCTTATTATTTGTATGTGAATTATATAATCTATAATCATTGTCTTGTCTTCTAATGAGAGTTATATTTTGTTATGAATCAATATTGAGTATCACATATAATATACTGTTGAGGTAATTTCAATTGGTTGTATTACAAAAATAATTTATTATATATACTACTATATTACATGTTAAATGACATATTGGTTATCTAAAGTAAATTATTATAACTTACAAAAATTATTTAAGAACAAAGTTTATTGAATTATTATCAAGATTAACTTGCATAGCAATAACGTTAAGAAGTTCTATGTGGTAAAAACTCGTTTTTGTATTAAACTCAACTATCAAATATGATAAAAGGGCTTGTATGTTCATGATCATAAACCAGATAAAATTTTCTCATCATCATTTGTATATCAACAAAATAAGTGATGGATGTCTCACCTTATACATAAAGTCATATTATGTTATGAATCCATATCATATATTACTAGCAAACGCGTATCATAATGTATATGCAAAATTAAATATCATGAAATAACTAAATTTTAAATATAAATAAATTACTAATTCGAATTATACTTACTATGATGATTAGATAAAAAAAAAAAGATTATCCATAAATGATTTTAAAAATGTGTAACAAATACACAACCACATCAATACATAATAAATATATTTGTTAAAATAGACTAAAAATATGTTCATCACATTTAACTAGCTTTTTCAAAAAAAGCCATCATGTACTTAGAAACCAATGAATAAAATATTCCTTAGGGTTTTTTATTTGTTACACTTATCAATATAACTCGACATTACTTCTTAAATAAGTTATTAAACTCATACATCAATCTAAGAGTAAACTTTAAAAAACTGCATCAAGACTATGAAATGTGAAAACTAAAACAAATGAAAATATTATAGAGTAAAAATAAAATAATCATTAGTCAAAACCAATATAAGGTTTGCTCCTCAAAACATCAAGTTTTCCATATAAGCTAGAAAAATATATACATATGTTTAATAATTCTGCAGTTGCAAATTTTGTTCATTTTTCTAATTCTAATATAAATTATTCTACATTATTCCGCTTCTATTGTTCCTAGGTTCCATTGTTTTTATTGTATCTCCACACTTTGCAACTATATGTCTAGCATATCAAGCGAATATCCGAATATCCTACCAATTACTTAAACTCATATATCTTATCTCAAATGGAATCATCTACAATATTATTCTCTTCAAACAATGACCATAATTTGGCTAAAAAAAAGTAATGACCCTCACCGCCAACGTACTATTTCATTGGCCATTTTCAATGCTTATTATATAGATGCAACTTTAAATATTTTCCTAAAGATTAACTAGTTATTTTGCACTCTAAATACAGAACATGGTTAGAATAGCTTTCAAGCTGATTTTTAAGATTGCATCTCTATATAAATAAAAAAAGTCATAGTTTGTGTAAATTATGATATCTACATAGGAAAACAAAAGATAAATCAATATCCAAACAAAAGGTATTGGAATCCCCTTTAAGTTTGAAATGCTTATCCCTAACAAACTAATGAACACATAAGTTTAAAGAAATCTTTGATCTCTAATCAGGAAAAAAAAAATCAATTATAAGGCTTGTGTATGCCATCACAATTTGCACATGTTTTTAGTTAAAGTAAGAGAATTTAACAAGTGCTTATTACTTATTGACTCTACAGTAAATCATCATATTTACACACAAAATGGGAACCTAATTTAAGTGAAATGAGGAAGTATAAATACTCACATTTCTTACAAACCGTAATCATGACTCATTTTTATGTTTGAAGTTCAAGATTGTAACTTTATTTTCAATTCACAATTCTAATCAATCTCATAGGGAGGAGGAGAAAGCCTTATATGGTAAGCCCTAATTTATTTCCTTGAATGACCAATGCCCTCATCAAAAGGAAGAAAAGTTGAGAAATTTTTCACATATTGGAATTATGAATGGTCTAATTTTGTTTGGAATATGAGTTTGCTGTTGCTGTTTCTTGAGTTTGTAACAATTTCTAAAATGATAGGTGTAACGGCTGCCTAAAATCTGAGGAAGTCGGAAAGGATTTATGAAGATTATTGACAACCTTAGCCTCAATTGATTAATTTTTCACATTAAAGGAAAACACAAGAATGGTATTATATAGTCACAAACAATAAAACAATGAAATGTATTAGGAATACCAAAAACTGGTCTATATATACATTATAATGGGCAAGGCCGAAAAACAATAGTTATCAAAGCCTCCATCACAACAGTTGGGATCAGGATCTATCATGTGAATCCTAATCATAATAATTTTTTCCTATATTCATCTTGTTTCATATCGCAATCGATTCCCCATTTGGATTTGTTGAAACGCATCGTATCGTGTCAATGTAACTTTACTAACCAGGAAAAAGAAAAGAAAAGAAAAGAAAGTTTCTGTATAACCCTTTTTATCTCCACAATGGAGAATCTTAATTAAATTGTCATCCTGTGATTTATCAGCATTACGGTCTTGTGATTTCGATCGGCTCATTCAGAGATATCGCCCTGAAGTCCAATCATATCACTGCCAACCAAGAGGTCGATGTCATAAAATATTTTGGTAAGAATGAGATCCCCAGGTCCCTTTACACTAACACCAAATGGTCAACTATATAGAAGAGCAACACTCATGAACAGGACAACCCCCTCCATCCACCCGAAGTGCCAAAATTGCGCTATAACCACTGTAGCTTCCCCTCGAGGGCATTAAAGCGCCGCCATCACAGTTCCTCTTGCAGCCTGCCGCTTCATCTGGGCTGCTTTGCCACTTCCTCGGAAGTACATGTAGACTTGCTGAAAAATCAAGACCGAGAATAGATGTGAGCCAAACACAAGCTTTTTCATATTGACTCAAGCTAGAGGCGCAGGGTAAGGTTATTGATGGGACCTGTATCACCCATATGCTGAGCAAAGATTCAAGGCAGAACAGTGCGAAACCGACGAAGTAAAATATCTGCAAGAAAAAAAATGAAGTAGAGAGGAGTAATTATACTATTCGACCCGTCAAATAGTTTTAAAATATAATGCCATATTAGCTTTCAATTTGAATATTCATTGTAATGAAACATTAAAAAAACCAATGGTTTTCCTGATACTGCAATGACTCCCCATCCAACTGCTTCATTGATTGAAAATAAATACATGAGTTACAAGTTTCCGGAGTCTAACTTACCCCAACAAGAGCATGATCACCCAAAAGGTCTATTGCCGGCAATATACCTCTGCAGACGTACCAGTGTAAAGATAAGATAAATAAAAAAGGAAAGAAAGGACAATAACTGAATGGGAAAAAATGCATGGCTGCATGGACATAATACACAACAGTTTGTTTCTTTCCTTTTATTTATAAGAGGGCATGAAGCTACACCAACAAAACATAAAATTCCAAGAGCGGGACAAACCATCATATTGCATGATTCCACTAACAACAGAAGAAGCACGGTACTATACAAGTGACATATTGAAGATATGGCCTCAGATTATATGGAGATCGGAAAAGAATTGAAGGAGATATTTACGTGAGAGATTTCCCCTTGAATATAATTGGAGGAGCAACTGCAGCAAAGATGCAAAAGCCAATATGAATCTGCAGAATAAAAAATGACAAAGTCAAGCATATTTCTCATAATCTTCTTTTATTTATTTATTTATTATTACTATTATTATGAGTAATGTATTGAAACACTATATTCAGAAAGAACTGCCTTTTCCCCTTTGGATATAAATGGAGGAGCTCCAAACTTACCAGATAAATCAGGAAAAACCAGCCAAACCTCAGGGCGCTATCAGTCCTGCAATGGCAATGGGGTTATTTCAGTATGTTGCAGAAGCCAAAAGAGTAGTTAAAAGAGTAACTAATAATGAACACATAAATTATATTTTCCTCATCAATGGTCATATAAAAAATGGAATTTCACCAAAATCTCAAATGCACAGTCACCTAGGTATCATAATAGGATGCTAAAGCAGTACAGTTCTCTAAATCTTCCTAATTGTCAACTCATGGCAATTTCATCTCGTTAGCAAGAATGGTATAAGCATGTCAAACTAACTCTAATATAACAATTTTAGCTTACAAGCATGTACTACATGCTTTCTTGTGTGGAGAGAATAGAATGCTGTTGCTGACTAGCTTGCCAAAAGGGCAGGAACCACAAACTGACTTCTTCTATTCATGGGTCTCATCACGGGATATTGAATTTAGGAAGATGATCAGACAAGGACAAAGTTGGTTTTGGAACTATAGTACTTTGTGGATCATCAGTTTGTTATTTCATTAGAGATAGTGGTGCTTTACTTCTTTGTACTTAGGCACAGGTCTTATATAGGAGAACTCCCTTATTTATTTATTTATTTATCTATTTTTTAACAGATGATGGATACTATTGAAGAGGTCAGGCCTATGTCCCCCCTTTTTCTTATAGTGGAGTGGGAAAGATAAATTTACCTCATGGCACGATAAAGAGGGTGATACCATAAAACATAAGCTCCAGGAACTCCAGCTATGAAGTAGATGATAGCAAGAAACCATATCGTTGGACCTATCAGAAACCTTCCAATTATTGCAAGGAAGGAAAGATCACAACAAGAAGTAGGGTTGACAATCAATATGCTAAAACCAACCAACCTTCTCCCTTGATCCAGGCAATGGTGACTGCAACAATATTCCATAATAAACAAAGAAATAAACCTGCAGAATGTAACAAAAGCTGTAAGATTAAAATTCTGAATAGACATATCATACATACAGGCAGTGATGATTTTGATGCAGCTTGTCTACTGTGATATAGATAGTGCCACTGATTAAAAGGGATCAACCTAAAGCATGCAGAATTTTAGTTGAAGCGAGAAAAATCGTACTTGGAAAGGATTAACACATGATAAGAATTCTTTTCCTTCTTTGTAGGTTTTAACTACACGGATTTTCCATGACAATACGTATTAGATTAAAAATCAACCTAATTGCTAGCATACCGAATTTCAGAGGCAAAATCATTTTTGTAGCTACTTCGCCTCCAATACATCATAACAAATCATAGCAGCAAAAATTTTTCACCACCAAAATGCAGAAATTGGTACTTGAGTAATAAAGCTGGCTAGCAAAAAAATCTCTGCAGATAAAGGACTCACCCAAAAATGTTGTGAATGCAACATATTGAATTCTCTGTAGATGAATCGGTATTTCATTTGCAATGTCATGATGGATAAGAGGTAAAAATGGCGGCCAATTTTTCTCTTCAATGACCACTCCAGCTGCCAAGTGACAAAAAGGTAATACTCTTTAGACCACCTAAAAACAAAAATCTCCTCATCCTTTTAGAGAACAAATAAAAACTAGAATAGTGAGGAAAGATATAATCTACATTGTGCTATAGCATCTTCTCTTCGTTTTAGCTCCTGCAAAACATGAATGGCAGCAAGTTAGTAGCTAACAATTCAAGACTGTGATTATATAAAAGACGAAACAAAACCAATAAAAATAAGAAATGTCAGGGAATGGCAAGATATGGAGAAAGCACATCTCAAATCTGATTGTCTAAGCTTAGAATTCAGATGAATATTTGTATTAAAATCTCCTCTCATTATCAATTATATATTATATGAACTCTTATTGCGTTGGCAAACTTTATCAAGACACTGAGACGCATCCATTTGTAGTGTGCCTTATTCCTAATTAAAAAGCAAAATATAGAACCTGCATAAGAATTACCTGTTCCCTCTTCTTCAATTCTGCTTCCTTAGCCTTAAGCTCCTTCTCTTTTGCTTTTAAATCCTATATCGATGATATAAAAGAAAATAATAAGCTCTTGCCCATTAAGTGCCAAGCAAGATGTTTGACTTTGAACCTGGGGAAGAGTTAACAAAGCTGCTGCAGCTCATAATATTACACTCTTACTTACTGACCTTTGACGAACCAAGAGGGATATCAATTGTTGCATCACGATCATAGGGTTCAGGAGGGAGGGGCGAAAGCCTCGAGGTTGCTGCTGGAACACTTCCAGGATTCTACAGTTTCAAATGCATTTTTAATTTTAGAAATTAAGCTTCTACATTAAGTATAAACATAGTTTGGAAGAAACTTTTTCTTTGGTTAAGTCACAAATAAGAAATTGGGTTCATCTTAAGAGTGCAAAGGCATGCAAAGGAAAAATAAGTGGAAAAGCAGCAGCATACTGTGGTATAAAATGTGCCTCCACTATAGTTCGACTCACCAGCACCTTTCCTTCTACCACCATGATCCTACAAAGCTAAATTATATTAGAGGAACAATGATACAATATCCATTCCTGATAAAAGGACAAAGGGCACATAAAAAAATACCATACTCTCCCCATCCAGGTAAATAGATTAAAACAGTTTCTAAACTGTTTATATATACATCCATCTACATTGACTTACCAAAAGAAATATAAAGTTCTATTGCATGATAGCTTCTGATATGATCTATCAATCAAAATAGCAAGTATTGTGGAAGTACTCTTTCTATACTTCTGATTACACAGTCAATCCCTTATAATGTGCTGCTAAAAACAAGAGAAACTAAGGACAAAACAATTGCTTCCCCCTCTCAGTCCAGTAGCCGACGGCTGGTTCCGCCAGGCTCTCCCTCTCTCTCTCTTATAACTAACTATGATGATCTGTCCATATTCCCTCCTCCTCCTCTAACCAACTATATATATGATCCTATTTGGTCCCCCCCTTGCTCTTCCTCTTCCACGTCCTGCCTGCCACAGGTCCTCCTTCTCTCTCCATCACGTGCCTCCCCTTCCAGCTCAGCTCCCCTTTCCACCTCAGCCCCTCTCCCACTACTTGATCCGGATTGGGCCTTGTTACTCCCTTCTTTTCCCACTGTTACTCCTCCCTTTTCTCTCCCCTTTTTCCTCTGATATGTCTTGATTGGCCGGCCCATATCAGCTTCCAAATCAGGAACTTAAGCATGATGCTTCAAAGCAAACATTATGTATATATATACATATATATATATATAGATCCAAGAAGAATGCAAGGCATATAAGAGATAATAGCACCAGCTATATGTATTTACCACATGATCTGTGTGATTTTTCTGCAGATTTCTGAATAAAGAGTATAATGTATAGCAAATTCATATGACCATGTACTCCCCATACCGATGAAAATTCCAAAGAATTAAAATTAGACCACTGGTTACGTGGACAAGGCCACTTGGTTTGGTCTGTAATGCATATATTGTTCTAAATTGGAAAATATATCTAAGTATTTTCAAGTTACTGGTAATGATTATAAAGTACACAGGTTGCCAAGGTCCATTTCATCAGAGGCACCACTGATAGTACCGAGAGTTTTCTCTTCAGAAGAATCATGCCCTCATTTTAACATAATATTTTGAATTGAACAGTGCATTCTCAATGCTCAAAAATGCCCAAAAATACTAAAAGATTGCTCAAAATGGTTCTTTCTGCAGGAGAAAAAAAAAAAACCCGCAAACACAAGCAGAACTCTACTACCCTAGGTTAGTTTACTAGAAAAGCAAAAACACCGATTAAGGTTCCTTTATTTCACAGAAAATGTATTTCCAACTTTGATAATATCAAGTACATTTATCTATAGAAAAGTCTTCCTTTGACTGAAGATGAACAAATTTCATATTTGCTGAAAGATGTTAATTGGATCCCTTTTTCCAAAAGAACAAAAAAATGGTAGTCATTTTCCTCTATTCACTAGAGGCCGGGCATGGTTCAATTGGCTAGTAAACTGAATGGTGAGCCGCAAACGTTATATCAAACCGGTGCGTAAAACGAAAGATTAAATAGATCAAAACAGCATTATTTGTTTGAATTGGTTCAGTTCACCATTTAGTTCAGTTTAGTTCAGTACGTATCCAAATTTGTGGGCAATATTCGGTTCCATTCGGATCATAAACGACGAACTGCATTGCAAACTGGACCCATATTTGATCTAGATTTTAAATAAAAATTACATTTCATCAACTCAATCCCTCACAAACAATACTGAAAGAAACTGATAGATCTAACAACTGACTAAAGTTCAGCAACAATTACACGAAATTAAACATCATCAGTAATTCAAATTCAAGCAATTAGTGAATAAAGATTACATTTTTAAGAAATGTGATTGGAATCTTACCGCGAAAGGATTAACCTCTTCTTCGTCGAAAGGGTTTGAATCGTAACGACTCATTAAAGCAGAGAGAGAGAGAGAGAGATAGAAATTCAAACGGAACACACAAACGCGATAGATCTGAGGTGGAAAAACTTTTAACTACTGTGCTGTAAATATGCATAAAAAGGCTAAGAGAGAGAAAATGAGGGTTTAAATGGGGTTGAGTTAAGGAATCTGCGGCGTGAAGAGGTGCAAAAGGAATATACGTACGTGTATAGGTAGTGTGCGCCATGACGCGGGTTACAACTTACGAGTTAAGTAAGTGAAAGGCCCTGTCTGTATGCTTTGCCGCTGCGGGTGGCACTGCTTTGCGTTGTGTGACGCGTATAAAACGGGCGTTGGCCTGCTCAGATTCGGGCCGAATAAGTCGGCAAGGATAAGGATGGTTAATTAATGGATAAAATTGCGTAGGATTGATAATTGTTAATACAGTATGATAATATAAAATATAATATGATATAATTAGTTATATGATTATAGAAAAAAAATATGATACCTAATATAAAGACATGATTATAATACAAATAAATATAATTATATTATAATTTAATTATTTATTACTTTTATTTAATTTTATATATTTTTAATACTAATATAAATTAGACATGATTTGAAAATATGGACATAATCAATTAACACCAACCGCCATTTCTAGTATAATGGAAAACATAATAATAGCACAGGTTGGTATTTGGTTAGAGCGAATTTAAGGAACCAAATGGTATTATTTTTTTAGAAGAATTTTTAAAAAATAAGTTGCAATTGCTTAGAATTGACAATTCCAATTAAACATAATAACGGCACATGTTGGTATTTTGCTAGGGAAAATTTATAATTCTAAATTGTATTGTTTTTTCCATGTTTGGAAAGATTTTTAGAAGATAAAATTGCAATTTCTTAAAATCAACAATTCTAGTTATAAGAGGGGATTCAATTCCATGTCTTAGGGGCAAAATGCTTATTATCTTGTTTAGTTAGTTGTAAATGAATTAATAGGTTTTGAATACTTATTACCTTATTTAGTTGTAAATGAATTAATATTACTTTGTTTAGTTCACAAAAGAAACAATAGAATTACATTGGAATAGCTAGTAAAAAACCAAAATAACCTACCATATTTATAATGTAATAACATATCGTTCCAATAATTGTCACAACCCACAACCAGTAAAACACCCTAATGCATTTCATTAAAGTCATTCAACATAACACAACCCAACTTCATGAACCCTAACCCCCAAATCGTAAATCCATTTTGATCGTTGCTCATTGCAAAACAAATTCCTAAACAATTGTCAAGTATTTCTTGCACTCTATTTCTGCAACTTCATATCCGAATATAAAATTTGATGTAATTGTTCATTAGGGTGAGAATCGAATGTATTGGGATGTGAGGTTCTTTGTGAATTTGGATTGATTGGGATGCAAAGTTTCAATTTTTAGTGACGATTAAGTATTTATTGTTGTTGTTATGATAAGTGACGACTAGTATGTGTTCAAATAGGTGTCTTTATAGGTGTTGCCATGCTTCAAATCATGTTTCACATTCTGAAATATGTCAACTTTTATGTTATGAGCCGTAATAAGGAAAATCTTCTCATTGTAAGAGTATCTTTATGTAAGGCCTACGTACATGAGACTTTGGTGGCTTTTCTCTTGTCTAGTCGCTTTGTCTTTGTTATTGATTTCAATTGGAAAAAAAATAGGGAAATGATATTATAACTTCGCCTCTTATATATGCTCATACACTTCCAAATATTGCTAGTCACATAATCCATTGTTCATGTCATTGCAGTACTATAATATATCCTAGATTCATTATAGTGCTATAGTTATCTATAAGCTACATAAAAGATGGCATGTAGATACTTAAAGGTTGAACTATTTTTACTTTAATTTGACACAACTATTTAATGAGCAAGTTGAGGCTGCAAAAATATGTGTTTTCTATTATGTGACAAAAAAGTTCATAGATGATCGTAACTTGTTGAGATACCCCTTAAGTAATAAGGATAAACTTGCTTAGAAGCTTGATTATAGTTGCAATAGGGATTAGCAACTTTTTGTTTGCTTTGTAATGGGTAGTGATGTCTAGTGGCTTAGGTTCAATTACTTCTTCCAATTCAAAAGTGACTAACATAAGCTATCACTGTAGGGAACAATGTGTAGTTGTTTCATCTTGGAAGCTCGAGTTGGAAGAAGGTTTCCAGGCTGTCTTAAGTATTGAGTATAGGTAACTGTAGGCTCTCATGCTCATTTGTCATTCTATTTGAACTAAACATGGTTGTGTGACAACATGCAAATGGGAGATAACTACAAATTCTTTCAATTACTAGATCCTCCAACGTATAGTTATGGCCTTGAGTGTGGGAAGAAGGTGTTAGGGCGCATTAAGAAGTTAAACCACGAGTTAGAGAAGTATAAAGAGAAAATGAAGAAAGTTGAGCATGACTTACATCTTTCTGAAGAAACGGAAGTTGGACTTTGCTTGAGAAAAAAACACTTGGGAACTAAAACAAGGACATTGTAAAGGCTATTATGTGTTTTAGGGTTAATGAATCTTGTAATCATTATATGCTATATTGTATACGATAGAAAGATGGGGTATCATTGCCTAGCATGATACAATCATTGTAAGTTATTAGAATGTTCGTGTATATTATGAGACAAATGCCGATGTAATTACTTCATTACATGGAAATGAAATATCTAATTTATATACTCTTTATGAAGTGACAACTTCTTACATTTTGATTTACATTCATCCATTCTCTCATCTTCTAACAAGATGAAAACCAAAAGAAGTTTTCTATTTCAGTTACATTAAGTGGAAAAGCTAGAAAAGTAGGAAAGTACTATACATCTATGTATATACATAATTGGACATATTCATCTAGGCTTCCAAAAATATAGTAAATTTTCTATGAAAATCAATTGTGATGTTCATGAAAGTGCTTCAAGAAAGCTAATGTCTTATCATGGTGTTTTCATGTCAACCAATCAAATCAAGTCGGTTGAAAAGTTGACAAAGAAAAAGACATTTTTACTTGCTAAAATGCAAATTTAGAATAATGAGCAAAGTAGAAATGTGTTAACGCTGTAGAATGATATAGAAACAAGATTTACCTATAAACATGTAAAGATCATAAGTTCCACTTATTAATTATGGATGAAAACATGAAAACAATCACATTAAACTTAGTAAAACGATACCAATAGAAGCACTTCATTGACACTATGTATTGTCAGCTTTACACTAAGTAAAGAAAGAACATAAAAGAATTTACCTACTTCCTATGGGCTGTGATGATTGAGGTAGAGTAAAGAGGCGAGGGAAAGGAAAGCCAAACTCTCTAGGAATGAGAACCTTTTCTAGACTTAAGTTCATGATAGCTTTGGTTCTTTCTGCTAATGTTCTACAGCCTTCAAGTTGTTTCAAAGCCACATTTATATAGAATGTCAAATAAATGAAGAGCTTATCAGTTGGGTTCTTGATGTCAAAATTTCTAAAGATATTGAATTGAAAAAATGTGATTGCTTCATTAATGATATCTATTGTATCCGCAATTGATTATTAAAGTTGAAATCCAATGACATAGTTCTCCCAAATATATCAAACTCAATTGCACTACTTCACCTATCTCAATCTCTCCTACCAATCTTTAAGGCTATTAACTTAGTTAACAGACTAATCAATGTAATAGCTAACTGTGCTTGCAAATGGCAACTTGCATCTAGTTCACCTAAACCAATTTATAGCTTTTCATGGATTGCAATACAAGGTGTCATGCCCCATAGGCCCTTAGAACTTACAATTTTCATTTTACATTGCACATAAACCTAAGGATAACCCCTCTGTTATCTAGAAGTTTACCTTCTAGCGTATAAGGTGTACTCACATCTAAATTCCCGATCAAGTAACGTTTTCAAGAAATACAGAGACGTATAACAATTCAAAGTAACAAAATATTTAAAGTCTACAGGAAAATGTCATAATTTAAAGTTAAATAGCCTTAATACATTTAATCCTCACTAAGTATTGAAAATTAAAATAAGAACTTAGATAAAAATATATAGGTGATCTCTCCACTCAAATCCTTCGCTATTCTCTTGCTTCTCTACTAACCTCTAGTATCTGTCTACCAAGCTCTAGCCAAATCTATGCCTACAATAAGAGAATTCTATGGGGGTGTAAGCTATAAAACTTAGTGAGATATATCCTTTTATTGAACCAACAAGCAATAATCAAGCAAGTATTTAATCAAACATATGCTATACATGAGCAACCACATGAATGCAATAATGTTTACGGTTTATCAGACATTGCATGCAGCATGGATTTAACACCCCTCATTGCTTGGGTTAAGAAATCATGAACTACACGTTAGCTCTAAGCTCCAGTGACCCCCGATTGTCTTTTGAGATAATTCATAAAGTCTATATATTTTTTTGTAATATATTTCAATAGACCTAAAAATACATATATACATACTAAGCCTATTATAGGGTAAAGATTATGAAAGGCCTACAAGCTCAATCACCCATAAGCGATGAATCCTTGGATTAGATATTCTTAAGTCACAATCAGAATGTGGCATTTTCCGATTCCACTTAGTTCCCAAAGGTCAAGACAAATCATGGAGTACACCTCCATAAAGCCTTTTCGTACCACCGTGTGATGCCAACAACCTTCTTACATGCAAGTTTTCGTGATACACGATTCATTTTATTTATGGCCAAATAATCTTAAGTCAAGTTATCTAGCATCCACAGCAATTTAATACAGACACTTACAATTTCTATATTCTAAATGTAAGGGGAAGCAATAATCATTTAGCCTATAAATAAGGTAATTTAACAATCAATTATAGTAATCAAGCACATTTAGTACCCCAATTACCAACCCCCACCCCCCCCCCCCCCCCCCCCCCCCTGGCACCAACACAAATCTAGTTCATATATCCAATATAATCACATGCAAGTGCTCTAATTACATATACAAATAAAGAACAGTGGTCATTAGATTTCACTCACCCAACTATGTATTCCTTAGTCATAGTAACGGGGTGGTAAGTTGTCCTCAAATGACGTGTCACCTGATAGGACAAGAATAACTCTAAACATCAACCTATACTAGTTTTACTAAATTTATCAGTTTTCTCGGTTTGAAAGGTTTTAGTGTTTTATTCATAAATTTTTTATTTCAAGCCCATTTTTCGAGTACTCATAGTCATTTTAAAGGTTTTTTTAATGTTCTTTTCATTTCTAAAGTTGTTTTGGTCATTTGAACTTTAGAAGGTTGTGTTAGGATCTAAACAGATTGGGTGCGGACAATTTAGGTTTTGTTTAGGGTCCTTTTTTGCCTATAACGCAAAGGACTTAACTCTAACCACTTGGAAACATGTTTAAGGCTTTGGCATGTAATGGTTCTATTCTTTTCTAAAAATTCTAGAAATTGGTCCAAGAATTTGGATTGGTTTTTCCAAGGCTTCAGTTTGCATTTTCCCTTCCTTTTTCATGTTATTTTCATATTTTCTAGGTTTTGATTTCTAGAATTTTATTAAGGTAATTTCCTCATATTTAGGTTCTTTAAATTCTAAAAATCACACACAAAAATTAGTTTGGTCATTGGTTTGGTGCTCAAGGATCAAATCTTGCAATTTTCCACTTTTTTTCTAGTACTGAAGAGTCTTAATCATTACCTATGATCTTTTATAATTTAGAAAGCCTTAATTATATCAATAAACATTTATTTAGACTCCTAAGGTAGGCGTACAGAAGGTATATAATTTCAACAAATTTGATTTACATAGAGTTCTTCAAATATCAAATATATTCCACTTGATACATGGTAAATTTTCACCTTGTTCGTGATCCTAATCTTATATTTACATCTAAACAAATATCTTAGGCTAGATAAATTTAAAATATACATAAGAAACTTACAAAATCAAAAGTATATATCCTATTCTATTCTAATATACATGAAAATGGAGAGAGAAAAAAATAAAAGACTACAAGGTGGAATAAGGATCCTACTCTTGGTTGCTAGTTGAGGAAGCTCCAATGGTCACCTTCTTGCTTTCTCTTAGAGTGGCTTTTGATTTTGATCTTCTTCTGGATTTTTGTTCCTTAAATGAAATTCAAAAGAGCATAGAAGATATCAAAAATGGGGCTTGATTGGTCATTGCTTGAAGGGTGTTTTTCTTTGTTAAAGCAAGGTGATTTATGTAAGAGTAAGTTATGGTTTGTATGTTCATGTGTGATCCAAATTTTGGAGTTTGTCTTTGAGAGTTTTTGTATAAATTTTTGAGAATTTCTAAGTGAATTCTTTAAAAAGGAATAGAACTTCACATGGTAGAAATTGGTCGGAAAAATCAAATGTCTAGGTAGCTTAGTAAGGAAGTTTATCCATTAGTCCAAAGTCTTAATGTTTGGGTAAAGGTTTTACACATTGAATAATAGGTCTAATCTTAGGAGGCAAGATTTTCATTTGAGGTGACTAATATCAAATTTGGTTCCTCTTTTTTCCACATGTTAAATCCTCAATTGTCTTTACAATTGGTTGGCTTAAGTCTAGTTAGTTTTTTTTAGTTGCTTCTAGTTGGGTTCCTAGTCATGTTCCATATCCTAGTTTGGCAAGTTTGGGGGGTTGGTTTCTGAATGGGGCTTAGATAGATGAATTTCTAGATTTAATTTAGGCCTTAAATATGGTCATTTGATGGGTTAAATATTAGCATATCTCTCACAATTCCAACGCCACTAATGAAGATGTTTGGGGCTTATGTTTTCCATTTTTTGTTTTGCCTAATTTGATCATTTAGTAGAGTTAGATTTAATTAGATTTTTTGGTATTCTCATACTAATTATAGGGTAATTTATCGCCATCTAAATTTTCGTTTTGTTTGAATCAAATCTCAAGTTTTTCCTAGCTCGAAGTTGGTTTTCCTAATTCCGAAGGTAATCCTAATGCCGATAGATGATTCTAAGATTTTAAGAATTAGATTTAGGCTTTTCATACATCTTAGTTCAATTTTGGTTTTCCTAAAGCGATGTTTTATTATCGTGGTTTGCTTAGCTTTCGAATTCCTTAGGTTTTGGATGTTAGTTGGTTCGTGTATTGCAAAGCGAATCTTAATTTACAATCAGGTTTTTGTAATCATTTTCTAACGTATTTCTTGACATTTTCCCTCCTACTAATTCTTGAATTTGAAATTTTTTGGGATTTACACAAGTGTTGAAGCTACAGCACCATCGGAATGTAGGGCAAGTCACTTGCTATCCTTAATGTTGATTTCTTCCGGTGCATATTACCTAATGAGAAATCAAAGGGGCTTAAGGAAAGTATGACTGATGTAATGAACTATGCCTAGAGTTTTGTTCAGGGTCTGTTGGCAAGTGAACAATACTACCAAACATTGTTCTGCTAAGGTTTTACTAACATACAGTAGAGACATTTCCCTTAGCATACATGCTAGAAGCTTGTGGAATCTATTGCTACCGTTGGAGTTTATTAATGACAAAGGATGCATTTTACACAAATTTAAACACACAAAGTAGTTTTCAGTTACAAAATAACCAAATTTCTCAATGTAGCAATTTCAACTTGTGAGCACAATTATCATCAAAATTTCAACATTCTTCATGAAGCTCTTGCTACTAATGGATAGTAATCCAACATGTTATTGTTCTACCAATATAATAATCCAACATGCTATTGTCCTAAAAGTACACAGGTTGGAAAATATCATAGTAGTACTACTTTTTTTGTTCCCATTCACTGTGTGAGAATACATATACCCTAAATCCATCACAGAAATTGCCAATAAACACAACACGAAATAGTTTCGCATTATAAAATGACAACAATAGAATATACACACAACTACATAAAACATGTAGATGTGATAACTTGGATCTTTCTACATTATTTATAGCCACGCATGCCAATTTCATTCTAAAAGCTAGCCATCATAAGCTAAATGGCATGCTAACAAAGATTCCACTATTATCAAAATATAAGTATACTATCTTCCATTTGCTTCTTAGAACTACATAGACCAGGTAAATGTGGTAACTACAGTCTTCATACATAATTTACAACCACACATGCTAAATGTCTTGGAAAAGTAGGCCAACATAAGTTAAATGGCATGCCAAAAAAAGAATTGTATTGAAATCCAAAGATAAGTCAATTGTCTTGCAAAAGCATTTTGACATAAGTCAAATGACGTTCCTGTTAGATCTTATATAGCACTGCTACATTCTATGGCTAATGGGGGAGCTTGATTAAAGCTTCGCACATTTCCCTTTTCTGATATTTTGTCAATAGTTTGTAGGAAAGTGGTCAATTCGATCTTACCTTATCTGTTGTCAACCACTCCACTGCACTTTTTATCGTGGCCCTTAATTCCTGCATTCCAGATTCAAAGTTTTCAATAGCACATGGCAACACCTCTATTGCACCCTCTCAAACCAAGGTTTTCCTCCTTTTGTAGTAGATCGTGTAGCATTTTGATGGAGGGACATGTCATCCACTTCATCTCTAGGTGGTAGCAACTTCGTTTGCCATATCCTCAAGTGGAGCTTCCTCTCTTGCTAATTCCTTAATGACATCTTCAGCGGTTTGTGCATCTTGGCCAATGGCTAGATCCTTTGCATATATCATCAACACTCATCCAAGTGTGAAAAGCTCCTATTCATAAATGCAATGGCATCTCATGGCTCTGTAAATAATGAAACAACAAATTAGAAAGAAGGTATAGATAGAACATATGGTCCACAATTTATCATGATAAATTAGATCAAACATACCACTACATAAGTTTCTCAACTTGCTTTTCTGCAGTTACTATTTTCCTATTTAGATCCCAACTAAAGCTGCTAGTATTTTTCCCATATACCATGTCATACATTATGCTCCAATCCTTTTTCAAAGTTCGAATGCATAACTCTGTGTGGTTTCGCTTTTAAACCTCAATCTGACATTTTCGCTCTTAGCATCCTTTCCAACTTAAAGAGGCATCCACTCTAGAACCTAGTGTCAACATTATGTGTTCCAATGTTATGCAACTTAACCATACATGCAACCAATGCATCATCCTCAATAGCTATCCACTCTCTCTTACTATACTCGGTAGATCTAGCATCCGCCTATGTGAATTGCACCTTTTCTATGCAAATGCTTCTATGGCACATCATGAAATTGATATACATGACAAAACATAATGACATGTCAATGGTGAGAAAATCTCATTGAACAATGATGTCAACAATATTTGACATGGTAATGTAAATATTATGAAAACATTCAATAACACAAAATGAAGTTACAAAAAAATCTAAATATATTACAACCATAGCATCTAAAAGTCAAGCATGTTACATCAAGAAAAACCATATCAAATTCTTTTTTAAGTGTTCATGTACTCCATTAAGTAGACATTTGATTAGCAAGTTGCAGTCTCCAATTACTTCATTTGCCATTGTGTCTAAACATCATTATGAAATCATCTCCACTATCCACAGTGTTTTTATCCATCACACCACATTATCCTCAAGGGGATTGAAGGCCATTTTTATCCTAATGAAGTTATGGAGCAAATAATAAGCTAATATAACTCGATTATGAATTTAGAATGATGGACTTCTGAGAATACTTCATCTCATTTTAAGCAAAACAAAGCATCTCTCAATCACATTTTGAGCAAATGCATCTCTAAAATTGAATAACTCCTCCACAGATCTTGGTTGATACCCTTGTCGCCATTCATTCAAATGATATCTTTGGCCCCCTAAATGGTGTAAAGAAGCCCTCACAATTGGTATAACCTCCATCCATTAGGTAGTAGCAACCTATATGTAGGGTGGAAATGTGTTACAGTTTAATTCACAGGGCCTTAAATGAGATAAATTTAAAATTGGGAGAGCTTGACAAGTCATACCATGTGGAAGACCATTCCTCTAGTTAAAACATCCCAAAGAATTATACTGTCTATAACTGAGCCTTCCAATCCAGGCAACACATAAACAAAGTGCATATTTAGTGTACATACACCCAATACATTAGTGGGAATGTCATTTTTCCAAGTTCTATATCAAGGTTTATCTTTCATTTGTACTCTAATTTGGATATATGTTCCATCTAAAGCACCAATGCAATTCTACAAGAGAAAAATAAATTATAGGAAGAAGAATGAAAATGTTTGGACAATCTAGTATGCTAACTTATCTATGTGAATGAAAAGGTGTATATTGCACACTTATCTTAAAAAAACTTACATCGATCATCGATATAATCCTCAAGAATCGATTCAAGCTTCTTCAAAAGCTTATGACTCGATTGTAATGTGGCATTCAATACATTATGGAAGTAACAACTAACCATCGCTCTAGACCTCTTAAAATTATGCTTTATCACTCTATTCTTGACATGGTGGGCAAGGACATGCAATAACATTACAACTTGCTTATCTACAAGAAAATTTCTAGTTGATCTTAACCCTTCTATACCCTCCAACAATTCAAAAAGCTTGAAGAATGCATGCCTATCCAATCTTAGTTGTTCAATATATGTTAAGTCATCGCTAACAAGTCTCCTAGTGTATTGGCAATGTTGATGGAAGTTTAATTCATACAATTAAACTTGAAGGTGATAGGTATGCAATGTGAAAGCATGCAATAAAAACACAAACTGATGTGCCATGTTGCAACATTCCACCCATAAAACCAAGAGGAAGCAACCAAATTTCTTTTTCCTCTATGATTCATTGTAGTATAATTTCATTTGCTTTATCACTGGACAATGATAATAAACTTACAAAAGTGCAAAGTAGCATCTTAAAAAAGTTCCCACACTTAACATTCAAAAGCAAGGATGGAAGAACAAACTTAATAGCTGAAAGACAATATGGTAGCTTCAACTTACTTAAAATTCATGTATATCATTTGTCAAAGATTAATGGCAACGAGAAAGTGCAAATTACTTTAATGGAGGAGTTTATTTGAGTGTAAATACCTTACGACCACTAAAATTTATACCAACATGTACATATTCCTCTCTTCAACCTACTGCAATAGCTAATACTAATACAGTAACTACCAATCAAAGCAAATGTACAAAATTTTTGAAACTTGTTGAACCTCTTCAACAATCTTTATTTTTATATATTCATGTTGGTTAGGTTATCCTAACACACTTGCACATAATCTCAAACATTTAATATGTAAAGGAAAAGTTACTTCTATTTTAATAGGGCTTTGCTATTTCAAAACCCAAATTTAAATAATGATGTTGAAAACCCAACATAATATATATATATATAACAATGGAAAGTAACTAATGTCTTACGTTTGTTTCTCAATTCTTCATTTTGTTCAAGGATCAATACATTATACAATGTGTGTAAGTAAACTTCTTACTATTGAACTTTCAAATGAGCTAAAGCATACTAACATTTGTGTCATTCAACAAAACAAACCAATTAAGGCACAATATAACTTACAAATACCCCTTGAACACAAAGAAAAACACTAGACGATGTGGATATATTATATGGGAACAATGGCTCACTAGATCTTCATCAATAGTGACTACTATGGGGTCTAACCATACTCTTGTCCAACTGCAATCACTTTGTTAGAAGAGAGAGCAAAATCGAAAGAGAGAGACGTATCCATGAGCTTTGTCATTGAGATTCAACTAGATGTAATCACCCTCCAAGTTCAACAACCTCCATTGTCCAAGATGCAAAGCTCAATGATCACTAAAGGCTCATCTCCTTCACATATAACGAAAGCGGACAGAGAGGATATGTGAGATGAGTAGGGTTCCTCAATCTAATTTGTTCATGTTGGTTGGATTTTTTCTACTAAAATCCTAATGTGTTGTTAAGTTAAGGCTATTATGGGGATTTTGACAAATAATAAAGTTAGGAATTGTAATTCATGACTCCAAGTTAAGAATCCCCATTCAATATTTTTTGCAATATGTATTACTTGTGGAATCACTACAATAGCAATTCCATAAAGAATGAAAAGGAAATGGAATTACTATTTAGTGAACTAAATAAGCTGTAAGATAGAGAAAATGAGAGTTTGAAATAGGATTCAAGTTAGGGGCTGTGTGATGTGAAGAGGTGCAAAAGGAGTGTAACTATGTGTATAGGTAATGTGTGCTATGACGTACGAGTTAAGGGTTGTGTTTGTATGCTTTGCTTAGTGTAGGTGGTACTACTTTACATTGCATCACGCAAATAAAATGGGAGTTAGCTCATTCAGATTAGAGGTGAATAAGTTGGTAAGGATATGGATGGTTAATTGATGGATAGTATCACAGGTGCATGTAAATCATGGGAAACATAATAATGGCATAAGTTAGAATCCAAATTGTATTCTCTTTTTAAAAGGATTTTTAAAAGATGAAATTGTGATTTTTTAAAATTGACAATTCCAGCTAAACATAATAATGGCACATGTTGGTATTTGGTTAAGGTGAATTCATGATTCCAAATTGTATTTCCTTTCCTATGTTTAGAAGGTTTTTTAAAAGATAAGATCGCGATTTGTTATAATTAACAATTCTAGCTATAAGAGGACATTCAATTTCATGTTTTAAGGGTAGAATCATGATTCCATTCCACCTATTGATTATAATTACATAAGTAGCCTTTCTAATCTTATTAACGTAAATTTATTACATCATAAATTAATGGCATTTTTTATAAATACCATTAGATATCATACCATGTAATTCCATTTCATGAGCATTTCCAAATATAAGAATGAGCTTGGCAAGTAATTCCATTCAATTCAATTCAGTTCAATTCCATTCCAATCCAAATCATTCAAGTTTGACTTTAAGTAGAGTTGTCAATTTGGCATTTGTCCCACTACATCGAATTATGATATAACAAAATTAAATAGAATTGTGTAAGTGAAACTTTAATAAATACTTAATGTCCCCAACTCCCCATTTCGAATATTCAAATATGTCTACACCAATCACATGTACACATCTTTACAAGACATTAATACATACTAATAATAGTTTATTCCACCAAACTAAGTGAATGCATGTAATGATAGGTACACATTTAGGATAGGGTATTGGGCATAACAGATATTTATTCATAAAACTCAACACAATCAATAAATGAGTTACACTCATTTGGAACCATTTATAAATGCTTTTGGATTTGAGTTCAGCATCTAAATTTGTTAACAAACTTGTTTGATAAATAAGTAGTATAACCTGTTGTTGAGTCTAATTTTTTATTTTTTATTTTCATTCCTAATCCGATTTATACTAGACCCTATGCTCATCCAATATAAATCCTCGACTTGAACTAAAAATTTCATCTTATTTTAGAGTCGCTACCCAACTGAAGTTGGGAAAGATTATTGAATTAGGACTAATTGAGCAGATTGATCCTAATTTAGACAACTAGTTAACGAGATTTCCTCTTTTCATTTTTATGAAAGAGGAAAGGAAAAAACCAGAGTTGCTGGACTCGGGCGGCTAACCTATTAAAACCTTAAAATTACCATTTTATTCTTCTGAAATCCAAACCTTATCCTAATGTCTTTTATTGTTATTTATTTTGTTCTTATTTTTGTTATTTTTTTATTGTGTTTTTGCTTATTGATTAAAAACAACTTATTCCAATATGGAAAATAATTTTTTATTCTTTTTAGAGTTGCCCCAAACAGGTGCCTGCGTATCTGCTATTCAAGATCAAACAAGTCGTAGTTTGCTTTTCATGAAATACTTTAGTGGGTTTGTTAATTTTAATTATGAAATTACTTCCGGTTTATATTTTTATCATTTTAGTATTTTTTTGAAAAAAATAAGCCTAAGCTTGATTATTTTATTTTTGAAAAAATTAATTTAAGGAAAAAACCAATTTTGGATTTATTTAAGAAAAGAATTTTTCTAAGTGATAAAAAAATTATTTTTGTTTCTCTATGATTAACCTACCTCTAATTATTATTATTATTATTATTATTATTATTATTATTTTTTAACATTTTTATTTTATAATTTTTTATTATTTTATCTACTCTAAACTAAACATAAAAAATCTAAATCCCATCATTTTTCCTAATATATTTTTTTATTGTTTTATTATTTTCCAACATTTTTTATGATTTTTATAATTCTTTTATTATTTATTCTATCCTAAACTAAACCTAAGAAAACACTAATCTAAATTCTAACATTTTCCTAATATTATTTTTTTAATAACAAATAACAAATGAATAAAATAAAATAAAATCAAAAATAAAAAAATCCAACTTATCTAGGTCCGAATACGGTACGCAAGTCGGGTCGGATCGGTCGAATCGAGCATGGCGGCTGGACCTTCCTCAGTGGCGGCATTCCGGTAGTCCTTTTTGTCGAATGAGAGCGGCTTTCGAGTTTTTCGGGGATAAGGAGCTTAACTGTGATGGTGGTTTCCTCCAAGAACGCCTCTTGATGGCGGTTCAAGCTTGATCGGCAATCCTCGGTCCGTGAACTCCGGTAAAGCTTCTGAACTCTCCTATTTCCTCTCCTTTTCCTACTTTTGATCCGTGCTCTAGCTTCCTCACATCGTGCTCTATTTATAGGCACAAGAAATCGAGTTAGATAAGCTCGAATTTCCTCCGATTGAGATGAATCGGATTTGTGATTAAAACCCTCCTCCGATTTGCCTTTGATTCATGTAAATCTTGGATTTTGTTGTGATTTGATTCCATTTAGATGATGTTTATCTTATTTTAATGAAATATTTAGTGGATTTGTGTAAAAAAAAAAACGAATCAAAACGGTCGGATTCCATTTCTCCCACTTGCCGGCGACGATCTTGGACGAAGAAGAAGATCACATGCCGGGCGCGTGTGTCGTGCCGTCCAATCGGGAGCTGACACATGTCCTGGGTGAGGCAAAAAATTGCAAAATGCGAAATCTGCTTCCCCCGCATTTCAAACCTATGACCTAACCCCTTCGCCTACCCACACGGTCATGACTCGGACCAGTTGGGCTAGCTCACTTACTCGTTTTTTTTTTATTTACACAAATTGTATATATGCAATGCAATTTTTATTATTTTTATATTATTTTGAAATTCTAAAATTTTTTAAAAATTATTTAACTCTTTTTCTTATTATTTCTACCATTATTTTCCAAAATTGATATATTTTTTCTATTTATTTTATTTTTTGAATATTTTTGCTAAATTAGAAGAAAAATTGTAAAGAATGAAAAAAATTGAAAATTGATCATTATTAATTATTAGGGTAAAAAATGGAGTATTTACAGCTGTAAACCTATTTAAATTAATAATTATAATATTTATAATCAAAATTGTTATCCTTATATTATAATCTCTACTTCTAGTGTATGCATCTCTTTCTCTATCCACTACTACCACTTTGCCATTGGTCTTGATCGTCCTTAGCCACTTAATAATTATTTTTATCCTTTTATATTCTAATTTTTCAAAAAAAAATTCAAAAAAAAAAAGCATAATGTATATGAGTTTGTTTTTGTATACACATCAATTTAAGCATATCTTGCAAAGTCCCAACCTCATTAGTGAAACCACTAGGTACTTTTAGTAAAACTCAAATTGAATGTAATGCTATAGAGAAACCCACAAAATAATTATGCCATGAATTTTTGTTTAAATTAGTAATGTTTGGATGCTTGAGCTATTATGTTTTCATTGGACTTATTCATATATTTAGCCTATAGATCAAAAGATATCTTTACAAGCGTTAGAATAGCTTTTGATGCAATTTTCTTTATATGCATCAAACAAATTGAAGGCAATACAGAGTTATGTTTTCCAAAAAAGACTCAATAGTTTTAATATCTTTATTTTTGAATTTTTTGAATTGATAAATGGGTATAATATGGAAATAAAACACGCTTATTGACTGTGTTGAACTATGAGCTTAATTTCCTAAAACAACTATTAAACTTTTTAGATACGAACCATTTAAATCTAGACATATAACATGAACATTAAATACAAAGTGCTGGTCCTATTTACTCAAGGATGACTAGACAAAGTCATATCAAATTCGAGTTGCTCAAATAGTTTATCAAATCCAACTCAAATTTCATGATATTTAAAATCAATGAGCTCATGAATTGAATCAAATTTGAGTTAAGTTTGAATGGAATATAAGTATTGATATTACATTAATTAGAAGATTGTATCTATATAAGTTGAATATAAATGAGATTAATTAAGTTCAAAATCATTTAATATCATTTTAAATCGAGTTCGAGTTACTAAACTTAATAGGGATCGTCAAATATCAAGTTTTCAAATTTAGCTCCAGTACTGGCTCAATAATATTGTTTTGACTCAACTTGCCACCTCTAAATAGTATAAAGCCGATAAAGATGAAATGTTAAAAGCAATATATGCAATAATGTTATATTTTTATTACTTTTTTATTTTAATATTGATGTACATTCTAAAATACAAATTTCAGAACTTATATGTAAAATGAACATAGGCTTAATATATATTTTTTTCTTTTAAGTAGTAGATGGGGTAAATAAAACCCCGAAAAATAGGCAAATGGTAGTATAACTTTTTCATCTTTTACAGTGCCAAACTTGGTTTTAAATTGATCTGCTGATATGAAACGTGGTCTACATATTAAGGATGAGGATGGTTTTCTATGTTTGACAAAATTCCTAATTTTAATCATTGAGATGTTAATAATACATCTCATGATCGAAAAAGAAAAAAACATATGTGAATATAGGGCTTACTTCGGACATCATTTGAAAGAAAATAAGAAATAGCAAAAACTTCTTCAGTTTGCACATGAGAGTATAAGACTAATGATTAGAAGAACAAAATGTAACTTACACGTAATATATATAGATATAGCATATATACATGTATCTCTTTATATAACTTAAAGAATTTTGCTAGTCAGATTGCTCACATTAAAAAACCAAAAAAAAAATAAAAAAAAAAATCATAAGAGATCGATGATAGAAAAGTAAAGTTTTAATTAAGAAAAAGTCAAGTAATGCACTAAAATATTTGAATTGGCACAGTAAAATTCCACATGAGCCTTAAGTGCTCATATTATGAGGTTGCATATTTTTCATGCTATATATTTCATTGATATGTTATTTCCACAATAATGTAAATTTGTCATGATTGAAAGATATCCATCAAAATCACTTTAATAAATTATCTGCATATGCATAGTAAATTTTTATTGGAAAATAAGTACTCAAAATATGTATATCAAAAAATAAAAGAGTTTCAAATTACTTTATATGTTTTACATTATTACATTACAGTTATTGCCTTCTCTACAGTGTGGCCATAGATGAAAACGATCCTTCTGATGTTTGCCAAATACAATTGTGGTCCTCATAAAATTAAACAAAGTTGAGATGTTTACAATAGAGTAAATTCAAGTCTAGCAACAAACAAAAAATAGAAATTCGAAGGAATACAATAAAGGTAAATGTTCCAAAGCAGGGCGAATTTGGGTGCATGTGGAAATGGCATTCATCCATAAGGTTCTTTTGCATTGAATGAAGTTTGTAAAACATCATTACATTCAACATATATTAAGTAAATCAAGGGAAAAAAATAGTCCAAAAATTTTAAAGAAAAGACGAATGAATAAAAATCCTATGACAATTAAAATAGTTTTTTTTTTTTTTTTTTTCAGTTTCCATGTATTTAATTGATTAATTATTCCCTTTCAACTTACCAAATCCTCATCCACTGGGTGATATACTGGAGACAGTGAAGTCGTTCATAATGAACACTTCATCTGTATATTTTCTTATCAAAATATGAGAGTTAATGACAGTTCCAAGGAGAAAGTAAATGAAACAGGAAATCTGTGCAGATGGAATTACTGCTTCTTTTTGCAACAATTTGCCGAAAAGATTTCATCGGTCTTAAAAGATTGTTCGGTAAAGTAAAAGTCATATAAACTTTGTGCAATTTGTTTATGAATTTTCCATGCAAAAAATGCAGAGGAAAAGGAAGATTAAAATGAAAAACTGAAGGGAAAGGGAAAAAAGAAAGCAACATGAGAAAGAAAGGGAAAAGTGAGGAAACTTCCCTGAAGAATCAGTTACATGGAGAAAAATGTGGAGGAAAGTGGGGGAGGAAGTGATGAGGTCTAATTGATAATAATAACTGTCATGGCTCCCTGTGTTAATATAATTGGAGACAATCAATTTCTAGTGATATGATGCGGAAATTTTGTTAAAAAATTAAAAAATAAATAGATAAAGGCATATGTAGACCCGGTTCACCGGTCACGAATCATGACTCAAAACCATATGCTACACCGTTTCCGATGAACTGCCCGGACCTTTGAACACCATGGTCGGTTCGAGTCTAAATAGCTATTTTGACTCATGTAGAGAATATAAATCCCGAACCGAGCACAAGACCATCTTCAACCCCAAAATCCCGACATTATTATTAAAAAAATTAAAAATAAAAAATCTCTTTATAACAATCACTCCGTATTATAGCTCCAAAGTTTTCTTAGACAGCTGCCAGTAACAGCTTTTACCTCAAAAGGCCCAAAATAAATAAATAAAAATATTTGCAAGACCAGTACTTAATGAAGGACCGGTTTCTTGCTAAGAACCACCAGTTAATCCTTCCAAGTTTTCTTGGAGGAATTCTTAGCCTAGCAAAATGGGTTTAAAAAATGGTCTGAGGAGCACATTTGGACCATGCTTAAATAATTTCATAAAGTAAGGTACTTTTGTTTATCTAATCTTCAATCATGTAACAAAAATTTTATAACAAAGAAAAAAGAAAAGAAAAGTGCAACTCCATAATGATCCAACCAAGATCCACTCGAATATATTTCGCTTTGTTAAAAGGTGGTTTTTTCACAATAATAACAAAGGAGGAAGTCACATCATGAATACCAAAACCCCATTTGGGTGTTGATCAGAAGATACTCTTCCAAGGACCATGTCAGAAAACCAACAGCACTCCTACAATAACATCGTAAGTCAAAAAGGCTCTTGCCTACATAGGGAGAGAAAAGTATAGGTATTACTTGCCGAAGGCATTAAGTTTCCTGACAATTACAGCTAAAGTCAACCATATGTTACATAATTTGACAACCCAAGATCTGCTTTGATGACTCAACACTAACTAGATCAGCACACTGAGCAGTACTTTTAAATATACCAAGCTACCAAGGATAGTCATCCTAGGGCCCCCCCTCTACTGAAAGAATTTCACTCTAAAAGTGGTAACAAATGAAGATGCACAAAACAATTGGGTTAGCACATTTCTGCAACCAAGCACCTTCTTACAGTTTAACTGGACAGTTGAAGGATCAGGAACAATTGACATGAATTTAAGGATCCTTCACCTCCAAAATAGCCTGCCACGGAATGCATATGCACAGGATTCAAAGGAAATTTGAAGGTCTGTATCCCACTGGACAAAAGAATTTTTTTGGACTTGGCAGACAAGCAGCTTCCAGAATTGGCAAATAAGTTCAAGCCTTTGGCAATCACTCTTCAGAAGTCAAAATTCAAGCCTCATGGGGATGCCTCCGTAGCATATCTGTTAGATCTTGGACTACTTCAGACATTGGGGGCCTGAATTCTGGCTCCGACTGCAGAAAAAGAAATTGAAAAGATGGGTATTATAAAGGAGTATTTACTCATATCTACTAAAGATGATTTTACTTTCCATAAAATCTAGGAGGGGGGAAGAGGATCTCTTTCCCTGGCTAGTTTGAGAATTCCCCATGTGCTCTATTTATTTAATAAGCTCGGGTGGGAAAAAAACTAACATGGGAGAATGATACCTGAACACAGCGGGATATGATATCAGCAAATCTAGACAAGGATTTGGCAGGGTATTCTCCCTGGATAGAAGGATCAACCATCCTTGCTAATGCATCGATGTCATGGAGTTGATGGATTGCCCATCGCACGAGAAATTGCTCACCTCTAGACCGTGTGCTGTAACAAAATAATGAGAATATATGTGTAAACAGGAGCAAAGAACCTCACCAAAGCTGGCAGCATACTTGAAAAGCAAAGTTAAACTATTTTCTTCTCAAGCCTTGTTTACCTGTCATGTGATTTTCGACCAGTAAGAAGTTCTAACATTACTACTCCAAAGCTGAAAACATCACTTTGGGCCGTGTAGATTCCAGACTCAAACTCTGGAGCTCCATAACCATAAGCTGTTAAAAGCTGCCCTGACAACTGAGAGAGCATATTTTATAAATGTTTTCTGGTAAAAGGAATGTAAAAACTAATAATTGAGTTTCAATAATCAATTTCCTACCAAAAATTAGTGTATTTTCTTAATTAAATACTTCAGGGCTTTGTTAATGCCAAAAAATAAAAAAGTGTGATAGTACCGCAAATTAACCTCTCAAGTTTTTCAGAACGAGAATGACTAAAGGTTATTTTCCATCTTCCTCACGAATGCATCCATTATTCATACCTTAAATGTTAGATACTCATCTTTAACGATCAAAGGCCACCTCTACCAATCCTTTATTAATAACTCCTCTCCTAATATGGAAAGTAGTTCTACTGCCCAACTCCATGAATGTTCAGTAATTGTTTCCAGAAGCTCAACAACTCTGATAATCATTTCCAATACATTCTAGTGCTTCTACTTGCAATTTACTACTAGCTTTACATAGCAAGTCATTGGTAGTTATAGATAGACAAAATTTATAAGTGAAGACATATCTATTTACACAATATTATTTTAATGGGAAAAAAAAATAGTTCTCTTTTCCAAAATGAAAAAATTGACGACAAATCAAACAGGCCATATACTTCAGAGAATTACATGCACCATTCTCTATTTCCATATCATTACAGAAAGATGTCCTACCATTCTAACAACCTGCATGCAGATACCCCAGGTTCAAGCAAAATTTCTGTAGTTTGAAAATATACGTAAAGAAGCAAATGAGGTTACAGGCTTTAGAACTAGATGAAGATTTTGACATAACTATTAGAAGTTCAATAAGACTTTTTTGGTCCATTCTCTTTACTTAATGAAAATTCTTATCCAAAAATATATATATGTATTAGAAGTTTAATGCTCTTGAAAGCCATGAGAGATTGATACTTCTTATTTTTAAGTGAAAGCAAAATGCCGCCATAACTAATAAGGAAGAAATTTTTTACTACCAGATCACCACTTATCCCCTCAGACCAGATCATAGGAATTATATACAATGTGCTCAAGTTTATTCAGCAAGGATAAAATGTATAGTTCCTGTTATAGGTATTCACAATTAGCATTTCGTAAGTGCTATCTCCTGTTACTATTATATCAAACCCAGGGGGGGGTGGTGTGCAGGGGACGGTGTTGTGCGGTTTGGAACACCAAAAAAGAAAGCCATATAATGTCATTTTCACATAACTTCTCCCTGACAATAATGTCACACATTGCAGCTTGGCAGCAAGACTCCAAAAAAAAGGATTTTTCAAGGGAAAAAAAATTCAAAATGGACATTCCAAGTGGATGACCAAGTTTACCTGACTAACAGACCCTGAAGTGATCAATGGAGCCAGACCACAGTCCGACACGTGGACAGAGAGATCATCATCCAGAAGAAGATTAGCAGACTTGAAATTCCTGTGTATGATAGGTGGCTGACATTCCTCATGCAAGTACCTTTCACAAAGAAAAAGGTGGTAAAATCAATCCTGTGAGAACTACAATGCTTTGCAAGCAAATTTATTTTTCAGCTAGATGCTTCAATCTGACAAGGTTTAGAACCTATATAATGATATTCTAAGTCAGAGAGGGAACAGTTAACACACTGAAGTATCTCTACATCTTAAGTAGTAGATGCCTTGATATTTTTGAGGCACGGAGTGGTCATTGATTAAGGGAACAATTTAATTATCATGAAGAAACTTTCAGTTAACACTACTTCAACTATTCAACTCAATTATCAACCTCAGATTAAATAAAACTAAATAAATTATTTTTTAATAAATTCTGATAATGTTTCCTCAAACATGAAATTCTACTTGTTGACAACTAAGAGATGCTTTAGAACACAAATGCAACTGAGGAACAACATTACTTGCCAGAAAGTGATTCTACTTACTCCAAAGCTCTTGCAGCTCCAAGCGCAAGCCTTATACGGGAATTCCAAGACAATTTCATCTTATGTTCATCATCTGAGTGCAGTGCATCATGCAGGGTGCCATTACTACAGTACTCATAAATTAGAAGCCTTTGACCATGCTCAGCACAATAACCCATTAATTCAACAACATTAGCATGCCGAATTTTATCAATGGTGTTCACTAGTTGCAGAAACTCTACATCCTTCTGCTGACTAGAAGTCTTCTTGTCCAGTTTCTTGACAGAAAGTAACTGCATAGCATCAAGAATGATCACCAGGTTAAACAGCTAATTCTGCAATTTTGTTAAACATGAATCAAAGTTTTTTAAGGCAGTGTTAATCATGTCTAGAGTAGTTTTTTTTAGCCAACATTATTGTTATTAGGAAGGTTAAATTTCAGCACATCAAACATCAAACCCGTATTAACAGGAAAGCTAGAATCAGCCTCCCTCCCTTATCCCTCCTCTTTCCCCTCCCTCCCTATGAATGTAAAAATTGAACTTTTATTGGCTACTTCTAGTACATCATATCTAGTTCTTACTTTGTCCATTCAGGCAACCCTGGGGGTTAGTGAAACGATCACTAAATATGCAAGGTAAATTACCTTGCTCTTTAGACTATAAGGTTAAAGGAGCCTTCATGAACATTGGCATAAATAATAAGTAACAACCACGCACAGCAACGGAACAGAAAGAATAATTGCAAATCCTGGGACACTTTCAGCCAAATTCACTTCAGCTTATATATCAGAAAGCATATTCGATATACAGATCAAAGTACAGTAAAAACTCCCTTTATCAATCATTACAACTGTGATGTGAGTGTACTACCAGATAAAGCAACATACCTTGCCATCAGGAAGATCTGCCTTATATACACTGCCAAGCATGCCATTTCCAAGGAAATTATCTTGAGAAAAGCTATTTGTATACTGCTGAAGGGATGCAATGGTGAAAGATTTGGCAGATATGGGAAGATTCAGTATTTTGGGTGAAGGCTTCACAAGTACTTTCCCTTCTGGTGCTATGGGCCTCAGGAATTCATCAGAAGTGGGAGGAGGGGGAGGGGGAGGCGGCATCATAGACAAGTCAAATGCATTTATGTCTATCACCTGATCATCTCTCTTTGACGCGATGCCAGCATTTTGTACATTTTTCTCCTGTTCGTTTTGTGGCTTTGGAACAGCTGCAGGTAGTCTCCTGCCATCCACCTGATGGTCCTCAGTAGTCTTCACAACGGCCTCTTTCATGCCTGTTAAGTGATATCTCAGCCAATGAGTGATATAGAAACCACTACAACTATATCCCAACTATGTATGCTGATGAATAGGATCTTTTACTTACCTTTGTCGTCCCCATGGCTTGGTGGCTGCATTGATAATCTGTAGTCCCTAGGATTCTCTCTTTTACCATTAATTGCACCTATGTCATACCTCAGTCTATCATCTTCATCTCTTCTTCTAATACAGGTAGGCAAGAAAAGTGCCAGTGCTAAGACCAGAATGATAAATGATAGTACTGCTGCAATTGATATCCATATGATCTTTCTGGTTGAAGATTTTTTCCCTCTAGATTTTGACCCCTCTGCCACAGATGGTCCATTAGCCTGCTTTGCAGGTGTTCTACTGGAAGATGGCTCCCGTGCAAAAAATGGTGGTGCTGGTGCTGATGTTGATGGTGATTTGGAAGGCGATGAAGGTGAAGGCAAAGGGCTTGTGCTGGAATTGAAAGGATTCCCATCTTTTCTGCAGAATAAACATTATAATTAACTCATGAAGTAACAAGTACCATTTAGGGACAATACAATAGTTTGTATTCTCTTGCCTAATGACCCACGTATGATATGAGTTTCATTATCCTTCTAGAACCTCAATCTTTGGCATATTGCTTGTCAAAGAAATTCATGAGATAAGTTGCAGAACCAAACTTAGTGAGGTTATGGTTCAAAAATAATTCATGCCTGTGGTTATTAATGTATCCACAGCAGCCACACTACAGTGAAATACCCCAAGAAAATACATTAAATATAGATATAGAATAAAATAAAAGTGCCTTAATAAAATAAAATTTGTAACACATCACATGTAAAAAGATAATAAAAGAAGATAAACAGAATAAAGAGTGAAAGATATTAACAAATAAGTGACCTCCCATAAAAATAACACATAAGCATGCAAAGATCACCCTTAACCCTTTCTATAAATAGGCCTACATCCACTCCTCACAAATCACTCCAGCAAGTTTCTCTTGCTGCAGTAAGGAGAAAGAGAAGATGACACACCTAAACCCTAAATTCCTTTTTATGGACAATAAGATTATGAAATAAATAAAGAATTAGGTTATGTAAAAGTTATGGCAAACAACAAATTTGGGTTATGTAAAGAATACTGAATTGGTAAAATCAGGGTTACAAGACCTAGATTTTTTTGGGTAAATCAGGGTTACAAGACATAGATTGATGACTGAAACTTTTTTTTTTTGGGTAATTTGATGACTATGAAACTTGAAAGGTGAGTTTGTAAAATTATGAACAAACCTTAGAAACAAAACCTAAAGATTAATGAATAAGAAACCTTTTGGATTGTAAATTAGGATTTTATGAAAGAATGAATAATAATTTGGTAGGAACCAAGGAAGGGTTGACCTCTACACTGAGACCGGTTGACTGCCCCACTTTGGTTGACCCCGCTCTCTTTAGGACAACTGCTCTAACTCCTATTTATTGAAATTACTTAATTTAAAAAATTTAGAATTACAAACATTAAATAGATAATTAATTAAAATGGGAAAAACATGAAAATAAGAATAGAATAAGTTAAAATAGACATAGGGTTTAATTGTTTGATTTGTTGTCATCAAGATATTTGGGCATAGGGGATCAAGAATGGCAAGTTACACAGCTTGTTTGATGTTTGTCCTTACATAGGATAGTTGTAAACCTGACTAATCGTTATTAGACTATTAAAATTATATGTGTTGATTGTGAGTGGCTATTCAACCTGCTACCATTGACAAGGGATGGTGGTGCCATACCCCTTTAGTAATATGGTTAGATTACGCATGAATGTGACTATGATGATCAAGTGGGTAATTGATATGAGGGTACTACAGCTGATACAATCTGTAGGTAGGAATGAAGTTAGAGCGAGGCTAATCAGCAGAGTAGGATGCCAGTTAGAATGTTATAGATAGACCAAGCTCCTAAGGTCTTGATAAGAGCAGTATACTTAGGATGAGACCATTACAGTATCGTGGTAAGGGGAATGGACTTGCTCCTTACAAGTTGTTGTTACAACCGATCAATGGGTCTGCAGGGCTCTGTATCGCACATGGTGAGTTGTGATTCTGCCACATCTAAAAGGTGGAAAATAAGTTGTTTCAAACCTCGATTGTCATGGTTATATTGTGCGATTCACTATTAAATATAATATATATATATATATATATATATATATATATATCTTAATAAACTTGTTTGTTGCATTACATTTAGTAAGTACGAAATGCATGTATTTGATTGGGGTTTGGCATTCATGTATGCGTGTGCGGTATGGTATTCACTGCGCTTTTTGCTGATCTTATCTGGGGAAATTATTTTTCAAGTACTTATCCAAAACAGAAATTATTTTTCAAGCGTTTACATATGGACTGAAAACTTGGATAATGTAAGAAATGAGCTTTGCATATTACTATCCAGATAGGAATACATGGCAAACTGACCATGTGCAGTTTCAACCAGCTGGCACAAACCCTTTTCTCTTGGATTCTAAGAAGTTCATCCTTACAGATGTCAAGTGTAGACAGTGGCTCTTCTCAAAGCCTGTGAGAAAGCTACGTTTAAAGATGATCAGAAGACAAATATAGGACATGGATGCAGTACTGCACATCCTAGCATTATTCCACCTTTACCCTTTTAAACTCATTAACCCCCAAATTTTAAGAGGTGAAAATTTTTACATAATGTTTAAAAAAAAAAAAAAAACAAATGTGCTTTTTACATCTAAAAGAAGGAGTAAGTTTTTTTATATTTATGTTTTGCAATACTATACATACAACAGAAGGACCAAAGGGATGGATCCAACCCAAAGAAGGAAGGATATTTTTCAGACAAGTGATTAAGGAAAATGGGATTCAATATGGAAGCACAAGAAAAAAAGAAGTTTAGTAATCCCCCCAGCCCAAGCAACAGAGAAAGGTTTTCATCTATTTTGTATGCTATCATTTTGGTGGCATGGCCAAGCGGTGGGGGACTGCAAATCCTTTTTCCCCAGTTCAAATCCAGGTGTCACCTGATCAACAAAAAACTCAAAATCCTTTATCGTATTTGATTTTCTTTTGCCTAAACTATACTCCACATCTTGGTTTTAGCAGCGAATAGAACATTCATATTCTACCTGAAGGATGTAAAGATTAAAAAAGAAAAAAAAAACAATCAAACTACAGATTACTTGAAAACAGCATCAGAGAGTAAAATAATTTTTGACTGAAAATAATTAGTAAACAGATGGTGCTCCTTATGCAGAATGTTTTTATATGGTGTAAGAATTACTATTATGATAATAACTTTTGAAGGAAGCAACATTTTCCATGGCACAACATAGAAGACAAAGACATCATTACCTACATCTATAAACTAGATGAATTATGCCTTACCTGAAATTTGGGATGCTCAGCAACTTCACAGGTATGGGTCCAGAAAACAGGTTATTCTCTATATTCCTGATTGAATGAAATGAAAAAGTAGCATGTCAATAAACCATGAAAAGGCAATGGCCCATATATTATGCTAAAAAAACATTCATAAAATAACTTCAAAAGATAGCAGAAGTACAAGTCTCTCAGGGGAGGATTTTCTAAAACATCAAGAGTTCCAGACAGCTGATTGTTTTGCAAACGCCTGCACATTCAGAATTTAGAGAAATGAATAAAAACTGTATACATTGTTATAGAGTCAAAACATACAAATGATAATTACTTACAGAGTGGTCAGAGATGACAAATCTCCCATGGAGGGAGGAAGATGCCCACTCAAATTATTGTTGGATAAATCACTGCATATAATAATTTAACTTCAATCACATCACACAACAAAGAAAATAAATGTATAGGGAAGAAAGTACACAATAGCCTACAGATTGATCAATCGTCCAATAGATTCAAAAGCATCAGGTATTTCTCCACTTAAAAGATTGTTGTTTAGAGACCTGAAGAGCATTAAAAAACAAAATGAGGACTTCAAAGCAGAAAACAACTTTTGCTAGCTGAAGAAGGAGACTATAAAGGAGTTTTACATGTCTGTCAACCGTGTAAGCGAGGACAATGTGCTTGGGATACTTCCTGTAAATGCATTAGCTGAAAGAAAACTGCCAAAAGTGAAGACAGGTCAAATCTTGCATCAGGTGCAACATATAAAATAACTGCTCTTGATCGAAGCCTTAAGAGTATAACATACAAGTTTTGCATGGTAACAGGCAAGCTTGATGGAATGCTCCCTCCTATGTGATTGTTACTTAGATCTCTGCCATAAACAATCTCATATAAAATTACAATCTCCAGACACCTGAATTATTAGGGGGGGAAAAAAGTAGAAAAAAGGATATATCGCGGTTTTCTCCAAAGATCTCATTGTCAAAACAAACAGTGAAAACAAAAGAGAAAGACATTTTCGTAGGTCTACCAGTACAAATGCTACCTCCACCATCTAAGCATTGGATAATACAACTAAAATTCACATTGCCCCTTCAGACCATTATATCCCCACTTCCTCTGAAAGTCCTTCAATCAATGCATAATAAATCTCGAAATTTCCATAACTAATTCAGTTTTATGTCTAATTTAGCTATCTAATGGCTAAAAGACGGCAAGATGTAAAGCGACAATGAGAACTGAAACTCTACTTACAAATTAAAATCCCACTTGCAGTACTTTTCAGCATTGGCATCTCAAAGGGCATAATTCTTGTAAATTAAGATGATGGCTATTGCAAACATAGTAAAGCAACCAACGAAAGTGGAAGCAACAAACTTACATGACTTTGATTGACGCAAAATCTGCCAAGCTGTCACCCAGTTCCCCTCCCAAATTTGCTCCATTAAGAGTTCTGTGAAACCGTGTAGTGAAAATATAAGCCAAGCTCAGAATGTACAGAAAATAGATGGATATATATCATTAATGTAGCTGTGGAAAGATGAGACCTTACATTGACAAAATATCCGTGTTGTTACATTGAACACCTTGCCATGCTTCTCCACAAGGGTCTCCACCACTAGCAACCCAACCGGGAAGAACAGGGGAGCCGAGAGAGACGTATAAATTATTTATCGCAGCAACTGCACAGGCCAGAAAAAATACAGGCGAAATCAAATTCAGCACTCTTAAGAAGTAATAGCAACTTATAAGAGGTTACCATTATGCTCAACACGATAAAGTATGTTTTGCACCAAACTTAATTGAAACTGCAGCACTTTTGCCTAAGTGATACAAAATTGAAATTTCCATCATTAGCCAATATTGCGATGGTAAGCCAGATTGAATTCAATACTTTTTTCCCCTCTTGATAATTCATTGAGTTGCATGCATACGGTGTATGAGCGAGTTTAAGGAACAGGTTGCAGTCGAGTGCAACAGGGGAACATTCAAAGCACAGTTTTGTGACAATCCCAGACAAGGCCAGAACACAGCACGCTTATATAGAAACAAAGCTCAACATCAGCATTACACGACACAGATAGCCTGAATATGACATAAATGCAAAATGAATTGACACGATTGTAAAATAAATTACTTATTTACATGTCTAAACATTTCTATGTTTTTTTTTTCTTTTTTTTTTTGACATTGACAAGAAATACACCGACAGATGACCCACCAACATGAATTGTTACCAAAAGCACAACACGCCACTTATTTGAGTACAATCCAACCAATCAAACCAATCAATTATAGAAGGAACTAGACTTGCCATCACCCGGAGTAGTAACTGAAACTGAAACCCGGGAGCCGAAGATCAAGATAAAACCCAGCAAGAACTGAGCATAATAGATGTTCAAGTTCATATTATTTTCAAGAGATGCAGATCTTTTCCTACTCAAAACCACCATATTCCTCCTTTAAACCTCACATTAACTACAACCGAAATCTAAACAACACCACCCTCCAAATCTGCACGACAATTCACAAAACAAACAAAGGTCAGAATCAACACTCAATAATAAAATCCAGCTGAAAACAAACACAAAGCTTCAATCTTTTTCAGTAAGAATCCAATCTGGAACTGATCCTTTATCTTAATATCAGATTAAAGCAAAGAGGTATCGAATAAATTCAAGAATTATTGCTACATTGTTAGTTACTTACTTGAACTTGGAGAGAGAAAGCAGCTACAGATGATTAAACAAATGATTAGAAAATCAAATAACGTGAAAAACTAGGGGAAAGTTGGAAAAAAGCGAGAGAAAAAAGGTTTAATATTTTGAAGGGAAAAGGGGGAAGAAACTTAGATGTTAAGATTCGGCGAATTTAGATGTGGGATGACATCAAGAAGTTTCCAAGTAAAAAAAACGCTTGAAATTAAAAAAAAAAAAAAGCAAGAAACAAGATAAAACCCTAAAATAAAATAAATAAAAAGGAAATGCAAGAGAACAAAGGGCACCAATTGGCATTGACTAGTGAGAGAAATTGTAGAGACAGAGAGAAGAGAGAGAGACGCTAAGTATGGTGATGGGAGTTGAGATGAGTTTCTTTTCTCTCTCTCTCTCCACTTTCACTGTACACACAATACAGAGGAGCGAGCAGACTAAGGAAGAGAGAAAGAGAGAGAGAGAAGAGTGAACGTGTGTCCTAGTCATGCTAGTACCCATCTCTTTGTGAGGACGTTAAAGGAATGGGATAGAGAGAGACTGTCAGTTCGAGTCGCGGTTTTGGCGCGTGTTTTCACACTGGTGTTGATATTGTCGTTGAAACTTCTTAAGGTTACCGTTAGCTTATTTCTTCAAAAAGTAAGGTATCATTTTATTGCCCCAAAAATGCGATATTGGATTAAATAATTTTTTTTATATATTTGATTAACAAAAATAAAAAAGTACTAGATAAAAAAGAAATATAATACTAGACAAAATAGCTAAATTTTATATTATGTGTAATTTGGTCTAAAATTCATGATACTGAACAAAAAGTTAATTTTTTCAAAATTTCTAAACTATCCTTTCATTTCTTTTTCCTTGCATCAGATAAACATAAAACCTTTCAAAAGCCTATTTAGAGTGTTGAACTTTATTTTGATGAAAATATTACTTTGTTAGAGGATAATTCATATGGCATCATCTTTTTTTTTTTAATTACTATGTCTATACAAAACCTCTTACATCGAGTTCCCACATTGACACCAAAACTTAAACATTAAAATAATAAAAATTTATATCCTATACTATATACATCAAATATGGTACAAGATAATTGTAATTATAGTTGTTATAGTGGGATACAAAATCGTTTTCATACAAACTCGTGATAAAATCACAAGTTTACACATAAAATCAGTAGAATCTGATATTTTTAAGCGAGTTTATCGATTCCACCCAATTAAGTTAAATGAAATAAATATTAGAAAATAGAACTTAACTAACAATAATGTTGATATTAACGATAAAAATGACGATAGTGATAGTGATAGTAAAGAGAAAGCAAAGAATAGTTTTAACTTTTGATGATAAAAAGGGAGTCGATAATTTTTTTTTTTAGCATTGTATTTTATTTCTATGATTTATATTATAACTTATTTCATATTTGTATTATTATTTATATTGTAGTTTTATACATTAACTTAACAACTTATATCAATTTATTTATATTATAAGTATTGAACTTTTATTATGAATTATAACTAAAACTTATATTAAATTTTTTTTATTTCATCTTATATTTTTTTTATAACTATAATAAACATATTTACAATTTTTTTTAAATTATTTTACTCGAGTTATAGAAATTTACAATTTTGCATTTTGATTTTGTATCTCTATTCTATAGACTTTCTAATGACGATTCTAATTAAAATCCTGTGTAACCTTGATTGTACTACATTTTTTTTTAATAATGTTATCATATTCTCCAATATTGTTTTGCCAATTAAACCCTATCTTAATCATTGGTAAAAATACATTGATTAACCGGGAAACAACTAAAACTTATTTTATTCTACCTTTTACAAAGCTTCCAAGAAACTTGCTATAGTTATAGTCAAACTTTTTTTTTTAAAAAAAAAAGAAAGAATCATTGGGGCGGCAAAGGTAATTCAAAACAAAATTTTGGTTTTGATTGTCGAGGAGCAATCATGTGGCAGAGCTGTTGGGTTACTGTTGGCGTTTTCGGCACATTTCCATTGATTTTGTAATTTACGTGTACGCTCACTGTGCCATGGATTCGGTTCAGACGTCATATTTTAACTTCCCAAAATACTGACGACAAGTACATGAAATTTAGTAATTAAACATTATTTAATAATAATAATAATCACCCCCATGTGTTTGCAATTTATCATCTTCATCGTCCTACACTCCTGGTCCTGCGTTTGAGAATATTTTTAGCTGCTTCAGTGCATGTTGCGTTATATGTGCCCGCTGCCATCTCCTTAGAGAGAGACTATTTCAATATTTTTACACAAGGCTAGACTAAATGAATTAAACATCAATTTATTCATCTTATGATCTAGGCAATGCAAACAACATAATTTTAATATTCTAGAATTTAGAGTAACTTGCACTTCATTAGCACATATATTTAAATGATGTTTAATATATTGCGAAAAATCATTCAATCTCAAAATTAACATCAAAATATTATCTCATGTATATATATGAACCAACTAATCCATTATAATTATCCATAAAAGTATTTCATATTACCATCATAATTTGATTATGGATTCATTACAGAGAACCAAAACTATATCACAGCAGTCAACAATCCATTTACTTGCACATGGGAATTTAGTATTTAAGCTACAAATCACATCACCACGTATCAGCATTCTTGCTAAAGCCTATATAGCACCTAGTTGATGACCACCACTTCCTGTAATCCTAGCACAGGCGCAAGTACAGTCAATAAAATAATTATTTAGGTCATATAGCTTTTAAGTTTATTTATTTTCTAACTTGTAAGTACATGCAACAACCTAATCATGTACTTAAGATCCACTCAAAACTTTAGATTTAACTAGAATTGAATTCAACTCCAAAAATCAAATATCATAAAAGTAATCAACAACTTAATCATGATAAAGAATCATTAATCTTATGACTAACACTTATTTTCCACCTAACCTTTTGACCAAAACCTAAAATTAGTTCATTAAGATCCTTGAAAAAAAAAAAATTCGATCAACTTGTTGTGTACCGATAGACACAGTTGACTAGTACTGTATTTTCCTTTGTTTGTAAAATTAGAAAATGGCCTTTAAGTAGAAAACCTTTTCCTTTACAGGAGATAACCTTTTTTTCTACTAAAGGAGAAATCATAGTTTTTTAAAGAAAAATAACTTACACTTTTCAAAATAGAAATATCGTTTTCCATATAAGCTGTCATGAGAATTTTGATTCTAAAAAATGATATCTATATTAGTTTTATCAAAATCAACATGTAAATTGTATTTTATACAAAGAATGTAATGGGCAAAAAAAAATTAAATATTTGTTGTAGATTATAAAATTCAACTAAAAGGATTGTAATAATATAGATTACAAAATCATTTTTATTTATACTTTTACTTTTAAATAAAATATTTGAAAAATGTATTTATAATAACATATCATATTAATTTATAGTAGTAAAATTACGAGTTACATAATATTCATAAGTCAAGTAATTTCAAAACAGAAATGGAAAACTTTGGCAAAAAAAAAAGGAAAAAAAGAAAAAAAAATGATTTAGAACCACCAAACAAAACAACTATACAAGAATTCAAATGCATTTTTCAAAATGATTTGGAAGTATAAAGGCATAATTTCGAAATTAAGGAATTAATTGCATATAACACAAAAATAAATAGGATATATTAACAATATATTATATAATTAATACCCACGTTTGGAAAGAAATTGAAAATTGTCGAAGTCCACGAATTGTCAAACTAACTAGTAACTATAGCCCATCCTTTTCTCCAGGCGACAGATTAAGGTCTCATCCTACCGCCGCCGTTTGGGAGGGAAGTGGAGTGCAGCTTCCGTGATAGCGTGTGGAAGGAAACAGCACCAGATGGAACACTTGAAAAAAATATCAACGTTATTCGTCAATAATAGCTGCCCCATATTACGTTCCAATCTAACTATGATGGGCCTTCACGTGCGACATCATCGGATGAACAGCTGCTTTTGTTGGGAGGCTGTGCTGTGGACTCATCATATTACTAATGAACTTCGTGACAGAATTTTGACTGTGTTCCATTGGAAATCCTTCTTCAATGTCACACAAGTGATGGTGGTTGTCTTAAATAAATAAATTTTTATAAAAAGGAATAGTGTTTCTTAGAGTAACTAACTATTACAATCATCACTAATGACCAATTATTATTATTGCTTTCTATTATATTTACTACTATAAAACTTTGATTACAATAAATATATATATTAAAAAAAAAAAGAAATCGTCAACGTATTTTTCACAAAACAAATCAACCCTTAATCTTACTCTACTTATTGTAATCCTTGGATGCGATGGATACTCACTAAGAGCATCACCGATGCCCGCATCTTGCATAAATTTATAGATGCAAGGAGCTCAATTTTGGATTTTTTAAGTATTAGTAAAAGTTTCTCGAAATTCACTCGATGTTTGAACCTTATTTTTTTTTCATTTATTTTTAACCTATTGGCAAACATTAAAAAAAAATTAAAAAAAAATTGTTTTTTACAACCTTAAGGATAAAATGTAAATTTCCTTACAAGTTTAGAGTTCTTAAAATTTTTAAAGTGGCATCTAAGGATCTCTGAGATAAAGTTCTTACGGTTGGGGAAGACATAAGGATAGTGCTAATTCATGGTAGTTAAAAGTAGAACAGGATGAGATACGATAATAATTGTATATAAATCTTGATGATATTGTGTTACTATTAAAAGTGAAAAAAAAAATTCATTTATTTCATTTATAATCAGAACTTTTATTTGAAACAAAATATTTTTATGATTATGAGTAATTATAATTTGAATGATTTTTAATTTTAAAAAAGAAATGACTTATGTAAGGATCATATATATCCGAAACTTTGAAGCCAATTTTGGTTGGCTATTTTTCATTTGTCATGTCATAGGAAATGTGTCTGATTGCAATTAATTATACCACATGAACTTAAAGGGAACTCCTCGTTGGCGGGGCTTGAAAGAATCATTGCGTGCAGGATTAGGAACTAATCGAACTCAATTGCTTAATAACGCAACTCGAAAAAGCAATGCCACTAATCCTTGGAAAAAGTTAAATGTTAATGATGTCTATGAATAATGGGCCGCGACCTCACTATCCCCCACTTTTCCACGGTTTTGTTTTGGAAAAACAAACGTGAAGCAAAACTTCATTTTCTATTTGGGGAAATTTATATAAAGAAAGAGAGAAAAAAAAAATTATCGGTATTAATATATTATGTATTTTGATAGATGATAAGTAAATTACATATAAAATTGATAGTAAGTTTTTTTTTTGAAAAATTATCATTTATATTTTCACGTGTGATAATTTTGTTGATACTTATAAATCACTAATCTATCTACATAATTCGTTAGTAATATTAAAACTTTTTTCGAAAGAAAGACATATTATTCATGTATCATGGAATATATAACACCTCTTATAATGGTTAAGTGAAAGCACAAAATGATAGCATAATCATACATAAGGGCTTAAACAAAAAGAATAAAACAAAAAACTCCTAAAAGTCCTTTATCTAAACAACTATCAATGGAGTAATATCGACTAATCATCACAATCTTCAAGTTAATTATACCTATAGAAGTATACTTATAGTGGTAGAAATGTAATGGATTAATGGCGATGAAATTGGTAGAAAAATAATA
This sequence comes from Laguncularia racemosa, assembly GCA_037954665.1. NCBI lineage: Eukaryota > Viridiplantae > Streptophyta > Magnoliopsida > Myrtales > Combretaceae > Laguncularia > Laguncularia racemosa. Next base: position 3,565,687 of record JBBMOL010000060.1, on the reverse strand, counting down.
GATTTAATACTAATAATAGCGATTTACGGATATTGAAATTAGTAGTAGTGGGCTAATGGATTTAGAGTGATGAAGGAATAAAAGGGGGTTGTAAAGAAGGAATAGTTAGGATTAGATTAAATATACTTCTCTCTTTTTTTAATACGACTATATTAAAACTTTATTTTTAAAAAATAAAATTAAAATAATTTTATAGTAATATCCTTATTGAAATCTTCTTAAACCTTGTTTAAGAAGGCATGTAGAGTATAAACCCCTCGAGAAGGTAGCATTTAAGGGCAATTTCCTTCTCGACAGGCCACAATTAGAGGGTCAGAAAAGCCACTTTTTGAAAAGCTAAAGTGACACATATTTTGCTCTAATATCTTTTCTTAACGGACAAAAAGAAGGTTGGTGAGAAATTTTGGTTCTTAAAAGCGAAGCGGTCTTATCCTCTTTATCCCCTACCATCTGTCCTTCATTAAGAAATCTTTGTGACGCCCGGCCATTGATAATGTTGATGATAACGTTGTTGAGATTTATGCATCCGAGGTTTGTTTGGAAACCATTAGCCATCCTGGACATACCATTTGAGATGAAGACTGACTGTTTATGATTGCGTGGTTTAGTATTAATCAAATTTAACTTTCACGAGTATGCTGCTGTTTCTGTCCAAACGATACTTGCTGTGATGGAGACAAAATTCAAATGAGAAAGACAGCAGTAGACAGGGACCAAAGAAACAGAAATCCTCAGGAGGTCTTAGCTATTATTAATAAGGTTTCTTATGTCGCCCTCATCAAGAAGAGTTTGGATATTTAGTTTATTTTGGTTGATAGCAACTAAGAAAATAACTGGTTTCGGATATTGTATATTATTTAAATTACAATGATAAGATAAATTCGACTGAAACGATCTTCACATAATAAAGAAGATTATATTCATAATTAGGTATATATTACATTGACAGTTTGTAAATAATACTTTATTAAATGTATAAACAACCGAAAGGTATATTAAAATCAAAATTAATAAATATCACTTTAATTTGTACAATACAAACAACTACTAAAAACAAAAAAGACTACTTCATCACTAAACTTCCTACGTCAACTTTTATACGTCTCTATTTTTTTTTATTTTCAGATTAGTTTTTACGAAACTTAAAATAGAAACGTATATTACAAGTATATAAATAAAAAGTTAGCCAAAAAGAGACAGCAAAGTGTAAAATCAAAATATATCATAAAACTGGGTCATGCAACAACGATCTTTACTTTCTTTAAACGTTTTGATATCAATATTTTATCATAAGAGTATTAGAAAAGAAAATATAAACCAAAGGAACAATTCTTTTGCTTCTTATTTGGACATTCCTAATATCATAATATTTTAACATGCTGCAAACGTAAGAAAGAAATTTATTTTGTTAGGATCATTAAGGAAAATATATTTTTTGTCATGGGATGGAATAATGTATATAATATTATAGGCTATTGCAAAAGGATAAGTTCCTTCATGCCAAATGTAGACTTTTCTTTAGCAAAGTACTAGTTAAAATAAAAATAAAGAAAGAGCATATCCAACCAATCATGGTAAAAAATTTTACTTGAGCAATAACTCAACCTCCTATTGGTGGCAAAAGAATTGTCATTAAATTATGCCACTGCAAAACCCAATCCCACCTATATAGAAAAAAAATTCAATTAATGGAAAAGACACATAAATCTAGATTGGTAAACCCATACTATAAAGCCCAAGAATCGAGAACATTACAACTCATCACATGTTATTGTTAGTTAATGATACACAAAAGCTCAAAATATGTCTAAACATAACAAAAATACCTATAATAATTGCAAATACATTACATTGAAATAATATCCAAGGATTTACATAACTGAGTGGCTCATTAAAGTTTAACTCTATCTAGTCAACCAAAACAAACATCAACATAATACTAGAGTCCATATCCACTTCTACAGCAACTAGATATACAAATAGAAGTAATCGATCAAACTAACATAATTGAAGGTAACTAACACAAACTAGTTTGATCTCCAATTACCCATGAATATCACACTAATTTAGTAAAATCCTACACCATCTACTCCTTGTAGTAAATGCACTCCAGATCATTTCCCAAGTTATAATATAAGTCATAACTTAGCTTGTCAATGTAGTCAACATCTGTAGAAGTGCTTGTAGCCAAAAAAAGATTTCTACAGAGCCCAATATGTAACCACCACAAGCATAAGCGGATGTCGCATAGCTACCCAATCGTGCATATATAAAGTATTTAATGCACAATCTTCAATTTATTATATTTTAATTAGGTGTTACAATGCAGCACGATCTCGGTGTTCCAAGACTTAGAGTAGCTCATAAGCCTACAACATATATATAACAATATACATATACAGTATTAGGTACTCTTCAACACTTTGGAGTCCAAAATCAACTTAGATGTACTTAGATTATTTCAATGTATGACTCCACTCAAGATACTATCACATACTAATTGGGGTGCTATGCCGATATTATTGATACTCTCGGTCTATCAACCATAGCCAAGCAAAAATAGCACATTAATTACAAATCGAGTATCCATTAAGTTCATTAAATTTCAATCTTAACACACATAAGTAGCAAACAAAGTAATCACATACCTAAAAACGGTGGTTCAACTAATTTTTAACTTTCTCGAACTTTAACATCGAGTATATATATATATATATATATATATATATATTCAATTAGTGTCTAGTTAAGTAAGTTGTAGATCAATTTTCTCTGTTTAACAATCTATTTATTATTCTATCTAACTTTTATTCCCCGTAATTTCTTACTACACCTTCTTAATGACCTTCTGACTAAACTTTATTTATCTTAGCCTTTTATTGCACCTTTTGAATAGTATTTTGGCTATACTCTACTTAACTTAATATTTTTATTTCATTCTAAATAATCTTTTGACTATATTCCATTTAACTCAACCTTTTTTTTTTTTGCACCTTTTTGAATAACCTTTTAACTAAACTATGCTCAACAGTTTTCAACTTTTATAGAGAATTTTGAAGAAAACATTTAAAAATTCAGAAATAAAAGCTAGGAAAAACAATGAGAATTCCCTTTTATTTAAATATGAATGTAATTCAAATAAAAGAAAAGAGAAAGAAATGAGTCTCATCATACAATCAAACTTCCATCACTTAAAAACCCTTTATTGAATTTAAAAATACAAAATAAAATCCTTTCTTCCACACTCCATTCAGCACTCACACAATCTAAACACAACCCCATGTTTGATACTCAAATTTTCAACATCCATTCTCTTCTTTAACATTAACAAAAACATCTTTTCACAATAAATTCATTATTTAACTAAGAAATTAAGAGTGGCTATTAGCTACTTACTTGACTTCTTGAATTTGATTCTTCCACACCCTAAAATTGCTTTTTTCATGCTTGCTAAATCAAAATTTGAAAAGAGGCTTACCACCCACATGCCAAAAGTTCATATCTTTTCTTCTTTTCAACCATAACTTCCTTAATTGTAGGGTTTCTCGCCCAAATTGCAATGAGCTCATAACAATTCAAGGGAAACAAAAAGAAAAAGGACCAAAAGAAAGTAGCTTACTTTGATGTTTTGCTTTAAATGTAATAGCAAAAGAAGAGAAGAGGTAGTATGTTAAGAGGAAGAAGGAGAAACTATTGATGAGGAGAATAAAACTAATTGGAAGAGGAGAGAGAAATGTTACTTTTAAAACATAGGTAGTTATTATTGTTTTTCTTTGCAAAAAAGCCAAGTATTACACATACCTTATTTTACAATCCACATATAGACAGTAGTAAAAAGGAATATAGAACACATCTGATTAAGAAAATAAACAAACCTCAATAGCCCCAACTTTGATATTTATACTAGAATGAGAAGTACACAATTTGTACTTCTCTCAACTGAAAGAATTATATCCCCATACCACAATCAGAGGGTAACCTCTATATGAAACATGTGAGATAATTACACAGGAAGGTCAACAACAATTACTACGTATTAAAAGAAAAAAAGTCTCTAAGCAAACCATTATTTGCATATATGCATGTGTGTCCTTTTTGCCTAAAACATTTTGATCCCATTCCACATTCTAATATCAAAAGATGTGCAATGGATGCATAAATTACTAATGTATACTAATAATTGAAAATGAAACCCTGGGGCATATGAGTTGTAATTGACCAATTTTTAATAATGATCTCAACTTGTACTTAATAGTAATTTAATAAGATATTAGCATGGTCTTAATATTTACATGAGAATTAAGAAAAAATAATTATGACAATATAAGTGATGAGAAAATAAATCATGAAAATACAAAAGTTTTTCATAACTATAAATTATAATAGATTAAGCAAAACACTGTGATGTACGCAAATATTAATTATTAGTTCAAGGTATAATTATTTGTAAAAATAGATAATTTAACTAAAAGATTATCACAATGACAAATGAACAATATATAATTATAAATTATTACAAACATAATCTAAATTATTACTTAATTATATAAAAAATTTAATATGTTACATTTTTATGTGACTATTGGATGGTCTTCTATGAATTGAAGCATATTTATAGCTTATTGATGAGAGGAATACACTTTTAAAGTAAAACAATATTTTTTTGGAGTCTTGAAGATTATTAGGTTAATGATAGTTGTGGACGTGCTATAACATTTTTCCCTTTATTGTAATTGATAAACACTGGTTTACTATTTAGTTAATAATTTTCTATTTTCACTATATAGAGTAAGAATTAAATAGCCATTCTAATCTCATAAAACAAGACTTAAAAGAGCAATAGAGTTTGAAATATAATTTAAATCAGCCAATGATGTATTATTTTGACTAAACATATGGTTTTTAGTTGTGCAATAAATAATCTTACAACTTAAGAATTTTCATAATATATATCTCAGTTATAAAATAAAGGGTATTGTAAGAATGCTCATGAGAATTCTTATTCAAAGTAACAAGTTCGTGGGCTTATTTGGAAATTCCTTAACGAAGCGACCAAAGTATTTTAGAATCTGAGATGAGAATAATTGTTTTATGTGTGGTTGGTTTAGTAATGATCAAATTCTGATGGAGACAAAACTCAGAGGAAGGACAAGAATGGGAAATCAAATGAGAAAGACGAAACAGACAGGGACAAAAGAGAGAATGAAATCCTTAAAAAGAGGATTTTGGCTATGTTAATAAGGCAGCCATGTCACCCTCACACAAGAACAGTTTTGGATATTTTAGTTTAGTCATAGAGCTAAGAAAAACGATGGCATGGTGTCACCTGATCCAATTAATCGACAGGGAACCGTTGGCTTGGTTGCTGTGGGCCGCTGGAGCTAACGGCCCCCCAAACATCCTCGTCGCACCTGGTGTTTGCATGTTACTTGTGAGCTGTGCTCGACTCGTTTCAGAATTCCGAGAAAAAGTTTCGCTTGTTAAATTATACGCTGCCTACGTTGCGTGGATAATTTGACACGCGTCACGTCACCTCGGTGATGGATGAATATGTACTTTTTTTTTTTTCCCACGAACTTTAATATTAAGAAATATCACTCACAAATTTTAGGAAAATTACTAGGAAAAAAAAAGATATGTATTTTTCACTTTTTTTTCTTCAATATATATATATATATATATATATATATATATATCTCAGATATTAGCCATCACCGGTAAAAGTTGATATATGATAGGCACATGTCCCATTGAATAGAATCCAAATTCACTTATGGTGAAACCTTATAATAGACAAAATAGCATGCATTTTGTGATAAGATTTGCAAAGAAAACAGAGTGTGTTGCTTTGTCTAGTTTAGGCTCTCTAAATAGTGATTTGTTGTTCTGCTTTGGAGGATGTTACGTCTCATTTTTAATTGAAGACTAATAATTATTTAATGAAAAACAACAAGTCATGTATTTATTTATATAAAAAAATATAAGTCAGTAAATTATAATTGCATGAATTCATTCGTGACGTTTTGCTTTTTTCTTTTTTTTTTAAACCTCAAATTTTATAAGAATTACGTTTATTATTATTATGTACAAAATAACTTATTAAAATGCAATACGTAGTGTTTTTTTTTTAAAATAATATTAGACAGAGGTAATGTTTTTACAAAGTATTGAGATAGTGCTCCAAATACTCACATAAACATAAAAAAATAAATTGCACTTTTTTGCAAGATTCGGTATGCAAATTCCAAGTTTGATGTTGATATATATTTCCAATTTTACAGTGTAAGTAGAGTTAATGATATATCCATCACGAGAACAGAATAATCCAGAAAAAAATCGAAAAAATTATCACCCAATTGCAAAACGACACGTCATCGCTCCACAATGATTTCCATTTGCAAAATCAGCGACCTTCTTGGAACTTTCATATATGATGTCGTACGAGACAGAAATGACATGCTTCATATCTTTTACTCATCGAATGCTTTAGGTTTTTTTTTTCGGTTTATTCTGAAGATTAAATTTATTCTCCCACGAACAATTCCAAATAATGGCATAGGAAAATTGAATAAGAAAAATTGAATTTTAGGGTTTTCTTGGCGTAAGGGTTTACTTTAAATCACTTTAAGCCTAAGAAATTTTAAACTTTTATTGGCGTAAGGGTTTATTTTAGATCACTTCAAGCCTAAGAAATTTTAAACAGGATGAAAAACATATTAGCCCAGTACAGGAACGGACCGTTTATTATCCCTTAGAAGCCCAAGAGTCCGGGAATAATACATCGTGGCTCGAAATAAGAGAAGGCTTTTCTTTCCAAATATTAACAAACATGAATAAGTCTTTTTGTAACAAGGAAAGTAAATTTTTATGTGGTACAAGCGTCTTACTTTTTTTTTTTTTTTTTTCTTTTGGAAAACGGTTTTTCGTAAATTTTATTATATATATATATATCTATATATTAGATAAAACCGATTATTATTATTATTAAGTGATGATATACATAATAATAACCTAATAGCTTTAAATGATTTTATCATGTTCTTTATTTAACTCATACACTCCAAGACATCAAATTATTATTGTTATTTCTTAAAGAAATCTATTTTTGTGAAATTAAGACTCTAAGAGGAACTAAAAACAACATTTTGTATTTACTTTTTATCTTAGAATTAAAAAAAAACACAAATGAAAAAGAAAAAGGAAAAAACATGAACAAATAAGGAAAAAGGTAAATCAAAATAGATGAGCATGATACTTCTAGCTTCGTTAGGTAAGGCACATGTCTATCAAAACCTATAACAAGAGGGGAAAACCCTTTTTGTTAGCAACTCGAAACAGTTGAGCACGCCTTTGTCAAGTGCGCTAGGGTTTGCTCGATGTAGTTTGTAGTTTTGCTGAATCAAAGTAGACGAGCATGATATTTCTGATTTCGTTAGGTGTGGTTAGATATGTCGCTGTAGAACAAAGGATCCACTTCATCATCTGTCAAAGATCTTCGAACAAAGATAACAAACACCCTATGGAAAATCTAGAATTGTAGAAATGAATGTCTCTTCAACAACACAAATTCGAATCGAATCCTCATAAGCTGCCGACGATTAAATTACCAACTTGATCTAATACAATAGCATTAGTCTTCAATTACAAAATGTAGCCAGTACTTCTGTTTCCTCAACATCAGTTGACAAGATGTTGACTCCTCCATTGATACAAAAGATAAAATCAATTATGATGGTCCATTTGACATAAACTCCAATAGCAGTGACTTCGGTGGAGTCTGCTAGGACGAAACAGGTAGCCTCTTACAAGCGACATCACTCTTTCACGCTGACGGTATGGAAAGCATGACTCTAAAATCTTCTTCAGCACTTAGAGAAGCCATCTTGATCGCACAAAGAAGACAAGAGAATAATGTTGTGATTGAGACTAATTTTAATATAGTGTTTGATGCCATTTCAGCAAGAAAATCCAGCTATTGGAGAATCAATTGTATGATTCATGATATTTTATTTTTATAGAACTGTTTTGTTGATTGTTTTTTATCTTTAGTTCCTTAAGAAGTGAATGCGAGTGCAAGATTGCTAACCAAGCCAAAGAAGGGATTTGTTGTAGTTACTTATAGGGTTTCCAAACCCTCATCTCCTTTCAATTATCTTCTATATATAAATTAGATTACTATCATTCGCGCTTTTAATTTCGTAAAATAAATTTTCATCTTTAGCCAAAAAAAAGGAAAAAAAAATCTCTTTCAACTTAGTGAAAAGGAAACATTATAGAGGCATACTAAAAATGGCTTTGCTCATGTGAGTTTATAAACCCTTCTATTAATCTCAATGGATTAAATGCAATCAATCTTACAAACTGAAATACAATAAAAAGGTTAATAACCGTGGTATTAAAAAATTCTTATCTCAATGTCAAATAATAAAAGTACATTAACTTACAACTTGTTCTTATAATATCATTTCTCGTGATAATAATTAAGCATCATTAGCTAATAATCTAAGTGTTATGCATCATTTTCACACGATTATGAACTAAAACATGTGCATGATGCACCCTCTCCCTCTAAGCTTAGATTTATGCGTTATAATGGAAGTACTAAAACACATGGGGATGGTAAGAGAGACAAATATATATATATATATATATATATATATATATAATACAATTCTAAGGACAATAAAGTAAATAAGATTATTAGACGGGGTATATTGGTTTTTTCCTAGATGGACTATAAAAGTCACGCTAACCTAGGGTTCCTCTATTTTCCCTCATTTGCACACCTATAAACAGAAACCTAAAGAGAGAGAGGCCTTATAGAGAAAACAAGCGACTTAAGAGAGAATAATGAGGCTAATCCAATAGGTAAGCATTTGAATCGTCAATGCACTTAGTTATGATGATGAACATATATGTATAACATGATTTGGTATGTTAATAGAGATTGGATCAAAGGATGAGCGAGGGATCAAATGAAATGAAGGATTCCGACCCATAATCCGAATTAAGTAAGTGCACTATACTCCAATTTTTGCATTAGAATTATTAAATACATTAGTAAAATAGGATGAGAATCACAGAAATTAGGATTAGGAACAAGTTGGAGAAGGAAATTCAGGGTTCATGGCGAATAGTATTGTATATGGTCAAGTACATGCCTATATACCAACCTGTGTAGAAATGCGAGAAGGAATAGTAAGGTACACAGCCATAAGCACGACCGTATTTCTAAACATGTTGAAATGGTATTTTTCACAGAAAGATATATATCCTCTAGCACGATTGTGCTATAGCCTGTGCACCTTTACATGGCCCCTTCTACGGTTGTGTTGTTTAGGACCACCTCCTATTTGATTCTAATTCAATTTATTTGAATTCTAAATTACGAGTTAAGTATAACGATACCTCAAGGAAGGGAATTATACAATTAGGATATACTAAATCAATTAGTAAACTTAGATTACTTGTAGAATAGAATTAAGTGTAATTCTTTATAATTGAGTAGGTTTACCTCCTTTCTTTAGAGGTGCAAGGAACTATAGTAGGGATATCTTTTTAGTTACGTGTCTACCTTGTTTTGCTGGTTGTGATTGTTAGGTAGTTGTTTAATGATTTTAAATAGTACTAATAAATATTAAATGTTATACAAACTTAATGGTGTATGTTGTGTGTACTTGGCTTTGTCTAAGGGCTCGTAATGGCTAATCCTTAGGGGATACCTCGATGATTGGTGTGCCATGTTGTCCCTAGTAGAGCCATTTATTGAAATGATTTGAAGCAAATTAAGGTTAGAAGGGGTCTATAGTGGTAGTTCCCATTAGGACTATATATAAATATGTAAATATTGTATGTGATTCGGGACCATGAGTACTCCTATATTGTATGTTGATTAATGAAGTTAAACAAATTGATGAATTGATGTGTGTAAACACCCCATTTTTGCCCTAATGATCAACAATAATCAATTTCCAATTTTTTCCATTTTTTTCTCTAATTTAGCAAAAATAGGAAAAATATTCAAAAAATAAAATAAATAGGAAAAATACATCAATTTTGGAAAATAATTGCAGAAATGGAAATAAAAAGGATTAAGTAATTTTTACAAATTTTTGAAATTACAAAAAAATACAAAAAATAAAAAAATCGCATTGCATATATGCAAATTGCGAAAATAAAAAAATTGAGTAAGTGGGCTAGCCCAGTTGGTCCAGACCATGGCCTAAGGCACGTGGGGGAGGGCTCGGTCAGGGGTTTGAAACGCGGGGGAAGCAGAATTCGCATTTTGCAAATTTTTTCTTTGCCTGGGAGTGTCAGCAGTCGATTGGCTGGAGCGAACACACGTGCCGAGCGCGTGATCGTCTTCAACCTCCGTCTGAGATCGCCGGCGAGGAGAAAAATCCGAATTTCGGCCGTTTTAATTCGATTTTTTGCATAAATCCAACAGATCTTCAATATAAATAAGATAAACATTATCCAATTGGAATCAAATCGCAACAAATCAATGGATTTGCACAAATCGGAGATGGGTTTTTAACCGCAAATCTGATTTGCTTCAATCGGTGGAAATTCGAGCTTATCCAGCTCGATTTCTTGCATCTATAAATAGAGGAGAAAGTGGAGAGGCAGAAGCACGGATCAAAAGTGAGGAAAAGAGAGAATCGAAGCCTCGTTGGAGTTCTTCAACCCGCGACCACCGATTAAGCGTTGAGCAGCCACTAGGAGGCGTTTCTGAAGCAAACCACTGCCACATTTGAGTTCCTCACCCCCGAAAACCTAAGAATCGACACCTCAACCACTTCGAAAGGCTGTTGGAATGCCGTCAACGAGCATCTCCAGCCGTCATGTCTGATCGATCCGACCCGACCCGCACATCGACCCGGATCCAAGTAAGTCGAAATTTTCGATTTTTTGTATTTATTTTATTTATTTAGTTATTTTATTTATTTTGAATTTATTTATTTACTTAGTTGTTATTTATAATTCGAAAAAAATAGAAAAAATGTTAGAAATTAGATGTTTTTAGTATTTAATTTAAGATGAATGATAAAAATAAAAAAAATAATAATAATAATAAATAATAAAAATGTAGAAAATTTATAAAGAAAATAATAAAAATATTAGAAAAAAAAATAATAATAATTTAGATTTTAGAATAGGATAGATGAAAAATCTAGGAGAAAATTTTCAATAAAATTTAATAAAAAATTATAAAAAATATAAAAAATCAATAAAAAATTATAATAGTAGAAATGAGTTGAAAAATAGAAAAATGGAATTTTTATCACTTAGAAAATTCATTTTCTTAAATAAATCAAAAATTGGTTTTTCCGTAAAAATATCATTTTCAAAAATTAGATTATCAAGCCTAGGTTTAGATTTTTTTAGAAAAATCCTAAAATGGTAAAAACATAAATTAAAAGAAATTTCACAATTAAAATTCACAAACACACTAAAATTTTTCAAGAAAAGCGAACTATGGCATATTTGATCCTGAATAGCAGGTACGTAGGCATCCATTTGGGGCAACCCTAAAAAGAACAAAAAAATCATTTTTTTAGAATAGGTCACTCAGAAACACAATAAAAGGCAACAAAAATAAGATAAAAGACATTTCTGGATAGAGTAGATTTTAGGAGATTAGGGTGGTAACCTTATGGTTTTAATAGGTTAACCTCCGAACTTAGAAACTCTGGTTTTTCCTTTTCCTCTTTTCACAAAAAAACGAGAGGATGAAATCACACTGACTAGTGGTCTAAATTAGGACTAATATGCTCAATTAGTCCCAATTCAATTTTTCCCAACCACAGTTGGGTGGTGACTCCAAAATAAAATGAAATTCCTAACTCAAGTCGAGGATCTACATTAGATGAGCATATGATCTAGTATAGATCGGATTAGGAATGGGAAATAAAAAATTAGACTCGACAATGTGTTGTATATTGTTTATGCATATATGATTGTGATATTGTTACTATATGGCATGCATATGTCTGTATGATACTCACATATGGAGCTTAGGCTCACCCCCCTTAATTTTTTTCTTAGTTACAAGTGATAATAATGAATACATAGATTATGATGAACACGGGAACTTAGTGGACATTATGTGGATGAAAATGGGAGAAAACATTATTACTGTGTTGATGAAGAGTGATAAGTTATCAATAAAGAACTCTTGATAGAACTTTAAGTTGTTGAATTGAGAAAATAGAGAGAGTTACTAGATTTCTATTCGTATTAATTATTGTATGAGGATAGATATTTATCTTGAGTTATAATGGTATGAATATAAGTAGTGATGAACAGATTTAAATTTGTGTGGAGTTTTAAAGCCTTAGTGTGTCATTATGTAATAGTGACATGTGGTGAGCTATGATGTTCCGGGTTTTGGAATGTTATACCGTCAGACTTTATCTTAATTTGTTGTTGCATAAACTAAGCTTTAATGGTTTTCCTTTTTTTTTTTTTCATGCAAAAATGGTTAAGAAGAAAGAATCATATCTTCTGCCTCACTTGAGACCCATGATTTTTTTTTTTCATTCTAACTAAGAAAACCGACTCTTTGTTTTGTCCTTCGCCGATGACAACAACTTATCATAAAAAATGGATACACTATCGATCTTTCAGGAGTGATATATGATTGATATGGGTGGTTGCTACCGAATGCATTAATTGCCCCCTTTTCCTTTTGGTGATTGTAAGTTCCTAATGGGCCTCCATTTCTAAATAATTATGAGTGGACAGGACATAAAGTCAATAATATGGAATGAGATTCCATCTAAAATAGATGGCTACCCACTAAGTGCACAAATTAAGTGATGAATATATATGTATATTAACATAAACCTTTTTTTTGGTGAAATAAAATGATGTGCCTAAAATCCAAAGCACAATGTACACATTTCAATTGACAAATCAACTAGACAATTCCACAAATATGGCATGACAAGTTGAAGAAAAATACCCCAAAATAACATGTAATTAATGAGACAAAGACCAATCCAATAAAAACACAATTGAATTCCAACTTTCAACTAACAAATGGCGTGAACCATGTAATGAACAAGGAACCCTAATTGCGTGTAACAAGAATAACATAAATGAACTAATTCCTTACCAGATATGATGCACTAGTTGAAATTAGGATCAACTTGTAATTTTTTAATATTACTGACAACAAATCCAAGTCCACTCGCTACAATTTCAAAGTGAAATTGATAAGAGCAAAATGGCGTGAAGAGCAAGCTCTTCCATAGCACAAAAAGTGTGTTTCTTTGATGTAAAAAAATTGTCCTCTCAAAAAACCTAGTTAGCAAGTATTTATACTTACTCCTATTGGGGTAAAAACACTAGAAATTTTACAAAGATGCCACAATAGTGGCCGGTTCCAAGAAGAAAAATACAAAGGATAAATAAAGTGTTCGGTTCTCAATATCAATTACAAGCATAAAAGGTCTTCAAATGGCCGATTCCTCACTTGATTGAGCAAATTTGTGGACCGTTGGATGTGACTCCAAGAATGTCCTACAACTTGATCCTTTAGTGCATGCAATTCGACCATCCTGTAAAACTGACAAATGAACCTGCTAATAGTGATAAAATAAAACATTATTAGAAAAGATGTGATCATAAGTGGATTCTGGGACCATGCATCCAAGTCAGGTTTTCCTATTGCTGGAATTTTAAAAATGATTCCTATCATCTCCTTGGGCCTTTGAAAGATTTGTCCTCAAATCTAAGGGGTCTTTTCCTGGACTAAAACCCGATGTTTGGAATTGCTTGTTGGTTGAAAATCTAGAAGAGCTATATGTGCTTCTGACTAGTTCCTAGAAAGAACAAGCCTTAGATGGAGACAAAGGAGTCAATAAAATTCGAGTACCATCCTTTTGAAACATGTAAGTGTTTCTGAACCCATCATGTAACACCTTTCTATTAAATAGCCATGGTCGACCCAATAGTAAATGAAAGGCGCACATAAAAAGCACATCATAGGTAATCTCATCACTATATCGTTCTCTTATACTGATTGGTATCGTTGCTCGCTATGTAACATGCATTGGTTGTCCAACTAATGCACTTTATATGGGTTAAGATGAGAGCTAGTGGTTAGTTGTAAGTTTTCTACCAATACAGTAGATATGACATTAGTATAACTACTGCTATCAATAAAAAGCACACATAGGTTACCTCGAATCCGATAAGATGTGTGGAATAGATTCTCCTTCTGTATGTCCCTGGCATCTGGAGAAATGGTCATAACCTTATATAACACATTAATAGGTAAGTAATTTTCTCCCTTTTTATCCTCATGTGTTTCAGCATGTTCATCATCATAATACTCTTGTAAGGCCAAGGATAAATCTGTAGGCTCGATTGTCTCTTCCTCATCATCTTCCTCGTTACCCTCCATGACGGTCATCACCCTTTTATTGGGACACTGTGCAGCTATATGTCCAAATCCCATGCATTTGAAACATTTAATTCGGTGCATCTTCCCATTGGTTGACCCCTGTACCGTCTGCCTCAAATCAGATCCAACTACCTCTTTGCCTTTCCCAAAAACATTTTTCTCTTTTTCTGTAGTAGGGATAACTTTTTCTATAACCTTGAAATGCTCACCTGCTCCCTTTGACCCATTCAACTGACCATCTACCCCCATGGGCTTTGTATTAGTACTGGGTCTGCTCCTAGTAACCTGGAATGAATAGGATCGCCTCTGTCTTTCGACTTTCAAGGCTAATTGTATAGCCTTGTCAAGTGTACTATATCTTTAAAACTCAACTACACAAGCTATCTCATACTTCAACTCAGATATAAAACGTGCTAGGGTTTGTTCAGGAGGTTCAACTGATCCACATCTGATCATTAACGTCTCAAACTCCTATACGTAGTCATCCACTGTTTTACCCCCTTGTCTCAATGTCTGGAGACGCATAAATAGCTCCTGCCTGTAGTGTTCCGGTACGAACCTCTTCCTCAGAACTCGTCTCATGTCTCTCTAAGTGTGTATTTCGGCCTCTCCATCCCTTCGCCTGCTGATCACTAGATTTTTCCACCACAAGGCGGCATACCCTATGAACTCCATAGCTGCAAGACTAAAAAAGATCCTTAACTTTGTCTTCCTAGTCCAAGTAATCATTGGCGGAACCCCTACCATCAAATGAAGGCATCTGTAGCTTAACATACTCTAATCCCTAAGGTAGCTTGAATTCCCTGTTTGGGTATGGATTAACCCCAAAATTATCATCTCTATCCTCCCTAAGAGCATGATAATCTCCTTCTACTCTTCTCCCCACATTTCCTCCAACTGCCCCCTCTCTATAGACATTCTGAGGAGCTACTCTAGGTAGTGCCTGAAGGTTTACCATAGGTGGTTGTGGCAATGTCATCCTATCAATTCTTATTGCTAATGTAGCAACAATCGTGGTAAGGTCCTAAAGTTGTTCATCTAGAGTTCTTCCACTTGTATTCCTACGACCTGGTTCACCACCCACTTGGCTATTGGCCTCATTGCCAATTCCTCCATTCACGCTATCATTTGACATAGTTATGGACTTGGTTTATTGAACCACAAGGACAACTTGAAGCAAAGTAGTACGCCTCACAATCACCCCTACACTTCAACGCCACACAACAATCAAATCACCTCAATAGAAAAACACCAACTCCCTTTTAAGTTTCATACACTCCCACGGTTCACTTATATAACAACACCACAACAACTTCAATTACGGCAACAACAAGTGGTAGTAATAATAAATACTTCTCCAAATATGAAATCAATGATTTCAACTAAGCAAAATGTGTTTAAGTGATCAATGCACAATAACTTCCACACTTAATGTTTGCTTTTGAAATCAAAATTTCTCACTATTACTCCCTTTCTACTCTCGGTACAAACATAATCATCCACTTCACATGCAGCACCTTCTTTACACAACTTTATAACACACTCATGCTGCCACACACACTACACATATACTACAATTCATACCGCCACTCACGCTATACACACACACGATGCACTTCTTCAATTAACAACAATAATACTTCAAATGTATCACTTCCTTGCCTTAACACACAACACTTCTTGTTAGAACTCCTATACATCGAAACTTCAAGAACAAAGGTAGCAAGCAACAATTCAAATAACTCCACTAAATGTACCCTTTTCCACAGAAGGTAAGACAATTCAAATTCGAACAAAAACCCTTAATGTTACTCAATAACTACTTCAAGTTAATGGATGTTTGAATTTCAAATATCTTCCTATTCTTCACACAATTTCAAATCTGGAATTTACACACAACAATGCATAGTTTCCGAAATCCCCTTGCAACAATTCTAAATCACACTCTTCTAGGCTTCAAATTTCAACTTCCTCAAATGATCACAAGGATCACTTCCCCTTAAGCAATCACGGCTAACTTAAGGAGACAAGGAATATTACAAGTACTCCACGTCTACAACAACAAGGAACAATTATATCACTTCAACAACACAATCAAATAACTCAAGTTCCCTTCAACAATTTGGATTAAGGTGCTAAACTCAAGAACCCTAATTTCCGAATTCAAATTGCAAAATCCCTCCTCTTAAACCACAAGCTTTGATACCAAATATGATGTGCCTAAAATCCAAAGCACAATGTACACATTCAAATTGACAAATCAACTAGACAATTCCACAAATATGGCGTGACAAGTTGAAGAAAAATACCCTAAAATAGCGTGTACTAAATGAGATAAAGACCAATCCAATAACAACACAATTGAATTCCAACTTTCAACTAAAAAATGGTGTGAACCATGTAATGAACAAGGAACCCTAATTGCGTGTAACAAGAACAACATAAATTAACTAATTCCTTACCAAATATGACACACTAGTTGGAATTAGGATCAACTTGTAATTTGTTGATATTTCTTACAATAAATCCAAGTTCACTCGCTACAATTTCAAAGTGAAATTGATAAGAGCAAAATGGAGTGAAGAACAAGCTCTTCCACGGCACAAAAAGTGTGTTTCTTTGATGTCAAAAAATTGTCCCCTAAAAAAACTTAGTTAACAAGTATTTATACTTACTCTTATTAAGGTAAAAACACTAGAAAATTTACAAAGGTGCCACAATAGTAGCCGGCTCCAAGAAGAAAAATACAAAGGATAAATAAAGTGTTCGGTTCTCAATATCAATTACAAGCATAAATGGTCTTCAAATGGCCGGTTCCTCACTTGATTGAGTAAATTTGTGGACCGTTGGATGTGACTCCAAGAATGTCCCACAACTTGATCCTTTAGTGCATGCAATTTGGCCATCCTGCAAAACTGATAAATGAACCTGCTAATAGTGATAAAATAAAACATTATTAGAAAAGATGTGATCATAAGTGGATTCTGGGACTATGCATCCAAGTTAGGTTTTCCTACTACTGGAATTGTAAAAATGATTCCCATCATTAAATAAAAAAAAGCCACTTGTGAACAAAATAAAACAGAATCATGGGAATACCATCCCGATAAGTCTTTAGTAGAACTAGATAACAAACATAAAATAGTAATAAAAGGTCTTTGGCAAAAGAACTTCATTCACATTTATTATCATCATTGCACAACGTGCTGAGTCATGGGCTTCTTTGTTTAAATTCTTGCTCATCCAGTGTACTCTGTTGTCTTTAGCATCTGAATCAATTTCTTGCAAAACAAGATAATGCTAGGAAGGAGGTAGTCATTCCCTTAACTACTAATGACCCAATTATAGGCTTCAAGCGAATCCATTTCCATTATAACATTTGCCCACTTTCCTTTATGCATAAGACTCTAATATATATTCCATAATTTGGTTTCTAAAGGTTACATAGTAAATATTTTCCTTATAAATCCCCCTAAGCAAGCGCCACTATGATCTCTAGTAGAGGTGTGTGATGAATGTCATAAGACCCTTAATTCTAGTGCTTATTAGTTATAATTTTATATAGATTTCATGTAATTTGTGAAGAAAATGGTACTTATATGATTAAATTTTATTTTCAGGCACTAATGAAGACGAAAGAAAAATTTAAGGAGGATATGATCAAAGGCGAAGTGAAAATTGGCGGAAAAAAATAAAAAAAAGTGAATTTTTGGCTCAACACAACTTTTAGCGCAATCCGTGTAGATGTCTGTGTTGGGTGAAGAAAATGGTCAGAAACCATGCCAAGACGTGCCCTAAGTCTAGTACAGCTCGTGCCGATGAGTGACAACAAACATCCTATTCAGCCTTACCCCAAGCACGGCCATGCTAAAGGCCATACTAAATTAGGCAGTGAAAAATAATGTGTTCTGAAGTTGGTACGACCGTGCTGAACCCTGTTTTCGCGAGAACTATAAATAGACGGGTTATTTTATTTTGAAAGGACTTCTTTCCTTCTGGCTTCGTTCTGGAAACCTTAGGGGAACTTTATTATGAACTTCAAGAGGATAATTGTCCAAGCATCATTAGAGATCACAAAACAAACAAGAGATTATTCTTTTTAGCATGAATCAATACTATTTCTCTAGATTCTCTGTTTTTATTGAAAACTCCATGGAGGAGTAATTCCTTATATCTTGTGAAATCCTAACCCATGTGTTGAACCATTGATTGATTAATTAATTATTTATATGTTTGCATCTATTCATATGTTTTTATTATTCTTGTAACTGATTTATGCGCGTAAATTGATTGCATGCCTGATTTATATTAGATTAAAAGAGGTTTTGTCTAATAAATTAAATCTTTATGAATAGAGAGATTATATGTTTTACCTAGAGGTAGGAAAACATTGATTTTCTGTATTTTATTGGAATTGTGAACTTAATGAGATTTTGCATAACAGTAGTGAGGGAGAGGTCACCATTATCTTATACATGATTATGAATTGATTAACTTGATGAAGTAATTAATTTTACGTGAGAATTCCTACAGTGCAAACTATAAATTGATTCGTTAATCGATATCTTATTTTAAGAATTTAAAGATTAGGGTGGAACAAGATGAGGGGTATATTTTTTTATTGAATACACTTTTTAGATAATAGCATTCAATTCTAGGGTTACTAGAAATTGTTAGTTATTAATTTAATTCATAATTCCTATATCATAAATTAGACTAGACAGCAGAAAAAGATAATACTAGTACTTATTTTTCTAGATCTCAGAGGATGACACTTATTAAATCTATACTATAATCGATAGGTACACTACTTACCTCGACAGTAGATTTTATTGGTTGTAAATTTAAAACTTAAACGATCAGTTAGATTTAAGCAACATCAATGTGCAAGTGGGTTGGGGCCTGTGGGCTAGCCTATTTAACTTGTTTTAAAAACGGGCTAGGGTAAAAAAAATTAACCCGTTTAAAAAGTGAGCTAAATTAGCCTGGCCCGTTTAACCCATGGGTTAAAGCGGGGTTAGCTCGTGATGGGTTAGGTTGGCTTGCTTACCTTTAAAAAAAAAAAGCCTAAACTTTTACTACACAACACATGAAAGAACTAGAAGCAATTGCATTGCAGGCATTGCAAACTAACACTAACCCTAACTAAGACAAAATAAAAGGAACAATAGTAGGCTCTCCTTAGCCCTCGCAAATTGCAATTGCAGATTGCTCATCCCTCTTGTCATCCGATTGTTTGGTTCCTCGCTGTTGTCATCCGATCGTCCATCTTCTCGCTTGCAATAGTCCGATCATCCCTCTCCTCACTCTCATCGTTCGATCGTCCCTCGTCTATCTCCTTGCTCATAGTCGCCCGATCATCCATCTTCTTGCTGGTAGTCGTCCTTCATCCCTCTCCTCTCCAACAAATCTTGTAAAACCTCAAAAAATCTCGGGATCTAATCTCTCTTCCATTACCCTAAGGTATATGCCTATTTACTCTATTTTCTCTTTTTCTTAGACTTAGTTTTCTGTATTTTCCATTGTTGAATTGTGTTTAATCAGGAAGATGATGAGTCAATTTGTTAGGATTTTCTATTGTTCCTATTTGCAATGAAAGATGAATTCTGTCACACTTCAAGTTCAATTTTGAGCAGATAATAGTGTATCTTGGTTGTACTTAACTTGAATGTAGAAGACTACATGTGACTCACATAGTGTGAGTGGTTTTAGATAATAATGCACTATTATTGTGCCAAACTTGAATGTATTATATAATCTACAGTTTCCTAAAATGTGAATGTGCTTGCATTATGGAACATAGTTTATGGTTTCCCAAGATGGTATTTGAGCACATTATCACAATCAATGTTTACTATAGTTTTCCCAAAATGTGAATGTACTATATAATATACTATTGTATTTGATAAATCGTGTGTATATGTATCCACTATCCATGCCATATTTGTCCTTCCTTCTAGTTAACTCCATCTACTGTTTAGGTGACTGATTATTTTCTTTTAGAAGCTTGTGATAGATTGATGCTAACTTATTAAGCTTCTATGAAGTTTATTTGGTGTGATAACTAAGCAAATTATTTTGTACTTGATGTTTACTACTCACTAGCTTGTTTTTTCCCTTCCTACTTTTGGTGGTAATTTCGTTCTACAACCAATCTTATTATGATTGAAATCATAATAAGATTATTATAAAATCATACAACCAATGTTATGTTAAAGTGTGTTTGTTTATGAATAAAATCAGCCTCCAAGCACATCCTATGCTAAAGGTCACTAATTCATATAACCAATTGAGATTTCTACTTTGGTTATATCTAATATGGAAAAAAGTCCAAAAATGTTTTCTACTAACAAATACACACAGTCTTCTTAGAAATGGGGGTACAAATATAAAATCTTATCCTTGCTAATGGGTGTTCTATTCTACTAAATGTGAATGATTTGGCCCCCTTTTTTTCTACTCTCATTCATTGTAATAGATATTAATGACTTTACATCTTCCTTTGTATATTTTCGGAATGGATCGTACTACTTGCACTAGTGAAGACAATAATACCATTTAGTGAATTAATGTGGATGATGAGTCAAACGCTTATGAGGGTGATTCCATTATGCCATCTAATACTATTGTGGGAACATCTCTCGACTCCCAAGAACCTAAAGGTAAGAGACTTAGAACAAATACTTCTATAGTTTGGGATGTTTTTCCAAAAATAGGAGTAAGGATGGTAAAGAAAGAGCAAAATGCAAATGATATAGGAAAGAGTATGTGATTAGTGGTTCTAAATATGGGATATCAACTTTGATTTGACATATGAATAAGTGTCGTTTGCTTCCCAAATATCCGGATGTAGGTGATATGATAATTGATCAGTTTGGAAAGTTAAAGTTAAGAAAAGTAGATTATAAAGTTGCTTGTGAAATCTTGTTAGTGGCGATAATTGAACACAATCTTCCTCTTTAAATACAGAAGGATTATACAATTGATAAAACATTTCTGTCCTTATTATATTCCCATCTCTAAGAAAACAGCTACATCTGATGTTTAGAAATTGTACTTAGTTGAAAAAGATAATTTGAAAAAAATTTGGGAAAAATTTCATGGTAGAGTTTGTTTAACATTTGATTTATGGACATCTTCCATGAGTGAGGGTTATATGTGCTTAACTGCACATTTTGTGGATGATAACTAGAAAGTTCAAGAAAAAATTCTTTGTTTTTGTCATGTGGCCTCTCCTCGCTTACGAGTTGAATTATCAAGGAGAATGTTTGATTTTTTGAAAGATTGGGGTATTGATAAGAAAGTTTTCAGTCTTACCTTGGACAATGTATCTGCGAACGATTGCATGTGAAATCTCTTGAAAGATTAGGTTAAGTTAAAATGTAGTTTATTGTGTGATGGTGAATTTTTTCATGTTAGATGTTGCACTCATATTCTTCACCTGATTGTAAAAGAAGGCTTAATAGTAGTTAATGAGGCTTTACATAAAATAAGAGAGAGTGTAAAGTATATAAAAGGGTCAAAGAGTACAATGAAACATTTCTGGGAATATGTTGACCAAGTTGCTAATCTTGACACTAGTGTTAATTTATGTTTGGATGTAGCCACTAGATGGAATTATACCTATCTAATGGTTGATAGTGCTCTTAAGTGTCAACATGCTTTTTCTTACTTTCAATTAAATGATTCAAATTATAAATATTGTCTATCGGTGGAGGAGTGGGAAATGGAGTTTAAGGGAGAATGTAGTAACTCGGTTGCATGAGACCACACAAAAAAGTGGTTGTATTAGCCTGCAATGAAGAAAGGGCATTATGGGTTGCTACTTGTGATGTGAGCTAGTGAAGTAAAAGGGAAATATATAATATCATGGGTTTTAAGTCTTTTACATATCTGGTACTACTCTTGGCAACAAATACATATCGATTTCAATATTTTACAGTTACTTAGGTTAGAAGAGAAGCACACTATCCTATCCTAATAATTGTAGCCTATTTCACTAAATTCATGTACTTTATGTCTTTAGTATGCTGCACACACTAATTTAACTTTGTAAGTAGCCTAATTGTTACTTAGTCAAGTCTATAAGTTGTATGGACTACCTACCCATTTGTTTTGGATCATGATTCAATCTTCTCTAGCAATTATTGGAAAGAGCTTCTCAAATGCTTAAAATGAAAATAAATTCAAGCCTACTGTCCCCAATCTAATGAATATATTGAGATAGTGAATCAATGTTTAGAGACCTATTAAGATGCACTATATTTTGAAACAAATCAAAGCAATAAGTGGATTTCCTTATCTAAATGGTAGTATAACATAATTATGACATGCCCTTGAATCTAACTCCTTTTGAAGCATTATATGCTTGTGGACCAATTCTATTAGCTAGGGTTCAATAGATTAAAGTTAAGATGGGGTGATCTATCGGAGGGTTCTTAAAGTAGCAAAACATGAACAGATACTAAAAGAATAGCTTATAAAGTGTAAAGTAGAATTGAATAGTTTATGGTTAGAAGGATATTAGAGAGAGAACCATAAGTTCGGGATCATGCATACTTAATACTTTAGTCATATAAGCATAAATTCCTAGAGTTGTGCAACACTATTAAAACCCTATTATGTGTGAAGGAAATTAGGAAAGTTACTTATGAGTTTAAATTGCTACCAAATTTCCAAATGTATTCGATTTTTTACGTCCCTTTACCCAAAAGAGGTGGGAAATAAAGACATTCCATTAAGTGAACTACCAAATAATGCATCATGCTAACATTATCAAGACTAAATCTCTTATGTTATGTTTGGGATAATAGAAAGAAATTAAAAGGAAAGAAAATAGGAGGAGATAATTAGAAAGGAAAGAAAATGAGAGGAAAATTCCAATTTGGAAAAGAAGAAAATGTGTAAAAATGAATATGGAGAAATTCAATTATATATATATATATTAAACTTGTTAGAGTACTAAAGTGTACATAATATTTCAAATATCTTCTTATCAAAATGTTAATTATGTCTTTTTATAAACTTTCTTCCCTATGGAGCAAAATATTTTTTTGGAACTAAGACAATTTTCTCTTGAAAACTTATTCCTTCCCTTTCCCCTTTTCCTTTTCCCTTTCCCTTGCTTTTCCAAACAAAAGAAAAGCAAATCTTTCTCCCAAATCCTTCCCTTCCCTTTCTTCAATCCAAACATAGTATTAAGGTAATTGATAAAATTGGTGATTAATTCATAATTTAAAATTTAAAATATTATTGTTTTCTAACTTTAATTAATTCAATAACAATTTCTCATTAATTAAATTTTAATCTTAAATCAAATTATGGCAATGTAGTTTTTTATTATACTTAATTTTAGTGTAAAATCACTTTATGTTGTATTATTACGATTGGTTTTAATGATTACATTTAATTAAAACATTCATTTTATTCAAACTTAACTAGACATATGCTTTTTAATTTGGCTTAATTTTTTTAGAACAGTGTAAACAAATTAGTAAAACTTTAATTACACATCAAAGTTATTAATATTACATTATATCATATATTCTACAATAAAAATCGCATGTAAATAGCATATATTTATCTTTATAACTTAAATAAGAACTATATATTCGAAAAACACGCTCACGTATACATTTATTTATTATTTTAAATCATTATAAAAATTAATTTATAATTGACAGTTTTATGAAAACACAAGATTCTAAATTTTCTTTCTTTTCTATGCCAAAAATTTGTCCATTTTCCCTACCTCCAAGTTACGCTATTTTAGTTCATTGTATAACACTTTAGGCCCAGAAAGGAAAAGCCTTTTTTTATTGATCAATTTACCCATTAGAGTACTTAATTTTAATTTTTGCCCTGTTAACGCTTAGATATTCAGTTCCAATCCCTAATTTCCTCCCTAAAACCATAGTATGCGATCTTCAAACGCACTTGGGCTTCCTCTATAACGGTAATCTCTTGCTCTCTCTCATGCAGACATCTAGTAGATTGTCATTGTCTAATGCTTTGGAGCCATTCGTTTCCCAGATTTTTGAGACTAGGGTTTATGATAATTGAGCTATCCATAAGTCAAATTTGGGTCATGAATCCATGAAATAGAGATTAAAGGTTGCTCCTTTAAAATGAGAATTGCTGCTATGGGGTTCGTTTCTACTGTTTTAGACTTTGCATTGAAGCTGGAAATGTTACTCAGCTAAGTCTGGTTTTGAAATCTATGTCAGAGAATCATCTGCCGGCATTATCTACTGCAGTTTTTGGGCATTTCTGATCAGTTGAACTTAGAAATGTTTAGCAAGCACATTGCAATTTAGTACTCGTGCAATTGTTGAGTATTAGTGGATAACAATCAAAGCTGCTTTTGCAAACTAGTAATTGCTGGTGGTTGGACTGGGACTGAAGTTGGTTTGATGAGTTGAATGTGGTTGATGATAGCTGGTGTTGTTTGATGCTTACATTGGAAGTCACCAAGAAGAGAGGATTCCCGCACCTCCCATCCCCCAACAATAATTTGGGAAGAAAATATTTTATCCTTATACCAATATAACATTTTCATCGATGCATTGAAAACTAATGTTCATCCATATGTATTAGTTATGCATTTTTTTCCCCTTGGTAATTAGGAAGTGGATGGGCTATTGTTAGTGCATATCTCTTCCTTTTTTTGGATAATTATGCATCTCTCTTTCTTTGTTTTGCTCAAATCTCCACAATTCCAGTGATGTAAAATGCCTTTCCCTTTGTTTGCTTATATGATTTATGATATATGATACTTGCTATTGCAGTTGGTTTATTCACTTTTATGTCCTATTTTGGTAGTGATACCTAATGAAATAAGTATGAAGACGAATGAGTAACCTATCCTCCTCACCCCCGCCCTCCCCCCCCCCTAAAAAAAAAAAAGTTAGCAAAATAGTATCTAACCAATAAAATGTTGGACACTATTGGGTTTCCTTCATTGAGTATGCATATTCAGTCCACTGCTTTATATTTTTTATGTTGCCAATTGCAGATTTGATGCGTGTCTATTTCTTCGAGAAGAAGTACCTGAATCTCCTTTTCTTTTACATAAAGAACAATTTCAAATCAATCCATGGTGAGCTCATTGAAGGAATTCATAGCCAATACCTCATATTAGTTCCACCTTCACGAGATTTGGAAATTCTATATTTTGCTTGTTTTGGATAGTCACCATGCAATCGAGTTGTTATCTACATTCGGTCTTTTACTTCTGCAACAGTTACAGGTTTGTGTATCTGTTTATTCTGGTATAGTTCTTTTTCAACCCATGTTAAAGAGAGATGCATGTTGCAGGGGTCAAGGTTTACAACCAGTTCAATGGATGCAAACCAAAAATCTCAGTCCAGATAGGTTTATGAGAAAGTCTAAATTAACCAGACATTGCCTGCATTATGGATTGTTCTTGCTTAAAAAGAGAACCATACCATTTGTGATTCAAAATACGGATGATGGACACCTTTCTGTTTCTAACTTAGAAGAACAAATGAATACAAATAATGCACCTAACACAAATGGAGAGAGCTGGTTAGCAAGATGGTCACCTCCAAGGTATCTCTGGAGGGGACTATCTGCTCTTGTTTTGACTGGGCAAGTAATTATTAGGATGCTCAAGGGGAAAGTGCATTGGCCGAACACTCTCAAACAGCTGGAGAGAGTTGGACCTAAATCAGTTGGAGTTTGCCTCTTGACCTCTGCGTTTGTTGGTATGGCTTTTACAATTCAGTTTGTTCGAGAATTCACCAGATTGGGGTTGAACAGATCCATTGGTGGGGTATTAGCTCTTGCTTTCTCTAGGGAGTTGACTCCTGTGGTAACATCTATTGTAGTTGCAGGGCGTATTGGAAGTGCATATGCTGCAGAATTGGGGACAATGCAAGTATCCGAACAAACTGATACACTGAGGGTTCTTGGGGCGAACCCTGTTGACTATTTAGTCACACCAAGGGTGATTGCATCCTGTGTTGCATTACCCTTGCTAACTCTGATGTGTTTTGCCATGGGGATGGCATCGAGTGCTCTCTTAGCTGACAGTGTTTATGGTGTTAGCATCAATATCATCTTGGATTCAGCTCAAAGAGCCCTTAGATCATGGGACATTGTTAGTGCTATGATCAAGTCGCAGGCCTTTGGTGCTATTATATCCATCGTGAGCTGTGCATGGGGAGTTACTACTACAGGAGGAGCTAAGGGGGTTGGAGAATCCACAACATCAGCTGTGGTTATATCTCTTGTTGGTATTTTTATTGCCGACTTTGCACTTTCTTCTTGTTTTTTCCAGGGAGCTGGAGATTCACTGAAAAATTGTGTGTAAATAGTTTGCGTGGATATTATGGACCCTTTTTCTCATTACAGGATGTAATCTTTAGCCAATGCATAGTCCTTGTGCGTGAAAGGATTTGTGCTTTGCTTAATATGCAGAGCTGTTAAAGAGTTTCTGTCATTGAGCATCCTATTTGCACTTTTGAAAATCGTATAAGCTAGTTTTATATGCGTAGGTATGAATAAAAATTAACTGAGAGTAGGCAGGGCAACTGGGTCTGAACATTTAAGCTCCCATTTTTTTCCCTTCCTGAGCCCTTTCCGTGACCTGGGAACTCAAAAGCAAGAAAGCAAGAGGTGGCATGAACTAATTCGCGTGAAGCTATGTTTCCTATAAATGTCAAATTAATATTTGAAATATTTTTAGTGAAAGAGATTTTAAGCTTATTGAAAAGGGAAACCAAAAATTATTTAGTATGGTGAGGAGAGTGATACATATTACATCTTAATAATCCTAGGACTACTAAACAAAGTATTACAACAAGGGAAAATTATGTCATTGGGAAATCTTTTTTTTTTTTTTAAATCTTCACTAACTAATTAAACGTTAATTTGTAATTCACTTATGCAGTTAACGCGATTTTTTTTTATTGCATTCAATGGGAAACAATTAGAACATTGCGATCCTCAATTTAAACAAGCAACTTTGTTGTTAAAAAACCCCATACATGAGTGCCGTTAATGGTTACAAATATAAGAAGGGGACATTAACCTTATCTGTTTTTACATCATTAATGGAACTCGATTCTAAGCAAGAAAAACGTTGAAGTCGCTGAAGTATTCGTTTTTTTTTTTTACTAATGTTGCATTGTTGTTGTTCTCTCATTGCCACTTTGGCCCAATCCTCAAAGCAAGTCAGCGCTTCAACATTCACGAGCAATAGGAAGGCTTGGTGGTCGTCTAGAATAAAGCTCGTAGTATTGAATGCTTGGATTAGCAAGAACTTGTCGAGCCATATAAGAGAGGATCAGATAAGTCTTTTTATGTCTCATTAACTAATCCAAGATGTTGAAGTTCCAAACACTAATGTTGTTGCCAAACTCAATAGTGATAGTTAGATAGTGATCAAGTTCAGTGAAGGTCCCCTACCTCTGTCTCTTCAACTTTTGTGCCAACATCTAGTCTCTCATAGGGGTGCTTCCAGAGTGTTCCTATGTGAGGTAATGGATAGTTAGGGTATACACATTTTTTTCTTTAACTCATTTTCTCTTTTTAAATTATTTTTTGTATTTCTTTTTTTTTATTTTGTTATATCAGTAAATATATTTAATATTATTTTTTATTATATTATTTAAATAAATATATTTAATATTATTTTTTGTTAAATTAATTATTATATGCCAATTTAAAGTCAACACATGTTATGAATTGATGAAAAACTTAATATGATTTGATTGAAGTCTTATTTTTGTAAGAGTTTGAAAATATTGATGATTTAAATAAAATAAAAAAATTGAGAACTTAAATAGAAAATTAGGTAAATGTGAAGGATTAAAGGTGTATTTTTCCCATTATAATATAGTATACATAGTTCAAAATAATTACTAAATATAATAGTAATATAGGCATTATTCCTTATGTAATACCAAATGCAAATAATATTTTATACATAGGTTATACAATATATGTTATACAAAATGCATACAACCTAGATATTTTGTGTATTTATACGTACACAACAAATTGTGTTTATATGACTATATTTAAAGTATTATACGTATTTTAGTTGGGGTTATACGTAGGTTAATATACTTTATATTATACTGTTACATATTAATCATTATACCTGTAATTTTATTTATTAGACATGTGTTTAGTAGGATATTAATACTTATATTGATACTTTAAATATTATACACTTGTAGATAGTATTACATTTATATAGGCCATCACACCTAGGAGCAAGTACACTGTTTGTTTTATTGCCAACCAATTTGTAAGATATTTAGTTATATATAGCTCTTCAACATTTTTTTAACAATTTCTCGGCCATCTTGTCTATCAACATCTCTTACAAAACACTATTTATCAAGCTTAATTGGATTGCCATCAAAGCCTTCTTATCAAGTTTAGTCCACTCATTATCTTTCATGGACATTGGCTGCAAGTCCAAAGCCTTCTTCAAGCTTAATTACACTAGAATCCCTCACTGTGCACTTATCACAACTTGAAATTTGTGCAACTATCAATTCTTTCAATATCATGCTTGTTGGTATCAAAATCTCTATTTTCTTAACCTTGCTTTAATACTAATTTGTTGAGATAAATTTGGATTTTTTCTTATTGATCACATACACACAATCATAAAAGATATAATAAGTAAAGAGGGAGAAAAAAACGTGTAATTTTGGCATGTCCCCCCCTAAAGAAAAAGGGAATAAAAAACCATGGACAAGCCTGTATCAATTTGGTGTAGTGTAATTGGTATAAGCGATCCTCTCACAATTTTCGGGTATTCAATTTCTAAATATTTATAGAATTTTCTACTACCTCACTTTTTCTACCCATTATACAGTATAGCATATGTACAAGTTATAAGAAATGAAACCCTGATATAATATAATAAAAAATAATTCAAACATAAATTAGGAAATTGCCAAGGTCTTAATGACCTTGATTTAGCCCTTTGCTAATTCTTTATATATATATATATATATTATAGTGTGTTTAAATTAGAACCTCAATTTTATAAATCATGTATTATTGTGACACATTTTTTATTCTTGATTGTTTCAACAAGTGGAGTTCTATAGTTATCCAACTTTTTTAGTTACTAATTATTCAATTCAATTTAGGTTGAGCTGTCGATATATTTACTAATTCTAATTTATATTTCGTAGAGATGCTTTGTAATATACAAAGATATAGAAACCTAGTTAATTTAATATATAAGGTTAGTATTTTTAGGGTCATTAAGAGGCTATATATTATAGCTTGTCCAGTTATAGTAGGCTTCATAAATTCAAATCGGAAAGTATGATGTGATAGCTAATCTATTTTGAAACCTATTGAACCATGTTAGGTTTTAGAAATTTTGGAGTCTAATAGATTACATGAAAACCTTTTTGAGGATCCTCTTAAACGTCCATGGAAGTAATAAACATAGTGGCTTTACGATGGGTTTTGTTTTGAGTGATTCTGTGGATCTCGCCTAAAATTTGGTAGAGGCAATGGTATATGATGGGCGAGACAACTAGATAGGGACATATGATGTAAAGTATGGAAAGAAATGTGTTGATCAAACCACAACATTACATCTGTGTAATGTTATTAAGACCTAGTAGCAGTACAAAACATCATAGGCCATCTTCAGATCTTCCCTTTTCAATCTGTTTCCATCATACTTCCAACATAGACGCATCGAGATCATAGGGTCACTGGATGTCTTCAAAGAGACAAATTGGGTTGAATCGGAACGATGCCCAAAAAACAAAAAAGAATCGACAAATGAGTATGGCATCAAACCCTTCGAAAATTGATAAGACACCGAGATGGGATTGAACCTCTATGTGTCAGCAACGAAGTGGTCGCTGAGTGCTGAGGCAATGGCGGTGCACATGGAATGAAAAGTGAGAGTCCAAAAAGCCCATTAATGCGATTGACTAACAGAGAGAGAGAGAGAGAGGATACCTGAAAAAACTAGCTTCATCGGCCTTTATGTTAATTTCTGATATTCAATCGGGTTAATAGTTTTTGCATTCACAATTTGGTAGGTTACTAAAAAAGGCCGAATCAGATTCCATCAATTAATCTTTATTTTGTTCATG
Source organism: Laguncularia racemosa (assembly GCA_037954665.1). Taxonomy (NCBI): domain Eukaryota; kingdom Viridiplantae; phylum Streptophyta; class Magnoliopsida; order Myrtales; family Combretaceae; genus Laguncularia; species Laguncularia racemosa. The sequence goes on along the minus strand of JBBMOL010000060.1, from coordinate 3,535,165 downwards.
TTGAACTCTGAGATTTACGATAAAGCTTGCTATATTCTTTGATCATTTTGACTTTTAAATAAACCATCCATTTGGAAAAGCTGACGCTGCTTTATTTTCCGGACATTTAAGGTTATGGCTGTGACAGAAGTCATTACCTTGACTCCAAGGAAGGAGCGTTAAGGATAGGACTAATGACCGAAGCGAAATCACAGCAAAGTAGCTGTACTAAAAATTATGGATGATCGCCATTTTTTTTTAGGGCCACATGTGACGGGATCACGAATATATCCGTAGAAGTTTACATCACTGTATCTATCTATATAGTATAAAGATTTTTATATTTAGTTATTTTATTTATTTTATTATTTTTTATTTTATAAAAATATTTTAGTTTTTTTTTTATAATTGCTTATTAACCATTATATTGACTTTAGAATGTATGATTTTTATTTATTTATTTTTATATAAATATTCTCTTCTATTAGGATTTTGAACATAATTGAGAGAATATTATTGAATTGAATTATTTTTTTTAAGATTGGAGTAATTCTGTCTTCTTCATTGGTACTGTGAGGTCATCATAAAATTCATTGGTGGTGTAAGGCCATCAGTCATCTTCTTTATATATATATATTCTTTTTCTTCATCCTTTTTTTTCTCTTTTTTTTTCATAATTATCATCATGACTACATTGAAAAGTTTTTAATACACTAGGAATTGAGGAGTGTTTAAGTAACTTTAGAAGAAACATGAGTTAAGAAGATATCAAACACAAGACGGGATTTGATCGAAGATGGAAAGAAAATTAAAAAAAAAGAAGAAAGGTTCTTTTTCTTTCTTTTATTTCTTTAGTTTTTATGCTTGATATTTAATGGTGAATATCCTAGCATATTTGTTATAATAATTGTTTAATTTAATTTTCTAATTTACTTTTTCGCATTACCATATATTGTTTTTTTTTTCTTTCTTTAATTATTTTTGCTTTTGTGTCCTGCATTAATTTTGGTTTCAGAGCCTAAATTAGGGTTCTTTCCTTAAAAAAAGGAAAACTTTTCTTTTTCGTAGATTAGCGTTCTTTCCTAAATAACAACAACAATAACAACAATAACAACAAAAACTTTTCTTTTTCACAAAAAAAAAATTGATGTCTAATACTGGAGAGACCTATATTGGTATAACTTTTAGTTAGGACTTACCTACGAAAAATAATATTATTGAACTAGTGAGCCAACTAATGTCTAAAATGAATGAACTTACAACTACCGTAGGTACAATGCATCACCAATTAGAAACCCTTTTAGGTTGCATAGATGTCTTAGAAGTTGCTAGGTTACCTATAAGTTAGAATGAGCATGAAGAAACTGTAAATCAAGCCCCAAATAGCAATTCTGACTTAGAGGATGACCCATCCCCTAGACAACACCATTGGAGGAATCCCAGAGTTCAAAACTTTCGTAGAGTCAAGCCAGTACATCATAAGATGCCACATAGGAATTTCCAAGTAGATGACTATTTAGAACTGACTTTGAAAATCCACACCATAACAATCATGTAAACACCTTCATTACGCATATAAAGTTAGATCCACCCACATCTAATGGGAGTCTTGACCTGATTGTCTTAATAGATTGGATAAATACCATAGAATAATACTTTGACTTTTATAGGATGCTTGAGAATAGTAGAGTGCATTTTGCTAAGATGCTATTACTTGGTCAAGCTAAACTATATTGGACCAATGTAGAATGGCGGCTTTTACGATTAGGACAACCACCTATAGAGCATTGGGTAGAGATGAAAATGAAATTGAAGTAAGAAGACATCCATTTTTCTTATCAAGATAAGCTCTACCAATAATATATGAACCTTAGGTAGGGAACCGTGACAAATGAGGAATATATGGCTAGCTTTGATGAGCTCTTGATTAGGTGTGATGAGCCAGAGTCACCTGAGTTGACACTTTCTAAGCTTAGGAGTGGGTTACGCTCTGACATTAAGAGAGAGCTTCGGACTCATTATGATGAGACCTTGGAACAGACCTTCCAACAAGCCTTAGAGATTGAAAATTGGTTGAAACCATAGAGGAGGTTAAGTTTTCAAGTTGGAGAGCGAGTCTTTAGGAGTAACAATTTTGGTGAGAGATCTAATAGGTCCATTGGGAATACCCCTATAGCACCTAGGTATAGCAATCCTACTATGACTCGGGATAAAAACATAGTTGCAGAGAGTTCAAAGGTTAGCTCGAGTCAGAAGTGTTATAGGTGTCATAGTTCTGGTCACTTTGCCTATCAATGCCCAATTAGGAACCTTTATGTAGGAGAGGGAGAACCATTAGAGAATGAGGATTGTGAGGAGTTAGATCATATTCTAGGAGAGGATGCTAGTGATGAAGATGACATGGGCTTAACTTTTAAGGAGGGCAATTTAAATATTGTTAGGTGTCTTATTACCCAGCTTAGAAAGGAGGATGATTGGAGACGAACTAGCATATTCCATATCTACACAAAATGTAATGGTCACAATTGTAAAGTAACCATTGATGGGGGTAGTAGTATGAATGTAGTTTCATAGGTTGTTGTGTCTAAGTTAGGTCTTAAAGTAGAATCATACCCTAATCCTCATAAGGTAGCTTGGGTAGATAATAAGACCACCTTACTTGTCACTTAGAGATGTCTAGTTCCTTTATAGTTTACTACGTATACAGATAAGATTTGGTGTGATGTTAGCCCTAAGGAAATTACTCATGTCCTTTTAGGGAGACCTTAGTTGTATGACCTAGATGTGGTTCATTATAGTGGAGCTAACACATATGTATTCATGTACGATGGTAAGAAAATTATGTTTAGCCCTTCTTTGCCAAAAGAACTTAAGGTTAGTACTAATAAAGGGTTAGTCAATCCCATAGATTCCAAGAAATCCCTCCATGTTTTGAGTGTAAGAGAATTTGAGCTTGAGTCTAAAGAAAGCACTTTATACATTTGAGTGGTTAAGGAAGTCGAGGAGTGTAATCCTGAGACAAAGTCAGACATATTTGTAAAGGTGAAACTTTTACTTGAGGAGTTTAAAGACCTCACACCAGATGAGCTTCCAAATAGGTTAACACCCATGCATGACATACAACACACTATAGATTTAGTTCCCAGTCTAGCCTTACCTAACCTACCCCATTATAGGATGAATCCTAGCGAGCATGTAGAGTAAAATGGGTAAGTAGATGGTTTGTTGCAGAAAGGTTTTATTAAGGAGAGTCTTAGTCCATGTGCTATGCCTACACTCCTTACTCTTAAGAAAGATGGAAGTTAGCGAATGAGTGTAGACTCACGGGCCATCGATAAGATCACCATTAAGTATAGGTTCCTAATCCCCAAGTTAGATGACATGCTAAATTTACTTTTAGGGTCTAAGTGGTGTTTCAAGAATGAACTTAGAAGTGGATACCACCAGATTAGAATCAGACTAGGGGATGAGTGGAAAATAGCTTTTAAGACAAAAGACGGTTTGTATGAGTGGTTAGTTATGCTATTTGGGTTGACTAATGCACCATCAATGTTCATGAGAGTAATGACATAAGTGTTAAGACCGTTCATAGGAAAGTTTCTTGTGGTGTATTTCGATGATATCCTAGTTTATAGTCACACCCAAGAAGAGCATCTGTTACACCTAAGAAAATTATTTGAGACACTTAGGCATGAGGAACTTTATATAAACTTGAAAAAGTGTGCCTTTTTGACAACTCAGGTAATTTTCTTCGGTTTTGTTGTGTCTACGGAAGGATTGAGAGTAGACCCTAAGAAAATTAAGGTAATAATTGAGTGGCTTAAACTAAAGAGCCTTCATTATGTTAGGAGTTTCCATGGTCTTGCCACTTTTTATAGGAGATTCATTAGAGGCTTTAGTACTATTATAGCCTTGATCACAAACTACATTAAGAAAGGGGAATTTAGTTGGATAAAAAATGCATCTAAAGAATTCATGGAAATCAAGAAGAGGATGACTGAAGCACTTGTGCTTAGGTTACTTGATTTCTCTAAAGTGTTTGAGGTTGCTTATGATGCATCAGGCATAGGAATAGGTGAAGAACTTAGTCAAGAGAGACACCTTGTAGCTTTCTTTAGTGAGAAATTGAATGAAGCAAAAAAAAAGGTACTTAACTTATGATAAATAATTTTATGCAATGGTGTAAGCTTTAAAACATTGGAGACATTATTTGCTGCCTAATGAATTTGTGTTGTATAGTATAAAAATCCAAGCTCTTAAGTATCTCAATTCACAAAAGAAACTTGAAGCCAGACATGCTAAGTGGATTCAATTTTTGTAGGAGTACTCATTTGACTTGAAATGTAAAGCTGGAGTTGAGAATAAACTTGCTGATGCTTTAAGTCGTGTGCACCTATTGGTAAGTACTTTAACTGTTGAGGTTGTTGGTTTTGAAAAAATAAGAGAGCAATATGCAACTTGTCCTAATTTAAGGGAGATACATGCATCATTGTCTAATGGTCAGTTAAGACTTTATGTTGATTATGTCCTTAAGGATGGTTACTTATTTAGAGGTGATAGATTATGCATTCCAAAAACTTCTTTAAGGGATTTTTTTATCTGGGAATTGCATGTTGGAGGTGTAATTGGTCACTTTGAGAGAGATAAAACCATAGTCATGATTGAGGATAGATTTTATTAGCTTAGCATTAAGAGGGATCTGGCTAGGATTGTGAGGCAGTGTCGTACTTATCAATTTTCCAAGCATAGGAAACAAAATATAGGTCTTTATATACCTTTGCCTGTTCCACATTCACCTTGGCAGGACATTAACATGGACTTTGTATTAGGTTTACCTGTGACTCTTAGGAAACATGATTTAATTTTCGTGGTAGTAGACCGTTTTCTAAGATGGCATATTTTATATCATGTAACAAAATTCCAGATGCTTCTCATATAGCTAAATTGTTCTTTAGTGAAGTTGTTAGGTTACATGGGTTACCTAAAACCATAGTGTCAAATAGGGATGTCAAATTTTTTAGTTACTTTTGGAAGACATTATGGAAAATGTTAGGTACCAAGTTACAGTTTTCTTCTCCCTTTTACCCCTAGATTAATGGTTAAATTGAAGCAGTTAATAGGAGCTTAGGTGATTTGTTGAGGTGTTTAGTTGGTGGCCATATGTCTACTTGGGATTGCATCTTTCCTATGGTAGAATTTGCTTATAACAATTCAAAAAACAGATCCACTGGATTGAGTCCCTTTGAAGTTGTACTAGGCTATCAACCTAGATGCCCCATTGATCTTATCCCATTCCCATTAACATCTAGACCTTTTAAACCTGTTGAATCATTTGCCACCTATATTTGTGACCTACATGTGGAAATTAGAAATAAAGTTAACTTAAGCAATGAATTATATAAGCCTATTGCAGATGTTCATTGCAGGTATTAAGAATTTAAAGAGGGAGATTTGGTAATTGCTTGGATTAGGCTAAAGAAGTTTTCATGAGTTTCTTACAAGAAATTACATGCTAAAGGCATGGGACCTTTTAAGGTTTTGAAGAAGATTAGTGTAAATGCTTATGTTTTAGAGTTGCTACTAGATACAGGTATTAGTAATATTTTCAATGTTGAGGATCTCTTACCTTACTATGAACCAATTGAGATTACAAATTTGTCAATTGAGCCAATGTCTACATCTCCTACTCTTCCAATTCCACAAGTTCCACATGCTCCACCATTGAAAGGAAAGAAAGAAGAGGTAGGAGATATTATTGATGACCAAATTATTAGTGATGGTAGGTATTTTCTTTTCAAATGGGTAGATTGTTCACTTTTAAATGCTACGTGGATTACTAAGTTAAAGCTTTAGAGAATTAATTGAGATCTTTATGAGCAATACATTAGTTTTGATTCATTGGAGGTGAATCTTCCCAAGCCGAGGAGATGTTGAGGATCACGAATATATGCGTAGAAGCTTACATCAGCATTATTAGCTCGTATGGCATAAAGATTTTTATATTTAGTTATTTTATTTAGATTACTAGATTTAGTTATATTATTATCTTTTTTTTTATGAAAATATTTCAGTCTCCTTTATAATTACTTAGTAGCCATTAGATTGGTTTTAGATCGTATGATCTATATTTATCTTTTTCTTTATATAAATATTCTCTTCTATTATAGTTTTGAACATAATTGACATAACATTATTGAATTGAATTATTTTATTCAAGATTGGAGTGATTTCTTCTTCTTCATTGGTGGTATGAGGCCATTATAAAATTCATTAGTGATGTGAAGCCATCAATTATCTTCTTTATATATATATATTCTTTTCCTTCATCCCTTGTTTTTTCTTTCTTTCATAATTATCACTATGATTGCATTGAAAAGTTTTCAATACACTAGGAGTTGAGGAGTGTTTAAATAACTTTAGAAGAAATGTGTGTTATGAAGACATCAAGCATTAGCCAGGATTTGATCGAAGACAAAAAGAAAATTTTAAAAAGAAGAAGAAAGGTTTCTTTCTTTTATTTCTTTAGTTTTTGTTCTTGATATTTAATGGTGAATATCTTAGCATATTTATTATAATTATTGTTTAATTTGGTTTTCTAATTTAATTTTCCGCATCACCATGTATTGTTTTTTTCTTCCTTTAATTATTTTTGCTTTCATATCTTGTGTCAATTTAGATGATGGAGATCACAGATACATTTGTAGAAGCTCACGCCAATGTTATTTGCCTGTATGGCATAAAGATTCCTATATTTAATTATTTTATTTAGATGATTAAATTTAGTTATATTATTATTTTTTATTTTATGAAAATATTTTAGTTTCCTTTATAGCTACTTATTAGCCGTTAGATTGGCTTTAGATCATATGGTTTATATTTATCTTTTTCTTTATATAAATATTCTCTTCTATTAGGGTTTGGAACATAATTGAAAGAACATTATTGAATTAAATTATTTTCTTCAAGATTAGAGTGATTCCACGTTCTTCATCAATGGTGTGAGGTCATCATAAAATTCATTTGTGGTGTGAGACCATCAATCATCTTCTTTTTATATATATATATATATATATTCTTTTTCTTCATCCATTGTTTTTTTTTTCTTTTTCCATAATTATTACCATGACTGCATTGAAAAGTTTTCAATACATTAGGAATTGAGGAGTGTTTAAATAACTTTAGAAGAAACTTGAGTTACGAAGATATCAATCACGAGACATGATTTGATTGAAGATGAAAAGAAAATAAAAAAGGTTCTTTTTCTTTCTTTTATTTCTTTAGTTTTTGTTCTTGATATTTAATGGTGAATATCTTAGCATATTTATTAGAATTATTGTTTAATTTAGGTTTCTAATTTAATTTCCTGCATTGCTATATATTGTTTCTTTTCTTTCTTTAATTATTTTTGCTTCCATATTCTATGTCAATTTAGATGATAGAGATCATGATACATGCATAGAAGCTTATGCCAGCGTTATCGGCCTATATGACATAAAGATTTTTATATTTAATTATTTTATTTAGATTATTAGATTTGGTTATATTATTATCTTTTGTTTTATGAAAATATTTTAGTTTCCTTTATAGCTACTCATTAACTGTTAGATTGGCTTTAGATTGTATGGTCCATATTTATCATTTTTGTTATATAAATATTCTCTTCTATTAAGGTTTTGAACATAATTGAGAGAACATTATTGAATTGAATTATTTTCTTTAAGATTGGAGTGATTTCACGTTCTTCATCAGTGATGTGAGGTTATCATAAAATTTATTTGTGGTGTGAGACCATTAATCATCTTCTTTATATGTATATATATATATATATATATATATATATATATATATTCTTTTCCTTTATCCGTTGGTTTTTTTTTCTTCTATAATTATTACCACGACTGTATTGAAAAGTTTTCAATACATTAGGAATTGAGGAGTGTTTAAATAAATTTAGAAGAAACGTGAGTTATGAAGATATCAAGCACAAGACAGGATTCGATTGAAGATGGAAAGAAAATAAAAAAAAAGGGTTCTTTTTCTTTCTTTTATTTCTTTAGTTTTTGTTCTTGATATTTAATGGTGAATATCTTAGCATATTTATTATAATTATTATTTAATTTAGTTTTCTAATTTAATTTTCCGCATTATCATATATTATTTTTTTCTTCTTTTAATTATTTTTGCTTTCATATCTTGTGTCATTATGGTTCAAAATTACTTGGTTTTTGGTTGGAGATTAATAGCTAGTTATCTTGAATGATCAATTTGATCAAAATAATCATCAAGTAGTATCTCACTAATCAAATCCACCTTAACGTTACAAAACTTGTATCTATAGATCTATATTTAAGAAATAAATTCGAAGTCTGAATATTGTTTCAGACATGGCATCTCTATCTCTAGTTGAGAACTCTCTTTAACGATTTAAGGAGGGATGTGACATTTCTTCTTAAGAACCTAAGAATAAAATAAGGAAGTCTTTGAATCAGAAATATTCTTAAGATATTGATGTAGCATTCAAAAACCTTAAATAAGTTACTTAGGATTGAAGATACCCTAATAACCTAGACGACATAAGAAATAAAACAAGGAGGCCCATAGCCAACTAGATCAAGTCATCCTTAGTAATGAGTTGCTTTCAAAGTTTTTTTAGGTGTTATATAATATTTTAAGAAACTTTTTTTATTAAGAATATTTTTATTTTGTTTGTAAGGTTTTTTATATAAAGTTTCTTAACAATTTTTTAAAATTTTGTGGGACCATTTTGCATTTTAGCCATTGCAACAGTGGTAAAAGTCTAAAATTACCAGATTTATATGAATAAAATTAAAAAAAAAGAAAGCTAACCTCCGTTACTTGACAGAGCAACTCACCATATGTGAAGCAACACATCATATGCAGTTTATTGGCAAGAGAAGGTTACTTCACCTAGGATTCTGTCTGATGTGACTCAAATAACGAAGCTCTTATAAAGAAAAACAATTCACAATTTATGGGTGTTTCAGATAATAGTGTCTCATCAAATGTGCTCGTTCATGGTGATGGAGAATTCCGAGTACAACAACTTGGTGGGTGCATTGATCATGAGAGCACCGTTTTTGTCCTTGTTGTTGGTGATTGGTGAAGAAGCCTGACTCTAGCTGGAAGCAACATGTACGGATGGTTTCGTTAAAAGCCTGGTTTCGAGCTTTTGTTTGTACCATCCTTTGCTCATAAGCATGTGTGTGTTGGTCTATGATCGGGGCCGGTTTGCACAACTTATCATCACCTGTGCTGTCAGACCAAGGCCTGACTCCAGAGTAGTCCCCGGGTACTCCACACATCGTGAAAAGACACAGATGAGATGGCCAATAAATAATATCACAGAGCAGAGTGTGGACTAGAAAAGTCTTTTCGATCATTCTTTTGTACATCTCCGCGTGATGTTACATTGTTGAATTATTAACGCATAGTTAACTTTGGGACCTCTGGGGGTATTGGATTTAGGTTCCCAGCGCATTAGAAATGGATGGGTACTAATGTTTCAAATCGTGACAGATTTATTGTCGGAAGGGCTAAGGGCTTCTCAGTGCAGCAACATGGACAACCTTTGAAAGGGAGGAAAAAAAAGAGTGGCCAAAATTAATTGAAATATATATATATATATAATCCAAGTATATTCCCTTATCATATAAACAATAGAAAAAACCTAAATCTAAAAATAAGGTTGCAATGTAACTTTATTTGTTGGTAGAGGAAGGATTGCTAAAAAGATTTTATCTTATTTTAGTAGTCACGTTAAGAAAATATTTGTTATAATGATCAAGTTAGAGGTAGATGGTCAAAATATAATGGTCGCAACTTCTAGATTGTGTTACAGTAAAAAATTTAGAAAGAGAGAGAGAGTCATTTCCATATTTATTACATTTAATTGCATAGGAAATGTTTCTTAAAATTTACTCTCATCAAAATTGCACCAGCTCCTTTACACCCTTTTCCCTAACCTAATTCCATTTAGGAGTTTAAATGAACTAAATTGGTTTAGAAATTACTCAAGTTCTACTCAATTTTTTTTTTTGAATTCAATGCAATTGCAATCGAGCTGAACTCGAGCTCAAGCTCTAGCTCGAACTAGTCAAATAGTTAATTGACTCAAGCATGAACTTTAAAATACTAAGCTTGTTAGGCTTGAGAGCTTAATCTAGTTTGATATAGTTATTAAACATATTTCTAAATTTTTCAAACAAAAGATAGATGAGTCACCTACTGTCACAATCTACTTACCTATACACACCTATTGTCACTTTTTTTTGTGTGCAATCCTCCTACTACCAATTTATTACTTAATAAATAATCACAACCCCAATATTATTTCATGTATTTATTAGTAGTTTGTACATAATCTAAATTTACATCTACTCTAGTCATTTGTTGGCTTGTTGCTCTTTCAATTTTTTCATTGTTTTTTTTTTGGAAAACTTCAATTATAAGTAAGGAAGGAGGAAATTGAATCTAATTCATTTCAGTAAGAGACTAGTGTTTATACTATCCGGCTACAAGGCCATTGATATTGTTTCTTCAATTAAAGGCTAGAAAAAATAACCGTCTAACTTCGTCACCCATTTACCATCTACTAACTTGGCTGCGCATTTGCACTTTTGGGTTGCAGCTTTTCTGTGGACTGAACACTTACAGGTATTGTATTATTTTATTTAACCTCCTCTTTGTGGCAATGGAAACCAGTACTTTTTGATACATCCTGGATTTGGGAGGTGAACGTATATTTGCACTTCTAAAAATGACCCCTTTTGATATGTCAATTGGTTTTGAATTACAATATATATATATATATATATATATTTATGGGATCGTTTCTAAATTGATAGGTGTTATTAATCCATTTCAAGCTACTAATAATTTCACTAACGCCAACTTAGTGGGAGCCAATCTACAAAGGTATATCTTTCTCAACCTTTGATGTTATGCCTGCCACTGCTGTAATATTATAGTGAGAATATCCAAATGGATACATATCGTTGAATAATTTGGTAATATTACCATGCAATGGATCAAGACGTTTAATTAATGAATCTTGTGTGTGGTCTCCAATGGGTTCGACACTAAGTAAATTTTGATATCTCGATGGACTTATGTTCTTTGACATCATATGGCGTAGTTTCCTTCATACATAATCCAAAGCATCCTGCTCAACTTTGATGCTTGCAATATGTAGACTTGTCTTTTCTGTTAACATGTATGTATTAAATGGCAACCTTCTAGTTTCTTTTAGTCATGTGCTTGCTTATGATGCTCTATAGATTGGGTACATTCATTTCCAGGTAAAATATCTTAAGTATAATTCAATTAGATAGCTTTCATGATGTAAACTTTGAAGGATACTCTACTCTAAAAGCCTAAATCACTTCTTGATTTTAGAGAAGATGACCATATAAATTCCCATGCTATATTTGTACTCGGGTTTTTATTTTTTCCTTACTTGTAGGATGATTGAATGTTCTTTGAACTTCGATGCCGAATGTGAAAAACCAATAGAGAGTCGAGCATTGGGTTTAATTGTGTTTACTTAATTAAACATATGAATTTGTTTCAAATGGTAATGGTCATTCATAATGTATTTTGTTTCAACTGTATTGAGATAAAAAATGATATCACTTGTTACAATTTTTATCTAGTTTGTATAGAAAATTTTACAATGTCATTGTCTTCAATATTCAGTTTGCTTTTGGGTAAAACATTTCTAAATGTTCTCTTGATTAATGAGAAAAAAAGGTTAAAGGTGTTTCAATAGTCGCTTGTTGAATAATAGTTAATCTTGATAATGATATTTGTCCAGGTAATTGCCTTTATGTACTTGTGATTAAAAATATAGAATTTTTATTTCCAATATAAAATTGTATACATATCATACTAGCTGTTTTATATATATATATATATATATATATATATATATATATATATATTAATAATTTTTATGATGATATGTTAATATAGTTTTTTGTCATTAATTTGACTTGGCAAGAATAAAAAAATTGGACTAGATACAAAAATTGCTTTTAAGATGATAGACAAATGTCCATTATCGAAGTAAGTGTTGCTATGCACGTGTCTTCTTGATGAATGACTACCGCATTATATTAATTTTGTAGAATTTTTATTGGTATTGTCATGCATGTGTTTTTAATTATGGAGCATATGCATATTCTAATTACTATTTATATATTACTCATTGGCTTTAGGTTTCATATAGAGTTAATATAGATTTTTTTAGGTTTACAATTAAATGGTTTATCTACTAGTTAGGTTACATCAAATAATGGATCATCTTTTGATAATGCCAATTCTACTCCTTGTGATATGAGAGTTAATGATGCGGATGATCCAAATCCCATGGAAAAAAATGGTGTTGAATGCAATGGTAATGATGATAATCAATTTCAAGTGAAGAAAAATCTAAAACATCTATAGTGTGGTTAGAGTTTGAAAAAGTGACTCTTTGTGACAATATGAAAAAGGCACAATGTATACATTATAAGCATAAGCTTTCTGTTAATGAAAGTAAGAGCACTTTGCATTTTAAACAACATATACATTCAGGTTTAAAGAGACAAATTTATCAATAGCAACAAAGTAAGCTTCATTTCCTCCCCTCTAATGTCAATCAGGAAGCAGAAATATGATGTGCCTAAAACCAAGATTAAGCACATACAAAACCAATTTGAAAGACAATCAAATAATGTCAATCAAACTAGTAATCAAATGGCGCAAAACCTCACTATTTATGAACTAATTCTTAAACAATGGTGTGATCAATCTTAATTTCAAGTATGATGATGCTCTGATACCAAATTATGATATGCCTAAAAGGGATTTCAAGCACATGCAAATAAATCAATGGAACAACTCTAAAATGACAAGATCAAAATTGGTTCAAAGGACAACAAAATTGCGTGATCCCTTATGATGTAAGATAAGTCGAATGTTATAGTTTTCAAGGGAACAATATTACAAAGATGAAATCCTCAATTGCAACACTAAACACACTTGAAATCCTACATGATTAACACACAAAACAATAAGAACTAATCCAAGATCCCCTTTCCTAACAAGGTAATCCACACCACAAAATATAGCAAATTTGATGGTTAGAACTAATGTCAAAACCAATCAATTTTATAATATGATAGAATGATTTCAAATGAAATCAAAATCTAACCAAGAACAATCCAAATCAACCTTAGATATAACTCACTAGTGATGAAAAGGAAACATAACAAAAAGGAGTTGATATTACTCACAATTTCTCTTTGTTGCAACTTGCCACAATTTTAATTCTTGGTATTGAAATTGATAAGAGTAATTTGGATTTTAGGAAAAACCCTAACCTCACACGCAAAATGTGTTCTATTTATGAAAATTTTAGCCCCCTCAAAACTCTACTTAAGGAAGTATTTATATTTGCTCCCTTTAGGGTTAAAAAGTTTACAAAATTACAACTATACCATTTTTAGGGTGGTCGGTCCTAAAAGACAATTACAAGCAAATGAAAGTGTCCCAAAAGAAAGATTAAAACATAAATAGTCAAAAGAAATAATTATAAATAAAAATAGTCTTCATTTTGCTAGCTCTTCCATAGGATTCGTCGGCCTAGCTCATCGCCAGTTTAGGTTGGTCCATAGATAACCCACAAGCTGAGTCTTAGTGAGTTTGTCCATTGCCCTATAAAGCATGATAAGTGTGCCTGTTGGAATATACAATACATGAATAAGAGAAATGAGTTTAGTAAACAAATAATTATGAGGTCGATGTGCTCAAAATGGGCCATCATCGCTAAGATTTGAAATCCTTTGGCTCTTACCCTAATGATAGGTCTTGATGGATTTTGATTCCTATCAAAATATCTCCTTCAAATGTAAATGGGAAAGTTTCATATGGAGAGGATGAGAGAGATAGTTACTCAATGGGTATTAATGCATAAGCATCCATTCTCAATTGTTGAAGAGGGAGGATTTAATATGATGTAAAGATGAGGGATGCATGAATTGGAGATGATTTTTGTACTACTCTTATGAAGGAATGTTTTTAATGTTATGAATTAGAGAAAAAAGAAAAATAATTGAATTTATTTATTGATAGTGTAAGCAAAATTAGTTTAACCACTAGTTTGTGGAAGTAAAAAAAAAAAAATCAAAATATTAAGTATATAATGTCGACAAGACATTTCTTCAATTGAGATTAGGGGTAGCAAAAGCGAGTTCTTAACTTTGTTCGTATTCCTCCTCCTCACCGAGGAATTGATATTGTTGATACAATTTCTAAATGTTTAAAAGAGTGGAGAATTGAGAATAAGGTCTATACCATTTATGATGATAATTCTTTAGTAAATGATAATGCAGTAAGATCATTAAAGGATACATTTTCTAAAAATAGACAATTGTTTTGTGGAGGAAAGTTGTTTTATGTGAGGTGTTGTACTTATATTATGAATCTTATGGTTTAAAATGGCTTCTTAGAATTTAGAGATATTATTGAGAATGTTCATGAAAGTGTGAATTATATCAACCAATCAAAGACAAGGCTTAAAGTCTTTTTTGAGATTTTGTAGCAATTGTAGTTACCCAATAGGAAGTTGATCCTACATTGTAAGACATGATAGAAATCTACTTATAAAATGCTTCAACTGCATTGAAATTCAAAGAAGTACTCCCAAGGTTCAAAGAGCAGGAACCTCATCATTGGTCTTGTCTAAGTGTGAAAGATTAGGAAAAAGTTGAAAAAGTATATGAGATCTTGCAAGAATTTAGTGCCACCACTAATATCATATCTAGTAGTAATTATCCTAAATCCAACTTATTTATGCTTGAAGCATATCAAGTGAATGGCACTCGATGAGAATGAATTTATCAGGGTGATGGTTGAAAAGATGAAAAGTAAATTTGACAAGTGTTGGAGGGAGTGTAATTTGTTGATGTCACTTGCTAGTATTTTGGATTTGAGATGTAAGATAAGGTCTCTTGAGTTTTTTTTTTTTTTTTTACCCTAAGTTATATTCTGAACATGAAGAAAGGGAAAAAATTACTAGAGTTCAAGATGCCTTACATGAGTTATATGGGGAGTATGTGGGGGAATTTGAATTAAATAATGAGAAGCGTATCAATGAAACTCAACTTGATTGTAACACAATTTCTTATAATGATGAAAATTGGTTAGAATGGGGTGAATTCACTGAGTTTGTGGAAAGTATTGAGATTACTCTTCCTGAGAAATCTGATTTAGATATGTACTTTCAAGAAGTTTGTTATATTTACAAATTTAATTCAATAGAATTTGATGCATTAGATTGGTGGAAGATGAACCAAATGAAGTATTGCATTCTTTATAAGATGGCTTGTGATATATTAGCTATTCCTATAACCATGTTGTCTTCAAAAGCTACCTTTAATGCCGATAGTAGAGTTATTGATAGCTATTGTGCCTCATTAACTCTAGAGATAGTGCCGGTCTTACTTTGTGGTGGTGATTAGTGTCATAACCATCATAGAGTGAAACAAAAGTAAAAGGTAAATTAATTTATATTTCTTTGAATGTATTAAACTTTCACTTTATTATTTTGATGATGGTTTTCTATCTTGGTTTAATGAATTGTATTTTATTTTTACAGGTAGAAAAGAACCAATGGAAATCCTTCTTCCTAACCTAATAAGCATTTTCATGAAATCTACAAGGGGGTATTGTTTAACAATGGCATTACAACTTAGTTATACTACATATCATTTTCTTAGTTATAATATGCATTATTTTTGTTGAAACTTTGTTTTCCTAATGTAAATTTTCTAACTTAGTTATATTATATATTCTTTTTTATAGGTACTTATTTTAAGTGGTTAGGAGCATGTTGATATCATATTTGTTCTAGAGTGGATATGAGAAAGAGTGGTCTAGGGAGAATTTTGATTATTGTTGCTTTTTAAAGTTTATAGTAATGTATTTTGGATTTTTAAAAAAGGTACAATGAACTATAATTTCATTTTCTTTATGTTATTAGAGTGTTCTGGATTTTGAATATTGAGTTATGTTTTTTTTTTCTTTTTCTTTTTTTCAATTGATCTTCTTAATTATCTATGGATTTTTTATATTAATATAATATAATATTTTGGTATAATGCAAAAGAATTCTTATTGGTTTTGTGATTCCCAATTCAACAAATTAAAATTAGATCATTTAGTTTGAGGTTATAATTTGGTCAAACATGAGATTGAATTGAGCTTAGGAATGATTAAGGGAAAATGAATTTATTAAAAATTTGTTCCTAAACAAGCAATTCGAGCTATTTGAGCTAATCAAGTTGTACTTGAAGTTGCTAATTATATTTTGAGTTGAGCTCTTGAGCCTAAAGTTTAGAGCTTGGTCAAACTCGAATCAAGTTCGAGCTTCAAGTTTTTTAATTGAACTTGAACTCGAGCCTAATATTGTATTGGTTTGACTCGACTTTATTGCACTCCTAGTTCCATTTATACCATTGCTCTTTTCAGCTTTACCTCTGCCACCATCAACAACCACTCCTATCACTACACCATAACCATTATCATAAACTCTACCTCATACCACTATACCATTGTACCACTGTCATGGTCACTACATAACTAGCATTACCAACCTTGCACCATTAACACCACTATCATTAGTATTGCCACCACTATTGTTATCGACACATCTACCATGCTACTATCCTTACAACACTACTAGTATTACCCCTGATTACCACTAACCCCACCATAACCATACCATACCATACCATACCATAACAACCATCATTCATGTTGTTGCTACCACTAAAAAAATATTGGACAAATGTTACATTGGTACTCAAATGTTGCCCATTTTTGTAATTGACTAGCTAGAGTTTATAAGTGTTTATTTATAACTTACAAACTTTTTGAGATTTTTTATAGTGCTTAAACTAACTCCACTTGTATAGTTAATTGCAAAAAAGGGGGTAAAATTCAGATGCTTAGTTATAGAAATGGATAAAAGTTCAAGTACCAAATTGTTAATTTTAAATTTTAAGTAGTTGATTGGAAAAATAAGTAAAATCTAGGTACCAAATGTGACATTTCGCCAATACTATTACCATTGTTGTTACATTACCACTTCCATAAACCTATTACCCTTACATCAACACCCCATGGTGATCACTATTAATGCTACTACCATCACCTCTACCTAAACACATAACCATCATATTATTATTGCATCGCTACCTTTGCTACCACTATCATCATTACCATCATTATTATCACAACCTTATATCAACAACACCACTACCAACACCAACACCATTGTATGATTATCACTACCACCATGGTCTTAGTAGTGGTAGTGGTTTGATGGTGGTGATAGAGCTAGTACTAATGTAATAGTGTTGGTGGTAATTTGGTAGTAATGTAGTGGTGGTGGTACTATGGTGATAGTGAATGGAATGGTAGTGTTGTGATTGTGACAATAATGGTTGTACAAGGTTGTAGTAGTGGTGGATCGGGGTGGTTTAAGCGATGGTAGTCACATAGGGTGATGGCAATAGTGATGGTGGCAATGGTGGTATTTACACAAAATAAGAGCATATTATTGCATTTAATCTATTTATAACTCAAAAGTGCAATAGAATAATATGAAGTAAATAGTAGAATAATTATTTCCTATAACAAAGATTTAATTTAAGTCAACTTTGGAATATATGTGACTATTCTAATATTATACTTTTTTCCTAGGAACAATTTTTCTATTTCCTATATTTTTTGTTCCTTAAAGTAAATAGGCCCTTCATTGTGTAAGTGGTTAATACTTCATGCACTAAAATATTTATCCAATAGGCATGCTTGTGTAACCTTTGACTTTTCAAAATTAGTCATTTAACTCTTGTATTCTTAAAGAATATTTTATTTTTCATTTTTTCAATTGAAGTACTCATGGATAGGATGAGTTAGCAGCTTCTTTGACAATGTGATGGAGATGTCCTTTTACTTCATTGGGGTATTACATAGAACCCTAAGGTGAAGAGAGTTTAGAAGAAAGTAGAGCCTGCAAGGTCTAAAAAGTATATGGTAGCTCATGGTATGCTAGTGTTGTGAGCAAAGAAGTGTTGACAATGCCAAAAGAGTTCATAATGAGATATAGTTATTAGAGTCAATGAATAATGTTATATAGGTTTAGAATGATGGTAGCTCACAAGTTTAGTTTGGCATGTAGAATAACTCAAAGCATTGGGATAGGAAAAAATGGATCAAAGAGCTATACGTAGATGAAACATAAACATATGTGCATATTGAGTTGTGCAAATTCAAGCATGGTAGAGATTGTTAGAAAATGCTTTGAATTTACATGAAGCTCAAAATTGGAGCAATAGGCAAAAATGTGAGAAAGGGTAAAGATAAGACATGGGATGATGAAGGGTTGTTTAACAAAATAAGTGTAGTAGTTGATTGCTAGGGTATCGTGTTGATTATGTTGGGTCCACTAGTTAAGCAATGGTGGCATCTAAGCTTGTAGGGGTATCCTATTTTATCTTTTCTTCATGCCTAAGTAATTTTTCTTTTTATATATTTGAGTTTAAGTTTTGCAACTCCATAAATATGTTATGTGTATTAAGGAGTGTAAGAGAGTTGTGAGAAACCTTAGGAATTCAATTGGCAAAAAAGTGCTTTGTGAGGTTGCATGATAACAATTGTACTATTGTTATTATACTAATGGATCTATTATGTCTTGTCCATTATTTTTACCCTAGTATATTAAGGTTATCTATATTATATTTATGTACTAAATTCTATTTTTTCTTCTTCACTTGTTTATCTTTCTTATTGTATATTCTCAAATTTGTAATCTAATTTTGAATGTAAATTTAACAAAATGAAAATCTAAAAAGTATGACACACCATTAAATACCAACAAATGAGTGATCCATTTAAAAAAAAAAAGAGTGATTTATTTGCATTTTTAAATACATTTGAGGCAATTTCTTTGTAATTTAATTTAGATTTGCAAAATTTTCTATTTGATAAAGAGTGTACCTATGAGATATTTGATTAGTTATCTTATACTAATAACTATTGTGTGCTATGTGGATGATAAATTATATTGGTTAATTGTATTTAGATTTCAATTAGCTAAAATTCACACCATTGTTAAGAATATATATAGCCACTTAGATATTATGAATAATAATTCATGTTATAATCAAGTTAACTTATGTGGTGTTTGGATGATATGAATCTAACATGCATCATGTCATGCCATGCCAATTTTTCTTGTATTCATCTTTCAAATTGATCAAGGAATCCTCCTAACATTTTATATAAAATATCACGAACCCAAATGTTGGTGTAAAACTTAGTGGTGTAAGAATCAACCATCTATCATTTTCATTTCATGATATATAGGGTAATGAGGGCTACAAATAGTAAAATGAGACTCATATATTTGTTGAATATTCTATGTACAAAAAAATTAAGTGAAGAAGATAAGTGGTCCATCTATTCTCTATGCTCTCCTCTTTTAGCATCGTTATGATGTCATTAAATGTATATGTTGGCCATTCCTAGTACATATCTTTTTTTTTCCTTTTTATTTTGTACTTGTATTTGTTCATGTACTTTAAGCTATGGTGATTTGGGAATGGGGAGATATGAAAAAAGATTACTAAAAAGGATATCATTTCAATGTTAGTTGCTTTTATTTAATATTTCCAAGAATTATATTGGATTTGTTGATAGGACTTTTTGGACTCCAATCCCCAAGGCCCAATTTGACCTACTGAGGTCTAAAATTGAGCTCCTAGACCATAATTAATCCTTTTGGATAAGAAGTATAGCCAACTGAGTTTGGGTTGAACTCTAACAGATGGGTATGACCTAAAAGCATGTACTTACATCGGTTGATCTTGAACCTAAGCTTGAGTTGGCTGCCTTGACTTGGAACTAGAAAAAGGAATATAAGGAAGACGTTAAATAGATAAGGAAAGATCTCGATCAAAGATTCTCCCCTTGATATTTGGAGTGGATATTAGGACCATAAATTCACTTGCTAGGGATAGCTAGGTCTTATCTTGAAACCATCCACCCCAACCCAAACCCCCCCACCTTGCCTCTTTTGTATTTTCCTCTTATAGGTGATTTAGCCACCATTGGAAAATCTCAGCACAATAAGACTATATAGTATTTAGGTAATTTCCCTTTTTTTGGTTTTGTTGTTTTATAAGAGCTTTGGTTTTTCTTTTTTCTTTTTCTTTTTTTTTTTCCACGCTTTGAAGTAGAAAGGTAGTAATCCACCATGTGTCTATATACATTGGCAAGAACTTTTAAGGCTTAGATAATTCTACTTCCTGCTTTATCCCTTTTTTTATTTTCCTAAGACTCACATTGCTTCTCGTAGACTCACATAGCCAAAGTCTTATATGTTGTAAAATGTGCACAATGTGTCAAGATATATTTTAATGTATTTATGAATATTATCAATAAAAGGTAAGTATTTATTGCATATGTATAGTTTTCTGCTCGTATATATTTTACAATAAAGTTCTATAGATAAATAAAGTATATTTGAAATAATAATAAAAATATATTATTAGTGAGAATTTCATGACATCTTATTATCTAAAATTATCTTTGATTGATAAATATATGAAGGGGGTATAGATATTTAAACAACACTGTATAAATAAGGCCATTCTCACTAAACTAAGGGAAACATATTCAAATTATACAAGTTGTCGAGTCTAATTTTTTATTTTCATTCCTAATCCGATTTATACTAGACCCTATGTTCATCTAATATAAGTCCTCGACTTGAACTAGAAATTTCATCTTATTTTGGAGTTGCTACCTAACTAAAGTTAGGAAAGATTATTGAATCAGGACTAATTGAGCAGGTTAATCCTAATTTGAACAACTAGTCAGCGAGATCTCCTCTTTTCATTTTTGTGAAAGAGGAAAGGGAACACCAGAGTTACTAGATTCAGAGGCTAACCTATTAAAACCTTAAAGTTACCATCATATTCTTTTGAAATCTAAACCTTATCCTAATGTCTTTTATTGTTATTTATTTTTTTTTTCATTTTTGTTATGTTTTTGAATAACTTATTCTAATAGAAAAAAAAATGATTTTTTATTCTTTTTAGAGTTGCCCATAAGGGTGCCTACGTACCTGTTATTTAGGATCAAACAAGCCGTAGTTCGCTTTTCATGAAAACTTTAGTGGATTTGTTAATTTTAACTGTGAAAATTACTTCTGGTTTAGGTTTTTATCATTTTAGTGTTTTTTGGAAAAAAATCTAAGCCTAAGCTTGATTATTTTATTTTTTGACAAGTTTAGTTTAAGGAAAAACCAATTTTGGATTTATTTAAGAAAAGGATTTTTCTAAGTGATAAAAATTATTTTTTTATTTCCCTATTATTAACCTACCTCTAATATTCTTATTATTATTATTTATTTATTTATTTATATTTATTATTTGATTATTTTTATTTTTTATTAATACATTAATTAATTTTTTTTTATTTTTATTATTTTATCTACCCTGAACTAAACATAAAAATCTAAATTCTATCATTTTTCCTAATATATTTTATTTATTTATTATTATTTTTTTATTTTTATTATGTTTATGATTTTTATAATTTTTTTGTTATTTATTCTATTCTAAACTAAACCTAAAAAAAACACTAATCTACATTCTAACATTTTCCTAATATTATTATTTTTAATTACAAATAAAAAATGAATAAATAAATAAATAAATAAAATACGATAAATAAATAAATAATAATAAAAATCGAAAAAATTGGAAAATCTGACTTACCTAGATTTGGATACGGTGCGCGAGTCGAGTTGGATTGGGTCGGTCGGGTCGAGTTGATCACGGCGGCTGGAGGCCCTCGGTGGTGGCGTTTCAGCGACTTTCGAGGAGGTTGAGAGGTTGTTTCTTAGCTTTTCGAGGGTGGGGAATCCAATGGTGGTGGTGGATTTCTCTAAAAACGCCTTCTAGTGGCGATTCGAAGCTTGGTCTGCGGTCGCGGCTTGAAAAACTCCGGCAAGTCTTCGATCTCTCTTATTTTCTCTCATTTTCTCACTTTTGATCTGTACTTTGGCTTCCACCCCTCGATTCCTATTTATAGACACCGGAAATCGAGCTGGATAAGCTTGGATTTCTTCTGATTGGGGCAAACCGGATTTCGGTTGAAAAAACCATCTCCGATTTGTGTAAATCCTTCGATTTGTTGTAATTTGATTCCAATGGGATGATGTTTATCCTATTTCGGTTAAAGATTTGTTGGATTTGTGTAAAAACTCGAATCAAAATGGCCGGATTCCATTTCTCCCACTCGCCGACGATGATTTCGGACGAAGAAGAAGAAGGTCATGTGTCGGGCACGCGCGTCGTGTCATCCAATCGCGAGCTGGCACGTGTCCTGGGAGAGGCAAAAAATTGCAAAACGCGGAATCTGCTTCCCTCGAGTTTCGAACTCGCTACCTGACCCCCTTCCCCACGCGCACGGTCATGGCTCGGACTAACTAGGCTAGCCCACTTACTTGTTTTTCTTATTTACACAAATTGTATATATGCAGTACAGTTTTTATTATTTTTATATTATTTTGAGATTCTAAAAATTTGTAAAAATTATTTAACTCCTTTTATTATTATTTCTATAATTATTTTCCAAAATTGATGTATTTTCCTTATTTATTTTATTTTTTGAATATTTTTCCTATTTTTGTTAAATTAGAAGAAAAATTGTAAAAATTGAAAAAAATTAAAAATCGACCATTATTAATTATTAGGGTAAAAAATGGGATGTTTACAGCTACCCCTTCTTTGTGGTAAAGTTTGGAAAACTTAACTACAAAGACAAGAAAGACGCCATTTTTGGCCTCTTGACTGAATGGATAACGCCCTGGTTTGGCTGGTTATCTAGAATTTGCTTTTTAGTAGGAAAATGCTTCATGAGCTAATAATCTCATGAGTGCTTTGTGATGATTGATATTGCTCACGAAATGGTCTTAAACAACCTAACAATCTGAAGTAATGTATCCTCCCAAAAAGTGCTTTATGGGCTGACTAATCGACGATAGGGAACATCTGAAGGATTGTTTAGGAGTGTGTTATTATGAGTGGAATAGCTGATGATAGGAAGCGTCTTATTAGACTAGCAACCTTAAAGAGAAGATTGTCTCAAGAAGCACTCTTATGAGCTAGCCACCTGTCAACAAAAGCGTCTGGCTAGACTAGCGACTGTTTTGAGGAGAAATGTCTTCGAAGAGTGCTCTTACGAGCTGACTAATCGGTTATCGACAAATTTGAAAAGTGCTCCTATGAGCTAACTAATCGATAGATTCAAAAAGTACTCTTATGAGCTAACTAATCGATAGATTCGAAAAGTGTTCCTATAAGCTAACTAATGGATAGCGAGAAGTGCCTTCTTAGACTTGCAATCCTGAAAAATAGCTATCTCAAAAGGTGCTCTTATGAGCTAACCTTGAGAAAGGGTGTTTAGGAAAGTGCCCCTCTGTGGGCTGACTAACCTATAGCAAGAAGAAATACCTCGAAAGGTGCCCGTATGAGCTAACCTTGAGAGGATGTTTAGGAAAGTGCCCCATTGTGGGCTGACAAACCGATGGTGGGAAGAGTCTTCTTAGACTCGCTACCCTGGC
The DNA here is from genome assembly GCA_037954665.1 of Laguncularia racemosa. NCBI lineage: Eukaryota > Viridiplantae > Streptophyta > Magnoliopsida > Myrtales > Combretaceae > Laguncularia > Laguncularia racemosa. Next base: position 3,511,489 of record JBBMOL010000060.1, on the reverse strand, counting down.
GATGAAATATCTCGAAAGGTGCCCCTATGGGTTGACCCTAAGAGAGGATGTTTAAGAAAGTGCCCCATTGTGGGCTGACTAACCTATACTTTTGAAGAAATGTCTCTAAAGGTGCCCTTACGGGCTGACCCTGAGAGAGGAAGTTTAGGAAAGTGCCTCATTGTGGGTTGACTAACCTATACTTTTGAAAATGCTTCTAACAAATGGGTTAAATGATTTGATAAGAGATGTTTTATAATATGTGAAGGATGGTTATTTATTCTAAGATGCTTACCAATTTATCACGGATAGCAACCAAACAATCGAACCTTTGTGCTAGTTTGCTTTTTCTTTGCTTACTTTAGCTTGAAAAAAAGGCTAAGGGTCTTGATGTGCTTCCTTTCTTATGCGCATGGCTCTTATGATTGCAGTATTATCCTATTAATGTACCGAGTTTAATGCTTAAAAGTAGGTAGAATTATGTCACAAAATCTATTGAGATTCATTATCATTTCAGTGTTTATCATTCATTGGTGAAGTGATGGGTAATGTGTTTAGGAATGTTTGTTTTAAAGAGAATTGGTTAGAATTATCGATCATTTAGAGACATTAACTTTTCTTGTAAAAGAAATGAAAACTAGACTCATCGAAATTTGTACTGAATATTGGCATTCATAAACATTGGCAAAATTTCAATTTCCTTGCCTAAGGATAGTATATCTTAACAGCATCTATATTAATGGGGTATCTCAATTCTGGACCATCCATTTGAGTTAATATCAGAGCATCTCATGATAATACCTTCTTTACAACATACGGGCCCTCATAGTTTAGGGTAAACTTCCCCCTGGAATCTTGAGCATTCGAGAGAACTTTCTTTAGCACTAGATCTCTTTCTTTAAAACATCGAGGTCTCATTCTCTTGTTGAATGCTCGGGCCATTCTTTGTTGGTAACACTGGTCGTGACATAACGCAGTGAGTCTTTTTTCGTCGATCAAATTCAATTGATCGAGCTTGTTCTTTACCTAGTCTGACTCATCTAACTAAGCTTCTGATAGAATTCTGAAGGATGGTATTTCGACTTCAACTGGTAGGACTGCCTCAGTACCATAAACCAGAGAATATGGGGTAACTCCAATAGATGTTCTAATTGAGGTTCTATAAGCCATGAGGGCGAATGGCAGCATCTCGTACCAATCTTTGTAAGTGATTGTCATCTTTTCGACGATTCTTTTGATATTCTTGTTGGCTGCTTCCACTGCCCCATTCATCTGAGGTCGATAGGGAGTTGAATTTCTATGGTTTATGTGGAACTGTTGACACAAATTTGTCATTGAGTTGTTGTTGAGGTTGGTTTCGTTGTCGGTGATGATTGACTCAGGAACTCCGTATCGAGTTATTATGTCCTTCTTCAGGAATCGAATTATTACCCCTTTTGTGACATTGGCATATGATGAAGCTTCTATCCACTTGGTGAAGTAATCAATGGCTACCAATATAAATTTGTGGCCGTTGGATGCTGTTGGAGTGATTGGGCCGATGATGTCGATTCCCTACATGGAGAAAGGCCATGGTGCAGACAACGAATGAAGTTTTTTAGGTGGGACATTTATTCGGTTTGCATAAACTTGACACAAGTGATAGTGCTTGACATATTTGATGCAATCTGATTCCATGGTTAGCTAATAGTAGCCCAATCTCATGATTTTTCGGGCCAACATGTAACCATTCATGTGAGGTCCACATACTCCTTCATGCACTTCTTTCATCAGCTCACATGCCTTAACTTTATCCACACATCTTAACAAGGTGGTATTAGGCGATCTTTTATAAAGCATAGGCCCATTTAATAAGAAATGACTTGCTAACCTTCTGAGTGTTCTTTGGTCATTTTTGCTAGCCATCTCAGGGTATTTGCTTTCTTAGAGAAAAGTTTTGATGTCATGATACTATGGCTTATCATCTTGTGCTTTTTCAATTACCAAACAGTAGGCGGGCCGATTTTCAATTTCTATTTTCAATGGTTAGACTTCGACTCCCCCTATTATCTGAATTATAAATGCTAGTGTGGCAAGTGCATCTGCAAACTGATTCTGAGTTCTCAGGATGTATGTGAAGGTGATTGTTTCAAATTCATCGATTAGCTTTGTCAAATGTTGATGGTATGGTACCAATTTGGAATCTTTAGTTTTGTATTCCCCTCTAGTCTTTAATATGATGAGTGAAGAATCTCCATACACTTCTAATTCATGGATTTCCATGTGGCAAGCCATTTTGAGGCTAAGGATGCACGCCTCATATTCCGCGTTATTATGGAAATGTGAGTCCCGTCGCTGAAGGGAATTGTGTTCCTTCTAGTGACATTAGTACTGCCTCGATCTTGAGGTTTTTGGGTTCCTCGGTGTTTCCTAGATTTACTGTCTCCATTGGCCCGTCGATTGAAATTTTACTTTGTTCATGTTTTTGCCAATTTTCTTGTATCATTTCATGATTAAGGACATCGCCTCCAATGGCTGACCCAGTAGTGTTGGAAATGATATCGGTGTTTTCATTACTTACCTGCGCGAAATGTCCTTGACGTTTGACAATAAGGAATCTGTGGGTAAAGTGGAGCGAGAGCATGTATATATGAGCAAAAGAAATAAGCTGCAATTTATTGAATATGAAAAATAACCACAATAGAAATTTGTTCAATAATTGTTCCCTATCCTTGAGCTGACCTAGCGCTATTAATAGGATAACAGAACCAATTGTTAAGAGCTAAACGCTGCTCGGACATGCAAGAGGTTAGGCCTTCATTGCTGATGTCGATTTCGCTTATCCTTGGCTCTTGAATGGTAGTTGCTTGCCTGAATGATTGTTGGAGGGGTGGAAAATTCATCCAATTGCTGAAACATTTATTCCAGGGATACGATCCTAGGGTCCGAAGCTGTATCAGTGTTGGTGTTGTTGCGGTTGTTGCTGTTATTGCCACTATTTGCCATTTCGATCTTTGAGTGGGTGTGGATTAGGCTCCTTGGAGGGTTCGGTTGTTTGGGAGCTATCTTTGATACCTGGCACGCATTTTCTTAGTTTAATGCATGTATGTAAATATGATGCATGTATCACACAGATGCTAAAATAAATTGGCCAACAATCGATTAATGATATAATACTGAAACTTCATTTTTATTAATATTGGAAACTTGGAGTTCGATACTTGAAAAAAATGAAAAAGTACAATGGTAATCTATTTTCTAGTCCTCTTCTTCTTCTGTTGCGTAGGCGTTGGTTTTCCGCTGATGATAGCTTCCAACTTTTCAACTCTAGCTTGGGTCTTCTTTAGCTGAGCCTCCAAGGCCTTATTCCTTTGATTATACTCTTTAAATCTGTCTTTCCAGATATCCTTTTTGTAGTCTGCAGCTTCAAAGTATATCTCCATCCAAGCCCTGACTTGTTCTAAATAGGTTCTTAGTTCTGGGTCTACCTTGTTTGGCTCAAGTTGGGTGATATCCTGGACTTGGTACGCCCTTTCTCCTGTTCGATATAGCTGGTGGATTACGAAATCCCTGGTGGCTTGGTGCTTGCCTACTTTGCCATCCAATTCTCCAAGGTCTACATTAAGGCTCTCGATTCGGGCTTCCTATAGGGCTTTGACTTCTGCCAACTTGGCAAACTTCTCGGCTACCAACAGATTTGGGTATTGGTATTCAAACATGATTGCTTCTAGTGATGGCCGATAAACTATGTCTTGAATGGTACCAAACTGGCGAACCACTGATTTTGGGTGATAACCTATACATCCACTGATACCGATTAGAGGAACGGCCTGAAGGTTTCTGTAGGTTACGATAACTTTGTTACAATAACTCCGTCTATCTGTCCACAAGATATCGTTGGCACTGAAACTCTTGAGCACTTCCACCCAACTGTGGCTAGTAAGGTCGTCGAGTAGCTTTATCTTTTCTATGCATGAGTCCACAAGGTCCACTTGTTGGGCTAAAGATTTCCGGATCAGGTTCAACGAAAAACATTTAAGGTGGCTCATAAACTAGATCATGATGATGTTGATGTTTGAGCGGAGGATCCCGTGGCCCTTCCTCTTGAAAAAGTTCAAGTTTTGGATCTGTTCAGCCAGCAGAGCCGGGATATAAGATTTTCCTTCTAAGAATTGGGCCACTAGCTTTGTGACTCTGTAATGGACATAAAAGGTTCCGGTAGGGAAGAGTATGGTGGCAAAGGCTGTCAGGATGAAAGCACTCACCCTCCTCCATTTGTAGCTCTTGGGGTCCCCGCATAATATGTCTTTCCTATCCCCGTCATCTTCTCGGGCTATGAACCAGGCTTCCAACTCGTCCATCGGTATACAATATCCATTGCAGTTTGCTAAGGCCTTGCTGTCTTGCGGATACCCAAAAGTCTACTGAAAATACCGGCTAGCCCAACCTCAAGATCTGGCACGTATACCTCGTTGGTTAGTGATGGGGCCTACAGGAGTTGGGTGTATTCTTCCAGAGTGGGAGTAATCTCGTGTGGCCCAATGAAGAAAGCCGCGGGCTCTACTTCCCATAGATGGAGGATAGCTCGTATCAGAGGTAAGTTCATTTCCATCTTCATCAATGAAAGGATGGGCTTTATCTTTTGTTAGATGAAGGCTTGCTCTTCAGGGTTGTACAAAGTAAACCAATGGTCCAGTATCAACTTTGGATCCAGAGGTTTGTAAACTCGAATCTCTTTGCAGGGGAGGCGATCGACTGTAGAACTAGCCATTTATTACAACAGAAATATCTAATTACAAAAACTTTTTACAAAGCACAAATGATGTTGTTATAGGGAAATGTATTTGAACTTTAGGAACATAATAAAAGTATTACATTATTAATCAATTGCCAGCCCATGTCTTCATGTATGCAGATAGGTGGGTTCTAACAGGTCCCCAAGCTTTATGGCTTCCTGCATTCTCGAAGAAATGGATCTCAGGCCATATCGAAGCATTGGGTGGGGTAGCCTAATCAGTCCCGAACAGTGATCATATCACTTCGCCTGAAACCTACACAATGGCTCCCCGCCTTAAGTTCCTAAGATGGCCCGGGCTTGACTGTATCTATTTACACGATTACATGCATGCGGACTCAACAGTAACAATAAATAACTAAACCCTAAATCTAGTTAAATCTATGAAAGGTTAGCAACAGTATAACAATCAAAAGACATTTTTGGAAAAGGTGATTTGAGGAGATTCAGGTGGTTAGCCTACTAGAGAAAAGTCCCCAGCGGAGTTGCCATCTTGTCGAGTCTAATTTTTTATTTTCATTCCTAATTCGATTTATATTAGACCCTATGCTTATCTAATATAAGTTCTCGACTTGAATTGGGAATTTCATCTTATTTTGAAGTCACCACCCAACTAAAGTTGGGAAAGATTATTGAATCAGGACTAATTGAGCAGGTTAATCCTAATTCGGACAACTAGTCAGCGAGATCTTCTCTTTTCATTTTTGTGAAAGAGGAAATGGAACACTAGAGTTACTGGATTCGAAGGCTAACCTATTAAAACCTTAAAGTTACCATCATATTCTTTTGAAATCTAAACCTTATCCTAATGTCTTTTATTGTTATTTATTTTTTTTGTTTTCATTTTTGTTATGTTTTTGAATAACTTATTCTAATAGAAAAAAATGATTTTTTATTCTTTTTAGAGTTGCTCATAAGGATGCCTACGTACCTGTTATTCAGGATCAAACAAGCCGTAGTTCGCTTTTCATGAAAACTTTAGTGGATTTGTTAATTTTAATTATGAAAATTACTTCTGATTTACGTTTTTATCATTTTAGTGTTTTTTGGAAAAAAATCTAAAGCTAAGCTTGATTATTTTTTTTTTTTGACAAGTTTAGTTTAAGGAAAAACCAATTTTGGATTTATTTAAGAAAAAGATTTTTCTAAGTGATAAAAATTATTTTTTTATTTCCCTATTATTAACGTACCTCTAATATTCTTATTATTTGTTTTTATTTATTTATTTTTATTTTTATTTTTATTTTATTTATTATTTATTACTAATTAATTAATTAATATTTTTTTATTTTTATTATTTTATCTACCCTAAACTAAACATAAAAATCTAAATTCTATCATTTTTCCTAATATATTTTATTATTAATTATTAATTTTTAATTTTTTAATTTTATTATGTTTATGATTTTTATAATTTTTTTGTTATTTATTTTATCCTAAACTAAACCTAAAAAAAACTAATCTACATTCTAACATTTTCCTAATATTAATTTTTTAATTATAAATAACAAATGAATAAATAAATAAAATACGATAAATAAATAAATAATAATAAAAATCGAAAAAATTGGAAAATCTGACTTACTTGGATCCGGATATGGTGCGCAGGTCGGGTCAGATCGGGTCGAGTCGGGTCGAGTCGATCACGGCGGCTAGAGGCCCTCGGTGGTGGCATTTCTGATGACTTTCGAGGAGGTTGAGAAGTTGTTTCCTAGCTTTTTGAGGGTGGGGAATCCAATGGTGGTGGTGGATTTCTCCAAAAAGGCCTCCTAGTGGCGGTTTAAAGCTTAGTCGGCGGTCACAGCTTGAAGAACTTTGGCGAGGCTTTGATCTCTCTTATTTTCTCTCCTTTTCTCACTTTTGATCCATGCTTTGGCTTCCTCCCCTTGATCCCTATTTATAGACACTAGAAATTAAGCTGGATAAGCTCGAATTTCTTTCGATCGGGGAAAATCAGATTTCGGTTGAAAAACCCATCTCCGATTTGTGTAAATCCTTCGATTTGTTACGATTTGATTCCAATGGATGATGTTTATCCTATTTTGGTTAAAGATTTGTTGGATTTGTGTAAAAAATCGAATAAAAACTGCTGGATTCCATTTCTCTCGCTCACCGACGATGATTTCAGACGAAGAAGAAGAAGATCACGTCTCAGGTACCCGCGTCATGTCGTCCAATCATGAGCTGGCACGTGTCTTGGCGAGGCAAAAAATTGCAAAACGCGGAATCTGCTTCCCCCGCGTTTCGAACCTGAGACCTGACCCCCTTTCCCGCGCGCACGATCATGGCTCGGACCAACTAGGCTAAACCACTTACTCGTTTTTCTTATTTACACAAATTGTATATATGTAGTGCAATTTTTATTATTTTTATATTATTTTGAAATTCTAAAAATTTATAAAAATTATTTAACTCCTTTTATTATTATTTCTACAATTATTTTCCAAAATTGATGTATTTTCCCTATTTATTTTATTTTTTGGATATTTTTCCTATTTTTGCTAAATTAGAAGAAAAATTGTAAAAATTGAAAAAAATTGAAAATTGACCATTATTAATTATTAGGATAAAAAATGGGGTGTTTACACAAGTGAATGTCCAAAGTTAAATAGGTACACTAAACACGAACTACCAATAGAGGTTACCATATGTTTAATATCATTGGTTCCCCCTTTATATGAGCGAGCATAATTGATCCCTAAACTTGAAACTTTCATGTATCCTATATATATGAAATGTCGCACTTTAATGTCATTAAACATAGTCTTATTTAAAATTGTAAATAATATGGTTATTAGGTACGACATTAAATATAGAAAAGATCACGAGAGTCAAGATGAAATTAATCACTCTTAGATTAGAAAGATGATATCCATGGTTGTTTGATTGGGATAATAGTGACTCATAAGCCGCTAGCCATAGCAAGTTCTATTAAGTCTAATTTATCTCAAAAGTTAGGTAAATGATTAAATATTAATGATAGGAAATGCAATAGTTTAATCAGAATGTTGTTTGATGAAGAGATTTAAATACGCGGTAATTGATTTATAATAGTTTATGATTCACAACCTTTGTATCACATTGGGTGATCAATAATTGTTACTAGATAATTACCTTAATTTATATCCAGATTGATATTACCTTTGTATATAGAAACCTAAAGGGTCACACACAAATAGCATGACTAATAGGAACATGTTTTATTGACTAAGGATTTTAGTGGATACTAAAATCATGTTATTATTTATTTTAGAATTAGAATTAATTAGATAATTAATTTATTCTGAAATAATAGAATAATACAAAGAGATTTAATTGTCGGTGATTATTTATGTAGTCTAACTCTTATTTTATAAGATATCTTTACTTATTTTAAAAGATTTGATTATTAAATCTGATCTAATTCTTATAAGAGAAGATTTAGTCTTATAAGAAAATATTCTCTTCCTTCTATATATATATATATATAAGGATAGAAAAAAAAAAAATGTGAGGCACAATATTTTCTTCCACTCACTAACAAGAAAAGGGAAATAACAATTTCTAAAATTTAAAATTCTAATCCAAGTTATCTAGTAGTATAAGAATTAGGATTTGTTCTTATTATCGTGTGTGAGGATACCGCTAGAGGGGTAATACTTGGTATCCTTGTTCTGAATGAAAGGATTACTCTATGAGAAGTAATGTGAGTCTTAGATCTCACTTGAACTCCATTTCTAGGAGAAGAAGGTTTTGTAATATAAGGAAAAGATAATTTTCTTATAACTAATCTTAACATTATATATGTTGTACATGGATATTGTGATATATTTTATGAAATTTTAAATTTTTTTTGTGTTTTTCATATTACAAATCTAACCTTTTAACTCCAATCTCCACTTGTGAGTAATTTTGAACCTAAACTTTAAATAATAGATTTAAACCTATAAAACA